>JBAIAC010000042.1:84096666-85305000 GCA_037349315.1 Chelydra serpentina | reverse complement strand
TTTGGAAAGATCTGGATATAATTCATCTAGTACTAATATGAGGATGTGCTGCTTAAATTCAGATTCTGATGTTTCCATTTTGCTGGATGGATCTGTCCCTACTTCAGAGATCGCTTTTATGCCTTAGCCCCAGATACCTCAGAGGAGTTGAGTTCAAAAAAGAGCCCTGAGCCCTTGTTCATGCACCAACCTGAGTCATATGCTAGAAATAGTAAGGGCTCAAAACAAAAGCCTTAAATCTGTTCGCTTCTGCTCATTGAAGGGCCACAAACAATTCATATAACTGTTTTCTTAACCTTCGGTAAAATTGTCATTTTATATTCTTTAAAGTACTGTGTTGTAGTGAGTAAGTGAATTTATTGTAAATAGTGACTCTCTTCACTTTGTCATGGTTCCTTGACTAAATATTAGTGTCATTGTTGTATAAAAATTAATTCATAGCATTTTCATATTTTATTTTTTAAAAGAAGGTTTCAAGAAGTTCAATTTGGACCCTTCTAAGAAACTGAACCTTAAATTCTTTTCTTCTAATGTGTGCACGCATTCATGGATTTATGAACCAAACAACCAACAAAAAATCACACCACCTGAAAGAAGAAAAATCCTTTATTTGAAAGTTTTGTGCTGCCTTGAAACGTGTCCCCCTTTTTCCACAATATCCGTCATACTTGACATCCAGATAAATTAATCAGGGCAAAATTGTAATTGAGTCCCAGTTTTCAGCCTTCATTTAGTTATCTGCAGCATTTCATCTGTCTAGCTTCTCTCCAGCTAACAGCTTGAATGCTGTAGTATCTCAGCTGCAAGGAAGACAAACAGACTTCCCTATCTTAACTTTTTTGGTTGAGGACGGGGAGACCCATGTGCTCAAAAGGCCTAATTCTTTAAATGGTGTCTTGACTCATGGTGTACACAGGTTTCCTTTCCAGTATTTTTGCATAGGTGCACATATTTGGCTACTTCAAAAATGATTCTTTTTCACAAGGGTTGGTTTAGTCTCTACATAAATATCTACTGAACTTAACTTTCCTTTTAATTATTTTCATTTCAGGTATATGGTTTTATACACTACAGGTACTGGACACCCAGTATATTTGACATTTATTAGCTTATTTAGAAAAAAAGCCATCTGAATCCAGTCAATTCTATATCTCCTGGTTTTTTCCCTATGTTTATTTCTCCAGGGTTGTTTTTATTTTAGCCATATTGGATGTAATTGATCCATCGGTCTTAGATTTGAGGAAGAATTTCTACAAGTTGCATATGCTTTTGTGACATTTAGACATTGGATTAGATTAAAATACTAGATTAATCCCAAACAATGTCTGTCTAAATGAATTTTTGATATTAAAGTTACGTTATATGGCTTCAAGAAGCATATACATTCTGTTGGAGTTGAGGGTAGCTGCTGATGCTGCTTGTTCCCACCACTGAGCTAGGGCAAATAATAGGTTAGAGTTCAGTTTGCACAAGGTTACTTCCAAGGCAAGGGATGATTCCTGGACTGATAGAGGAGGTTTATAGTCTTCTTTTTAAAATTAGTTTGGCCTAATATCTGAAAACATTCTCTTTAGCCTTCAGAAGACATGGGTATATTTTGAAGGAGAGAGTATGCAGAAATTGTTACTTACCTTCTGTATATTCCCTATAAACGGGCACCTGTCTTCTGTTCCTTTTAGTTTGCTTTAGCAGTATTTAGAAGTGGATCTCAGCCCTTCATAACTTAGGATGTCTGTTTAGATAATTTGACATCTTCAGGAGGCCATTGTTCAAATAACACAGCAAGAGCTCTGGCCAAAGCACAGACTTGTTCTGAAGTGTAGAAATGAGGAGATCTGAAGAAAACCAATTACAGGTAAGTACAAATTTATTTACCACTTATATATCCCTTGATAAAGGTAAAATGTGACTACAGTACGGTTTTCACATAAAACAATATAAAATAGCTTTTCAAAATAACCTTTTACTTATGTCTTTCTTTTGTTCTTCCCTCTTTCCACTTTATTCCTTCTACTGTATGTTTTCATTTACCTTTTTCTTCATTTTCAGTTTCTTTTGTTGCTTCAGTCAGTTTTCAATACCTTTGAAAAAACATTATTGGCCATGATTTTCAAAAAAGGGTGCAAAGTTAGGGGCCTAATGAGTGACTTGATTTTCAAAATTGCTGAGCCTCCAGTAGCTGTCATTGATTCAGGAATTTTGAAAGTAAAATTAGTTATTAGGTTCCTAAATATGGACTTAGATGCCTGAAGTTTGGCTCTTAAGGTAGGATTTTCAAAAAATGTGTAAGTGACGGAGAATGAAAATCAATGGGATTTGTGACTAAGTCACTTTGACCTTTTTAAAAATTCTAATCTGCTTGTTTAAATCTTGGCCATTTTTTCTAACATCATTTTTTTCATTTCTTTTTTCCTTCAGTCTTTCAACTCTATATCTAATTTCCTACCTCTCCCCCATGTGTTTGCCATATGTATTTTCTTTCCTTTTTGATAGTTTTTTTTCTTCCTGCAGCAAATCTCTTCCATAATTCATACTAATAGGTTCTACTCTTTCCATAGGCGGTTGGTTGAGAGGCAGACAGATGAATCAAAAATGTTTTCTCACACAAAAAAATGGTGGTTGCTAGTGTTAGTTTCTGTTCTGCCTTAATGAGGTGCTAACTGCATCAGTCTTCAGAAGACACCTGAAAAAGATGGGGAAGGGAAAAGATGGCCACTTCCAACTCCTGCCATATAGAGACAGTACAGCGTGCGTGAGATGTGAGGGATCAGATCCAGCCAGCTGCAAACCGTATGATGAGTACTGTCTCTTCTCACAAAAAGACATGCTCTCTAGCTGCTGGGAAGACCTTTGGATACTACTTGCTCCGCTGCCATCGAGGAGGTCTCTCAAAGTATTGACACTACTGTCCTCTCTCGGCAGTCAATGTCCCTGCTTCCCTTTAAACTTCTTGGATAGAGAGTTGGTGGACTATCTCAGCCCGGTCTTTAGAAAATGAAAGCCATTGAAGCCATTGTCTGCTGCTGCCCCCTTAAACAGCAGTATCTTTAAGCATCATAGGAAGGGAAAGTGCTCTCATTCACCTACCAAAGGGCTCCACTGTCACGCTAAGGGGCCTGGACATTTCTTCTTGTCAGAGGGCAAAAAGGATACCAGTAATGTCAAGCATTCTGAGAGAGAAGAAAATGGTCATCCTTTTCACAAGTGGACCCTGGCTCTTGAAGAGTGTGGATTCTTAATCCAGAATACACTTGAGTACTGCTTCTCTGATTAAGGTACTAGAATATTGTACCTTTAAAGAGAGAATTTTCACCTGACTGGCAATTTCCACTCTAGAGGAAAAGGATTAATGGTGTTTGGGAGTACCCTGAAGAGGAATCTTCTCTGCCCAAAGGTGTTACATTTTATATTGGCTCCACAAGGAGAAAAAGGATACCTGAAGACTCCTAATTAAAAATAAATGCATACATTGGCGGGTGATCTAAGAGATCCTATGTTCTCTTTGAAAAGGCATTTTTTATCGTATGCATCAAACAGGAAAATTGAAGTAGCACTGGAGAGCGGACTATGGATTTGGGGGCAGTTCTAAGTGCATTTTTGTCCCCACAGCTCTTAATATTTGGCTGAGGAGGCTTTATTCTCCTGTAAGAAAATTCAGAACAATATTTTAAAAGAAATTTTAGCCACTGCTGATGCAACTTCAAAGAACTTTCAAAATTCTTGCTAAATCCCTAGCCAGTGGAGTGGTGGCTTGCAGAACTTTCTGGCTTTTCCTGTGAGTTCACTGAGTTTCACAATAAGCTAAAGTTTTTGTTTCTATGTTCCTGGGACTTTTTGGTGACAGTCTAGATAAAGCACTTTAAAGTTTCTGACTTCCCTTTCCTCCAGCAAAGACCATACCGATTCCCAAGCTCGGTCTGATTCTGATCAAAATGCAAAAAGCTTCTTCAGAATATATTGAGCATAAAAGACTAAAAATTCAAGAGAATATCCTCAATCCCAACAAATCCACATTGTAATTTCTTGCAGTTTCCCTTCCATTCATTCCTAAGGAAGGCAAAATTATGCATTCCCTTCAATCAGGGAAAGCATAATATCAGACAAATGTTCTTTCTGCGTTTTCAATCAGTTATTATATGGAATGTCTCACTTCCATTGTGCTCAGTAAATTTTCTCACCTCATTCTTTTGACTTCCCCCAAAAATACCATACACAAGCATATCCAGTGCTGCTAAGATATTTGTGCTATTCCTGCCCTTTCAACTCAGGTAAAGGAAAGCCTTTTTTCTCTCTCGTACCCAGTGCTCGAGATTTCAACTGGATTTAGCATTAAAATAAACAAACTGCATTTGGATTACAAGAAATAAAAGATGGAATCTCTTTGGTCTGCAATAACCACTGAACAACAGGACAGGTGGATTTATAGCAGCCATTGATCTGCAAGACGTACAGTTTCACTACCTATTAAAGCATCTCATTATAAATAACAGAGAATTGCAAACAATCTCTTCAGTGCCTTGCACTCACCATAGCCCGGTGAATTTTCTGACATACTCTGATTGTATTCCTGGCAGCTCTTCACTCATAAGTGGTTCAAATTCTGCCATTTTTTTGGCCAGTTGGATCATAAAAATACAAAGGACCAGGTTCTAGTTCTAAAATTGTATTTCCTCCTTTATCATTGGGTTTATCATAAATGTTCATGAGTGTCTTTTGGGATAGGAACCATGTCTTAATATATATTTACATAGACCGTTGCACAATTGGTCCCTGATCCTCATTGGACCCTCTGGGTACTATTGTAATAACAATATTAAACATAAATGGATTTTAATCCACTTGCAATCTCGTTTAAACACTCAGAACACCCATGTATATTTGCTTCAAGAATAGATCCAGAAACCTGTCAAGGTGAAATGCATGTCATCTTGTATTACAGACCCTGGATTAATGGCTCTTGTTTGATTTAGACACAACAGATTCCTGCTTATCCCCTCTGCTCTCACAATGGAACCAAAACACTTCATGGTCTGAAGAAGAAACTTCATTCTGGAGTGTGTCAGAAAATCTTTGGCATAGTGGATCCTACTTATTCATTTTATCAGAGGCTCCACTATTTTAATTACAGGTGCTAGTCTACTCATATGGGGATCCAAAATAAACTAGAAGTCTGTGCAGTGTAAAGAGTTCAAAGAAACAAACATCTTCATATGAACAGACTGGAAAGGAAAGCAGCTCACCTGACACTTCTATGTTTCAAGACTCAGATTTTATGGAAACCAGTCCTAATCCATTTGGATAACTATACAAGCTAGCGACTTACTTCCTGATCAACAGGGGGGACAAGGAGCGTAGTCCTACTCATTAAGGCATCACTGTTCCTCTCTCAAAGCCATCCACGTGGCTAGGAAAACTCATCAGTATAGATTGACTCAGCCATTCCATCTGCATCTTGGAGAATGATGTCTAAATTCACACGAGTTTCTCCAGATTGTCAAGAGATGGGAAGCTCCAGTGATACTTGTTTACCTTGAACAACAATTTAAAAATATATCTATTCTACAGCAGATGCATTCAGTGTTCTTTGAACCAGATGGAAGAAGAGGCTCCACAAGAAGCCTCCTTTTTCTCTCTCCTTCCCCCAGTACTGAGAAAAGTTCAGAGAGGTTGTAAAATTGATTCATAGCCACATCTTCCTTAGCGGTTACATCAAGGACTGAGTTGCCATGGCAATCTCAGCAGTCTGTCCTCACTGACACAGCTTTGTGAGGGGTTGAACTTGAAGAGCCAATGGTCTGTCAGACTCAGTTGTCTAAAGCCTTCTCAAGCTCCAGAGATAAGTAGTCAGTGACCAGGATGACATTGTCTGGAGGTATTGCTAATAAGGGCATTTCCCACTTTGGGTGTTTAAATGTTTGATTTTTATTTTCTCCAAGGTGGCCTAGAGAGAAAAATCTGTCCTGGTACTTTTTTAAAGAGACAAGCTCCTGCTGCTATTGACTGTTTCCTTTAGTAAGTCAACTTATTGACTGTTTCCTTTAGTAAGATGTTTTCTAAGAAAGTCAAGCCATTGCAGCACAAGTTCTGTGAAATCACTCCACCTTGGAATCTGGTGATTAAAAGTCTCTGCCACTATCTTTTTGATTTTATGGGCACTATCCTGTTAAATTCTTTTGATCAGTTATGACATTCTTGTTTGCAACTAAACTCAGCTAGATGGGAAGAAATTGCATCTTTTTTTTTTTTAATTCCCATTTATCTTTCACTCTGACATGTGGTTCTTCGAAGTGACTGACTTTGTTCCACTGAAAAAATTCCAGACATTATATCAATCATGAGGTCTCTCTCTATCAGCTCCAGCCTGGAATATGAGAAAGGGAGACTCCTTAGCATAGCTCGAGCTTTTACTTCTACCTCGAAAGGGCAAAAACACTCAGATCATTTGAGTGCCTCTTTGATTAAAATAGCATGAAATGGCAAAGCAGCTCTCAAGCACTGATTTCAGGATGAATTTGTTCAGTGAGCCTTGAGGCATATGTCTGGGGAGGGGTCTGATTAAGATGCCTTCTGGAAGGAAAGGAGGTAGCCTTTAAGAAGAGATTTGTAGTGTCACCTGGAAGACTCTCTAATCCTCTGCTAAAAGTGTATACTAGTCTCATGGGTAACTTAGTTCATCTATATTGTTGCAAAACCTGTTATTCCTTTTCCTAACTGGACGCATCGTTGCTTCCATTTAGAGTTTGTTGGACATTGATTATTGGTGCTATTTGCTGCAGAAAAGGGACATTTCTGCACCTGTACAATGGGTTACTGTGAAAACATTTCCAGAAACCATATGTAGCCCGTAGGTATAAGCATTTGCTAGGTTAAGGCATAGGTATAAGTGAATGCAGTAATGTAATGAGCCTACATGGCCTGCAAGAGAATAAGCTTAGCTAAACAAGGCCTAAGGCTCAAAAAGCCTTAGCATAAGCAGTTAACCAGAAGTAACCTTAGATCATAAGATATCTCAGGATAGAATACTGTAATGACTAAATTGCTGACATGCAACCACAACATGCTAGTTTTCTACCAGCTTGGCATATTTTAAAGTTAGGGACATCAGTAGATATCTGACTACAAGAATACCATGGTAACTAATTGATGTATGTGCTAATAAGCTTGAGGGGAGAAGGGAAACCCAAGATTAGTAGGGTGAGCAAATACAAATAAGGAAAAGGGGATGAAACCACTACTGAATATGCACTAGGGATGGTGACATCAGCATAACATATTATAAAAGTTGTATCCCGGTCTGTAAGGGTGCAAGGATGGTGACCACTGGTGATGGTGAGTCTCATGAATATCTCTATCTACCTTGCCAGGTTGGAGTGTTTGTAACTTTGCTAAGTATGTTAATTAAACTATTACAAATACAGAATTTTTTCCCCAAGTGTGAGTGTTGCAACTGTAGATCTTGGGTTTCCCAACTGAACAACAATTCCAATAATATTGGGCCTGATCTTGGGACAAGATCCCTGTTCTTCAGGGATCAACATTATGTTCAGAGATCAACATAATTAATGAACAATCAATAGATGAGGCAAATAGGGCTGTCAGTTAATCACAGTTAACTCTCACGTTTGACTCAAAAAAATTAATCATGATTTAAATTAATTGCAGTTTTAATCGCGTTGTTAAACAATAGAATACCAATTGAAATTTATTAAATATTTTGGATGTTTTTCTACATTTTCAAATATATTGATTTCAATTACAACACAGAATACAAAGTGTACAGTACTCTATTATTTTTATTACAAATATTTGCACTGTAAAAATGATTAATTGAAAAATACCATTTCTTTTGTTTATCTCATACAAGTACTATAGTGCAATCTCTTTATCATGAAAGCACAACTTACAAATGTAGATTTTTTTTTGTTACATAACTGCCCTCAAAAACAAAACAATGTAAAACTTTAGAGCCTACAAGTCCACTCAGTCCTACTTGTTAAGACAATCGCTAGGAGAAACCAGTTTGTTTACATATATAGGAGATAATGCTGCCCGCTTCTTATTTACGTCACCTGAGAACAGACATTTACATGGCACTTTTGCAGCCAGCACTGAAAGGTATTTACATGCCAGATCTGCTAGACAGTCGCATGCCCCTTTGTGCTTTGGCCACCATTCCAGAGGACATACTCCCACGCTGATGACGCTCGTTAAAAAAAAAAAAGCGTTAATTAAATTTGTGACTGAACTCCTTAGGGCAGAACTGTATGTCTCCTGCTCTGTGTTTTACCCACATTCTGCCATATATTTCATATTTTAGCAGTCTCGGATGATGAGCCAGCATGTTGTTCGTTTTAAGAACCCTTTCAATGCAGATTTGACAAAACGCAAAGAAGGTACCAATGTGAGATTTCTAAAGATAGCTACAGCACTCGACCCAAGATTTAAGAATCTGAAGTGCGTTCCAAAATCTGGTCGGGACAGGATGTGGAGCCATGCTTTCAGAAATCTTAAAAGAGCAACACACTGATGTGGAAACTACAGAACCCGAACCACCGAAAAAGAAAACCTTTCAGGTGAAATTGTAAACAAGAAGCAGGTAGCATTATCACCTGCAAATGTAAACAAACTTGTTTGTCTGAGCGACTGGCTGAACAAGAAGTAGGACTGAGTGGACTTGTAGGCTCTGAAGTTTTACATTGTTTAATTTTGAATGCAGTTATTTTTTGTACATAATTCTACATTTGTAAGTTCAACTTTCATGATAAAGAGATTGCACTACAGTACTTAAGTGAATTGAAATACTATTTCTTTTATTTTTACAGCATAAATATTTATAATAAAAATAAATATAAAGTGAGCACTGTATACTTTCCTGTGTTGTAACTGAAATCAATATATTTGAAAATGTGGAAAACATCCAAAAATATGTATATAAATAGTATTCTATTATTGAGCGATTAATCACTATTAATTTTTTTAATCCCTTGATAGCCTTTAGAGGCAACACATATATGGGCCCAGCTGATCTAAATAATGGTGTTTAATGTTAATGTGTTTGGTTTGCATGTTTAAGACTGGGGAAGTTGCTTTTCTGGTTCCCAAGTGCACTAGCAATAGTGAGCCCTTGTGGCAGGAGCCTCCTTAGAGTGATCTGTCAGTTTGGCCTTCATCTGTGGAGAGAGAATATTATATGAATTACTGGAGCTTCTGCCCATTTCCTTTATCACTGATACACTTGGTCTTGCTTTCTTTTCTTCTACTGTATTTGCCCCTAGTTACCTCCCACCTTCAGTGTTGCCAGCTTTCATGGTATTATGAGTCTCATGATACTTAGTGGCTTTTTTGTGGGTTCTTGTGATTTCTGGATAATCAAACATAACGTAAGAACGGCCATACTGGGTCGGACCAAAGGTCCATCTTGCCTAATATCCTGTCTTCCGACAGTGTCCAATGCCAGGTGTCCCAGAGGGAATGAACAGAACAGGTAATCA
Organism: Chelydra serpentina; assembly: GCA_037349315.1. NCBI lineage: Eukaryota > Metazoa > Chordata > Testudines > Chelydridae > Chelydra > Chelydra serpentina. The sequence goes on along the minus strand of JBAIAC010000042.1, from coordinate 85,295,509 downwards.
TCAATTGATCCATTCCGTTGCCCATTCCCAGCTTCCGGCAAACATGCTAAGGACACCATCCTTGCCTGTCCTGGATAATAACCATCGATGGACCTATCCTTCATGAATTTATCTAGTTCTTTTTTGAACCCTGTTATAGTCTTGGCCTTCACAACATCCTCTGGCAAGGAGTTCCACAGAATGACTGTGTGTTGTGTGAAGAAATACTTCCTTTTGTTTGTTTTAAGCCTGTTCCCTATTAATTTCATTTGGTGACCTTAGTTCTTGAGTAATGAGAAGGAGTAAATAACACTTCTTCTTCGAGTGATTGCTCATATGTATTCCACTTAGGTGTGCGCGCGCGGCATGCACGATCGTTGGAAGATTTTTACCCTAGCAACACTCGGTGGGCCGGCTGGCGCCCCCTGGAGTGGCGCCGTTAGGGAGCCCGATATATACCCCAGCTGGCCCATCGCCCTCTCAGTTCCTTCTTACCGCCCGTGTCGGTCGTTGGAACAGTGGAGAGCAGCTAGCTGACCTCCACATCCCTAGCACTCTTAGCACTCGCTTATCGTGTAGATAGTTTAAGTACTCTTAATTAGTTGTTGATAGTTATTCATACCTTATTGTTGTAGCTACTGTAAATAGTAGTAGGAGATAAGGGGTTTCTCCCCTGTCTCCCTCCCGGCACCGGGCCAATGCCTGGCTCTCCGGGATTTAAGCCTTGCTCGGCATGCCAAAAGCCGATGCCCACAGGAGATCCACACACCTCCTGTCTGAAGTGCCTCGTGGAGTCCCACCTTCCGGACAAGTGCCGCATCTGTAAGTCTTTCAAGCCGCGGACCAAAAAGGAGCGGGACTTTCGTTTAAAGCAGCTCCTCTTAGAGGCATCGCTCAGTCCGATGTCGGCGCCGCAATGAACCTCGGCACCGACTTCAGCGGCCTCATCGTCCACGGCACCGGAGCGCCCGAGCTCCGGGAAAGAACCTCGACACCGTCCGTCTCTGGCTGGGACCTCGCAGAGGCACCGCTCTCTGTCCCCGAGAGCGAAGAAGTCGGGAGGACCGACTAAGGTGCCGCTGCATACGCAGCCAGCATTAGACCTGACCAGGCCTGTTACGGCACCACCACCGTTGACTCCGGTACCGCAAGGACCGTTGAGTTCGGTGTCAGTGGCCCCTGTGCCACTTACTCCGGCCCAGCAGAGGCCATTGAGTCCGGCGCCGCCACCAGCACCGGCGCCGGTCCTGCCAACTCCGGCACCCGAGAGGCCGTTGAGCGCAGGTCAGCCTTTTCAGGCTCCGGTACCGATGACTCCGGTCCCGCAAGGGCCGTTGAGCTCGGTAACCGCCAGCTCCCCGGCCCGTACCGTGGTTGAGCTTACGCTGCCGTCCACTCCGGACACCTTTGCAGCGGCAAGGGACCTGATCCGGATGACCGATCCGGCACCGACCCCGTCGACGGTACCGCCGGTGCGGATCGTGACTTCACGCAGCAAACCGGCCATCTTCCACCCGGTGCCGCAGGCGGAGACCAGCCAGCAACAGCCGCCGGCGTCTCCCCGGTACCGCTCGCAGTCCCGGCGCCGGTCTCCATCCCGGCACCGCTCGTACTCACGGTACCGCTCCAGGTCCCCCTCCAGGCGGAGGTACTTTGACTCTCGGCACCGCTCCTGGTCCCGCGGCCGGTCGACGCGCAGATCCCCGAGACGTTCACGGTCCCGATCTATGTCCCGGTACCGAAGTCATCGCCGGTACCGGTCCAGGTCTCGAAACCGATCCGGCTCTCGGCACCGGTCACCATCCCGGCACCGATCCGGCTCTCGGCACCGATCCGGCTCTCGGCGCCAGATACCGTCCCGGCACCGATCCGGCTCCCGGCACCGGATACCATCCCGGCACCGGTCCCCGCCGAGGAGGCAGACCTTGGCCACGCAGACGTCGCTACATGGCTACTCTGCTCCACCTTGGCCTTCTCGCTCTGGATCCCGCTCTTCCAGAGCTGGCAGCGACCTCTACGTCGAGGACCGCACTGTCAGTGACCAGGGCCACCTGCCAGAGACCGGACAGGGTCAGGAGCAATGGCCCTTCTGGACCCCGATGGCCTATTATCAAGCCCAAGGGGTACCACCTAGAGCTCCCACCTCGACCACATTGGAGCGTAGAACGCCAGAGGCTACAGTCTCCCGGCCTCCGCCAGAGGTAGGGGACCCAGATCCTGAGCCCCCAGCCCTGGACTCTTCAGCGGCACCCGCCGAGGATCCGCTTGCCCAAGGCCTGTCCTCCTCCTCCTCCCCTGACGAGGCAGTGGCGGGAGCGTCATCGTCCGGCCCGCCTCCTATCGATCTCAGGGACCATCAAGACCTGCTTCGCAGATTGGCCCTTAACATGGATCTGCAGATAGAGGAGGTTCCAGAACTGGAGGACCCGGTGGTGGACATTTTGACAACTGACGCCCCCACCAGGGTAGCCCTGCCATTCGTCCGCACGATACTGGCCAACGCCACATCTATCTGGCAGTCCCCAGCCTCGATACCCCCCACTGCCAGGGGTGTAGAGAGGAAATATATGGCACCTCCAAGAGATTTCCAGTATCTCTACACTCACCCCCCTCCGTGCTCACTGGTGGTCCAATCGGTCAACGAGAGGGAGAGGAATGGCCAACAGGCCCCCGCCCCAAAGTCTAAGGACGCCAAGCGCCTAGACTTATTTGGGAGAAAGATTTACTCAGGAGGGGGCCTACAGCTCCGGGCTGCGAACCAGCAGGCACTCCTGAGCCGCTACGGCTATAACACCTGGGTCTCCATGGAGAATTTCAAAGAACTTATACCTCCGGAGTCCAGGCAGGAGTACAAAGCCTTTGTCGAGGAGGGCAAGAAGCTGGCCAGGACGTCGCTGCGAGCCTCTCTCGACATCGCCGACTCGGCTGCCAGAACTATCGCCTCGGGAGTCGCCATGCGGCGTATCTCCTGGCTACAATCCTCCACCCTCCCCGCGGAAGTCCAGCACACAATCCAGGACCTACCGTTTGAAGGTCAGGGTCTGTTCTCGGAGAAAACTGACCCAAAGCTGCAGACCCTCAAAGATGGTCGAACCATCATCCGCACGCTGGGGATGCATACCCCAGCGACGCAGCGCAGACCCTTCCGGCCCTTCGGACAACGTCCCTACTTCCCACCCGCACCACGACAGGACTTCTACAGGAGGCCGCGTGGTCAAGGGGGCAGGAGACAACAACCCGGTCGACAGACCGGCCAGCGGCAGGGCCCCCACAAACCATCGTCGGGGCCCAAACAAAATTTTTGAAGGGACGCTCGAGGCCAGAGTACCAGTTTTAATCGATCCTGTCCCCCTATTCCTAAACCGCCTCTCCCTTTTCTCCCCGGCGTGGTCAAATATCACCACGGACCGCTGGGTCATACAAACCATGCAAAGGGGATACCAATTGCAGTTCGTCTCCCCGCCTTCATCCCACCCTCCCTCCCCGTCCCTCTTCAGGGACCCTTCTCACGAGCAACTCCTTATCCAGGAGGTACAGGAGCTCCTCACTGCAGGAGCGGTAGAGGAGGTTTCAAGGGATCTCAGAGGCAAGGGATTCTATTCCCGTTATTTCCTAATCGCCAAGGCGAAAGGGGGGCTACGTCCTATTCTGGACTTGCGGGGACTCAACAAATTTATGGTAAAGTTGAAGTTCCGTATGCTCTCCCTGGGCACTATTATCCCCTCTATGGATCAGGGAGACTGGTACGCCGCCCTCGACATGAAGGACGCGTACTTCCATATTGCCATCTACCCACCTCACAGACGCTTCCTACGCTTCATAGTGGGCCAGAGACACTTCCAGTTCACGGTCCTGCCCTTCGGCCTCTCAACAGCACCGAGGGTCTTTACGAAGTGTATGGCAGTGGTAGCAGCCGCCCTTCGGCGTCAAAGAGTTCAGGTGTTCCCCTACCTCGACGACTGGCTTATCCGTGGCAACTCCAGCAACCAGGTCCAGTCTCACATTCGCACGACCATGGACATGTTCAAGCGTCTTGGCCTCCTACTGAACGTAGAAAAGTCCACTTTGGTGCCAACACAGAGAATAGACTTTATAGGGGCAATACTGGACTCTACTCTCGCCAGGGCGTTCCTCCCAGAGGCTCGCTCTCAGACGCTTACAGCTGCCATACGCAGCCTCCAAGCCTTCCCAACGTCAACGGCCCGCTGCTGCCTCAGCCTCATTGGTCATATGGCATCATGCACCTTCGTGACAGCTCACGCCAGGTTACGCCTGCGGCCCCTCCAGGCATGGCTTGCCTCAGCATACCGGCCGCACAGGGACAACCTGGATATAATTCTAACGGTCCCACCACAAGTCCTAGCCTCCCTCAACTGGTGGCTGGACCCCAGGAAGGTGATGTCAGGTGTTTCATTTCATCCACCTCAGCCATCCCGAGCCTTAACTACGGATGCGTCATCCCTCAGCTGGGGGCCTCACCTGCAGAACCTCCAAACGCAGGGCCTGTGGTCAGAACAGGAGCTGACACTGCACATCAATGTCAGAGAACTCCGAGCGGTACGTCTTGCCTGCCAAGCCTTCGCTCAGCACTTACAGGGCCGTTGTGTCTCCATCCTTACAGACAACACGACGGCCATGCATTACATCAACAGACAGGGAGGGGCGCACTCCCTCCCCCTCTGCCGAGAAGCAACTCAGCTCTGGGACTTTTGCATAGCCCGATCCATTCACCTGGTAGCCTCGTTTCTCCCAGGGGTCCAGAACACCTTGGCGGACCGACTCAGCAGGTCCTTTCAAACTCACGAGTGGTCCATTCGACCGGATGTCATCCACTCTGTTTTCCGGAAGTGGGGATTTCCCCGCATAGATCTCTTCGCGACTCGCGAGAACCGGAAGTGCCACGTGTTCTGCTCATTCCAGGGTCGCTCCCCAGGCTCCCTGACAGACGCTTTTCTCCATCCTTGGACGGACCACCTGGCCTATGCCTTCCTGCCAGTTCCACTGGTCCACAGAGTCCTGCTCAAACTACGCAGGGACAAGGCCCGAGTAATCCTGATTGCTCCAGCGTGGCCCAGGCAACACTGGTATACCACGCTCCTGGAGCTCTCCATGGCCGACCCGATCACTCTACCACTGTGGCCGGACCTGATCACGCAGCAGCACGGCAGGCTCCATCATCCCGACCTGCACTCTCTTCACCTCACGGCGTGGCTGCTGCATGGCTGAACCCGTCGGAGCTACGTTGTTCCAGCCCGGTCCAGCACGTTCTGCTGAGCAGTAGGAAACCCTCCACCAGGTCCACCTACTCAGCTAAGTGGAAACGGTTTTCCCTTTGGTGTGGCACTCGGGGTCTCAACCCCCTGCAGGTGCCAATTCACACCATTCTAGACTACCTCCTCTCTCTAAAGGAGCAGGGTCTGGCTCTCTCGTCGCTAAAAGTCCACCTAGCGGCAATCTCAGCCTTTCACCCCGGGGACGGGGCGGTTTCCATTTTCTCCAACCCCATGGTTAGCAGGTTCATTAGGGGGTTGGAACGGCTACACCCATTGGTACGCCGCCCGGTCCCCACATGGGACCTCAACCTAGTCATCACCAGGCTCATGGGGGCCCCATTCGAGCCTATGGCCACCTGCTCGCTGCTGTACCTCTCATGGAAAACGGCCTTCCTTGTAGCCATTACCTCGGCAAGGCGCGTCTCTGAGCTCAGAGCGCTTACTTCGGAACCACCTTATATGGTGTTCCATAAGGATAAAGTACAGCTGCGGCCACACCCGGCCTTCCTACCCAAGGTAGTGTCGGCCTTCCATATTAACCAAGACATTTTTCTACCGGTCTTCTATCCAAAGCCCCATGTCTCTAGGAAGGAGCAGCAACTCCATTCCTTGGACGTCCGTAGTGCCCTCGCCTTCTACATCGAGCGGACGAAGCCGTTTCGGAAAACGACTCAACTGTTCATCGCCGTGGCGGACCGGAGGAAAGGCCTTCCGGTCTCTTCCCAATGAATCTCGTCATGGATCACCTCGTGCATCCGCACATGTTATGACTTGGCAGGTGTCCCCACCATGCACCCTACGGCCCACTCTACCCGAGCTCAGGCCTCGTCGTCTGCCATCCTGGCACACATACCAATCCAAGAGATTTGTAGGGCTGCGACGTGGTCGTCAGTGCACACCTTTGCCTCGCACTATGCCATAGTGCAATATTCTAGAGACGACGACGCTTTTGGTTCGGCGGTCCTAAACTCTCCTGTATCACAATCCGACCCCGCCTCCTAGGAATGGCTTGGGAGTCACCTAAGTGGAATACATATGAGCAATCACTCGAAGAAGAAAAGACGGTTACTCACCGTAGTAACTGGTGTTCTTCGAGATGTGTTGCTCATATGTGTTCCAAACCCGCCCTCCATCCCCACTGTCGGAATAGCCGGCAAGAAGGAACTGAGAGGGTGATGGGCCGGCTGGGGTATATATCGGGCTCCCTAACGGCGCCACTCCAGGGGGCGCCAGCCGGCCCACCGAGTGTTGCTAGGGTAAAAATCTTCCGACGATCATGCACGCCGCGCGCGCACACCTAAGTGGAATACATATGAGCAACACATCTCGAAGAACACCAGTTACTACGGTGAGTAACCGTCTTTTCCTTATTTACTTTCTCCACACATCATGATTTTATAGACCACTTAGTCATCTCTTTTCCAAGCTGAAAAGTCCCAGTCTTATTAATCTCTCCTCATATGGAAGCCGTTCCATACCCCTAATAGTTTTTGTTGCCCTTTTCTGAACCTTTTCCAATTCCAATACATCTTCTTCGAGTGCTTGCTCATGTTGCTTCCATTCTAGGTGTGCGCACGCCCACGGTCATCAGAGATTTTTGCCTTAGCAGTACCCGTAGGGTCGGCTGTGGTGCCCTCTGGAGTGCCGCGCTCATGCGACGGTATATCAGGCACTGCCAGCCATACTCCCTCTCAGTTCCTACTTACCGCCCGTAGTGGTCAGTCGGGGCGCCTTTCTTGCTTAGCAATAGGTAGTATTTTCTCCTCCTTGAACTTTGTGCTTTAGGGCCTTTGAACATAGTTTGCATATAGTAGTTGTTAGTAGCTGTTTAGTGTTAGTTAGTAGTTAGGGTCCCAGAGGTTTAAGTCCTCCCGGGCTTTAGTAGTCCTCTGGGACCTAACTACTAACTAGAAGTCCTCTACTAACTAGAAGTCCTCCCTACCTTTAAGTTCTCCCAGGTTTAATTCCTGCTCGGACTGCAACAGGCCTAAGCCTGTGATTGACACCCGCCTCCCCCCCAGCAGCTGCCTTAAGTCCTTGGGGGAGTCACACGTTAAGGATCGGTGCCGGATCTGCAAAAACTTGGCCCCGCACCCAAAAGGAGCAGGATATCAGCCGCAGTGCTCTCCTGATGAACTCCACCCTTTGCCTGGTTCTGAGCATCACAGGCAGGTTGCATCACGCATCTCGACCTATGTGTGCAGCGCACTGCCGGCACCCGGCTCCTCCTGGCACAATTTGCCATCACTGGTGCTGAAGGAAAAAGGTCAAGAACCGCTCCCCAGCACTGAGCAAGAAGGCCCAGGGATCATCTATTAAGGGACCTGGACCTGGCTGCTAGGCTACCCTGGAGCCACGCGATCGTGCCTCCTCAGTTGGGGCTCCCAGCCCCCTTAAAATTCCATAACCAACTCCCAGAAGCGGTATGGAATCCACACCCCTTCCTGCACCATCGTCATCCCAGGCTCCCCAGGCGCATCAAGAGCACAGGTTTTCACCTGCTCCAATGATGACTTCGGTGCCGGAGGACCTGGCTAAGGCTCCCCAAGAGGGCAAGCCAGCCGCTAAGATTCCTCAGGGGGGCAGGGAAACACCACTGGTCGCTGGATAAAATACGACGATCTTCTCTGCTGTGTCGAGGATCCTGGGGCAGGTCTGAGGCACATCATCGGTCACCCAGGCTAATGTCCAGATCCCTCGGCACTACTCACCAGCAAGGGGTCGATACTCCCCCAACTATTCCCGGCACCACTCATCCTTTTGCTGGTCATCCTCCAGGCATCGATCCCAATCACCAGGACAGTAGGAACATTCTCTGTCTCAGCACCGATCTCCCCAGCACAGGTACCGCTCTCCCCAGTACTGCCACTGGTCAATGGTTGCCGGTAGCCACGACCAATAAGCAAATGCAAGCGTCAACAGCCCCTCCCTGGTCACCAAAAGGTGATTCCTCCAGTGTGGAGGGCCAGTTCAGCCCATTGCCCAGGTCCCATCGGCGAAACTGGACACCAGAACCCACTCCTTCCTCTGCAGCACTGCAACAGCAGTACGCCCAGTGGCCAATGTAGTGGCGTTATTGGAGTACGTGGGGCGTACTGGTCATGACGATGCTCCTTTTGCAGCATCCCTCTGTGGCCGCGTCAGCGCATTGGTCGGTGGCGCTGCCGGGCCCAGTACCAGAAACCCATTTAGAGGTTGGGGCAGAGGAACCAGTGCCCACCCCTACGCCTCCTTCTCCGACAGTGGTTGAGACCCTGGGACCTCCCCCAGTGGTCCAATCTTCCTTATCATCCCCAGATGAGGCAGTCAAGGGACCTTCGAGAGCTAGCCCCTCAGATGACTTCAGGAAGCATGAAGCCTTTCTCTGGTGCAAGGCCGAAAACTTGGGGCTCAAGATGAGGAGATGGCAGAGCAGGACACCCTCTCCAATGTCCTCTATGACCACCTGGGTCTCCCTGCCCGTGCATGAAGAGATTCTCAAGATAGCCAAGGCCCTGTGGCAGACCCCCTCCTCCATTCCTCCCACCTTGAAACGGGCCGAGAAAAAGTATTTCATTCTGGCCAAAGGTTTCAAATACCTTTATACCCACCCACTCCCGGGCTCGTTGGTTGTGTCTGCGGCCAATGAGGACAAACAGGGTTACACCTCTTTGACTCCCAGAAACAAAGAGGCCAAGGGCTCGATTTATTTGGGAGAAAAATTTATTCAACTCCAGCCTGCAATTCCGGGTGGCAAACCGGCAGGCCCTGTTCAGCAGATACAGTTTCAATCTCTGGGATGGTCCCAAAAAGTTCCAGGAATCCCTCCCTCAGGGGCTGGCCCAAGAGTTCGGCACCCTGGTAGAGGAGGGTACTGAGGCCTCTGCAAGCGTGGCTGGCCTCGGTCTATATCCCCAGCAGGTATGCCATGGACCGAGTGGTCACAGTGCTGAGCCACATCCTCTTGTCCCTGGACTGGTGGCTGGCTCCCAAGTCAGTGCTGCAAGGAGTTCCCTTCATGATCCCATCTCCATTGCTCACCTTGGTCTCGGACACATCGGATCTGGGCTGGGGAGCCCACCTGGGCAGGGCTGGTGCAAGGATATTTTGCGCCCTAGCCGACACTTCTATCTTGCGCCCCCTCTCCCCTCCCCCCAGACGAGACAAAATTGCACGCGATGATAAAAATGACGTCATTGCCACTTTGTACCGTAGTGAAGCAGTACGCTTGTGCCCACAATGCAGAGCTGGTGTAGACTATAGCTGTAATGTACAAGAGAGCGACAAGTTAAAATGCAAGTTCAATGACATTTCTCTTTTCTTTATTCATTCGTAGGGTTACCATATTTTAACATTCAAAAAAGAGGACACTCCATGGGGGGGGGGGGGCAGGAGGGGTGTAGACCTGCCCCATCCACTCCCTCTCACTTCCTGCCCCGACTGCCCCCCCGAACCCTCAACCCATCTAACCCCCCCTGCTCCTTGTTCCCTGATCGCTCCCTCCTGGGACCCCTGCCCCTAACCGCCCCTGGGACCCCGCCCCCATCTAAGTCTCCCTTCTCCTTGTCCCCGACTGCCCCCTCCTGACAACTCCCCTAACTGCCCCCCTAGGACCCTACCCCCTACCTGTTCTGACCCCTATCCACACCCCTGCCCCCTGACAGACCCCCGGAACTCCCACGCCTATCCAACCGCTGCCTGTCTCCTGACTGCCCCCCACAGAACCTCTGCCCCATCCAACCCCCACTGCTCCCTGTCCCCTGACTGCCCCAACCCCTCTCCACACCCCCGCCCCCTGACAGGCTCCCCTAGAACTCCCGACCCTTCCAAATCCCCCACCCGCTCCCTGTCCCCTGACTGCCCCCCGGGACTCCATGCCCCTTCCAACCCCCCGGTCCCCTTACCGTGCCGCTAAGACCAGCGTGTCTGGCTCCGCACTGAGCCAGACATGATGCTGCGTTTCTGCACGGAGTGCGTAGCCACCCCACCCCCCACAGAGCGCTGCCGGCACGGTGCGCTGAGGCTGCAGGGGAGGGGGGGAGCAGGGGAGGGGCTCTGGCTGCTGGAGGCCCCAATGCGAGCGGCTCAATCCGCCCGGGCCGCCTTGTCAGCCGCGTCACGCTATGCATTGGGAGGGAAATCCTGGACCTTTTAAGAGTTTTACAACTTCCTCCCAGACAGCTATTTAAAACCCATTAAGCCGGACGTTTTCCAGCAATAGTGTAAAAAAAAATGTTGGGGCACTTCTTTTTGGTGCCACCAAATCTTGGTGCCCTAGGTGGCCGCCTAGTTTCCCTAGTGGTTACACCAGCCCTGCACCTGGATGAGCTCAATAGCCAGGCCGCTGGCTACAAAACAATCTAGCCCTTCATATCAATGTCAGGGTGCTCAGAGTGGTTCGCTTGGCCTGCCAGGCTTTCTTGCCTCACCTGAAAGGCAAGATGGTGCAGGTCCTGATGGACAATACTGCTGCGATATATTACATCAACAGGCAGGGCAGCGCCAGGTCTTCAGCCCTTTGTCAGGAGGCACTCAGCCTCTGGGACTTTTGTGCATGGTATGTATTCATCTGGTAGCCGCCCTCCTGCCTGAAACCAAGAACATCCTGGCAGATCACCTCAGCAGGACCTTCTCGTCTCACCCCGAATGGTCGCTCCATCCAAAGGTGGTCAGCCAATCTGCAGGTAGAGGACTCCCTGGGTTGACCTGTTTGTGTCCAGGCAGAGCAAGACCACATATTCTGTTCTCTGCAGGGCAGGGACAAGGGCTCCCTGTCAGATGCCCAAGTCTGTGGTCGGGAGAGCTGATGTATGCCTTCCCGCCAGTGCCGTTGATCCAGAAGGTCCTGCTAAAGGGAAAGCAAGACAAAGCAACTGTTTTCCTCGTAGCCCCAGCATGGCCTCATCAGCATTGGTATCAGGGCTACCTACATGGCGAAGTGGAAGCAGTTCACGTGCTGGGCTTTGGATCAGCATATTTGCGCTGAGGAGGCTCTGCTGCAGGTCATCCTGGACTTTTTGCTGCACCTTAATCTCTATGGCCTGTTGCTTTCTTCGGTAAGGGTACACCTAGTGGCCATTTTGGTGTTCCACACTCCATTTCAAGGCAGGACAGTTTTCACCCATCCCATGATGGCAGAAAGATCTGGAGCACTTCTACCCACGTGTCCAGGACCTGATTCCCACTTGGGACCTGAATCTTGTACTGTCAAGGTTCATATGTTCCCCCTTCAAACTCTTGGCTTCCTGCTCCCTCCTGCTTCTCTCCTGGAAGGTTTCATTCTTGGTAGCTATAAGTTCGGCCAGCAGGGTGTCTGAGATCAGGTCGCTCACGTCGGAGACACCTTATACGATCTTCTATAAGGACAAGGTCCAGCTGCATCTGTGTCCAGCTTTTCTGCCCAACTTCGTCTCCCAGTTTCACACCGGTTAAGACATATACTTACCTGTCTTCTGTCCAAAGCCTCATACCACAGACAAGGAATGCAGACTACATAACCTGGATTTCAGACGGGACACTGGCTTCTATATTGATAGAACGAAGCCATTCCGTACATCAACACAGTTGAAGGATTGTCCAATATTTTCCCAGAGACACTCATTTTGGATCACGGCCAGCATCTGCTATTGTTATGAGTTGGAAAAGGTGCCTCCGCCGGCAATCCTCAAGTTCCCTGGTGGTCATGGCCATTAATGAATAGGAGAGACAGGGCCAACAAGGAGTGACCCCCCAAGAACAAAGACTCAAAGAGGCTCAATTAATTTGGAAGGAAAATTTATTCATCCTCGAGCCTCCAGCTGAGAGAGGCCAACCACAAGCCCTTGCTTGGCCACTACAATTTCAACATGTGGCAATCCATGGCCTCTTATTCCATTCCACATTTGTCATGGAAGGTTGCTTTCCTTGTAGCCATTACCTCGGCGAGGCTGGAACCTGAGCTTAAAACCCTTACTTTGGAGCCCCCTTACATGGTTTTCTACAAGGACAAGGTCCAGCTGCGACCACACCCCGCATTCCTGCCTAAGGTGGTGTCCCACTTCTATGTTAACCAGGATATCTTTCTTCCAGTTTTCTGTCCAAAACCACACTCCATTGTGGAGGAGAGGCAGCTGCACACCTTTAATGCCCGGGGCACCCTAGTGTTCTACTTGGAGTGCATCAAGCCCTTCTGCAGGTTAACCAAATTCTTCATCACGAGAGTGGACAGGATGAAAGGCTTCTCGGTATCCTCACAGAGGTTCTCAAACTGGATCACCTCATGTCTCCGGTTCTGTTATGAATTGGCACAGGCCGAACCGCCACCTATATTGAAGGCCCACTCAACCAGAGCTCAAGTGTCCTCGGCAGCCTTGCTAGCGCAACTCCCCATCCAGGACATCTGCAGGGCCACCACGTGGTCTGCACGCATTCACAATGTGTTACACCATCACCCAGCAAGCCAGAGATGATGCTGGATTTGGCAGAGCTGTGTTGCAATCAACACGTCCATGAACTCCTACCCACCTCTGGTGGCACTGCTTTGGAGTCACCTACAATGGAATGGACATGAGCAAGCACTCAAAGAAGAAAAGATAGTAACCTTTTTCATAATAGGTGTTTTTCAAAATGTGTTGCTTATGTCCATTCCATGACCCGTCATCCTTCCCCTCTGTTGGCGTTTCCGGCAAGAAGGAACTTAGGGTTGGGGGGTGCGGGCCCACTATAACGTGGCATACACGAGCCACTCCAGAGGCACCAGAGCCAGTCTTCTATGGATACTGCTGAGGGAAAAACTTTCGGCATGAGTGCGTGTGGCGAGCACATACACCTACAATGGAATGGATATGAGCAACACATCTTGAAGAACACCAGTTACGAAAAAGGTAACTGTCTTTTCTTCTTCGAGTGCTTGCTCATATGTATTCCAATTAGGTGTGCGCGCGCGGCGTGCACAATCGTCGGAAGATTTTTACCCTAGCAACACTCGGTGGGCTGGCTGGCGCCCCCTGGAGTGGCACCGTTACGGTGCCTGATATATACCCCAGCCGGCCCAGCGCCCTCTCAGTTCCTTCTTACCGCCCGTGACGGTCGTTGGAACTGTGGAGAGCAGCTCGCTGACCTCCACATCCCTAGCATACTTAGCACTCGTTTATCTTGTAGATAGTTTAAGTACTTCTTAATTAGTTGTTAATAGTTATTCATAGTTCGTTGTGTAGTTAGTGTAAATAGTAGCGGGAGATAAGGGGCTTCTCCCCTGTCTCCCTCCCGGTACCGGGCCAATGCCTGGCTCTCCGGGATTCAAGCCTTGCTCGGCCTGCCAGAAGCCGATGCCCACAGGAGATCCCCACACCTCCTGTTTGAAGTGCCTCGGGGAGTCCCACCTTCCGGACAAGTGCCGTATTTGTAAGGCGTTTAAGCCGCGGACCAAGAAGGAGCGGGACTTTCGTTTCAAGCAGCTCCTTCTGGAGGCCTCGCTTAGCCCGATGTCGGCCCCGCACCAGAACCCGGTACCGACCCCGGCGGCCTCGTCATCTGCGGCACCGCAACGCCCGAGCTCCGGGAAAGAGCCCAGGCACCGTACGCCTCAGGCTGGGACTTCGCAGAGGCGTCGCTCTCTGTCCCTGAGAGCGAAGAAGTCGGGCACCACACCAGCACCGACTACGGCGCCGCTGCTCACACAGCCTGTTCCAGACCACGCCAGGCCTGGTATGGCGCCAGCACCGTTGACTCCGGTACCGCAAGGACCGTTGAGCTCGGTGCCAGTGGCTCAGATCCCTGTGCCACCTACTCCAGCCCCGCAGAGGCCGTCGAGTCCGGCGCCGCCACCGATACCGGCGCCGGCCCTGCCAACTCCGGCACCCCAGAGGCCGTTGAGTGCAGGACAGCCTTCTCAGGCTCCAGTACCGATGACTCCGGCCCCACAAGGCACGTTGAGCTCGGTAACCGCCAGCTCCCCGGCCCGCACCGTGATAGAGCTTCCGCTGCCGTCCACCCCGGACACCACCTCGGCGGCGAGGGACCTGATTGCGATGACCGATCCGGCACCGACCCCATCCTCGGTACCGCCGTTGCGGATCGTCGCTTCCCGCGGCAAACCGGCCATGTTCCACCCGGTGCCGCATGCGGAGACCAGCCAGCAGCAGTCGGCGTCTCCTCGGTACCGCTCGCAGTCCCGGCGCCGGTCACCATCCCGGCACCGGTCGTACTCGCGGTACCGCTCCAGGTCCCCCTCCAGACGGCGGTATGTCGACTGCCGGTACCGATCCCGGTCCTGTGGCCGGTCACCACGTAGATCTCCGGACGATCGGCATCATTATCGTTCGCCGAGGCGTTCCCGATCCAGGTCTGGATCCCGGTACCGCAGTCACCGCCGGTACCGTTCCAGATCCCGGTACCGATCGAGTTCCCGGTACTGATCTCTGGCACCGCGACATACCATGGCCACGCAGACCACCCTCCATGGCTACTCTGCACCACTTTGGCCTTCTCGCTCCGTCTCCCACTCTTCTAGAGCCGGTAGCGACCTGTACGTGGAGGATCGCACGGTGGGTGAGCAGGGCCACCTGCGAGATGCCGGACAGGACCCGTCCCACGACCAGGGACAATGGGCCTTCTGGACCCCGATGGCGTACCATCAGGCCCAAGGGGTCTCATCTAGAGCCTCCCTCTCGGCTCAATCCGAGCGTAGAGCACCGGAGGCTACGGTATCCCGGCCTCCACCAGACGTCTCGGAATCGGTTGCGGCCCCAGACTTGGAGGCCCCAACCCTGGACCCCTCAGCGGCCCCCCCTGAGGAACCACTCGCTCAAGGTCTGTCATCCTCCTCCTTCCCTGACGAGGCAGTGGCAGGAGCATCGATCTCCGGGACCATCAAGACCTGCTTCGCAGATTGGCCCTTAACATGGATCTGCAGATAGAGGAGGTTCCAGAACTGGAGGACCCGGTGGTGGACATCTTGACAACTGACGCCCCCACCAGGGTAGCCCTGCCGTTCGTCCGCACGATACTAGCCAACGCCACATCTATCTGGCAGTCCCCAGCCTCGATACCCCCCACTGCCAGGGGTGTAGAGAGGAAGTATATGGCACCTCCAAGAGATTTCCAGTATCTCTACACTCACCCCCCTCCGTGCTCACTGGTGGTTCAATCGGTCAACGAGAGGGAGAGGAATGGCCAACAGGCCCCCGCCCCAAAGTCTAAGGACGCCAAGCGCCTAGACTTATTTGGGAGAAAGATTTACTCGGGGGGGCCCCACAGCTCCGGGCTGCGAACCAGCAGGCACTCCTGAGCCACTACGGCTATAACACCTGGGTCTCCATGGAGAAATTCAAAGAACTTATGCCTCCGGAGTCCAGGCAGGAGTACAAAGCGAAGGGGGGGCTACGTCCTATTCTGGACTTGCGGGGACTCAACAAATTTATGGTAAAGTTGAAGTTCCGTATGCTCTCCCTGGGCACTATTATCCCCTCTATGGATCAGGGAGACTGGTACGCCGCCCTCGACATGAAGGACACGTATTTCCATATTGCAATCTACCCACCTCACAGGCGCTTCCTCCGCTTCGTGGTGGGCCAGAGACACTTCCAGTTTACGGTCCTGCCCTTCGGCCTCTCAACAGCACCGAGGGTTTTTACGAAGTGTATGGCAGTGGTAGCAGCCGCCCTCCGGCGTCAAAGAGTTCAGGTGTTCCCGTACCTCGACGACTGGCTTATCCGCGGCAACTCCAGCAGCCAAGTCCAGTCTCATATTCGCACGGCCATGGCATGTTCAGGCGGCTCGGCCTCCTCCTGAACGTAGAAAAGTCCACTTTGGTGCCAACACAGAGGTTAGACTTTATAGGGGCAGTACTGGACTCCACTCTCGCCCGGGCTTTTCTTCCAGAGGCTCGCTTTCTGACTCTTACAACTACCATACGCAGCCTTCAGGCCTGCCCAATGTCAACGGCCCGCTGTTGCCTCAGCCTCCTTGGTCATATGGCATCCTGCACCTTCGTGACAGCTCACGCCAGGCTGCGCCTCCGGCCCCTCCAGGCATGGCTCGCCTCAGCATACCGGCCGCGCAGGGACAGCCTGGACATAATTCTGACGGTCCCAGCACAGGTCCTAGTCTCCCTCAACTGGTGGCTGGACCCCAGGAAGGTGATGTCAGGTGTTCCATTTCATCCACCTCAGCCATCCCTAGCCTTAACCACGGATGCTTCATCCCTCGGCTGGGGAGCTCATTTACAGAACCTCCAAACGCAGGGCCTGTGGTCAGAGCAGGAGCTGACTCTGCACATCAATGTCAGAGAACTGCGAGTGGTACGTCTTGCCTGCCAAGCCTTCGCTCAACATTCACAGGGCCGTTGTGTCTCCATCCTTACAGACAACACGACGGCCATGCATTACATCAACAGACAGGGAGGGGCACGCTCCCTCTGCCGAGAAGCGATTCATCTCTGGGACTTTTGCATAGCCCACTCCATTCACCTGGTAGCCTCCTTTCTCCCAGGAGTCCAGAACACCTTGGCGGACCGACTCAGCAGGTCCTTCCAGACTCACGAGTGGTCCATTCGACCAGACGTCATCCACTCTGTCTTCCGGAAGTGGGGATTTCCCCACATAGATCTATTCGTGACTCGCGAGAACCGGAAATGCCACGTGTTCTGCTCACTCCAGGGTCGCTCCCCAGGCTCCCTGACAGACGCTTTTCTCCATCCTTGGACGGACCACCTGTCCTATGCCTTCCCGCCAGTTCCACTGGTCCACAGAGTCCTGCTCAAGTTGCGCAGGGACAAGGCCCGCTTAATCCTGATCGCTCCGGCGTGGCCCAGGCAGCACTGGTACACCACTCTCCTGGAGCTCTCTGTGGCCGCCCCAATCACTCTACCATTCTGGCCGGACCTGATTACGCAGCAGCACGGCAGGCTCCATCATCCCGACCTGCACTCTCTTCATCTCACAGCGTGGCTGCTGCATGGCTGAACCCGTCTGAGCTACGTTGTTCCAGCTCGGTCCAACAGGTTCTGCTGAGCAGTAGGAAGCCTTCCACCAGGTCCACCTACTCAGCTAAGTGGAAACGGTTTTCCCTTTGGTGCGGCCCTCGGGGTCTTAACCCCTTGCAGGTGCCGATACACACCATTCTAGACTACCTCCTCTCCCTAAAGGAGCAGGGTCTGGCCCTCTCGTCGCTAAAAGTCCACCTCACGGCAATCTCGGCCTTTCACCCTGGTGACGGTGGGCTTTCGATCTTTTCCAACCCTATGGTTAGCAGATTCCTCAGCGGGTTGGAGCGGCTACACCCATTGGTGCACCGCCCGGTCCCCACCTGGGACCTCAACCTCGTCATTACCAGGCTCATGGGGGCCCCATTTGAGCCTATGGCTACTTGCTCGCTGCTGTACCTCTCCTGGAAAACGGCCTTCCTCGTAGCCATTACCTCGGCGAGGCGTGTCTCTGAGCTCAGAGTGCTTACTTCAGAACCCCCTTACACGGTGTTCCACAAGGACAAGGTACAGCTGCGACCACACCCGGCCTTCCTGCCCAAGGTAGTGTCGGCCTTCCATATTAACCAAGACATTTTTCTACCGGTCTTCTATCCAAAGCCCCATGTCTCTAGGAAGGAGCAGCAACTCCATTCCTTGGACGTCCGTAGGGCCCTCGCCTTCTACATCGAGCGGACGAAGCCCTTTCGGAGAACGACTCAGCTGTTCGTCGCCGTGGCGGACCGGATGAAAGGTCTCCCGGTCTCTTCCCAACGCATCTCGTCCTGGATCACGTCATGCATCCGGACATGTTATGACTTGGCAGGTGTCCCCACCATGCACCCTACTGGCCACTCCACCCGAGCTCAGGCCTCGTCCTCCGCCTTCTTGGCACACATACCAATTCAAGAGATTTGTAGGGCAGCGACTTGGTCATCGGTGCACACCTTCGCCTCTCATTATGCCATAGTACAACATTCTAGGGAGGACGCCGCTTTTGGTTCGGCGGTCCTACATTCTGCAGTCTCACAATCTGACCTCACCTCCTAGGAATGGCTTGGGAGTCACCTAATTGGAATACATATGAGCAAGCACTCGAAGAAGAAAAGACGGTTACTCACCGTAGTAACTGTTGTTCTTCGAGATGTGTTGCTCATATCTATTCCAAACCCGCCCTCCATCCCCACTGTCGGAATAGCCGGCAAGAAGGAACTGAGAGGGCGCTGGGCCGGCTGGGGTATATATCAGGCACCGTAACGGCGCCACTCCAGGGGGCGCCAGCCGGCCCGCCGAGTGTTGCTAGGGTAAAAATCTTCCAACGATCGTGCACGCCGCGCGCGCACACCTAATTGGAATAGATATGAGCAACACATCTCGAAGAACAACAGTTACTATGGTGAGTAACCGTCTTTTCTGTATGCTTTTTTGACTGCCGCTGCACATTGAGTGGATGTTTTCAGAGAACTTTTTTATCCACAATGACTTCAAGATTTTTTCTTGAGTGGTAACAGCTAATTTAGACCCCATCATTTTATATGTATAGTTGGAATTATGTTTTCCAATGTGCATTACTTTGCATTTATCAGCATTGAATTTCATCTGCCATTTGTTGCCTAGTCACCCAGCTTTGTGAGATCTTTTTGTAGCTCTTCACAGTCTGCTTGGGACTTAACTATCTTGAGTAATTTTGTATCATCTGCAAATTTTGCCACCTCACTGTTTACCCCTTTTTCCAGATCATTTATGGATAGGACTGGTCCCAGTACAGAGCCCTGGGGGACACCACTATTTACCTCTCTCCATTCTGAAAACTGACCATTTATTCCTACCCTTTGTTTCCTATCTTTTAACTAGTTACCAATCCCTGAGAGGACCTTCCCTCTTATTCCATGACCACTTACTTTGCTTAACAGTCTTTGGTGAGGGACCCTGTCAAAGGCTTTCTGAAAATCTTAAGTACACTATATCCACTGGATCCCCCTTGTCCATATGCTTGTTGACCCCCTCTAAGAATTCTAGTAGATTGGTGAGGCATGATTTCCCTTTACAAAAACTCTTCCCCAACAAATTATGTATACATGTGTCTGACAATTTTGTTCTTAACTATAGTTTTCAGCCACTTTGCCCGGTACTGAAGTCAGGGTTACCGGCCTGTAATTGCTGTGATCAACTCTGGAGCCCTTTTTAAAAATTGGCATCACATTAACTATCCTCCAGTCATTTGGTACAGAAGCTGATTTAAATTATAGATTACAAACTACAGTTAGTAATTCTGCAGTTTCATATTTGAGTTCCTTCAGAACTCTTGCGTGAATACCATGTGGTCCTGGTAACTTATTACTGTTTAGTTTATCAATTTGTTCCAAAACCTCAATCTGCCACAGTTCCTCAGATGTGTCACCTAAAAAGAATGGCTCAGGTTTGGGAACCTCCCTCACATCCTCAGCTGTGAACACCAATGCAAAGAATTCCTTTAGTTTCGCCACAATGGCCTTATCATCCTTGAGTGCTCTTTCAGCATCTCGATCATCCAGTGAGCCAACTGGTTGTTTAGCAGACTTACTGTTTCTGGTGTACTTTTTTTTAAAAAATTGCTATTACTTTTTGAGTCTTTGTTGTTTAGCCATGATGGAACTTTTTTAGTTCTCTCACTGTTTTTTTTTAAATTTGGGGTATACATTTAAATTGAGCCTCTATTATGGGGTCTTTAAAAAGTTTCCATGAAACATGCAGGGATTTCACTTTTGGCACTGTACCTTTTAATTTCTGTTTCACTAACTTCCTCATTTTTGTGTAGTCCCCCTTTCTGAAATTAAATGCTACAGTGTTGGGCTGCTGTGGTGTTTTCACCACCATAGGGATGTTAAATTTAAATATATTATGGTCACTATTACCAAGCAGTCCATCTATATTCACCTCTTGGACCAGATCCTGTGCTGCACTTAGGACTAAATCAAAAATTGCCTCTCCTTTTGTGGGTTCCAGGACTAGCTGTTCCAAAAAGCAGTCATTTAAGGTTTCAAGAAAAGACAAGTATCAGAGGGATAGCCGTGTTAGTCTGAATCTGTAGAAGTGACAGAGTCCTGTGGCACCTTATAGACTAACAGACGTATTGGAGCATAAGCTTTCATGGGTGAATACCCACTTCATCGGATGCAAGAAAAGACAATTACCTTTTCCGTAACTGGTGTTCTTTGAGATGTGTTCCTCATGTCTATTCCACAATAGGTGTGCGTGCTCGTCACATGCACCGGTGTTGGAAGTTTTTCCCCTAGCAACCCCTGGAGTGGCGCCTCCATGGCATGGTATAAGGGATGCCACGCGTTCCCCCCACCCTCAGTTCCTTCTTGCCAGACAACTCCGACAGAGGGGAAAGAGGGCAGGATGTGGAATAGACATGAGCAACACATCTCGAAGAACACCAGTTATGGAAAAGGTAACTGTCTTTTCTTCTTCGAGTGATTGCTCATGTGTATTCCACAATAGGTGATTCCAAGCTATATCTGTTGGAGGTGGGTAGGAGTGCACAAATTTCTAGGACAGAGCACAGCCCTGCCAAACCCAGCATCCTCCCTGGTCTGGGAGACGATCGCATAAAGCAAGGTGAAAGTGTGAACTGAAGACCACCTGGCAGCCCTACAAATGTCCTGAATAGGGACATGGGCCAAAAAGGCAGCCAACGAGGCCTGAGCTCTAGTCGAGTGTGCCCTCACAATTGATGGTGCGACGGGGGGGGGGGGGGGCGGAAACTCCCATTAGGTCATAGCAGGTACAGATGCATGAGGTGATCCAGTTGGACAGCCGCTGAGTGGAGATCGGCTGACCTTTCATGCGCTTAGCCGAGGCGATGAACAGCTGCGAGGACTTCTTGAACGACTTAGTCCGCGCCAGGTAAAAAGCCAGAGCCCGTCTCACGTCCAGCATGTGGAGGTGGTGCTCCTCACTGAACGCATGGGGCTTGGGGCAGAGGACCGGCAGGAAAGTGTCCTGACCCATGTGGTAGGCAGAGACCACCTTCGGAAGGAATGAAGGATGTGAGCGGAGCTGGACCTTATCCTTATGAAATACCGTGTACGGGGGCTGAGTGCCGATATTCGCCTAGCCGACGTGATCGCCACCAGGAAGGCTACCTTCCATGAGAGGTGCAACCAGGAGCGCGTGATAGCGGTTCAAATGGAGGCCTGTGAGGCAGGCCAGCAACAGGTTCAGGTCCCACTGGGGGCCGAAGGTATGGGAAGAGACGATCCAATCCCTTAAGGAATCGTCCAGTCATAGCATGGGAGAATACTGTGTGGCCCTGCACCGGCGGGTGGAAGGCCGATATGGACGAGGGCGCCAGGCCCTGGGCCCTAAGGTGAAGAAGGCAGTCCAAAATTAGCCGGATCGGGGCAGCCACAGGGGAAACGTAGTTTCGGTGCTTCGAGGGTCGCCTGCTTTCCAAGAGGACGCCTTCCGAGCGCGTCCTTTTCTCCCGGCCTACCCATTGAGCAGCCACGCCGTGAGGCACAGCGCCGCTAGGTTGGGGTGGAGGAGGCGGCCCTGGTCCTGGGAGAGCAGGTCCGGGCAGGACGGCAACAGCCACGGCAGGGCGACCACCAGGCTCGTGAGGGTCCCCTACCAATGCTGCCTGGGCCATGCCGGGGCAATCAGTAGGACCCAGGCCCTGTCCATTTTTATCTTTTCAAGGACCTTGCCTATCAGCGGGAATGGGGAAGGCATAGACGAACGGGCCTGACCAGGACAGGAGGAAGGCATCGGAGCTAGTGCCCCATCCCAGCCCTCCCCTGGAGCAGAACCAGGGACAGCGACGGTTCTGATGAGTCGTGAACAGGTCCACCTGGGGAATTCCCCACTCTCGGAAAAGTCTGTGCATCACCTCTTGGTAAAGAGACCACTTGTGCTGAGAGAAGTCCCTGCTTAAGCGATCCGCCTGTGAGTTCTGGGTGCCCGGTAGGTGGTAGGCCTGTAGGCGAATGTTGTGGGCTATACAGAAGTCCCACAGCCTGAGGGATTCCTGGCAGAGGATCGGGCCCTGCCTTGCCTGTTGATGTAAAACATGGAGGTTGTGTTGTCTGTGAGAACCCTGACCACCCTTCAGGTGCGAGCAGAAGGCCATGAATGCCAGCCGGACTGTCCTGAGCTCCTTGACGTTTATGTGGAAGGCCAGGTCCTGCGCAGACCACAGACGTGTCTGAACGTTCCCCACATGAGCTTCCCACTCCAGGTCCAATGCATTGGACACCAGCTCCATTGACAGGGGCCTGTCTCTGAACGGGACCCCCGCGGAACATGTTCCCCAGGGAGGACCACCATCGTAGGGAGGTGATCACCGGTTCGGGCACAGTGAGGACTTTGTCCATCCTGTCTCTGGCCAGGGAGAACACCTAGGCCAACCAGAGCTATAGGGGCCTCATCCTGGTGTGGTGGACCACATATGTGCACACCGACATGTAACCCAAGAGCTGGAGACACGCTCTGGCTGTTGTCACTGGTAACCTTGTCAATGGTTACCATGTCGATGAGCCCTTTCAGGGTCTCGAACCTGTCCGGTGGGAGGGAGGCTCTGGCCAACATGGCATCCAGGACCGCCCCAATAAACTTTATGCGTTGCTCTGGGATCAAAGTGGACTTGGTATCGTTTACCAACAGGCCTAGAGTGGCACACAGGGACAGAAGGAGCACCACATGATCCCGCACCTGCGACTGGGAGCTGCCCTTAACCAGCCAGTCATCCAGATAGGGGAAGATCTGGACCCCACGGTGCCTGAGGTAGGCCGCCACCCCCGACATACACTTTGTAAGCACCCTGGGGGCCATGGAGAGGCCAAACGGGAGGACAGTAAACTGGTAGTGTTCCTGCCCAAAAGTGAAACGGAGGAAGCGTCTGTGCCCCTTGAATATATGGATGTGGAAGTACGTGTCCTGCAGATCGAGGGCGGTGTACCAGTCCCCGGGATCCAGGGAGGGGACGATGGAGGTGAGGGAGACCATGCGGAACTTGAGCTTCACCACGTACTGGTTCAGGCCGTGCAGTTCCAGCATGGGCCCAAGCCCCACTTTGGGATAAGGAAATAACAGGAGTAGTACCCCTTGCATTTGAACTCCACTGGCACCCTTTCCACTGCTCCTAGGCCAAGGAGCCGCCTCACCTCCTGCTTGAGTAGAGCCTCGTGAGAGGGGTCCCCCAGGAGGGATAGGGGTGGAGGGTGATTGGGCGGGGTGGCAGTAAACTGGAGGGTGTAACCCCAGGAGATGGTGTTGAGGACCGAGGTCAGCTGCGACCATTCCGGGAGGAAAGCACAGAACCAGTCGGGGAAGGGAAGCTTTATTGTGGGTGAGTCCCTGATGAGAACTGGTAGGGCGCTCCTGGGCGTCCCGTCAAAACCGGTTTCCCTGCCTGTTTGCCCTTGGAGGACCCAGGCTGGGGGGCAGGCTGAGACTGCCTCTGTGGGCGCTTCTTATAATCCCACAACTTTTTATAAGGGGGATCATATTTAGAGTGGGTGGCCGGGGCGGGAGCCTGCTGCGACTTAAACTTAGGTTTAGCTGGAGCCGGAACATAGAGGCCCAGAGTCTGAAGTGTGGTGCGTGAGTCTTTCAGGCCATGCAGTTTTATATTCGTTTGTTCCACAAACAGAGCTTTGCTATCAAATGGGAGGTCCTTGAAGGAGGTCTGTGCCTCGCTGGACAGCCCAGAGAGCAGGATCCACGACGCCCTTCTCATGAACACCGCAGAAGCCATGGACTGTGCGGCCGTATCCAACGCTGCCTGCAGGTTAGCCCTGGCAGCCACTGTACCCTCCTCCACCAGCGCTTTAAACTCCTTCCTGTCCCGCTCCTGGAGGGAGTCCTCGAACTTCGGCAGAGAGCCCCACAGATTGAACTCATACCGGCCCAGGAGAGCCTGATGGTTCGCCACATGTAACTGGAAGCTCAAGGATGAATAAATTTTTCTCCCAAATTAATCCAGCCTCCTTGAATCCTTATTTTTTCAAAGTAGGGGCTGGTTGGCCCTGCCGTTCCCTGTGGTTGACCAACTCGACCACCAGGGAGTTAGGAGCAGGGTGGGTGTATAGGTATTCATGCCCTCTGGAGAGCACAAAATACTTGTGTTCCCCTCTCAGAGATGAGGGCCAGTGAGACCAGGGTCTGCCACAAGGCGTTTGAAATTTTTGCCACCCCTTCGTGGAGAGGCAAGGCCACCCTGCCCAGTACCAAGGCAGATAGGACATTAAAGATGGAGTCCAAGGGCTCCTCCACCTCCTCTGCCTGATGGTTAAGGTTTGATGCCACCCTTTTCAGTAGCTCTTGGTGGGCTTCAGAGTCCTCCTGCAGGACGGAGGGAGAAGGGGCCGTAATCGCTTCATCAGAGGAGGGTTAGGAGGCAGGCGCGGTACTTTGCGTGTCCACCGGCACCGGAGGGTCCACTTCCTGGTCACTCTCTGGGCACAGCACCAAGGATGTACATCCCACCAACTCCTTCCTCAGATGTCGGGAGAGGGAGGCTGGCGGCCGTTCTGAGGCTCTGGCCACAGAGTGAGTTCCCACCGGGGGCTGCGTCGGGGGCCATGGTGCCCACTGGTACCATTGGGCCAGCCACGGGGCCCGGTGCCATTGCACCTGCTGTGGCTCCGGCGGAGCAGGCAGTTTGGCCTGGCTGTCCTGACCCATCGATGGACGGCTACAAAGGGAGGCTGGACTAATGTGCGACCTGCTGCTGTCCCTGGACCAGTAGGATCGGCGGCACCGGGAGCAGTGCCGACCCCGAGACTGTGATTCTGACGTGGAGGAACGGTGCCGCTGGTAGCAGCTGCTCTGCGATCTGCTCCAGCGGGCAGATCCGCGACGGCGAATCGCCGGCGATCGCCACCTGGAGCTGCGGGAGTGGTGCTGTGGCGGGGTCCTGTAGCGAGATGACGAATGTGAACAGCGTCAATGTTCGTGTACGACAGCCCCTCCAAGATGAGGACCTTCGGCTACACCTGTCTCGGTCTCGTCGGTGTCCGATCCTCGAGGCGGAGAGCACCTGGAGTCTCAGACAGAACCCAGCCAGACAACCTGGTGGGAGTCGACAGCGACTCACATGGACTATGCATGGAATGGTCGCTGAGTGGTGAACGGCGTCAGGAACATTCCCTTGACCGAGACCGGTACCGAGTCAGCCCCTCAGAGGGGGCCTATGTTTGTGTGTGGATTTACAGGGGCATTTTAAATTGAAAAACACAAGCAAAGTGGGGTGGGCAGCTTCCATTAAATGTTGAAAAATCACATAGCAAGATAAAAGTTGTTTTTCTGGGACGGAGGGATAGAGTTTAATATAGTTTTAAACCAGGGATCTCAAACTCAAATCACTACGAGGGCCACATGAGGACTAGTACATTGGCCCGAGGGCCGCATCACTGAAACCTTTTCATACAATGATACAGAAGTATAGTTAAAAATGAAGAGTAATATTGTATGCTATTAAAAGTCAATGTATTAACTTTTTAAAAACTGTAATGCGAAGAGGGGTTTTAATAAAATATAAACACCTGTAACTATTCCTTATGTGATCAGTAACACTGATGATGATCTACACTAACAGTCTATCAACATAGCTGTAATGGCAGGAACTTTTTAAAGTAACTATTCATATAATATACGTTGCTACTATTAACAAACATTCTTCCTAACTGCTCACAGCAAAGAATTATATGTGCTGAACTTCATACCTCAGACTGCTCGTCTAGTCCATGAGGCCCCGCCTCTCCCCAGCCCTTCACCGTCCCAACTCCATCCCCTCCCTGCCCCTATTCCAACCCCTTTCCCAAATACCCGCTCCAGCCCCGCCTCTTCTCTGCCTGCTCCCCTGAGCGTGCCGCATCCCCGCTCCTTACCCCTCCTATGTAAATCCTATAATGGTGATACTTCCACTTGAGTTATATGATGGCAGGAGAGAGATCACTTGATCATTACCTGTTAGGTCCACTCACACCGGGTCACCTGGCATTGGCCACTGTCGGTGGACAGGATACTGGGCTGGATAGACCTTTGGTCTGACCCAGTACGGCCTTTCTTATGTTCTTATGATTTTCAAAACTGGTGCTTAAAGTTAGGCTCCCAAGTCTGTATGTAGGCACCAAAGTAAGTGGTCTGATGGGAGCTGCTGTGTCTTTAGCGCTTTTGATTTTTTCCCCTTAGGTAGGTGCATAAAAAAAGATTTAAGAGCCTAACTTTCAGAGACCTATTTTTGAAAATCTTGGTTTTTAAGATTTTCATCTTCCATATAAATGTAATAGTTTCTGCTCCATTGCCACCATTCCAACTTTTCTATATTTTTCCAGTTTTCATAGATCTAAAACGTCATTATTTTTTAAGTGTGGTCTCTTAAGCACTGTGAAACTATTGATTCCCTGCTTTGTGTTTTTGTTTAAAATAAATAAATAAATGGAGATATGCCAATCTCCTAGAACTGGAACGACCTTGAAAGGTCATCGAGTCCAGTCCCCTGCCTTCACTAGCAGGACCAAGTACTGTCCCCTGACAGATTTTTTTTGCCCCAGATCCCCAAATGGCCCCCTCAAGGATTGAACTCACAACCCTGGGTTTAGCAGGCCAATGCTCAAACCATATCACTTGTGCTTTTTCGAGGGTTATATATACTGTCTTGACAGCTCATACAACTTGTTCATATTATGACTACCAAAAATTTAACAAGCTACACCCAACTGAACAAGGCTTTTGAACTTTACTCTCATTTTTTGTGTTCAGTGTCTAAACGCAACACTATCTGGTGCTGCATAAATATGTGTGAGGGTGCTTGAAGTAGATATATCCAGGGTTTTATAGGTGTGTCCATCGCTGTAACCGGAAAAGCAAACAAAGTCTCTGAAACAGTTTCTGTGGGATGCACATCATGTTGCTGTGCTTCAGGAACCTTCTAGGAATGCAGTACCAAATATTGAGAGCCAGGGCTGTAAGAGACCATGCTATCCCCAGCTTCTCTATTCCTTCAATGGCACAGGAAACTTTGCTTCAGGTTGGGAGAGCATTTTCTTGTTTTCTTTTCCACCAGGAGGCTACTTACTAGTAATACTACTTTGAGACTGTTGCTTCTCTTTCCCAGAACCTTGTTAGGGCTGTCGACCAAGAAATTGCATATTTTCACACACTCAGATTGGCTCACCAATCTGATATTTTGGATTGGCGGCAGTCACTGCCCATTCCAAGTCTTCCTCTTTGGCATCTCTACAGTACTTGTATGCTGCTAAAATGTAGTCAGGAAGTTGGCAGCCTACCTTGGGTGTCAAGGAATGTGTGTGTGTCAATACCTGGAGAACAGGCTGATTCAGGCTTGCATTTGTCAATCTAAGAGCAATCCCTGGAAAGAACTTGCAGCCTGTTTTGGTTCAATAATATCAAACTGTGGGGAAAAAATCTACTCTAATACCCACTCAGTATCAGTTAGGGTGGATGTCCTGGATGCAACACAAGGCGCTCTTTTTCAATCCTCCACTCCCAACAGCAGCAGTCTTCAGAGTTGCCTCTAATCTCCTTGAATGGTCCCTTAGAATATGTGCTAACCATTTATGCTAAACAATCTGTTCAATCTTGTATTTAGCTTGTATGAGTACCTTTCCAAGACTTGAAGAAGAGCGCTGTATAAACTTGACTCCCTCACCAACAGAAGTTGGTCCAAAAAAGTTATTACTTTACCTATCTTGTGTGTCTAATATCCTGGAAGCAACACAGCTACAACACTTTATACAACTTCTGAGAACTGATACTTCATTGTCACTGGAACATGTGTGAAGCCATATGCCACAAAGATTTTACATCTGCAGACCATCAGCTGGGCTCTGGACTAGGGCTTCACAGATTTCAAGGCCAGAAGGGACTAGTGTAATAATCTAGTCTGATGTCCTGTATAATACACACAAATTCCCCAAAATAATTCCTAGAGAATCTTTTGGATGTTTTTCTAATCTTGATTAAAAAATAGTCTGTGATGGATAATCCACAGTGATGCTTGGTAAATTATTCCAATGGTCACTTACCTTCACTATTAAAAATGTACACCTTATTTCATTTCCAGTCTGTATTTTACTAGCTTCAACTTGCAGCCCTTGGATCTGATCTTTGTCTGCTACACTAAAGAACCTATTTCTAAATATTTGTTCCCCATGTATGTACTTATAGACTGTAATCAAGTCATTCCTTAATATTCTCTTAGACTCAGAAAGTGAATGTAGTTAGCTTTATCACTATAAGGCATATTTTCTAATCCGTTAATCATTCTTGTGGCTCTTCTCTGAACCCTCTCCAATTTATCAACATCATTCTTGAACTGTCAAGAAGAGAACTGGACACAATAATCCATTAGCAGTCGCACCAGTGCCAAATACAGAGGTAATATAATCTCTTTACTCAAGAGTCCCATTTATTCATCCAAGGATGGCATTAGCCTGTCTGATCACAGCATCGCACTGGGAGCTCACGTGCAACTGATTATCCAGCATGACATCCAAATTCTTTTCAGTATCACTGCTTCCCAGGATAAAATCCCCCATCCTATAAGTATGATCTACATCAGGCCTGCACAAGTCATAAAGCGGCGAGGGCCATATTACTCCAAAGAAAACAGCTGAGGGCCGAAACCCCCCGGCCCCGCAGAAACACCCCGCCCCCAGCGCCGCCCACCCCGCGGAAACAACCCCTCCTTCCCCAGCGCTGGTGTAGAAGCTAGGGTGGATGTCCTGGATGCAGGATGTGTAGAGGGGGAAAGAAACAGCGCGCCTAGGGTGACCAGATCACAGCAGTAAAATAGGACCCGCCCCCTCCCCGCTCGGCCCCACCATCACACTCCTCTTCATCCCCCCTGGGGTCACTATATTACTGCACACAACAGTCAGTCAATGCAGTTGTAGGTAAATCTCTGCATTATGCATTTTTGTATAACTTTTATATGACTTTGTATTGAACCTTGGTAATATGTTATAGAGGGCCCCTAAGGTAGTATAATTAAGATAAAAGAAAAATGTCTTTGTGCTAGAAGCAGAATAAGATCTTGCCCCCACTTTGTATTCAAGTGCCCTGTTGAATGAATGAGGAAGGCGTGGAAGGCAGACACCTCCAGACAGCTGCACCCTTGCCTACTCACCCCCCCCCCCCCCGTGGGCCGCACAGTGAGCCCACCTACTCACCCCCCCGCAGGCCGCATGCACCCCCCGGGCCACATGTTGTGCAGGCCTGATCTACATCTTTGTTCCTAGATGTGTACTTTTACATTTATCTGTAGTAAAATACATACTGTTTTCTTGCACCCAGTTTACCAAGTACTCCACATAGCTCTCTAGTAGTGGCCAGTACTCTTCGTTATTTAGTACTCACCCAATTTTTTGTCATCTGCACATTTTATCAGTGTTAATTTTGTTTTCTTCTATGTCACTGATAAAAATTTTAAATAGTGCTGGGCCAAAAAGAAGTTACCTTGTACAGTAATGATGGTTCTTCGAGATGTGTCCCCCTATGGGTGCTCCGCTGTAGGTGTGCTTGCATCCCTGTGCTGCTGTTGGGAGAACTTCGGTAGCAGTGTCCATTAGGCCCTCATATGCACTGTTTCTCCTCGTACAGCATCATGAGGCTAGCCTGCGCATCTGGGTTAACCCCCTTCAGTTCTTTCTCCACCACAGAGTCATAGATAAGAACTCCGAAATAGAGAGGAGGAGGGTGAGTTGTGGAGCACCCATAGGGACATGCATCTTGAAGAACCATCATTACAGCACAAAGGGAGTAACTTCTTCAAGTAGTGTCTCTGTGGGTGCTCCACATTAGGTGACTCTCAAGTAGTACCCCTTCTGGAGGGCTAGGAGTTTGGAGTCAGGTCACTTACAGATGACAGCACTGTGGAGCTGAAGATGACATCGGAGCGGAGTCTGCAGTGATCACATACTGTTCCGCAAAGGTGTCAACTGATGGCCATGTCGCCTCTCTACAGATCTCTGAAATAGGGACATGCTTGAAGAAGGCGACAGATGAGATCGACTTTGTGGAGTGTGTATGAATAGAGTCTGGAGGGGTCATGCGACGAACGTAATAACACCGTCTGATGCAATTCAAGACCCACTTGGAGAGCCTTTGGGCTGCTATTGCTAAGCCCTTGCATCTTTCTGCAATGGAGAGGAAAAGCCTAGGGGACTTCCTCAAGGCCTTTATCCTGTCCAGGTAGGCCAGGATTCTCCTGACATTTAGGATATGTAATATAGCCTCCCTGTTGTCTTGGTGACACTTGGGGTAGAAGATTGGAAGGTGAATCAATTGATTCATTTGAAAGGGGGAGGTTACATTAGGGATGAATTTTGGATGGGGCCTGAGTGTAACCTTGTCTGGAAAAAATATCATGTAGGTATGTGACACTGCACCCCATATTCTTCACGGATATTATTATGTTAGGTTTATGGAATAATTATGATACATTTTGCACAAGATAAGTCACGTATTACGGTCCGGCCCTGGGATGATTTAGTTGGTGTTGGTCCTGCTTTGAGCAGGGGATTGGCCTAGATGACTTCCTGAGGTCCCTTCCAACCCTGATATTCCATGTGCAGTGTCATGGAAAAAGTTCTGATTTGCTGAATATGATTATCCTATTTGTATGCATCTATCATTTTTGTATCTGAAGTTACTAATATAGACTATGTATCTGTAGTTCACATGTAGTTACACCTGGGTAACACCCACTAGACAAGATGCTTTCAGTCTAGATAGCTGGTTGGGAAGGGCCTATTCAGGACATTGAGTCATTATAGAAAACAAAGGCCTTAGGAGAAGCTTATCTCCTACCTGGGAAGCCTTTCTGCAAATGCTACAGCCAGCCTGTGAGTGATGGCTGCTATTACTCTACAAGGACATGTGACCAGGCCACACGATGCTGGACTCCATCTTGGGATGTCAGTATTTTTCCACAGACTGGTCTGGGAACCACGCTTTGGAACAAAGGGTTCCTGCCACAGGAAAAAGCTATATAAGACCTTATCTGTGGTTCTTCACTCCCCACACAAGAAGACTCCTGGAAACACCTGAGGAACAAAGACTGAACTGGGGGAAGTGCTAGACACAGGCTAAAGGGATTTCTAGCCTGTGCATGAAACACCTGGGGATTCCAAGATGCAAAGCAAGTATAGCTTGTGCCTTAAAAATCTACATGTCTGCCTGTACCATCAGTTAGAGTGAGAATCTGCTATTCATATCCAATCTATTTAGTATATTCAGCTGAGTTTGCGTTTTTTGTTTATTTGCTAAGTAATCTGCCTTGATCTGTTTGCTACCACTTATGATCACTTAAAATCTGTCTTTTGTAGTTAATAACTTGTTTTAATCTAAACCAGTGAGCTTTGACTGGAGTGCTTGTGGAAAATCTCTGCTGGGTCAACACAAGTGTGCATTGTTCTCTTCACATTGAGGGAGAGATGGACTGGTATTTAACGCATATATTGGCCAGATGTGACCAGGGCAGGACAATACTGCTCAGGGGTCCTAGGCTGGGAAGCTGGTGGTTAGAGAGCCTGCAGCTGGGTGTGTCCCTACCTGTGTGAATGCTGGTGAAAGTGCAGGCTGGAGGGCTTTGCAGCTTGTCATAGCAATATAGCATGAGGGGGAACCCCCCAGACTGGTGGGTCAGGGGGCTCAGTGGCACCCCATCACCGGAGGATGTGCTATCTGAGCCACTATCTCTCCTATTCTTCTGGCGAAGGTCATTCTTTTCAGGAAGGCTGTTTTCATTGATAGGTACAGCAGCGAACAGGTGGCTAGGGGTTAGAAGGCAGGCCTAGTCATCGTTTCAGTACCAGATTTACGTCCGATCTGGGGATAGGGAGTCGAGGTTTACTATACCCTTGAGGAACCTCTTAGTGGTTGGGTGTGACAGCACTGAGTACCCCTCTACAGGTTGATGGAAAACTGTTACAGCTGCTAAGTGGACCCTAAGAGAGATTAGAGATAGACACAACCTTTTCAGGGTCAATGCATAGTCTATGATATGTGGAAGAGTCTCAGATGTTGGGGAGATCTGTTGGGACGTGCACCAAGTCTGAAACCTGGACCATTTCTGCAGTAAGTACATCATGTCAAGGACTTTCTACTATATAACAGAACCTCTTGTACCTCTCTTGAATGGGGGCTTTCTAAGTGTTTGAACTAAGCAGGAGCCATGCCTTGATGCAGAGAATCCCCAAGTTGAGATGTAGTATACATCCTCAGTTCTGTGAGAGGCAGTGCGGAATGGCCAGGAGAGGGATCGGTGGGCATGTCGCAAGCTGTGATAGGTAAGGATATCAGGTCTGTATTGGCCAAGTAGGAGCAATCAGAATGACGTGAGCTCTGTCCCTTTTTATTTTCAGCAGGACCTTCAACAGTAGAGAAAATGGAGTTAAAGCACAGAGAAGCTTCTTCTCCCAGGGGAGGAGGAGAGCATTGCCCAGGGAGAGTTGTCCCATCCCCGCTCTGAAGCCAGTAGCGTGGACATTTCTTGTTCAGGTGAGTGGCGAACAGGTCTGTGGATGGTGTCCCCCATCATCTGAATAGGTCGTGAACTACTGTCGGGTGTATCTCCCACTCGTGGTGTGGGAATTTGCGACTGACACTGTCTGCTATTGAGTTTTGTGCTCCAGGGAGGTAAGCCATGGACAGTGTAATGTGAGAGATGCACCAATTCCATAGCCTCATCGCTTCTGTGCATAGAGAAGGTGACCCAGCTCCCTCTTGTCAACTGATATAGTACATACAGGCTACATTGTCTGCTAGGATCTTTGTGTGTGATCCTGTGATCAGTGGG
This sequence comes from Chelydra serpentina, assembly GCA_037349315.1. Taxonomy (NCBI): domain Eukaryota; kingdom Metazoa; phylum Chordata; order Testudines; family Chelydridae; genus Chelydra; species Chelydra serpentina. The sequence continues at coordinate 85,262,526 of JBAIAC010000042.1, read as the reverse complement.
AAGATTGCAGGCATTCCTGACATCTTTTCATATCAATCTCCTTGAGCTAAGAGCAATCTTCCTGGGTGACCATTTGCCTTATGTCATGAGACCGTTTAGATGCGCACCCCACCCTATGAGTGAAGCGTTAGTAGTGAGGAGCAACGACGGTGACGTTTGAGAGAAAGGGGGTCCCCTTGCAAATGTTGGCTGTGTCCTTCCACCAGTCTAGGGAGTTTGGATGGTGACAGGGATTTGTCCAGCCTGTCCTTGTTTGGTCTCTAGCTGAACCACATTTGGAGGCATCGCATGTGAAGCCTGGCATGTGGTATCACCACGTCTGCTTTCATATGCCCCACAAGGTGGAGGCAGAGCCTGGCTGGTATCTGCAGGCTGCTTTGAACAGTGTCTGAGTGTAACTAGGGATAGGCACCTGTGTTGAGGCAAGAGGGCTTTGGCTGTAACAAGCTGAGGTTGGCCCCTATGAATTCCAGGCACTGCACTGGCATGGGGGTTGACTTCTGGGTATTGATCTCTAGGCCCAGTTCTGTAAACAAGTGCATTGTAGCTTCGGTGACTTCGTGAGCCTCTTGGAGAGATCAGGCTCTGATGAGACAATTATCCAGGTAGGGGAGATCATTATCTCTTGGGAACATAAATGAGCGGCCACCACTGGGAGAACTTTGGAAAATACTCTCGGGGCCGATAGTCTGAAGATGAGCACTCTGTAGTGGTTGTGTCCCAGAGTGAATCTGAGAACTTGTCTGTGAGCTGGTAGGATTGAGATACAAAAATAGGTGTCCTGGAGCTCAGGGGCTGAAAACCAGTCTTCCTGTTCCAAAGTGGAATGATCATTTATACGATGACCATCTTGAATTTTTGAGCCTTGACAAATTTGTTGAGAGCTCTGAGGTCTAGTATGGGTCTCCAATCTCCCTTCCTTTAGGGTATTAGAAAATAACAAGAGTAGAATCCCTTGCCTCCTACATGTTGAGGTACTGGTTCTATGGCTCATAACTGTAGGAGACCATCTAGCTCTTGTCATAGTAAACTTTCGTGCGAAGGATCCCTGAAGAGGGATGGGGGGAAATGGTTACCTACCTTTTTGTAACTATTGTTCTTCGAGATGTGTTGCTCATGTTGTGACGTTATGAGAGTAATATAATATCTAATTGAAAGGTAACATAGGGCCAGAAAGAGTTAATTAACTCACAGACTGACCTGACCTGAACCTACACCCTCTCATTTTGTTCTTGCCAGCAACTCCGACAGAATGGTAGGAGGGCGGGTAATGGAATAGACATGAGCAACACATCTCAAAGAACAAGTTACAAAAAGGTAGGTAACTGTTTATTCTTCAAGTGCTTGCTCATGTTGATTCCATTCTAGGTGATTCACAAGCAGTATCCTCGGAGATGGGCTCAGAGTTAACAGTCTAGCGGCTTGCACTAGTGCTCTACCAAAGCCAGCATCATCCCGGGCCTGCTGGGTAAGTGTGTAATGGGACATAAATGTATGGATGGATGACCAGGTGTCTAGGATAGGCACTTGGGCTAGGAAAACTGCCCAAGAGACTTGCACCCTGGTTGAGTGGGTGGTTACAATCACCGGAGGGGATATCTTTGCCTGCTTGTAGGAGTAGCGAATGCAGGCAGTTATCCAAGACAAAATTCTTTGCGCAGACACTGGACGTTCTTTCAATCTATCGGCCACCGGGATGAACAATTGCATTGACTTGTGGAATGGCTTGGTCCATTCAATTTAGAAGACCAGTGCCCTCCTGATGTCTAGGGAATGCAATGTACACTCCTCCTCTGACTTATGAGGCTTTGGAAAAAACAGGCCCACACATTTACTTGCCTATATGTGAAACTGCAAGACCACCTTGGGCAGGAAAGCCAGGTGCAGCTGGATCTTGTCTTTTGTAGAAAACCGTATAGGGTGGTTCCGAGGAAAGCGCCATTATCTTAGAGACCCGGCAGGCAGCTGTTATCACAACTAGGAACATGACAGTTATGTCAGTCAGAGGAAGTGGTCTAACAGTGCCTCACCCTGGCCATCATAAGTGGTGCTTAGACATAGAAGGCTGGGATGAAGATTGTGGACCAGGTGGTTTGCATTTAGAGAATTTCCCTTTATTTGCAGCTCCTAGTGGCATTGAAGTTTGTACTAAGACATGTGTGGTCTACGCTGGGATTGGGGACTAAACTGTCTCTTTTGTCCCAGTGTATAAATACCCATGACCAGAGAATAGCCCTAGAATCCTTCAGGGTGGAAAGGGAGGCGTCAGTCTTCTCGGTAAAAAGCTTTGTGACCTCAAAAGAAAGTCCTCAACAGTGGACTGTACCTCTTTCTGGAAGCCCAACAAATGGAGCCATGACACTTGTTGCATCACCACAGCCATGGAGATGGACCTAGCTGCATATTGGCTGGGTCGAGGGCAGATTGCAGTGACTTATTTGCCCCTAATCGGCCCTCCTTAATAATGGTCTTAAATTGGTCATGATATGCTTCTGGTATCTTATCAGTAGAGTAATTTATGTAACCATCTTTTGCCATGAGGGGTGGGTAGTTGGCGATATGAAATTGTAGACAGGCTGAGAAGTATGCTTTTCTACCGAAAAAGATCAAGACACTGCCCATCCCTATCGTGGGGAGTAGCTCTTGACTGGTGGTGGTGGCCACAGGCATTGATAGTGTCCACTCATGATGGAATTGAGTGGGAGAATAGAAATTCAGATACCTTCATAAGGTAGCTGATGCTAAAAGTGAGAACTATCCACATTTGCTGGTCTTTCCCTATGTGTTAATTTCTTGCTGCCCTCTTTTCACCAAATCTGCATGATAAACACTTATTCTTCATCACCTGGAATCCTTAAGTTGTAACTTTTCTAGATATCTTTCTCAAAGCTATCCTGGCATTCATGCAGAAGTCAAACTGGATTATCACAAACGGTCCTTAAAATCTCTGAAGAAGAAAGGAATTGGAAGAAGATTAGCCAGAACTTTAGCCTACGGTCAGTCACCACCACCTATGATTTAGACTAGAAAGAACTAATATAAAAATGCAAAAGCAGACCCTCTACAGTGATATTCCTCCCAATGCATCAAAAACCAGTAAATAGACAAAACCAAGATTTTATTCAAATCAAAATATCACACTTGTTAATATACTTAATAGTTAACACTAAAAAATTAACTGCATCGCTCTAAAAATATAAAATGAAACTTTTCACTGAGTTGATATTAAAGTAGTTGAAGGAGAAAACCTGATCATTAAAACTCTTTAATTGCTTGTACACTTATTTTGAGAAATAACGTCAATATGGGCACACAAGTTCCCTTACCCACTCAGTTAGTGTAATGTAATTCCAAGAGTCTGTCCTGAGCACAAGAGAAGCTGAAGAGATACTGCACATTAACACAAAAGTATATGATCTTTAACCAGGAAACTGAGGAACCTATTTAAAAGAGAATCAAACACTTTCCACGGTACAAGAGCCATAGTCCACTATTGAGTTTGAAGCACAACTGCAAATTGATTTCAATGAAGGGTTCTATTTAAAATACAATGGAATGGTAGGGCCATACATTTCCCAGAAAGCTAACTATTTAGAACTCCCATTGAATATTGAGCATTAAATAACTGTATTAAATTGCTCTGAAAGTACACAGAGGTCGAGACATCTTCACTTCACTTTTCTTCCACATTTGCTACCATAGCTTCAACAGCGTTCCAGTCCAGTTTGCTCAGGATACTTCCTGTACTTTCAGATACACTGTCATTAATGCTTAGAGGACAGCAATCCTCTTCATGAAGCACGGAGACCTATGGGGGGGCAGAGGGTGAATAGTGAGCCAAGGTACATATAAGGCCTCTATACAGATAGCAAAAGTATTCATCACATTGTTTAAATCAGGACAAAAGTTTTCGATACCAATCATCTACTAGGACTTTTCTATAAAATATCTTGAGAACAAAAGACATGCTTGTGCCGAAGGGAAGCTAATTTTTCCTTTGCCTAAGCAACAAGGCTATTACACAATTGTATCCCAGTTGGCTACTTGTTAGCAACTAAAATGAGCCCCCAGCATACAAAGTAATCAGGATGCATTTGCAGGTTATAAGGTAGTTGTTAGTTCTCCCAGTCCATACTACACCAGTAAAGACGTGGCAGTAGCAACAGCTTTATAATGTGAACATGAGGCTCTGCTAAACTGCTGCTGTAGTATTTATAACAAGAATCCTCAGCTACTACCTCCACCTCCTGCACCCACATACTTTGGATGTTAAATCTATTTCAAATGCAAAAGAGGTAATCAAGGGCATATGACATATCTGTCCTTTGAGTACAAGATAGGCGCCAACTCATTCCTATTACAATTAGACTCCTTACCTCAAGTAGGGAATCATAATTGTCATGAAGGAGTCTTTGGATATTATCAGGGACACTCCAGGGACTTATTGAATCTCGCTCGTATTCATAATCAAGACCTGTCTCTTCTCTCTGAATTGCAGCTGCACGGGGTGTAGGTCTTCTCAGATTCCTTGTGCTGAGTGTTTGATAATCAGAGGCTGAATAGTGGAACACAAAGAAATTATGCCATTGTTTATGAATTTGTGATTAAAATAAAAATCAGTATCCTTTATAGCTGTTCTAGCCAAATACTTCTAGCGAAATACCCAGTACCTTTGCTGTCCCTAAAATATTAGCAGCACTCCCCTACTCAGAGTACAGCAGAAACTGCATGATCTCTCCTCTGTCCAATCACAGATCAGCAGATATTTCTTGCTGCCTTCAGCAATGTGGCTCTTCTGTAGTCAATCAGAGCACGGAGTGTGTCTCTTCCAGATACCAGCGTGCAGACGTGAAATTCTGGATCAGGGAATGGATGCTATAACATAATCCTATTAAAAAAATCAAAGACTAAGCTAGGGAAAATGAGCTGCTCACCCTGCTACTAACTGGCCACAACATGACAAGTCTCCAAAGACTGCTCCCAATCCTCAGATGATTATTACAAATACTATTAAAAAGGGGATGTTTGAACAAAGAGTGGGGGAAAGTCATGGCTAAATACACTAAGGGCTGGTCCACACTAACCCCCCGGTTCGAACTAAGATATGCAACTTCAGCTACGTGAATAACGTAGCTGAAGTCGAAGTATTCTAGTTCGAACTAAACAGCACTTACCGTGGGTCCACACGCGGCAGGCAGGCTCCCCCGTCGACTCTGGTTACTCCTCGTGCGGAGCAGGAGTACCGGTGTCGACGGCGAGCACACGATAAATCGATCCCAGAATATCGATTACTACCCGCCGAATCAGGCGGGTAGTATAGACGTACCCTTAGAATGGCCTAAACTCTTCAGAACCTATTTCAAAATGAGAGCAACTCCAGCATATGTCCTTGACTGGGAGCGGAGACAAGGGATATTCCACGGTTTTAGAGCTTGGGTCTCCACAAGAGGAGAAATAGCTTTTTATGAAAAGCCTTTTTTGTAAATGTTCTTAAAATTAAGATTTAAGCCTCACAGATTTCTGAAGATCATAGAAACTGTTACAGGAGCAAATTCATTAGTATATTAAAGATTAGGACAGAGCTGTTAAACTGGGTGGAATGTGGAGAGAATATTGTGGTGAAAGAAGACTACCATTGCAGTAGCCTACCACTGCAGTGCACTTGCTTAGGTAATTTTCTTGGCTAAAGACTGATAAACAGATCTGGTGAACTTCAACGACCATATTTTTTTTTTCCAAACTGGAGGCCTCATAACCCAACAGAACCACTTCATGGAATAAATTAATACAGTTTTGTAAATTAAAATGTCGAGTTTCAAATGTAGGTTGTTTTGTGTAATCGGTAGGCCATAAAGGACAAGAATAAAATTTCTTATGTAGCTCAGAAGGGCACTTTAATGTTGAAACTATGATAACTTTTAGCGATACTGATCAAAAGGTCAAATGCTAAATTTGTTTTCTCCTCTTCCTCTCCTCTAGTATTCAGCAGCCTACAATGACTAACCATGCACAATTTTAAGATTTTTGTTAAACAGAAAGATGGAAATTATGTCAGTCAGAGACATAGCTAGAAGTTTGTTTTAGAGAATATATTCCAAAACTCATTTAATCCCATTTAAAAAAAAATATAGGCCCACTAGAGACTCTCCTTTGAATTTATCCCTCTATATTAAACTTCTATGTAAATAGGCCCAAGACCCTGGATTTTGGAGGTATACAATAATACATTAATGCAAAATGCCTTCTCTGATTCTTCTAGTTACACCAGCTCAGCAGCATATGGTGCCTTATAGTTCTCTGACATTCTTTCTGGACTCATGCATAAGTGATGTTGCTGCAGTTGTTTCTTGAAGCAGATGTCATACTTTCCTCGACCTTGGAATCAAGGACATTGGGGGATAGTCTAGACTCCCAACATGAAGTGATTTTTTGAAGATGCCCTGGCCTCAGTAATTCATGCCTTTGTCATTTCTTGGCTGGACTACAGAAACATGATATACATGGGCATGAAGCCTTCAGCACTTGGGAAACTCCAACTAGTACACAATGCTGCAGCACATTTCCTCAGCAACACAGGCTACTGTGAACACATCAAACCTGTTCTCCGCTCTCTGAACTGGTTTGCTACAGAACTCTGAATCAAGTTCAAGGTCTCAGTCCTTATCTTAAAGGAACTCCATGGTCTGGGTCCAGGATATATCTGAAAGACCACTAAAGCTACAGGATTAACACCGGGGTCAACAACTTCACTCTTCTGGCACAATGGAATTCTATAATAAAGAAAAGCTTGAATGTGTTGGAGACAGAACTTTATCAGGGGCTGGTCCAAGACTGTGGAATGAAGTCCCCCAAGAACTAGGGACCATCACAAACCTCACCACCTTCCCTCACACGTGCAAGGGAAATTTCTTTGACGTGCCTCCTTATAAACGCCTATCATCATGTATATTTAACACCCCCCCTCTCCCCCCCGCCAAAAACTACCAAAATAAGACCAAAAACTCCACTGCTTATGCTTCTCCTCTGGAGAGGAGGAGCGATCGAATAATATGTGACATGCAGAGTCACATTATTTAATGCACGACTGGAAGGCACTCAGACATTATGGTGACATGCACAGTATAAAAAGCTATAGAGAATACAATATGTGCAATACAATGAGTGGCATTAAAACTTTTTAGGCAGTAATCAGCAAGCTTCTTATGTTCTCCTTAGGACCTGACAACTGGAATTGGATCTTGCTACTACAGCTGGTCTGAAATTTCCCAATGTAACATTTTCCCATCAAAACTGAAATGTTTAATGGGAATATGTTGATTCAGATGAAACTCAGAGGGAAATCTGCTTGGTTTCCTGCCCATTCACCTGCCTAACTTGTGGGCAGGCTGTGAGATTATGAAGACACTTTCCAAATGTTCTTGGAACCCTTAGTAAAAGCCTTAACTATTTCTAGGATATGATAAGTAGACCTAATTACACAAAGGGAGACTCCAGTTGGAGGTCACATAACCCAAAGTCCATAAACAACAATTTTAGAAAAATAGTTACTTCATACAGAAATAGCAAATACACAGGGCAATGAAACAGAGTCACACCACATGAGGCTAGTTCGAGCAAGGTCTCCACTCCATTACACTATTTAAACACCAGTGATACTAGCATAAACCTAGTAATGGAAAGGAGACTTAGGCCTCAATATATCCTAAATTTCTATTTCATTCTTTTTCCAAACCTTGTCTGGCCGAATTAGGTCTTCCTTTGCTCAAGTCCTGCCTCTGGCTTGCATTGCCTTGCACCCATGTTCTCCTCCGGTTAAAATCTGTCAGCATTCCTCTGTAAGTGACTTGGGATGTTTGGTCTTGACGTCGAATGGCAACTTGTAAAAGAAAAGTTCGTTGTTTTTTTTACTAGTTTCACACAATGAAGCAGTGACTGTAAACCAAACTCAAAAATTGCTGCTCAAGACTCTTCTGCGCCTTCTCCTGCTTTAAACATTTGGAATTCCAGTCTATTTTAGAATCTGAATTTTGATTAACAATAGCTTTGCAGATGTTCGGGGAGGGATAGCTCAGTGGTTTGAGCATTGGCCTGCTAAACCCAGGGTTGTGAGTTCAATCCTTGAGGGGGCCATTTAGGGATCTGGGGCAAAAATCTGTCAGGGGACAGTACTTGGTCCTGCTAGTGAAGGCAGGGGACTGGACTCGATGACCTTTCAAGGTCATTCCAGTTCTAGGAGATTGGCAATCTCTATTTATATTACCACAAGCACTCTCCAACTCATTTTAATCACTGATACATTAAAAAGGAGAGAGTGTGCCACAGTAAACTGGGCTTTAACATGGAGGACTGGAGTCTGGAAATTGGTATATAAGAAAAGAGGCAGAACAATGGGTTCTAAATGCATAGCAACAAACAGATATAGAATAGCCATTTTCTAAAATTTTGCCATTTTCTGATCTACAAATGCACAAAAAGTTGAATATTTTCTATGAGTAGTACCATATGACTGCTTCCACTCTCCTATCATAGTTATATTTATTGTTTTTACTGCAGTACTACCTAGATGCCATAATTGAGGGGAAACGGCAGTACAGAGAGGTGAAGGGACTTGCTCAAGGTCACAATGTTAATTTGTAGTAAAACTGGGAATTGAACCCAGTTCATCACTACTTCTCTCCCGTGCTGCCTCCTGTACAATGCTTCATAAATGCATGAGCTTAACTATTTTCCTACTATGATTCATAAATTCCATCTCATAGAAATGATGAGATAAACAATACATTTCAAGGCACTTACTGCACTTTTCAGCTTGTTAATGGGCATTCAGTCATTGGTAGAACACGTCAAAACATTAAAAAATTTTCAGTAAAAAAAAGGGGGGGGCACTTGCCCCCCATTTTTCAACCAGTTCTAGTCTTGAGTACTGTGCCATGTAAAAATACCACCTGAAATGTGCAGCAATAATTCAGAAATGCAATAATTTTGTCTTATTGTTTAAATAGTTACTTACGTCAGAGTTTTTTTAGGTCTTTTAAAACACAGCACTATTAAATTTTTAGCTGAAAAGCACTATTCCTTTGTTCTGTATAGCTTACCTTGCCTAGAGTTAACAGGATAATGTCTTGCATTTCTAATCCTCCCTTTGGATATATTCTTCTGTAATACCAAAGTGGCAGTTCCTAAGAAAAAACATGTACAAACCAATTTTACTGCAAGCAATTTTAGTATTGTGTGTAATACATTTGGGTTCTCAAAAAGGAAGAGAGAGTCAAATAAGTGCCTGCTTCCTGGGTTCTACACTACCGTTTTTTATGGGCTCTGGACAAATTGCACAATCAAGACCTTCATGAATACGGAAAGAAATGGTGAAGCAGTTTTCAACTAACTGAAATCCTATCTGAGAGGCTGAAGTCATCATAACAGTGACATTCTCATCTTCAAAGAACAATCCAGATCTTGGGTCTGGAGCCTGCATTACACCATAAGCTTGTTAGCTTCCATGTACAAATGGGAGCGGGGAGCAGAATTTAAATTCTTACCCCCAGAGTGAGCTAAACCCTGAGGTGGAGTGGAATGGGATCTTGCTTGACCAAAGTCAGGTTTGGCAGCAGTTCTGCTCCTTTCAGCTTGACTTGCTGATAGACTGCGACTACCAGGCCGACTTCTAAAGCAAGAAGAAAAAAAATACATATTTACCACTGCTATCAACATACAATTATATTAATACAAATGTATTGCAATAAAAACAGACTATGTTTGAAACAATATCATCTAGGGGAGGATATTTAATCATTTCTAACATAAAATGAAATTCCATTATTTCCGACAAGGCAATAAGCAGCAAAATACAAAACAAAGAAGAGTTAACTATCTCGGTGATGTAAGCCACTTCTGTGGAAGTATTTCTTTCTAGAAAAGGAGACGGGGTATAAATTCAGGAGGCTCTACTGAAAACCAGTACATGTGTAAGCAGGGTCTGCATGAGCTCTCCCCTGACACCTACAGATGAGCTGGGGAAGACGACTTCAAGAACCAACCTTGTTTGCATAGACACACCCATTCTGCCTATATGCACAGCATCATGGGGCTGTTTTGCCCAGAAGATCGTTTTTGGCTTGTGTTGGATCACAAGTCACTTTGTAATTGAGTGCAGTGGTAATAAAGTGTTGTTATCCTTGTTGTGTGAATCAAGGGTAGCAGAACTGTGCTTGGCATACCCTGATTGAGGGACTCACCCTCAACTGAACTTCACTCACTATACAGGGGACTGAGGGGCCAAAGCCCAGTGGAGTTGAGAGAGGGTGGGAATAGGTGTTTGTACCTGGTGGTGTGGGTGCCACCTAAGAATCCTAGCCACCATTTGACTGACCTCCCTCTCCACTGTGTAATGACAGAGCTGATTATTCTTTTTGTTGTGTATCAATAGAGCTGAAAACACTAATAACCAGGCCTAAACATTTGACCTGTGATGAGACAGTATCTCTCATGAAAGCGATTGCCTAGGCTTCACTGGCAATGAGGCTCCCCCACTGAGAACAGAAAGTTGTGTTAAGTGGTGGGACCTCAAGACATTCTAGAGGGAGTGGCGAAGCCATGAGCGGCCAGTTGGGCGGCCAGTGCAGCTAGTGGAGTGGCCAGCTGAGCGGCCAGGGATCATGCAAAATGCCTTCTCCCCACCCTGCACCCTGGGTGGGAGGTCAAATCATGTGAATGCACCTCTGAACTCTGGGTCTTCACTGACCAAGGACAACAACTGTGAGTGGTGTTCAGTGGAGGAAGAAGTGAGGGGCACATTAAAGGAACATTTTGTTGTTGGACTTAAGAACCTGAGACAAAAGACTGCCCAACCTACTCGGGGGAGGGTGTGTTACTCATGGTTTTTTGCTTATGTTACCTGCTTGCAGCATTTTCCTAAGTTAATGCCAGGTTTCTTTTTGCCTTTTTATTAAAATTTTCTTTTCTACACTCAGACTCTGTGGTTGCAAGAGGGGAAGTATTGCCTCTTAGAGGCACCCAGGGGGTGATATGTAATTTTCCCAGATTACTGGATGGAGGCTCAAGCCTGTTCTGTGTTGTATTGCTGAAAAGGAACCCCCAGATACTGAAGCTGACCTTATTGCTGCCAATTCCACATGGCAGAAATGTTACACATGCAACTACAAGTAGGTTCAGGTAAGATGTTCAGTTTTTACTAGTCTAGGATTTATTTATTTTTAATGGTGATTGTTACCAGATGTTACAGGGCTCATGGACTCTCATGAGCCACTAGATTCTTGGCTGTGCTCAGTATCTCCTGGATGCAGGTAAATGGGGGTGGATTTGAAGGAGCTGATTGCAGCTCTGATTCTGTGGCTGGTTATCTGGCTATGGTCCCCAAGGGGTAATCACAAGCCATGCCAAAACAGCAGCATTCAATGCCCTGTTCTCTGGTGCTTGCCGGGGGATGGTATAGGAGCTAGCTATACTAGCTGTGTGCCAGCTGGAGACTTCCACACACCAGGTGAAGCATCAGCTAGAGAGATCCAGCCCTTTTGCCCACTGCCATTACACTTAACTCATTTGAACAGGATTCTAGGTGGTCATCTCAACTAGAAAATCTGATGTGCATTTGGGAAGCCTGTACACCAAAGTATGTTTAAATTGTAAATATGTTACCCTCTAGCAGATGTGAGGTGCTGCTTTCTGAAATCTCGAGGGGATCTCATTGTTTTCGACAATGGTCTAAGTTCACTTGCAGGAAGCTGCACTGTCTCAGATAACATCTCGTTCATTAGGGAAAGCGCTTGTGAGACTCTAAGATTATGATGCTCCGACAACAGGGCTCTTTGGAGAAAAAGAGTAAGGCAAAAGTTACACATTAGTTCATTATATCATTCAGTGAAAGTTGTTTATTTTAACTAGAGTTGTTTTATGGATTTCTCAGTCCACTTTTGTAACATTCTTTTATGATGGTTACTGAAAAACTTCCTGTAATCACTGAACTCAGTTGCACAAATTTAAGATATTTGTTATAATACACAGCTTCAATAGAATGAATCAGAACATTACATTAAAAATAGTTAATAGAATACAAAAATATAGACCAGAAAAAGTTAAATATTCAACTTTCTTCCAAAGACAATTTAATGAGAATTATGACACAAACTGTTGGTGATTTTTACATCAAAAATTATGAATATCTGAAACTCCAGAGTTAAGGCAGACATAATTAGCTAGGTTCTGAGACTGACAGAATGGTTAAATTTAAAAGTACATAAGAATTCCAAGAAAGACAATCTCAGTAACTTACTTATCTTTTTCATCTTTCTTTTTTTGTCTCAATTTGATTTCCTTTGCAGAGAGACCAAATTGCTATAAAAGACAATGAAAACAAGCATTTAACTTGCTATACATTTTAGTTCACCTCCTAAAAATCTTATTAGATCTTATAATTTATAGCTACTCTTTTTGAGGTTAGACGGTGTCTTTGAGGCAGTACCCAGAGTAAGGAGCAAAGTGGAACTGTACTGGCCCCACAGGAGTTCAGGCAAATATTATGCCTCCAGTTCTCCCAAAGTCAGGAAATATGCCCACCCCCCAGGAGCCCAACTGCTTGTTCATATGGAACAAACTGCAGCATATTTTATTTTCAAAGAAAGGTAGTAACTACCAACCCCAAGCATCACATCTCCTGAGTCAAAATATCAAGAGATTGGCTTAACAATCATGAGGGTTTTTTTTACAAAATAATTTTTCGGTGGTGCCCTTTGGTTCTTGAGCTGCTAGAGAACATGTTTCCAATCTTTTGAGGTCCAGAAACTTTTTTCTAAATTAAAGTAGGGATTCTCTCATCATCACATAACTCCAGGAGCAGAAGCTTTAAGAAAAGCACAAAATATTGAGATACAATAAAATCATGAGATCTGGCACATGGAAAAGGGCAAGAAAGCAGCAGGGAGGGAACATGGATTTGTCTGAATTATCTGTTTTGGTCAACAGATCAGGGCAACTCAGAATTTTCAAGAAACAATCAGAAGAAGAGCGTGGTAGTTACTAGACATGACCGTTAGGAGTTTCTGAACGTGAACAAAAAGTCACCATTATGGGTCGGCATCCGACGAAGTGGGTATTCACCCACGACAGCTTATGCTCCAATACCTCTGTTAGTCTATAAGGTGCCACAGGACCCTTTGTCGCTTCTACAGATCCAGACTAACATGGCTACCCCTCTGATAATTGATGGACCTAGCCTTCATGAATTTATCTTTTGAACCTAGTTATATTTTTGGCCTTCAGAACATGTGTTGTGTGAAGTATTTCGTTTTGTTTGTTTTAAACCTGCTGCCTATTAATAGCTAATAGCTTTTGTTTTAAAAATTGTGGGTATATTTGGAATATTAAATAAACATTGTGAACAGTATTAAATGTAAATTATTATTATTCTTTGAGTACTTGCTCATGTCTATTCTATGTTGGTCTCTGATGTTGAGACGCCGGTCTCCATCTGCCCAGCACTGGTCGCCGGTATCCCGGAGTCTGTCTCCAGTGAAAGGACGCCAGTCCACCATACCCTCAACATCGTTCCCCAGCACCTCAGGACTGCTCCCCGGCCTCACCATGGCCAGCAGGAGAAAGAGGCAATGGCCCCTCCTTGCCTTTGGACATGGAGCCATCTTCTTTGAGCTCCGGAGATGAGTCAGCTCCCCCACAAAAAAGGCGACGTCATCCTGCCTATGCACTGGATTTCAGTGCAGAACTATCTATGGGAGTTTGGCTTCCAGGGCAATGGGCACTTCAGTAGCAATATTGGAACCCGGGGGGAGGTGTCCCAGTTCCTATGTTACTAACAGCCCCTTAGATTATTAAACCTGAAAGAACTAACAATTTACTTTATTTTTAAAATTATTTATGCTGTTCGTTTGTTTGCTGCACTTCATTCAACTTGGACAAGGGCAGACTGCTTAAGTCTCTATTTCTGGTTCTCAAGCAGCAGCACGATGCTGCAATGATTGAGTTATAAACTCTAGGAGAAAATATTTTAATTTTGAGTAAATTTTAGGTTTTGTTAAAAAAAAGTTTTAAATATAAATCCTAAATTGGGGGCCTAATCTCATGAGTACCTCTAAAAGACACATTTTCTACCTTTTGTAAGAAAAAACATGTGTAAATTGTTAGCCTAAAAAAAAAAATCACTTAAGTATTGCCACCATAATCTCTTAGAAGCTTGCACTCATATTTTTAAATTACTGTGGATTTAATGGTACATATAATGTGCAGAAAGCAGACTGTGTAAATTATAAAATTATAAAAAGCTTAATAAAAAACTGAATTCATGGGCTTGATCTCTGGGTTTTAAATACCCATTAGGTAAGACAATGATGGCCTGATTGACTCTTAGTGAAAAATGTATTTCAGAGTGAAAAAAATAGATAAAAATTGACAAATTTGTAAGCTCTATATTGGTTTGTAAGCACAAGGGGAATTTACAATACCAGGTGCATCTATTTATTTTACAGCTGTGATTCTGAGTAAACAAGTTAGTACTAAACTGAAATGAATTAACTGGGAATACTAGAAGCCTGCTATGAGTAGCTGCATACGATAAACAAAGACTAAGTGACAGTATGTGACATGGCAGATAGGGGATGGGGGGCCCTATGTCCTTTTGACACACTGTATCTTAAAATAGCATCCTGTAACCCCCATACTCCTCATTTGTATATGATGATGATATTTCATACAAGGCATGCCTTGTAAGGTATCATATGAAAGACCTGCTGACACTCATTGTTCTTTCAAAATATGTGTATCATAATTGTATATGGAATTATGATATTCTTCTATATGCTATATATAATTATATATTCTGCTATATATTCAATATATTATTGAAATATATTGTGTGTCCAGGAGATGCCCACAACTAGTTCTCCAGTGGCAACAAAGGAGGTGGCTCAGACCCAAATGGGTGTTAAGTGACCATCATGAACCACTGATCAGAAGGGGAATTATAAACAAGATATTTACAATTCTGTAAGACAGCGGCCCCCTGGCTAAAACCCAGAGCCTTAGCCCCAGCACTTCCTGCGCAGCTGAAATCAGGAGCCATGGGGTTGAAGCCCCGAACCTCGTCAGGGCTGAACCCAGGAGCAGCAGGGCTGAATTCCGCAGCCCCGGTGCTCCCCACAAGGCAGAAGCCCTGAGCTCATGGGCAGAGGTGGGAGGACATGGGGGTGTTGCCCTCCCCCGAAATTACAGTGCAAGAGGAGGGCAATCCTGGGGCAGCTCCACACCCCACCCTGCTCCACCTCCTTCTCTCCCCATCCCCTGTTCAGGTCAGAGGCAGGAAGCCAGAGCCAGGCAGTGCAGGGCAGCTGCTGCTCTGCTGGTGCCATGGAGTAGGAAGCCACGGCATTCCCTCGTCTCCTGCTGCTGCTGGTTGAAGCTGCTACTCAGCGCCCAGCACCCTTTGCTCACGCAGCCTGTAAGAGCTCCGTGCCTGGCAGAGCCCTTGGGGAATAGGGACCGCAAGGGAGCCCTCCTGGCACACAGCCCCTAGCTCCCCATCTGCCTGCACCCTAAGCTACCCCCCCCACCCACACACAGCCCCTAACTACCCCCTCCCTGCTCCCTGAGCTACTTCCTGCCCACACACAGGCCCTAGCTACCCATCCCTCCCTGTACCCTGAGCTACCCCCGTGCCTGCACACAGCCCTTAGCTACTCCTTTCCCTGCACCCTGAGCTACCCTCCTGCCCACACACAGCTCTTAGGTACCCCTCTCCCTGCACCCTGAGCTACCCCCGTGCCTGCACACAGCCCTTAGCTACTCCTTTCCCTGCACCCTGAGCTACCCTCATGCCCACACACAGCTCTTAGGTACCCCTCTCCCTGCACCGAGCTACCCCTGTGCCTGCACACAGCCCCCTAGCTGCCCCTCTCCCTGCACCCTGAGCTGAGCCCCTACCATTCAGTTATACATTTTGGTTGTGCCCCCTTCTCCGACAACCCAGACAGACGGGTGGCCTGCTGAGGTGAGTCAGGGGTTGGAGGTGGCTTACCCTGCCATGTGGAGCTGGCTCAAGCCCCGCTGGCCCCTGCCCACCAAAATAGAAGTCAAACTACACGTATGCCTGAGCCCACCTCGCCCCCCCAGATCCTGGAGTTTTTATAGCATGTTGTGTGGGGCCTCAGAAAGAAAAAGGTTGAGAACCCCTGCTGTAAGAGACAGTTGCACACTCACCACACAATGAGGACCGCTTAACTCTGACTCAGTTGTGCAAGCACCACACAATGAGGACTGCTCAATTCTGTATCTCAACAAGGCCCACCAGGACAAGTCTGGGTCAGTATCTTCCATGGGACGTGAACGGAGAGTATAAGGGACAGTGGCATCATGAGACCACCTCTCTCCTCCCCTACCTATGCTGAAGGCAAAAAGAATGCCAAGATTCTCCCTCTGCCCTACAAGATCAGAGAAGGTGCAGGGCAGACAGCGGTGGGACTTGTAAAAGCCACTGAAACAGAGATTGGTGAGCCAGAAAAAAGCCCGGGGCCTAACTCTTAGATCCCCAGCCAGCTGAGTTGAAGGACTCTCCCTCTTCTGTCGTCTCTGGCTACTAGTGGCTTCCAGGGTAATTTCTCTAAAGTAAATGCTGAAGCCCCTGTGAATAATGCCCAAGACCCTTGTATCCAACCCCTCTCTTGTAACCAGGCCTCTCTTGTAACCGGCCCTTGTAACCAGGGGCCATAAGGGATACAGTCCTCGTTTCCTTTTGATAGAAACGATCTTTGAGGCTAGCTATTCATTCTGAAGTAAATCTTGTAGGTTTTATACTGCTTGTGGTTGGGGACTTGGAATCTTTTGGTTTCTGCCACTAGGGAAGCCAAGAACCCGGATTCTGAATATACTAAGCACTTATGATTTCAAACTGAACAGCGAGTTGTCTGAGTCTATGTGACACACTCCTTCATCTTTTAATGGGAAAGGTTCCTTCTAACACATGCCAGTCATCAAGTTTCTTCTGAACCTCTATGTAAAACTGAATGTATCACTGTCAAGGACAGTTTCCATTACTGCCATATCACCACCATTTAAAGGATGTCAACATCTGACTGGCCTCACACATAAGAGCTCAGATTTTTAAATCAGTCTTGCTTCCCTTTGAGGGCAGAATTAATAAAGATTTAGGCCTTCTTAACAACAAACTTGCTGCTCTTAAAAGACAGGTAACTTCTTATGAAAGCTGGAAGAAAATTTTCATCTAAAGATATCACAGCCTCTTCCATTATAGTCAGGGGGTGACATATTGTGAGAATAGCCCATTTGCCTCGGACCTTAGTCACCTCCAACAACAAGGAAGAACGAGAGAAACATCCTATTGCTTACTAGTTTCAACTACCTATCTACCACCATGGACACAACTAGGGTGGTATTCATCTTTCTCAAATCATCATCATTTTTCTCAAAATTCAACAGTCCAACAACCTAAATGTAGGACATTTTGTAACACAGTTATCCAATCAGTTTTCCAAATAATCACTGATTATTAACCATCACTCCAGACTTACACTACCCAATTCAGCCTTAGTTTATACCAATCCATGAAAAAAAATTCATATTTTTTTTGCCATACTAACTTATATTAATGCAACAGTGACTATTCCAGACACCCAGTAATCTTACCATATTATTTCTCAAATTAAATGGATTATATTCTCTTTCTCTTTGTTCATCCAGATTTTTAAGATATTCTGCCAGTCTTTCCTTCCTTTTTCTTTTCATCCATGCTTGTATCTCTTTTCTCTCTCTTTCTGTTTTTGGAGAATATCCAGCTGCAGTATCATGGATTCTGAGGACACGTATAAGTGTGAAACAATTCAGTATGTGTCCTTTAAACTATAGTGATGATGGTCATATGAAAACACAGATATATAGTGATATACTAAAATTCAGACACAAAAAGCCTAAATAATGATCAACTGGAATAGTCATTTATTATATAAAGTGTAACTAGAAATTCTGGCATGCAAACATTTTTCAAGGGGTTTTCTAAAGGTGTCTTTTCTTTTTGGTTGTGTGTTTAGGCTACATACAAATAAAGCTCTGGAAGCAAAGCTTTAAATAAAAATTGTTCTTGGTACAAAGGTGGGAAAAGATAAAAAGAGAAGAGTTTTTAAGTATTCTTTAAATATATAGTAATGGTATAAGAACCTAGAGAACTAGATTAGATAGATACCATCATCTATCTTTTCCCATGCCACTGCATAGGGTCACCTAAACAAGAACATTTGGCTAAGATTGAAAAGTTGTTTAAAATAGAGGAAAAGGTTTTTTATATTTAACAATATAATCTTAATGGGACCTTCTGTAGAACAATTGGAAATGTTAATTTAAGATGCTGCCCATAAAATTTAACTAAGACTCTCTTTAATAAATGAATAATACCTTTTTGGATCTTTTAATGATAGTGTAATAGCTAATAATAAATATTAGTAACATTACTTAGGATTTATATAACAGTTTGTCTTCCAAGTGCTTTAGAAATAGACTAAATAAATAATCCTTGCAGTACCTCTTTAAAGTAAGCAGGTAGATATGTATTATCTCCATTTTATAAAAAGAAAAACTGACTAAGAGAAACTAAGGGCTTGTCTACATGAGGACATCCAGGAAAATTAATCCAAATTAACACTAAAGGTGTCAATTTGAAGTGGATTAGTTAAATAGCATTAAATGCCTGTGTGAAAACTGTTATTCAGAATTGAAGTGGCCTTAATTTGATTTAGGTTAATTCACTCTGGAAGTGAAGTAATATAAACTCAGTTAAGGTCACTTTATTTCTGAATGGGGATGTACACATAGAGGCTTAACTTAGGGAAGCCAATTCATTTCTGTCAAAGTCCAAATTTCTTAGTCAATGTACAGTGAAGGTCCAGATTCCAGAGAAACATTTTTCACACCGCAAGTGTCCCTGTTCAACAAACACATACAATGCTGTGTAATATACCCAGGGCCTCTTGCTTATATTTTTAGTGCACTAAATGAAAAATAAAATCAAACTACTGTATAATCGAAAAATAACCTCCAGAAAGATGTAATAAAATTACCTGAGACTTTTAAAAAGGAAACAGATAAAATGTCAAAAAGATGCAAATATTAGCATTAAAACAGTTTCAGACAACTGTTTTAAGTTTTGAATGTGTTTTGAGTTTACGAAGAGTATTAACTTTGGTTTTGTCAAATAAAATTATTGTAGGCATATAACCATCCAATTGCTCCCACCCATCTCCCCTCTTCTACCCCCGATTGCCCACCTGCTACACTGAAAACAGGATGCACAGGGCTGGCCCAAGCTGCCTGGCATTGCCACTAGCCCCCCAAATGTTCCTCCATGCCCCCAGTTGAGCTAAGTAGCAGAGATGGGGGCAAGGAAGAAGAGGAACGGGTATGGGTTGGGATCTAGGCAGCAAAGCACGGTGTGAGTACTTTTGAGCTTGGAGTCAGGAGGTGAAGCTATTGGACTGTGATCCAACTAGCAGTCCGATGCCCCTTTGGGGGCTGGGATAGCAGAGAGGCAGAAAAGAGGCTCTGGGTGACAGGAGGGACCAGAGAGGCTCCAGAAAGCAGCCCTAGGGAGGTGGGGGGAGGCCAGGATGTGGCAGGAGTGGGTGACTGGAGGTGGATTGGGGAGGGCTGGTTGGGGCAAGGCTGGAGAGAACTCTGAGGACTGCCCCTGAAGAAAGGGGTTGGGG
Organism: Chelydra serpentina; assembly: GCA_037349315.1. Lineage (NCBI taxonomy): Eukaryota > Metazoa > Chordata > Testudines > Chelydridae > Chelydra > Chelydra serpentina. The sequence continues at coordinate 85,242,793 of JBAIAC010000042.1, read as the reverse complement.
AGGACGCAAATCCAAGGTGAAGGCTCTGAGGACCGCTCAGGAACAGGGGGAATGAGGCTGGGGTGGGGGACTCCAGGGAATGCTCAGGGGGCATAAGGCCAGGGGGCAAGGGGCTCCGGGAACCACTTGGGGGCTGGGGGCACAAGGGTGGTGGAAGGTGTGCCGCGATCAGTGCCCTGGCACAAGCGGATGCTACGAGACTCAGTCGGAAACTTATCAGCCAGGTTGGAGGGTTGCCAATTTTGGTTGGACATATTCCTGGAGAGGTTTCATCACATAACATAATCTTTAATTAAAAATTAATCTTTAATTCCTGGAGACGCCAGGAGAATCCTGGAGGGTTGGCAGGGCCCAGGGCCCACGAGTTGCAGCTACATAGCCCGGCCAGCACCACCGTCTCCCGGGAAACCAGAAAAAAAATTGAATTAGTGCCCCAACAGAGCTACCTGCGGGTCGAGCTATCACAGGAGGGAGTCGAGGACTGGGCAAGGCAAAGCCACGACCCTGTCCAAACTGTCCCGAACCGGCCGATACACTGAGGCTAGCCATGATTGGAGCAGCTGGCGTGTTGCACCACAGAGGTACAAGTGGCCATGTATCCCAAGAGGTTCAGGCAATTCCTTTGTGTGGTGATGGGGAACTAACTGCCTGAGACTTCGAATGATATCGCCCAGGGCCCATGTCATAAATATAAAGGGAAGGGGTGAGAGGGTCTGATGCAGTGCTATAAAATCCTCTTACCAGTAAAGCGTTAAGAAACGCAGGTAGCCAGGCTGACACCTGACCAGGCTGGCATCTGACCAATAAGGAGACAAGATGCTTTCAAATCCTGGGAGGGGGGAAGGTTTTGTGTGTGGCTCTTTGTCTGGGTCAGTGTTATCTCAGGGGACTAAAAGGACCGGACAGAACATCAATCTCCTCCAACCCAACCTCACCAAACCTCACTATTTCAACGTAAGTCAATCAGGCATTGCGAATAGGTTTTGTTTGTTTTTGCTTGTGGAGCTTTCCCTGTGCAAAAAGGGAGGTTTATTTCTGTAACTTAAACTTTCCCTGTGTTAGAGGGAGGGGTTATTCCTGTTTTTCTGTAACTTTAAGGTTTTGCCCAGAGGGGGAATCCCTCTGAGTTTAAAAATTGAGTACCCTGTAAAATATATACCATCCTGATTTTACAGAGATGATTTTTACCTGTCTTGTTTTAATAAAATCCTTCCATTAAGAAGCTGTTTTCCATTGTTCTAACCCGGGGGTGGGTTTTTTTGACCACTGGGTAACCAACTGGTTAGGAGATTATTCTCAGCTCCCCAGGAAAGGGGGGGTACGGGCTTGAGGGGGTATTTTGAGGGGAAGGGGAACTTCAAGTGGTTTCTTTCCCTGGTTCTTGTTTAAATCACTTAATGGTGGCAGCGAGAAGCTTTTCTCAAGGTGCAGGGAAATTTTGTACCTTGGGGAGTTTTAACCTAAGCTGGTAGAAATAAGCTTAGGGGGTCTTTCTTTCATGCAGGTCCCCACGTCTGTACCCTAAAGTTCAGAGTGGGGAGGAAACCCTGACAGCCCGGAACCTCGCTTCTAAGAGGTATGCCCTGGCTCGTGTCGAATCCAGTACCATCCCTATAAATTCTATCCTCTGAACCAGGCCTTGGGCAACTTGCTGCAGCAATTGCTGCAGAACCTTCTTGTCCTCCAGAGCCAGGGCTACAGAAGTGCTCAGCACTGCCTCTTCTGGTGAGAAAGAGGAAGAAAGCCCCAGAAGGAGTGGCTGCTCCCTTCCCTCTGAGCCCAGGGCGGTCTCATGGCACCTGGGGTTCCCGGGGCGTTGATGTTGAGCTTGACAGTTGCCTTGACCTTCGGTGCCGTGTCTGTAGAAGACTGTCGGTGCCAGTGTCAGGACCGCCGGAGCCGGTGCTAGTGCCAATGGTACTGGTGACAGTGCTGATGTCATCATTGTAATAGGCGGCAGTACCATGGGAGCCGATGTCAGTGCCGTGAGTGGTGGTAACACGGCATTGAAAAGCGCTGGAACCGCTCCTGACACTGCTGGTGCCGACGGAGCCAGAGGTGTTATAAAGTTAGCTAAAGCTACTGATGCAGCTCTGGAATGGGAGCCTTGGCTTCGCCCTTGGCTTTGGTGGAAGGCGTAGGGCGTCCAGAAGGGCCACTGCGTTGGGTGTTCCCATTGCGCCAGCCACGGTGCCAGGTAAGCATGACGATCCTGCCATGACCTCGATCTCGTACTCCTACTCCTGTCAGAGCGAATGGAGTCAGACTCCGACTCCGAGGTCTCCAAGAAGGAGGACCACGGAGGTGCTGTACTGTGAGGCACCGACAGTTCATGGCGTGGGCTAGGGGACCGGCTCCCGCACCTAGGCTGTTGGTGCTGGGGGGTGCTCTGGGGAAGGTGAGTGCCACGACATCATAGCAGGCTGTCCCCTTGATGGTACCAAGGGATGGGACAGTGCCAGTGATTCATTTCTCCTGGGAGGGGAAAACGGCGCCGTAAGACGCAACAAGTCCTGGGCCACCCAGAATGCATCCAGAGTGTATGGGAGCTGCAGCTGTGGACTCCGTGGGCCCAATGAGCGGGCAGGGTCCGGACTCGACTGCACCATCACTGGGGCAGAAGTCAATACGACCCTGGCAGGCAAAGGGGCTGAGGTGGTGTGGCCCGACTGGGATCTCACAGTGGCAGGTTCCTTGGTCTTGGCCGAGGGAGAGCGGCCCCTCTCCGGCCTTCTTTTCTTTTGTGGCACCAGCGATTGTGACCGGTGCCTGCACACAGCCTATACGCGGGAGGAGCTGTGACTGTGCTGAGAGTTTCGCGAGTCCTTTTTCGGCACCAGTTCCCCTGTAGATGGTGCCGGGGCGCTCCACACAGAGGAGGAGGAGGTGCTAGGCGCAGGATCCCCCGATCTGGGGTCTGACTGGGGCTGGAGCGCGGCCTCTATAAAAAGGACTTTAAGACATTGGTCTCTGTCTTTCAAAGTCCTAGGGCGAAACCCGTGACAGATCCTGCACTTGTCTTTCTGATGACTCTCCCCTAAGTACCTTAAGTACAAAGAGTGTGGGTCACTTTTAGGCATGCGTTTGCTACAGGCCTCACAAGTTTAAAGCCCGGGGACCATGGCATACCACGGCGCTGGGAGCATGGGGGGGAGGGGCGGAATCCACAAAGAAAACCTAACCACTAAAAATAACTACACTACAAGTACTAATAACTAACACCAACTAACAGTATGAAGAACTATATACAACGGACATTGTGAACGGTGCTTGCCAAGGCAAGAGCTATGGGATGTTCCAGCTAACTGTCACTGGCAGTAAGAAGGAACTGAGGGGGTGGGGGGTCGGCAGGGCTCTATATAGAGCGCAATGAAGACGTGACTCCAGGGGACACCCGATGGATGCTGATATGGGAAAAATCTTCTGGCTGCCATGCACGCACCTGATTGCAATTGACAAGAACAAGCACTTGAAGTCATCCCCCACCTCAGCCTCGTTCCCCCTGAGTGGGTCCTGCAGTGGGGAGTGGGCATGGCTCCAGTCCTGGCTCGGCTTCAGCCCGTTTTACCTTTGTGATCCATTGAAAAGCATCTAGCTGTCTGGATTTGTCCCACAGTCTGCCTATTGACTAGCCCTGGTTTAACTAATCCACTTCAAATTCACACCTCTCGTTAATTCAGCTTAATTTTCCTGGATGTCCCCCTACAGACAAGTTCTAAAACTAATTTTTTAAAACGTGACCTCTAATTTCTGTGCCTCATTTTTCAGGCCCCCATTTTAAGACATTTAGGACCTGATTTTCAGAGGCATCAAGCACCTGTAACTCCAAATGCAGTCAACAGAAGCTATGGGTATTCAGCACCTGTAAAAATAAGGCCTCAAGTTGAGCACTTCCAAACTGAACCAAATAAAACGGATACCTTCAAATCAAGATTAGATTTCTTTCTAAAAGATGTGTTCTAGTTTAACCACAAATGATTGGACTTGATTACTGAATTATTGAAAAAATTACTGGGTGAAGTTCTATGGCCTCTTAAGTTACACAAGAGGTCAGACAAACAGATCATAATGGTCCCTTCTGGCCTGAAAAATCTCTTAAATAGTTAGGGAACACGTATGAAATTTTTCACCAAAATAAATTGTTCCTTATGGAAATTTATATCTCCCCTGTTAAACACATATTTTGTGGAAGCTAAGTAGATTGTATTCACTGTTCGAATATATAGTGCCACTGAAGTCAATGGAAGTGCACTCATGCTTAAAGAAGTTTTTGTAGGGTTACATTTAAGAGACAATGACATTTTTTAAAGCATTTATTTAATCATGCTAGTTTTAACCAACAAGCTGCTTGTCTTATTAGAATGTTAAACACTAGTGAATTTAAATAATTTAATGTACATTAATTTTGTAGCTGCTGTAACTCAGTACAAAGCAGAAGTGAAGACGACTGCTATATTATTACCTGGAGATTTTTCTAGCCTGTGTTTTTGTAATGCCCGGTTCTGTAGTGGAAACGCCACCCTCTGTTACAAGATCATCAATAACATCAGTAATACCACTCAGTCCAGTAATTTGCAGGGGATTGTCTATAAAACTCAAATTAAGGAAAAAACAATGTTGTTACTAAAACAGGAATATATTTCCAAGAAAAACTAAAATATCTTAAAATCTTCACTTTTGAGCTCATGTGGGCAAGACTATTCTCCTTATTCAAGAGCTAGTTACCCATACTCTTGTCTATCGAGTTGCCCATATTTCTACATGTGTATTGTTAGAGTTACACAGAACAATATTCTAGGTGTGACATATCAATCCATTTTCATTCAATGGATAAATACCTCTTCAATACAGAACTAAAGCCTGCTGGGCTGCATTTTTATTCAATAACTTTGTAATGGTTTCATTGTGTTAATTCTGCCTTTTAATATGAGTATTTCAATGGATACTGTGTGTGCTTGTCCAAAAGCAAAAATTAGGCCATAAAAGTAACATAAAAAATCATGCATAAACACCAGTAATGTCTTTCTTAAATGCTCAAAATGTGCAAAAGAAACATCATTTTCAGCGGATTGTAGGGTGTCTTATATAAAACATGTTTATTCATATCCTATTAGTGCATGTTAAGGTTATTCTGATCCACGTTACGTGTATACAACTGCCTGACTAGAAAAGCATTACGTATATGCCTAGATTTCCATATAGATAAGATTTCCAGTTTGATACTCCATTTTCCAGTAGGCTTTTTAGAAATACAATGTTGGCAATGTAGTTTAACAAAATCTGCGATTATTTCAAAATACTTACCTATCACCTAAATCTTCATTTATATGAATGTCTGAAATAGAAATAGCTTTAATCAATTAAAACTTAAACGCATGCATTAATATCCAATTTCTGTGCAAATGTAACAAGACATACCGATTTGTTAGATAAAATATAGACTTTTCCAAACTGGATATGTTCATATTACAATGAATATATGTACTATTGTATAGTCTTAACTACCTTGTGCTCATGACAGGATTTGGGAATACATTATCTATAGGTCCCTATTAAATTCACGGCCATGAAAAAATGTGTCACGGACTGTGAAATCTGGTCTTCCCCGTGAAATTTGGTCCTTTTTGTGCTTTTACCCTATATCCCAAAAGGGAGGTGCAGGGGGGTCACAAGGTTATTTTAGGGGGGGGTCGTGGTATTGCCACCCTTACTTCTGCACTGCCTTCAGAGCTGAACAGCCGGAGAGCAAAGGCTGTTGGCTGGGCACCCAGCTCTGAAGCCAGCGCCCCACCAGCAGCAGTGCAGAAGTAAGGATGGCAATACCATCCCATCCCACCCTTACTTCTGCGCTGCTGCCTTGAGAGCTGAGCAGCCGGACAGTGGCGGCTGCCGCCTAAGGGCCCAGTTCTGCAGGCAGCAGTGCAGATGTGAGGGTGGCAATACCATGCCATGTTATCCTTACTTCTGCACTGCTGCTGGCAGTGGCTCTGCCTTCAGAGCTGGGCTCCCAGCCTGCAGCCACTGCTCTCCAGCTGCCCAGCTCTGAAGGCAGTGCCTCTACCAGCAGCAGTGCAGAAGTAAGGGTAGCACTACCACGACCCCCTTACAATAACCCCGCACAACTACCTTTTGGGTCAAGACCCCTACAATTACAACACAGTGACATTTCAGATTTAAATAGCTGAAATCATGAAATGTATTATTTTAAAAATCCCATGACCATGAAATTGACCAAAATGGACCGTGAATTTGGTAGTGCCCTAATCATCTAGCATCACTATTACTACTTAGTGGTCAGAGACATTCAGTGTAACCAAGATGAGTCTTGGCCCTGAGCTTGGAAGTTACAGCTCTATATTTAAATACAATTTAGTAACAATTATATAATCAGTCTGGCTTTTTATATCATTTGAAGTTCACTGTTTATAAGCAGATCTCACTTGGGAGCTGAGCTTTTAAAACAGTGGTGCCAACATTTTTCCTATCATGCCCCTTTTTATCAGTAATGGAATCTGTCCACACCTCCCTCCATTACGGAACAATTGGCTGAGAAGAGGAGCTTAGGCTGAAGGCAGAGCTCGGGGCAGAACTGGGGATGAGGGAGGAGCTGAGGCTCGAGGCGGAGCTGGCCTGCGGAGAGAGAGAGAGAGAGAATGAGAGCTGGGCTGGGGCCGGGAGTGGAGCCAGGACAGTGAGAGGAGCTGGGGCCATGAGTGGAGCAGGGAGGGGAGGCATAACTGGGGCCAGGAGCTGAGCCCAATCTATGCCTGGGAGCTGGGAGTGGAGCAGTGGCCAGAAGCAGAGCTGCAGCTGGGGCCGGAGCTGCAGCTGTGGCCAGGGCTATGGACAGAATGGAGCTGCGGCCAGGGACAGAAAAGAGCTGGGGGCAGAGCAGCGCTGAGTGGCTCGCCCTCCCCGCCCTCCATGGGGGCTGGCCAGGACCCCATCGCACCCCTCCAGGGGGGCACGCCCCACAGTTTGGGGATCACTGTTTTAAAACCATTAGCTAGGCTGCTACATCTTGAGAGCTAGATTCATAGTCACTCACCAAAAGTACATCTAACAACTAAGCATGTGAAAGAAGAGAAAGGCAAGAGAATTGTCATTGTACATACAGCCAAAGAGAACTGTAATGTCAGTACAAATATTTACTTTGCACATTGAAATGAGGCTAGATGAAATAAAATGAGCATTCAGGCTAGGATACAGCAAGGGGAACTGGTATTAGTGACATATAGCAACACATTTCACTGCCATGTGGTGAACTGGAGTTAAATTCTCATCTCAAGTCATGGGGCAGATAAAAAGGAGGGAATACTGGCTTCAGAATCAGACCCAAAATTATTTACTTTCCTTCGACAACATTCTAATGGAGATATCTTTGGACATAACACAGGATGTAATACCCCTCTGGACTGTCATCAAGCATTAATGTACATCTGTACATTAAATTTGTGTGCATGGGTTACAAAAACAGTGCTTCTACATTCCTGAATGCATAAATCAAGCAACCAAGAAAAGTTGCAAACTGATCTTTATGAACATATTAGCACCATGATACTTCACATAATACTAATGCTCTCACTGCACACTAAGCAGTGGGGACCTTTGTTGGGCTTGGCAGAGATGTGTTGCTCCTTTAAGGGAGGTTAGAGAGCCAGAGAGTTACCTGCAACATGGAGGCAGCTCCATCCCAGATCAGGATGGGTATGCCGTCCTATTACCCCCTCCCCGAGGTCACTGGAAGAGAGAGGGACTGTTTATGCTCATATGTGGGCAGTGAAAGCCCTCTTTTTCCCTGGACAGGCAGAGCACCATCCACCTTTCCAGCAATGTAAGTAGTTGAAATACCCAGTTTTCGTTATGATCCACTTTGGGCATTATGCTAGTTGCTCCTTTTGAGGGCCTGGGAAGGAGTTTTTCCTCACTGCCAGATTGGCAAAGGCAAGGTGGGGGGTTTTTGCATTTCCCACAATGTACTGGAGTTTTGGGGGAGGAGGGAAGAACGAAAGGGGGGGGATTAGGCTATGATGTTACAGCTCATTATGTAAGTGCAAGTACTCCGTAGGGAATAGATACAGTGCTAAGATAAAATGAATTGGGAAAAGATTTAAAGGAGGCATTCACTGAAAGAGGGGAAACTGTGGGAGGGCAAGATGCTGTGGGGTCAGGACTCCTATAGCTGGGTATGGCAGGGAGTCAACCCCTCCCCCCTTTAGCTCCATTAACCCTCATTCGAGGAGGTCCCAGCAGCCTCCCTGGGTATATGTACATGATTATGGAATTACCTGCACTGTACATTTTTATCTGCTGGGTACTCCCAGACACGTAGGAATACATTTGCAGCCTAATTAAACCACATCCAGTGTCCTCCCCTCCTTCCAGCCTAGACAGACAATGAGAAAGATTGCAGCAACACAAAGAAATGTGTCTACGTGCTTTTTAACAAGTAAAGGGGAAAAAGGGTAAATTAAAGAATGATACCGGATGATGACTTTATACAACTCAGAAGGTTAGGAGATGAAGTTGCAGGGGAATGAGAGTGAGCTTGCAAAGCTGTATAACTGGTTACAGAATACTCAGGTGTTGAACCCTCCTCCTCTTCATCCGTAAGATCTTCAAAGTCCACAGAGCTCACATAACGTGCTGATGCAATGGAAGAATTAATAGACACAGTATTTAAAACATAGCAAAAAAATCCAGACAAAACCAGAAAATGCAGTGAAATAATAATATATGTATGAATGTGTGTTATGGATTGATTAATATACCCTTCTAACCAAAAAAAACCCCAAACACAATGTATTCAGATCACTGTGCTGCTGAAAGTTAACCAGTTGAAGTATGGAGCCATACTGCCCCAGTCTCAGCTTCAACGAGTCGTCGGGCTTCTGGAGCTGCCATGTACATGGTAGCCTGCCCATGTGAAGGACTAAATAGTGGCTCGTCCGTGAGATGGGTCATGAATCAATTTTGTGTATCAATACAGAATGTAGCCATGATCTGACCATATATTTGATATGAAATCATAATATGTTCCCTCTTGGCCTCAATGAATCAGTACAGTGTAGCAGAGCTACCCATATACATATTTTCAATCTATTTTCTAGACAAAAATAATCAATTACATAATAAATACCTCACCACTAAGAAACCAATTGAACTGATGTGATCTTTTATTAAATCAGGCCAAAGAGTGGTAATATATCCTTTTAGCCACCAAAACGGCATGAATAATGAAATTTTATTACAATGTAGGGAAAACATTCAGGGGCCAAATTATCATGTCTTACAAAATTAGTGTGGAAACCAATGCAAGCACGGCATTTGATTTTACAAAATAACTGCAATAAGAACCATTATCTCTAAAACCCAAGATCAGATCCTGCATCTTAGTCATGGAAACAATTAAAAGTATATCAATAAAATTTCTAGTCCAATGTGGTTGAGTAAATTCCCCTTATATCAGTACTCTAATTTTCTACCTTTCAGTTTACCTCTTCTTGACTGGTTATCTGATCTTTTCCCAATTTTGTAATTGAGGTAACATTACTTTAAGTGGTAATAAATTTGCAAAATTCCATGATTCAGCACAGGACCCACCACTCCTCATTTAGCAGGACACATACCTTCATCAATAACTCCAACACCTTCAGAGAACAAGGAAGCGACACCCAAGTTTGAACTGGCAGCCATTCCTAAATCTTCTATTGTTTTTACTATCTAAGAAAAGAAACCACATACTTGATAAAAGTATTTTTGATTAAATGTTTTGTTTAACTGAAACTATATATCAAATATTCATGAAAGGATTGTTTTAAACAGAAATATCTATTTAACATTTTAATAAATATAGTCTTATTCAAAACATTTTCAACTAAATAAATAATTTGGTTGTGAGAGAAGCCAAAGGAGCCCTAATTGAGTCTTGTTCAATTGGTTCATGTAAACAGCTAAATCTTTAAAGATGTTACCCTGCTAACGTTTACAATACTATTCACATGAGTAGTCCCATTAAGCTCATGCTACTCATATGCCTAAGGGCTTGTCTACATGGAGAGTTAGTGCGTGGCAAGTGTAAAAAAATGGTTACCTACCTTCTGTAACTGTTGCTCTTTGAGATGTGTTGCTCATGTCCATTCTATTCTAGGTAGGTGCGTGCGTGCCCACTTGCAGAGTCGTTGGGGACTTTTCTCTTAGCAGTATCCATAGGGTCGGCTGCAGCACCCCCTTGAGTGCCACACTCATGCGTCGGTATATCAGGCACCACCGATCCTACACCCTCTCAGTCCCTTCTCGCCAGCAATTCCGACAGAGGGGCAGGAGGACAGGTAAGGGAATGGACATGAGCAACACATCTCAAAGAATAATAGCTACAGAAGGTAGGTAGCCGTTTTTTCTTCTTCGAGTGCTTGCTCATGTTGATTCCATTCTAGGTGACTCAGAAGCAGTATCCTTGGAGGTGGGCTCAGAGTTCACAATCTAGAGACGTGGTCACCAACCAGTCGATTACAATCTCCGGTGGCACAGTGGGGTTGCCGCTAAGACAGGCTCCCTGCCTGCCCTGGCCCCATGCCGCTCCTGGAAGCGGCCAGCACAGCCTCGGGGGTGAGGGAACAGGGATCTCCCTCCACGCGCTGTTCCTGCCTGAAAGCACTGCACCCGCAGCTCCCATAGGCAGGGAACAAGGAACTGTGGCCAATGGGAGCTGCGGGGGCGGTGCTTGCAGAGAGGGACAGCACGCAGAGCCACGTGCCGCCTGCCCACTCCCAGGGGCCACAGGGGCACGTTGGCCCCTTCTGGGAGCAGCATGGGGCCGGCATAGGCAGGGAGCCTGCCTTAGCAGCAGCCACACTGCACCACCGACCAGGAGCTGCCGGAGGTTAGTGCTGCCCGGCAGGAGGCCACACCCCAACCTCCAGCCCTGAGCGCCCTCCCAGAGTCAGCAACGCGAGACCTCTCCTGCACCCCGAACCCCAGCCCTGAGCCCCCTCCCAGAGCCAGCACCCCAAACCAGCCCTGAGCCCCCTCCCAGAGCCACCATCCCATATCCCCTGCACCCCAAAATTCTGCCCCAGCCCTGACTTCCCTCCCAGAGCCAGCCCCCCCACCCCCAGCCCTGACCCCCTCCCAGAGCCAGCACCCTGTACCCCCTCCTGCACCCCAACCCTCTGCCCCAGCCCAGAGCCCCCTCCCAAAGCCCATACCAGCACCTTCTCTTGCTCCCCAACACTCTGCTCCAGCCAGGAGCCCCCTCCTGCACCTTGCTTGTTGATATAGAACATAGCTGCTATACTGACTATCAGGACGTGGACCACCCTGCTCTTTAGGTGAGGTATTAAGGTGTGGCAGGTGAAGCGGACTTTCCTGACATTGATGTGTAGTGAACAATTGAGATGGGACCAATGACCTTGTGTGCTGAGATTGCCTAGATGGGCTCCCTACCTCAGAGATGAGGGTAACCAACAGCGGGGGAAGAGGGGGGAGGGAGGCCATGAACGGGACTCCCTCCAGTAATGATGCAGGGTTTTGCCGCCATGCAAGTGACAACAGAACGTTGTCTGGGACCTTGACTACACAGTCCATGCTGTATCTGTTGGGTATATAGACCAATGCCAGCCACGCCTGCAGAGGCCTGAGGTGGAGTCACACATGCTGAACCATGTAAGTTATGGCTGCCATATGGCCCAACAGCCACAGGCATGTATGAGTGGTGGTGAGAGGGTGAGCTTGTGTACACGAGATCAGGTCCACAATGGCCTGGAACTGGGCCTAGGGGAGGAAAACCCTGGCCTATGTAGAGTCAAGGATCGCTTCAATGAACTCTTTGCGCTGTGTTGGGACTAAGGTTGTCTTTGTCTCATTGATTAACAGCCCCAGATAGCGACAAGTGGGGCATACCAGACGAGATGATGACGTACTGGATCCCGGGATCGACCTTTTATTAACCAGTTGTTGAGGTATGGGTAAATCTGCACGCCTTTGTGCCTCAGGTAAGTGGCCACTGGCACTATACACTTTGTAAACACTCTGGGTGCTGACAACAGGCCGAAGGACAGTGCCGTGAATGAAAATGGCAGTGGCCCAACAAAAAACAGAGGAAAGCCTGTGCCCAGGGAAAATAGAAATATGTGTCCTTTAAGTTGAGGGTGGCATATCAGTCTCCCAGATGTAGGGAGGGGATAATGGAGGCTAGAGAGACCATGCAGAACTTTAACTTCTTGGGAGACTTGTTGAGATGTGGCAGGTCTAGAATGGGTCTGAGGCCTCCGTTTGCTTTTGGGATTAGGAAATAACGGGAGTAGAACTCTTTCCTTCTCATGTCTGGAGACATCTCCCCCACCGCCCCCAGGAGCAGGAGGCTCTCGACCTCTTGCACAAGTAGTTGCTTGTGAGAAAGGTCCCTGAAGAGGGATGGGGAAGGGAGGGAGGATCAGCCACAAATTGCAGGGTGTAGCCCGAAGAAATTGTGTCAAGCACCCAACGGTCCAAGGTCAACCGTGACCAGGCCGACTGAAAGGGGTATAGACAGTCGAGGAAAAAGCAGGGGGGTAGATCCTGGGAAGTGGCTGGGCGCCATCCTCAAAATGCCCATTTCTGGCTGCCCTGGTCTCTGGAGGGGCCAGGCTGGGCAGAGGAATGGAAAGACAAAGGGTGCCATCGCTAAAAGCCCTTTGTTTTCTCCTTTTTTCTGTAGGAGCTGGATCAGGGTGTTCCCACCAGTGTTCCCTCTAATTTTTCCCACCCATGTGCAGAATGAATTTTGTTATGTGCACCAATATGGAGATGATGTGTGACACATCACCTCCATACTGGTGCACATAACAAAATTCATGTGGCTGGCATGAGGCGGGGCTCAGGGCTGGGGCAGAGGGTTGGGGTGTGTGGTGGGTGAGGGCTCCAGCTGAAGGTGCGGGCTCTGGGGTAGGGCCAGGGATGAGGACTTTGGGGTACAGGCTGCCCGGGGCTGTGACGGGGAGAGAGAACCCCCCCCCCCCCCAAGCTCTCTCTCCACACAGCAGCACCTGGGCTGGAGGGGAGGGGCGCTTCTCCTACAGCCATGGCAGATCCGGGCCAGTGCTGGGTTGGGGCCAGGGCACCTCTCCCCCCACCCCCAGCAGGTCCAGGCCAGGGCCATGGGTGCCTCACCTTTCCCACGGTTGCGGCAGGTCCGTGCCGGGGCTGGGAGAGAGCTCTCCCTGCCGCAGCCCTGAGCACCTGCGTGGTGCTTAATAGGCTGCTCTGCAGCATAGAGGGAACATAGCACCCCACGACCTTGACTCAGGCGGAGGAGGTGGAGGCCGGAATCGCTTTCTTGCCTGTTGAGTGGTGTGCAGGCCCAGGGACCGGAGGGCAGCATGGGAGTATTTAAGGCCGTGGAGCTGTGCATCTGTCAGCTCCGAGAAGAGCCCTGCTCCCTCAAATGGGAGGTCCTGAAGGCTAGCCTGCATCTCCCGAGATAGCCTGGAGGACTGTAACCAGGAACTGCGCCTCATGACCACCACAGAGGTGACCACCGAGTCTGTAGCGTGCCAGGCCATCTGGAGGGCGCTTCTCGCCACCGCTTTGCCCTCTTCTACCAAGGTGGCAAACTTCTGGGCTTGGTCCTGTGGAAAGCCCTCCTTGAACTTGCTGATGGAGTCCCACCAGTTGAAGTTGTACCTGACTATCAGGGCTTGATGGTTAGAAACCCGAAATTGCAGGCTGTTTGTTGAATAAATTTTCCTGCCAAACAAGTCCAATCTCTTGGCATCTTTATTTTTGGGTGTGCCACTGGCCTGTTGTTGATGGCAGATACTACCAGGGACCCTGCTGGAGGGTGGGTGTACAGATATTCAAATCCCTTTGCTGGAATATAGTATTTCTTTTCTGCTTTTTTGGAGGCAGGAAGAGGCAATTTTCAGGACCCCGGGAGGACAGGCATCACAACCCGGGCCATGTTCCTCCAAGTTCAGGTTAGCAGCCACCTTTTTGAGCAGGACCCTGTGCTCTTTGAAGTCATCGGGGGGGGGGGAGGGGGGGCGCTTGCTTCCCCTTGCCTAACTGGGGACCACTCCTTGGGCGTTGGGGCCCATTGCGACACTCCTGCGATAGACTCGGCACCATGCTCTGATACCAGTGTGGGCTGGTCCAGAGGCAGTTTGTCCAATGCGGCCTGAGAGGAATGGTGGGAGTACGGGACCAGCATGACAGGCACACCCCATGGACTCCAGTACTGTTACTGTGAGCCACTGCCCCTGCTGCCGCCACTGGAGCTGTGCCTGTCTTGCAGGCCGCTAGCAATCTGCCTCTCCTAGGTGATGGGTTGAACTCTCCCTCCAACTTGGATCACTGCCCTTCCAGAGACCAGGGCAGAGCCATAGATACCTGAGTCTGTCAGCTGACCCTCGTCAGCAACCGGTAAGGAAAGAGCAAGGAACAGTGCCTGCCTGAAGAGTGGTACCGGGGAGCCGGAGACCGGTGCCACAACTGGGAATGATCCCGCACCATGGGGGATTAATGCCTGGGGGACTGCCTAGGCAATGGGGATCTGCGCCATAGCAATCTCTGGTGGGAGGCCCGGCAGTACCGCAGGTAAGGGGATTGGCATCGTGACTCGGGTGTCCCGTGCCTTGTAGGTGGCGATCTTGGTGTTAGGGACCTGGGTCTTCTAACCAGAGACTGAGGCTGCAGCACGATGACGGGGATTGACACGTGTGGTCCAGCGATGCTCCATTGCTTTAGAGGGAGGTCTGATAACCAGCTTGCCCTTAGAGGTCTGGGCCTTAACTGAGTCCATCGCCTGGCTTGCCATCTGCAGTTCCGGATGGCCTACTTGTTCCTTGGCTGGCGGGGGCACCTCAGGCATAGGTGGCCGTACGAGGGATCGGGATCCCCTGCCGCTCCTGGGAGTCGGATCCCTGGCTGGACTAGGGAGTCCGACCACAGCGGTACCCTAGTGTAGCTCCGGGGTGGGCACGTGGCCTATCACAGGTCCTTTGCCCAAAGCCCCCTTGTCCTGCAGTGCTGACAGGCCCTTGGGCTTCAGCCGCTTCTTGGGCACCAGCGAGGGGGAATGGTGCCGGGCAGGTTCCAGTGCCAGCGGTGCACTGCGCGCCGATGCCTAAGTAGTAGGAGTGGAGTCTGATCGGGAGGGCTCAGAGGCAGGACAAAGCACAGCCTCCATGAGGAGGGCCTTCAAGTGGATATCCCGCTCCTTTTGAGTTTGAGGGCAAAAGGTTTTGAAGATCCTGCACTTGCCTTTTATGTGGGATTCCCCCAGACATTTAAACAGCTATCGTGGGGGTCACTAATGGGCATTGGCTGGGTACATGATGAACATGGCTTAAAGCCTGGGGAACAGGGCATGCCCCGTTCCTCAGCGAAGTCCCAGCCAGGACTCTAACTTAGCTAACACTTAACTTAATGGCCAAACTAAGTACCTAACAACTAATTACAAAGGAGACACAACAATGGGCTAAAAGAACTGCTAATGCTCTTGCGATGCAAGACAAAGTGCTTCAACCAACCGTCATGGGCGGTAAGAAGGAACTGAGAGTGCATAGGATCGGCGGCGCCTGATACACCGACGCATGAGCGCAGCACTCAAGGGGGCGCCGCAGCCAACCCTACAGATATCGCTAAGGCAAAAGTCTCTGACAACTGTTTACGTGGGCGCACGCACGCCTAGAATAGAAATGAAGAACTATAGTGCACCCTGCTACCATACACTAGATGTTCAGAAGTGCACTTTGACATGCACCCATTTCAAACAGCAGGACATCAAAGTACACTACAGAATTTTTAGAGTGTGATACCAAGTCCAAATGACCAGTTAATGCACTGCAAGCTAGTGTGCAGTAGATTCATAACCTGGCTTGCTGCTCAACTAACACTGCATAGACAAGCCTTCATTTTTTCAGGAGTGCACCCTTATAACATGGTAGTTTTTATACATATTTTTATGCACCTGAACTATTCTCATATGGTTAATTTAAAATAAGTAGCAAGGTGCACTAGTTTCACACCCTGACTTGCTACACACTAACTCTCCATGTAAATGTTCTAGGTCAGATATTTCAAAATTCTAGCAACACATGGGTTTCCAGAAGGTGTGAAATTTACCAAAATTGATAAAGCTAAAATTTGATCCATCATCATTTGACACTGTCCCTAAAAAATATTTTTTAAATGCTTTCAACTTCTTCTCCTACACCAGCTATTTTATGCTTTACTGCCTCATTATCTTTTTGGATGTGCTAACAGCTTGCATGATAATGTACACAGTAGATGGCTGTGAAACATCACTTGAAGTGATTCCAGACTACATGTTGGGCCAGATTCTCAGTTGATGTAAATCAGCATAGCTCTGTTGAAGTAAGTATGCTGATTAAACTCTGGTTGAGGATCTGGCCATCTGAAAGCAGAATTCATTGGCTCAGGTTAATAAAGTTACTTCCATTCTGTAGTAAACTGCAATTATACTTTTAAATTGACTGAAATAATATAATACTTAGTAGTATTCATCAGATGTTCTCAAAGCAACATTTTACAAGAGTATATTATTTTCCATATTTTACAGATGATTAAACTTTGGCACATTTTAGACGGAAAATTCATAAGAAAATTAAACTAGATGCACCATAGAGAGGCAAAACTCTGTTGCTGGTTTCTCAGTTCTAATGTTTTGTCATGGCATATAGGAAATTGCATTTCCTAGGATTTATACACTGCAATCCAAATATACTATGTAGTCAAATGGTATTTATTTTATTTATATATTTAGATGTTTTAAAAAATGATAAATGGGCACCTAAGGTACCCGTGATAAAACATTTTTATTTATAAAAATAAACAAACACTCAATAAATGTCATGGTGAATGGTTTCCAGAAATCCAGTCACTCAGTTAATCTGCAGAACTAAAACTGCAGTTATAATTGCCAAGAATTTTCTAAAACTTGCCAAAAAGAGGTCTCCTTCCCAGCCAGTAACAATTAGCCTTTAAAATCCACAGAATTCTAGGGTATCTAAACATGCTGGGCCAGCTCCTTAGTTGACCTCAACAGAGCTCTGCCAATTTATACCAACTGATGATTTGGCCCCCTGACAGTACCAATGGAAACCAAGAGATCCAGCACTAAGAGTGAATGGACAGTCCATTATTTGCTTTTTCTTAAAGTATACAAAAACATCATTCCAAAATGTAAATTCTAATTTTAACTGAAAGAAGGAAAAAATACAGAGCAGTCTGAACATACCAATTTAGTATTGCTGAAATCCTTCTCCATATTTTCTGCTATGTTCTGTAGTGCCTGCAGTTGTATATCCATTTCCTGCAGCTTTGTACAAAAGTGTTCTTTGCTAATGATTTTGGCTGATAGTCCTGTAGAGTCAATGATGCTGACATCCTCATGCAATAGGTTCCAGGTTAGATTGTCTCTAGCAGCATCTGATTTTATATCACTTTCTTGCACTGGGAACAGACCATTTTGATGGTCATCTCAAAATAATAATAAAAAAGAACAAACATAATACAGTGAACTATAAATATTTAAATAATGGGTACACGTGTATCAGTTATGCTGATGTTTTTGGTGTGGGTTGGAGGAGTGCAGGGACCATCCCTACAGGAGTCATATTGTAAATGGTCCTTCTGTGAATAAATCTCCCCCCCCGTCCTACATGGAGAATGGGATCGGTCACTGCTTCCTGCATCCCAGGACCTGCAGAAGGTCTGGCGATCTGTGTTAGAAGGGAGGGCTGGGAGATGCACAGTGTCCCCATCTCCCTGGCAAGCAGTGGTAATTCTGCCAAAACATAATGCAGATTGTAACTGCATGAATCTTCTGATAGACTCCACCTTCCCCTCTACACTACTGAAAACCACAGCAGTGTGGCTCTGCTGCAGGAGGCTGGAAATAGGGAGAATGGTGAAGAACCACAGAATCTCTCAGGAAGAGACATGACCTCGAAGAGAAAGAGAAAGCACAGGGGAATGCTGCAGAATTTCTTAGGAGGGATAACCTCAAAGGTGGGGGAAAGACAGAAGGTCTCTTGTCTGGAGTGAAACAGTGCTATAATAGAGGATTTTTGTGAGCAATTATTTTCAACTAAAATAAAAAAAATAAAAGAGTAAATAAGTGATTGTTACCTTTTATCTGAAATTCATTAGGTGGAATTGCATTGGTAACAGAAGCTGCCATGTGATGCAGCATTGCAGAAGATGGAACTTCAAAGTTCTCATGTTGTTGTGTGGTGACCATCTCTTCTGTAGACTCGGCTATAGTAGGCAAATCCTTCAAGAGATCACTGTTTTCAATGTCAATCACATTGATATATTTGTGTCCAATCTGAACCACAGCAGGAAAAATTAAAAGGAATTATACAATATGTATTCTGGGAGTACAATGGCTAACTGTCCTCTTTACTAATCCATTGTCTTTGGTTTTTGAGTTGAAATAGATACTTGTTTATTTCAAATACTGGATAACAGTCATTTTTCAATAAAATTTCATGCAATCGACTCATGCTGATGAGACGAACCCAAACTAACACAACTGGTTACATACAGCATGTTATAACTGTATTATCCGAAAATATTTCTAAGTACTAACCAAATTAGGTGCAGTATCAGACACAGAGGATGGTAAAAGTCTCTCCCCTACTTCTGTGTGGAACTTGAAGTTTAAGTACATGTCTGGTGGCAACATCTGAGGAACTCTTGAAGCCAGATGTTCTATAAGGAAGGAAATAAAGTTTAGGAATACAACATACTGTAAAAATCCCTGGCATCTTAGAAAAACAATTTGGAAACAAATTTCACTAACTCAGAATCAAGGAAAGCTTCTGTTATCAGAGCCCTTTGACCAGAATAAAGTGACATGCTATGCTATATTGTTGTTTAATACTTACTCACAATAAAGCTGATTATTATTACATTATTTTTCGTTTTGGTGATAATCAACAAACATTTTAAAAAAGACGGTTACTCACCGTAGTAATTGTTGTTCTTCAAGATGTGCTGCTCATATCTATTCCAATTAGGTGCGCGCGCGGGGCGTGCACAATCATCGGAAGACTTTTACCCTAGCAACACTCGGTGGGCCGGCTGGCGCCCCCTGGAGTGGCACCGTTGCGGTGCCTGATATATACCTCAGCCGGCCCAGCGCCCTCTCAGTTCCTTCTTGCCGGCTATTCCGACAGTGGGGATGGAGGGCAGGTTTGGAATAGATATGAGTAACACATCTCGAAGAACAACAGTTACTACGGTGAGTAACCGTCTCTTCTTCTTCGAGTGATTGCTCATATGTATTCCAATTAGGTGACTCCCAAGCCTTTCCTAGGAGGTGGGGTCGGATTGTGCTACAGCAGAGTGTAGGACCACTGAACCAAATGCAGCGTCCTCCCTGGAATGCTGGACTATGGCATAGTGATTAGTAAAGGTGTGCACCGATGACCAGGTTGCTGCCCTACATATCTCCTGTATCGGTATGTGTGCCAGGAAGGCAGAGGACGAGGCTTGAGCTTGGGTGGAGTGGGCAGTAGGGTGCATGGTGGGAACACCGGCCAAGTCATAGCACGTCCGGATGCATGATGTGATCCAGGACGAGATGCGTTGGGAGGAGACCGGGAGGCCCTTCGGCCAGTCTGCCACGGCGATGAATAGCTGAGTCGATTTCCGAAAGGGCTTTGTCCGCTCGATGTAGAAGGCGAGGGCCCTACGGACGTCCAAGGAATGGAGCTGCTGTTCCCTTGGAGAGGTATGCGGTTTCGGGTAGAAGACCGGTAGAAAAATGTCCTGGTTGACATGAAAGGCCGACACTACCTTGGGAAGGAAGGCCGGGTATGGTCGCAACTGCACCTTGTCCTTGTGGAACACCGTGTAAGGGGGTTCCGAAGTAAGCGCTTTGAGTTCAGAGACGTGCCTTACCGAGGTGATGGCTACGAGGAAGGCTGTCTTCCAGGAGAGGTACAGGAGGGAGCAGGTGGCCATAGGCTCGAATGGGGCCCCCATAAGCCTAGTGATGACCAGGTTGAGGTCCCAAGTGGGGACCGGGCGGCGAGCCAACGGGTGTAGCCGTTCTAACCCCTTGAGGAACCTGCTGACCATGGGGTTGGAAAAGATCGAGTGCCCATTCTCGCCGGGGTGAAAAGCCGAGATTGCCGCCAGGTGGACTATTAATGAAGAAAGGGCCAGACCCTGCTCCTTTAGAGACAGGAGGTAGTCCAGAATGGTATGCACCGGCACCTGCGAAGGGTTAAGACCCCGAGGGCCGCACCAACAGGAAAACCGTTTCCACTTGGCTGAGTAGGTGGACCTGGTAGAGGGTTTCCTGCTACTCAGTAGAACTTGTTGGACCGGACTGGAACAACAGAGCTCGGACGGGTTCAGCCATGCAGCAGCCACGCTGTGAGATGGAGAGACTGCAGGTCGGGATGATGTAGCCTGCCGTGCCGTTGCGTAATCAGGTCCGGCCACAATGGTAGAGTGATCGGGGCGGACATCGAGAGCTCTAGGAGAGTGGTGTACCAGTGCTGCCTGGGCCACGCCGGGGCGATCAGGATTAGGCGGGCCCCGTCCCTGCGTAATTTGAGCAGGACTCTGTGGATCAGCGGCACTGGTGGGAAGGCATAGGACAGGTGGTCTGTCCAAGGCAGGAGAAAAGCGTCCGTCAGGGAGCCTGGGGAGCGTCCCTGGAGCGAGCAGAACGCGTGGCACTTCCGGTTCTCGCGAGTGGCAAAGAGGTCTATGTGGGGAAATCCCCACCTCCGGAAAACAGAGTGGATGACATCCGGCCGAATGGACCACTCGTGTGCCTGAAAGGATCTGCTGAGGCGGTCCGCCAAGGTGTTCTGGACCCCTGGGAGAAAGGAGGCTACCAGGTGAATGGAGTGGGCTATGCAAAAGTCCCACAGTCGTATTGCTTCTTGGCAGAGCGGGGAGGAGCGTGCCCCTCCTTGCCTGTTGATGTAATACATGGCCGTCGTGTTGTCCGTGAGGATGGCGACACAACGACCTTGTAGGTGCTGGGCGAAGGCTTGGCAGGCAAGGCGTACTGCCCGCAGTTCCCTGACGTTGATGTGCAGGGCTAATTCCTGCGCCGACCACAGGCCTTGCGTTTGGAGGCCCTTTAGATGGGCTTCCCAGCCGAGCGATGACGCGTCTGTGGTTAAGGCTAGGGATGGCTGTGATGGATGGAATGGCACCCCTTCCAGCACCTTCCTGGGGACTAGCCACCAGTTCAGGGAGGCTAGGACCTGCGATGGTACCGTCAGAATCAAGTCCAAGCTGTCTCTGCGTGGATGGTATACTGAGGAGAGCCATGCCTGGAGCGGACGGAGGCGTAATCTGGCGTGAGCAGTCACGAATGTGCAGGATGCCATGTGACCGAGCAGGCTGAGGCAGCAGCGAGCCGTTGACGTCGGGAAGTTCTGAAGGCCGCGTATGATAGTTACGAGGGCCTGAAAGCGTGCCTCTGGCAGAAACGCTCGGGTGAGAGTCGAGTCCAGCACTACCCCTATAAAGTCTAATCTTTGGGTTGGCTCCAAAGTGGACTTTTCTACTTTCAGGAGGAGGCCGAGCTGCTTGAACATGCTCAAGGCCGTCCGAATGTGCGACTGGACTTGGCTGCTGGATTTGCCGCGGATAAGCCAGTCGTCGATGTAGGGGAACACCTGAACTCGCTGTCGACGAAGGGCGGCTGCCACCACGGCCATGCACTTCGTGAATACCCATGGTGCCGTAGAGAGGCCGAAGGGCAGAACCGTAAACTGAAAATGTCTCTGGTCCACCACAAAGCGGAGGAAGCGTCTGTGTGGTGGGTAAATTGCAATATGAAAATACGCGTCCTTCATGTCGAGGGCGGCGTACCAGTCTCCAGGATCCATAGAGGGGATAATGGTACCCAGGGAAAGCATACGGAACTTCAACTTTACCATAAATTTGTTGAGTCCCCGCAGGTCCAAGATAGGACTTAGCCCCCCTTTCGATTTGGGGATTAGGAAAGAGCGGGAGTAAAAACCCCTGCCCCTGAACTCCCTTGGAACCTCCTCTATTGCTCCTATAGAGAGGAGTGTTTGCACCTCCTGAATTAGGAATTGCTCGTGAGAAGGGTCCCTGAAGGGAGGGAGGGCTGGAGGGGAGACAAACTGAAGGTGGTATCCGCTTTCCACCGTGCGTAGGACCCAGCCGTCCGTGGAGAGGAAATATATGGCACCTCCAAAAGACTTTGAGTACCTCTACATTCACCCCCCCATCGTGCTCCTTGGTCATGCAGTCGGTGAACGAGAGAGAAAGAAATGGCCAACAGGCACCCGCCCCTATGTCCAAGGATGCCAAACGCCTGGATTTATTTGGTAGAAAGATCTACTCGGGGGTGGGCCCTGCAGCTCAGAGCGGCTAACCAGCAGGCACTCCTGAGCCGATACGGCTATGACACCTGGAGCTCCATGCAGAAATTCAAAGAGCTTATACCCCAGGAGTCCAGACAGGAGTACGCAGTGTTGGTGGAGGAGGGTAAGAAGGTGGCCAGGATGTCGTTGCGGGCCTCCTTGGATATTGCCGACTCAGCCGCCAGGACGATAGCCTCAGGAGTCGCCATGCAGCGTATATCCTGGCTTCAGTCTTCTCTCTCGTTCACCGACTGCATGACCAAGGAGCACGATGGGGGGGGTGAGTGTAGAGGTACTCAAAGTCTTTTGGAGGTGCCATATATTTCCTCTCCACACCCCTGGCAGTGGGGGGTATCGAGGCTGGCGACTGCCAGATCAAAATGGCATTAGCCAGTATAGTTTGGACAAACAGAAGAGTTACCCTGGTGGGGGCGTCAGCTGTCAGGATGTCCACCACCAGATCCTCAAGTTCCGCCACCTCCTCGACCTGCAGATTCATGTTAAGAGCTAATCTGCGCAGCAGGTCTTGGTGGTCCCGGAGATCGATAGGAGGCGGGCCGGAAGATGATGCTCCCGCCACTGCCTCGTCCGGAGAGGAAGAGGACGATAAACCCGGGACTAGGGGGTCCTGGGATAGGTCCTGGTGTGGAACCCCTGAAGTCTCCAAGCCCAAAGACTCCGGGTCTGGGATCGCGGCCAATGACTGGGCTGGAGGATCTGAGATTTCCAGAGGAGGGCGGGGCACTGTTGCCTCCGGTGCACGGGACTCCAAATGAACCAATTGGGAGGCTCTGGAGGGGGCCCCTTGGGACTGATGGTCCAGAAGGGCCATCGGAGTCCAGAAGGGCCACTGCGTTGGGGCTTGGGACGGCTCCTGCCCGTCGTCTGGCCAGTGGCTTTGGTCTTCAACCACGTGGTCCTCCGCATAGAAGTCACTACCGGCTCTAGATGAGCGGGAGGCCGAATGGGAGGGCCAAGGCAGTGCAGAATGGCCTTGAGGGGCGGTCTGCGTAGCCATGCTGTGCCGCAGTGCCAGGGATCGGTACCGGGACCTGGATCGGTACCGGCGGTTGTCTCGGTACTGGGAACCTGACCTGGATCACGTACGTCTTGGCGAACGGTAGCGATGCCAATCGTCCGGGGATCTACGCTGCGACCGGCCGCGAGACCGGAAGCGGTACCGGGAATCGCCGTATCGTCGCCTGGAGGTTGACCTGGGGCGGTACCGCGAGTACAACCGGCGCCGAGAAGGTGATCGGTGCCAGGACTGCGAGCGGCGTCGGGGAGAACCAGTTTGATGTTGGCTGGTCTCCGTATGCGGCACCGAGCATAGTATGGCCGGTTTGCCGCGGGACGTGACGATCCCTAACAGTGGTACTGAGGATGGAGTCGGTACCGGATCCGTCATGGCGATCAGGTCCCGTGCCGCCGAGAAGGTGTCCGGAGTGGACGGCAGTGTAAGCTCTACCACGGCGTGCGCCGGGGAGCTGGCGGTTACCGAGCTCGACGGACCTTGCGGGACTGAAGTCGTCGGGACAGGAGCCTTAACAGGCTGTCCTGCACTCAACTGTCTCTGCAGTACCGGAGTCGACAGGGTTGGTGCCGGCATTAGAGGCGGCACCGAACTTGACGGCCCCTGTGGAGCCGGAGTAAGTGGCATGGACATCTGGGCCACAGGCACCGAGCTCGACGGTCCTTGTGGTACCGGAGTCAAAGGTGCTGGCGCTGGGCCGGACTTGGCACGGTCTTGAACAGGCTGCAGGTGCAGTGGTGCCGGGGTCGTAGACGGCGCAGGACCCGCTTTCCTCACTCTTGGCGATAGCGAACGACGCCTCTGAGGAGTTCCAGCCTGAGATGTTCGGTGCCAGGGTTCTTTACCGGAGCTTGGGCGCTCCGGTGCTGCTGACGATGTACTTGCCGCCGGGGTCGGCACCGGGTTCCGGTGCGGGGCCGACATCAGGCTGAGAGAGGCTTCCAAGAGGAGCTGCTTCAATCGAAAGTCCCGCTCCTTCTTGGTCCGCGGCTTGAAAGCCTTACAGATTCGACACTTGTCCGGAAGATGGGATTCCCCAAGGCACTTCAGACAGGAGTCGTGGGGGTCCCTCGTGGGCCTCGGCTTCTGGCAGGCCGAGCACGGCTTGAATCCCGGAGAGCCAGGCATTGGCCTGGTACCAGGAGGGAGACAGGTGAGAAGCCCCTTATCTCCCACTACTATTTACACTAACTATACAAACAAAACCTATCAATAAACTATTCACAACTACTTAACAGTACTTAAACTATCAACAAAGATAAACGAGTGCTAATTACGCTAGGGAGGTGGAGATCAGCTAAGCTGCGCTCCACAGTTCCAACGACCGTCACGGGCAGTAAGAAGGAACTGAGAGGGCGCTGGGCCATATATCAGGCACCGCAACGGCGCCACTCCAGGGGGCGCCAGCCGGCCCAGCGAGTGTTGCTAGGGTAAAAGTCTTCCGACAATCGTGCACGCCACGCGCGCACACCTAATTGGAATACATATGAGCAATCACTCGAAGAAGAATCACTAATATCAAAGAAACTGTGAACAACTATTAGTTTCCAGAAACAGTTCTTCAGTTAAATAGTTAAAAAACCCAAACCTGACACTTGCTCTAAAATTCACCAGAACACATTGTTAGCAAAAACTGTAACACACATCTTCGTAATGCATTGAACTATTAGATAGTGGAATGGTTTTGCAAGAAAAGTGGCACTGTCAAAATTAAGCACTTGTTGGGAACAATCATGCACTGGAAGGGGGAAGTACCTAGGTGATTTAATGGATCTTTTCCACCTCTAATTTCTATAGGTCTAGGCCAGATTAATAAAATTATAGTAATAATCCTTTTGTTGTCTGTAAATTCTAACTGGAAGATGTAGCACAGCTTTGGGGTTAAAATGATATTCCCATTACAATCCTCATTTTCAAGGTCTTATATTTGGCGAAAACCAAATAAAAAAAATTTCTACTGCAGCGCCAATTTGCACAAAAGAGAAGTGTTTTTATCACAAAGAACAAATCAGATTCTATTCTCAAAAAAAAAAAAAAAAAAAAAAAAAAACTTGCTTGAAAAATCAAGGCCAGATCAGGGGAAAAATTGTTCCTGCCAGTAAGTGGAAAAATTGAGTAAGGCAGCCTGCTCAAATATGGAGCGACTGGGAAATGACAGATATGTATGAAAACACAAATGTATCTGCTAATGCAGGAGAACAAAAATGTGGACTAGAGTGTCATGAAATGCAGTCACAATCAACATTTTCATATTAGAAATCACCGTTATTTAGATTTTAAGAACAACTGGACTAAAATTAATGTCTTCTTCATGATATTCTCTACTTAGCTACTGAAACATTATATAATGCAAAATAAAGTGTATACAGAAAACCCATGCAATCCACAGAATGACAAAGAAAGGCAGAAGGCACACCTGTTGAAGGAAGAGAGGCGATAGGTTGGCTTTTACTAAGTTCAGGAGCTATGTCTTCAGAGCCAGTTTCTATATTCTGATATGATTTGAGAACTTGATTGGTATGAAAAAAAAATCAAAATGGATTACTAGAACAGGAAAAATGTTACAGTTGAGAGAGCAGAAACTCATACAGAAAACATTTGCTTACTATCCATTAACAGAAATTATATAAGAAAAAGGAAGTAACCAGATTCTAATGCCTAAGATCTAAATCTTAGTTCTAAACTGCTAAATCTAAGCCATAATGTGGACAAAATGCCAAGTGAAATCAACAGGAGTATTTCCAGAGAAAAGACTTCGGGATCTGGCCTTCAGGATAAAACTGACAATCGCTTTATGTCAAGAAGAAATTTTGCATTTTTATTTGAATATCTGTAGGAACAGGAATTTCTATTGTTTTATTATTTATTTAATATAAGAAAAGATTAAAATACCAAAAAATATAACAAGGTATTCAATATTTTTAAGCTTTCTCGATTATGAAAATGAGTAAATACTGCAATACACAAAAGCAGATCTGGAAAATGACTGGCTGCAAGAGTGGAACACAAATAGCGCAAACAGATTAGGTGGCATTTTACCTGGATCTGTATTTGTGCTTGCATCTTGAGTTTCTGCGGGTTTTCTCTTTGTGGAAGCCATGCAGTGTAGACCTGCTGAAGTAGTAATAGCCTCTCCCACTGTGTCTAAAATGGGGAAACACATAATCATTGTCCACTATTAGAAAAAGAAAAGAAAAATATACCATAAACTAGCCATTTCAGAATGAAACAAACTAAATAACTGCTGTAATTGTATTTATCTGTTCTACAGTTTTTAAATTAGAAAAAAAATCAACTATTATTTCAGTAAGCATGCTTTATAAGAATATTGGTGGAAATATGTGCCCAGCTTAAGACTTTATGTAAGAGGATCCAACTCCACTCAAATCTATGTGGTTGTACCTACTTAAACCAAGCCTGAATTTGGCCTAGTAACTTTTAAATGCGATATATTTTTATATAATAAAATTTTGTACTTGTCTCATTATGTTTTAAAGAAAAAATATGTGTGTGTGTGTGTATTTGTTTATTCTTCTTATTTTTGTCTTGCATTTTGACAAGGCAATCACCTATTTCTCTAATATCCAAGGTCAGGGAATAGATTTTCCTCTCTTTTTTCTCCTAGCAATACTAAATCTGATATTGAATTAGTGAGTTGGAAGGAAGGATAGCAGCCACATTTTCCCACACATGCACTTTTGCTTCCTTGACAGGTTAGAGAAGAGATCATTTTCAGAATAACCTGGGCAATTTGCTCCCGGAGGCACCTTATATTCCATGCAATCAACATTTTCATTTAAATAAAAGTGGAGTAATATCTATTTTACTTAAACTACAGAAATTTGTTATAAACCTTGAAAAATATTTTTTCTAACTATTTTTTCCCAACAAGTACAGGTAGTGTAATCAATGCAATGAACACCTAACTTTCCATTCTTTTCTTTTTCCCTCTCTTTTGCAGTATTCTAGGACAGAATCAATACAGGGACTTTATAAAATTATAAACAATACAGTGATCTCATTTACTCTCATGTAAACCTGGAATAACTCCATTCACTCCAGTGGAGTTATTCTGAGTGCACATTTATGTGTGACTGAGGTCAGAATCCAGCCTACAGACCCTAAATCTGCAAAGCATTTTTGTTTGGTTGTTTTGGGAGTACCCTTCAACATTTCAGTGCCACAAAAGAGTAGCCTTCTGTTTCAACTCATCATGCATTAATAGAGCTCTTCGTGATTTTATTGGGGAGATCTTGCAAGTCATAATGGTGTTCCCTGCTCTACAATGCACGATTTGAGATGTTGCATCTTGATGTTGTCATGTCTTCATTATGCTCAGCAAGGGAAACAGTTAAACATATCAACCTAGGAACTCAGAATTTAACCATAGAGTTCTTTGTGTGACATCTGACAACCATTTTGAAAAAAAAAAAGACAGTTACCTTTTCCGTAACTGGTGTTCTTCGAGATGTGTTCCTCATGTCTATTCCACAATAGTTGTGCGTGCTTGCCACATGCTGGAAGTTTTTCCCCTAGCAGTACCAGTAGGGGGAGTGCCCCAGCGACCCTTGGAGTGGTGCCTCCATGGCACAGTATAAGGGGAGCTGCGCGCTCCCCCTGCCCTCAGTTTCTTCTTGCCAGACAACTCCGACAGAGGGGAAGGAGGGCGGGATGTGGAATAGACATGAGCAACACATCTCGAAGAACACCAGTTACGGAAAAAGTAACAGTCTTTTCTTCTTCAAGTGATTGCTCATGTGTATTCCACAGTAAGTGATTCCAAGCTATATTCCAATCACGGTCTGCCCCGTAGCCTGGGTCCTCCAAGGGCAAACAGGCGGGGAAAAGGCGGGTTTGATGGGACGCTGGGGGGCACCCTGACAATTGCCGACAGGGATCCCCCCTTAATAAAGCTTCCCTTCTGCAATCGGTTGTGTGCTTTCCTCCCGGAGTGGTCGTGACTGACCTCGGACCGATGGGTCCTCAACACCGTCTCCCAGGGCTACATGCTACAATTTGTTTTGCCCCCGCCCAACAACCCCCCCACCCCCGTTCTTCCTGAGGGACCCCTCACAC
Source organism: Chelydra serpentina (assembly GCA_037349315.1). Classification (NCBI taxonomy): domain Eukaryota; kingdom Metazoa; phylum Chordata; order Testudines; family Chelydridae; genus Chelydra; species Chelydra serpentina. The sequence continues at coordinate 85,214,311 of JBAIAC010000042.1, read as the reverse complement.
AAAGCCCTGCTCAAGCAGGAGGTGAGGCGGCTCCTAGGCCTAGGAGCGGTGGAAAGGGTGCCCAGGGAGTTCAAGGGCAAATATACTCCCGCTATTTCCTTATACTGAAGGCCAAAGGGGAGCTCAGGCCCATCCTAGACCTGAGGGATCTAAACCAGTTCATGGTCAAGCTCAAGTTCCGCATGGTCTCCCTGTAGGAGTTCACAAATTCTCGGGACTGAGTACGGCCCTGCCAAACCTGGCGTCATCCCTGGTTTGGGAGACGATTGCATAGTACAAGGTGAACGTGTGAACCAAAGACCACGTGGTGTCACTACAAATGTCCTGGATAGGAATGTGGGCCACGAAGGCAGGAGACGAGGCCCGGGCCCAAGTCAAGTGCGCCTTCACAATCGGTGGCGTGGGAACACCCGCCAGATCATAGCAGGTGCGAATGCACAAGGTGATCCAGTGGGAGAGACACTGGATGGAAATCAACCGACCCCTCATGCGTTCAGCCGAGGCAACAAACAGTTGAGAGGACCTCCGGAACGGCTTAGTCCGCTCCAGGTAGAAGGCCAGCGACCTACACATGTCTAGCGAGTGGAGGTGGCGCTCCTCACTGGACGTGTGAGGCTTGGGGCAGAGGACAGGCCGGAAAATGTCCTGGCCCATGTGATAGGCGGAGACCACCTTAGGGAGGAACGCAGGTGTGGGCGGAGCTGAACCTTATGCTTATGAAAAACCATGTACGGGGGTTCGGAGGTCAGGGCCCTGAGCTCCGAGACCTGCCTGGATGACGTGATAGCAACCAGGAAGGCCACCTTCCACGAGAGGTGAGACCAGGAGCACGTGGCCAGAGGTTCAAATGGGGGCCCTGTGAGACAGGATAACACCAAGTTCAGGTCCCACTGTGGGACGGGTGGTCTAACATATGGAAAGACGGTCCAATCTCTTGAGGAACCGGCCAGTCAGAGCATGGGAGAACACCGTGTGTCCCTGCACCGGCGGATGGAAGGCCGATATGGCCGCCAGGTGCACCTTGACCGATGAGGGCGCCAGGTCCTGGGCTCTAAGGTGAAGGAGGTAGTCCAGGATAAGCTGGATCAGGGCGGCCACCGGGGAAACACCCTGCTCGGCAGCCCATCTAGGGAACCGGGACCACTTCGCCAAGAAGGTGTAGCGTGTGGAGGGACACCTACTCTCCAGGAGGACGCGCTGGACCCCTTCTGAACACGTCTGCTCCTCCCTGCCTAACCATGGAGCAGCCACGCCATGAGGTGGACAGTCGCTAGGTTGGGGGTGGAGGAGGCAGCCCCATTCCTGGGAGAGCAGGTCCGGGCGGAGCGGTAATGGCCACCACCAGATCCATGAGGGTTCCGTACCAATGTTGCCAGGGCTATGCCGGGGCAATCAAGAGGACCCGTGCCTTGTCCATTTTTACTTTCCCCAGGTCCCTACTAATTAGAGGGAATGGGAGAAAGGCATAGATAAACTGGTCTGACCAGGACAGGAGGAAGGCATCGGAGATAGCGCCCTTCCCCAGATGCCCCCTGGAGCAGAACTGGGGGCAGCGCCGGTTCTGTCTTGTCGCAAACAGGTCCACCTGGGGAGCTCCCCACACTCGGAAGAGCTGGTGAGCCACTTCTGGGTGGAGAGACCACTCGTGCGGGGAGGAGAAGTCCCTGCTCAAGCGATCCGCCTGCATGTTTCAGGTGCCCGGAAGGTGGAAGGCCTTCAGGGAGATGTCGTGGGCTATGCAAAAGTCCCACAGTCTGAGGGCTTCACGGCAGAGGGCAGGGGACCGGGTCCCGCCTTGCCTGTTGATATAGAACATCGAGGCCATCTTGTCCATGATGACCCTGACCAGCTTGCCCTGTAAGTGCGAGCGGAAGGCCACGCTTGCCAGGCTCACCGCCCTGAGTTCCTTGACATTTATGTGTAGGGATAGCTCCGGAGCCGACCACAACCCCTGGGTCTGAACGGTTCCCACATGGGCCCCCCAACCCAGGTCTGACGCATCGGACATGAGCTCCAACTACGGGGCCCAGTCACGGAACGGGACCCCTTGGAGCATGTTACTCAGGGTGAACCACCACCGCAGGGAGGCAATCACCGGGTTGGGCACGGTGAGGACCTTGTCCATCCTGTCCCAGGCCTGAGAGAACTCCAAGGCCAGCCAGAGCTGGAGGGGCCTCATTCGGAGTCTCGTGTGGTGGACCACATATGTGCACGCCGACATGTGACCCAAGAGCTGGAGGCATGCTCTGGCCGTTGTCACGGGGAACTTCGTGACCGTGTCGATGAGCCCCTTCAGGGTCTCGAATCTGTCTGGTGGGAGGGAGGCCGTTGCCAACCAGGCGTCCAAGAGCACCCCGATAAACTCTATGTGCTGGACCAGAACTAACGTGGACTTGGTGTCGTTTACTAACAGGCCCAAGGCCATGCACATGGACAGTAGAAGCATCATGTGATCCCGCACCTGCGACCGGGAGCTGCCCTGGACCAACCAATCGTCCATGTAGGGAAAGATCTGGACCCTTCGGCGCCTGAGGTGGGCCACTACCACCGACATGCATTTTGTAAACACCCTGTGGGCAATGGATAGGCCAAACGGGAGGACCATAAATTGGTAGTGGCCCTGCCCCACCAGGAAATGGAGGAAGCGTCTGTGCCCCTCGAATATGTGAATGTGGAAGTATGCATCCTGCAGATCTAGGGCAGCGTACCGATCCCCTGGATCCAGGAAGGAAATGATGGAGCCCAGGGAGACCATGCGGAACTTGAGCTTGACCATGAACTGGTTTAGATCCTTGGGAGATGGTGTTGAGGACCCATCGGTCCGAGGTCAGTCGCAACCACTCCGGGAGGAAAGCACACAACCGATTGCAGAAGGGAAGCTTTATTAAGGGGGGATCCCTGTCGGCAATTGTCAGGGTGCCCCCCAGCGTCCCGTCAAACCCGCCTTTTCCCCGCCTGTTTGCCCTTGGAGGACCCAGGCTACGGGGCAGACCGTGATTGCCTCTGAGGGCACCTCTGATAGTCCCTAGACTTTTTATAGGCGGCCTCATACTTCGGCTGAGTAGCCTGAGCAGGACCCTGCTGAGGCTTAAACTTAGTTTTGGCTGGGGCCGGGACGTAGAGACCCAGCGTCTGCAGGGTCATGCGGGAGTCCTTCATGCCATGCAGCTTTGTATCCATTTGCTCCGCAAACAGAGCCTTGCCATCAAATGGAAGATCCTGCATGCCCGCCTGCGCCTCACTGGACCGCCCAGACAGCAGAAGCCATGACACCCTTCTCATGGACACTGCCGAGGCCGTGGATCGAGCTGCCGTGCCCGCCACATTTGAAGCTGCCTGCAGAGCCACCCTGGCAGCTGCTGCATGCTCCTCCACAAGCGCCTTGAACTCATTTTTAATCACGCTCCTGGAGGAAGTCCTCGAATTTTGGCAGCAGACCCCACAAGTTGAATTTGTATCTGCCCACGAGAGCCTGGTGGTTTGCCACCCACAACTGGAAACTCGAGGATGAATAAACCTTTCTCCCGAAAGAAAGGCTCAGCCTCCTTGAGTCTTTATTTTTCGGGGTGGGGGCTGGTTGGCCCTGCCGCTGCCTGTGGTTGATCGACTTGACCACCAGGGAGTTGGGCGCCGGGTGGGTGTAGAGATACTCGTGCCCCTTAGCGGGTACAAAGTACTTGCGTTCCACCTTCTTTGAGATGGGAGCCAGGGTTTGCCACCAGGCGTTTGAAATTTTTGCCACCCCTTCATGGAGGGGCAAAGCCACCCTGCCCGGTGCTGAAGATGACATCACATTGAACAGGGAGTCCGAGGGTTCCTCCAACTCCTCTGCCTGGAGATGAAGCGGCTTGATGCCACCCTTTTTAAAAGTTCTTGATAGGCCCTAAAGTCCTCCTGCAGGACTGAGGGGGGCGGGGCCGTTATCGCCTCATCCGGGGAGGGCGAGGAGGTCAGGGCAGTGCTTTGGGTATCTGCCGACACCGGAGGGTCCACCACTTGGTCGGTCTCCGGGCATGGTGCTGAGGACATGTGTCCCACCGACTCTCTCCTTGAGGGTCTGGAGAGAGGGGCCGATGGCGCTTCTGAGGCTCTGGCTACCGAGCGGGCCCCCACCGGGGGCTGCATCAGGAGCCACAGTGCCCACTGGTACCACTGGGTTGGCCACGGGGCCTGGTGCCACTGCACCTGCTGCAGCACCAACAGGCCCGGCTGCTCGGCCTGGCTGGCCTGGCCCATGGAAGGGGGACTACGAGCAGAGGTCGGGCTGACCAATGACCTGCCGCTGTCACGGGACCGGGAGGAATGGCGGTGACGGGAGCGACATCGCCCGCTGGACCGCGATCTCGATGCAGAAGACCGGTACCGTCTGTAGCTGCTGCTCCGCGATGTGCTCCGATGGGCGGATCCACGACGGTGCCGGCGATCTTAAAGAGGGATTCCAAGCAGGAATGGCGTCGACGTCCGTGCCGCCACCGGCTGTGGTAACCCCTACGGGATGAGGACCTCCGGCGACGTCTGCCTCGGTCCCGTCGGCAATTGCTCTGTGACGCAGAGCGCTGCCGGGAGTCCAGGTCGGACGGCACCCAACCAGTCAGTCTGGTGGGAGTCGAGAGCGATCCACGTGGACTGCCCTACGAACGGTCGCTGGGCGGAGATGGCATCAGGAACATTCCCTAGATCGAGATCGGTGCCGAGCTGGGGATGACTGCGGAGAACGCAGCAGCAGCTTGCCTCTGGAGTGGGGAGCCGACACCAGCAGCACTCCCTGTACCGGCATGGACATGACATCCCGGGCCGCCTGCAGCGCCTCCGGCGTGGAGGACATCTGGACATCGGAGAGGCCTGGTCCGAAGCAGATGAACTACTCCACTCAATGTGAGTCGGAAGCCTAAAGGCCGGAGGGGATCGAGGACTGCCCAACATGGATCTAGTCTCTGCTCCAGGTTTTCCTCAGTGCCACTGAGAAGAAGGCGCTCTTTTAGCCTTCTTATGCCCCGTGGACAAGGAGCGGTGCCGTCTAGTTGAAGGCGCCGGAAGGTCGCCGTGCACCGACGCAGCGGTGCCGACTCAGAGCGGCGCACCAGAGTCGGGGTCAGCGCTGACTCCATGAGAATGGCCCAGAGCCTAATGTCTCTCTCTCTCTTAGTCCGAGGTTTAAACGACTTGCAAATCTTGCAATGATCGCTGATATGGGTTTCACCCAAACAGCGTAAACAGTCTGTGTGCGGGTCACTCCTTGGCATAGAATGCCTGTAAGTGTCGCACGACTTAAAACCAGGGGCGCGGGGCATGCCCTGGCCTGGGTACTCTAACTAACTGAACTGAAAACAGCCAACTAACTACAGGTACTAACACTGAACAAACAAGAAGTTCTGGGGATGAGCTACAGCAAAGCTGGAGCAGAGTTCTGATGCACCTTCACTGGTGGCAAGAAGGAACTGAGGGCGGGGGGAGCATGCAGCTCCCCTTATATACCGCGCTATGGAGGCGCCACTCTAGGGGTCGCTGGGGCGCTCCCCCCTACGGATACTGCTAGGGGAAAAACTTCCGGCACCAGTGCACGTGGCGAGCACACACACCTACTGTGGAATACACGAGCAATCACTCGAAGAAGATAGAGTTTGTGACTTTAGACATTTTTTAAAAAAAAATACAAATGTACATACCAAGTGAAATGACAAAATCATCTTCAAGATAACGGCTGGATTCTGCTTGCTGATCCTAATATGAGAAAAATGTGATCAAACCAGTGTTACAGGATTTCCTGATGATGTCCACTTTTAAATAAAGTTATGCTTTGGGCAATTATTTTTTTATTTTAACTAATCCAAGTTTAATATAGTTCTTTACATATATAGTCCTTTACAGATCTTTAGATACATATAGGCCTACCAGCCTGCCATCAATTTTAAATGCCATCTAGGAGGACAGAGCTACACAATCACTACACATTCCTCACATACATGCAACATTTCTCGAAACCTGCAATTATCCTTACAACCAAATATTGAGGGTTCTGTCAAAGTGGTACATAGACTGACCTTCCTATATGGAGGCAGATTCTTACATCAATGGCATTTCCAGCCTCTGCTTGGCCTGAGACCAAAAATCCAGAGACCAAACTTGACAAGGTTAGGCTGCTGGTATGCTGAGACCACTACCTATCATGCTGACCAGTACTGCTTAACTGTTTCCTTGTACTGCCCCTTCTGTCTGTTTCTACTCATCTGTTGCCTCTTATCTTATACATAGGTTTGCAAACAGGGACTATCTTTTTTGTTAAATGTTTGCACAATGCCTGATCACTTATTATTATTATACTTGGACCTTGGTCTATGGAAACAAAGCGCTACCCTCCAAGGGCCATCATCTACAACCCTCATTCATTCTGAATAGCACTTATTTACACAAATACTCCCATTGATTTCAATACAACAGTTTGCATAAGTGCCACTCAGTGAAAGTAAAGTTTGCAGAATCCAGTCCCAATCTATCTTCCTAATTTCTTTTAACCTTAACGATCCTGTCACAATGGTTAAATTAACAAATGTAGTGATCTGGTAAAACAGTAATACCAGGTGGTTTAGTTTCTAGGCAAAAGAGACTAATGAGACAACATCTTATTAGTGCTCCAAAATCTACACTGATTACTAATTCAAATCCCCGTACAATTTATGCTCCTGGTCGTTTAACTATTAAGCCTTACATGTGAGCTCTACACCACCTCTCTCTCTCTGTCTGAACCCTGAGTGGCAGTTGCATTTGGGTATGGACACTGAAGCAACTGGGCCCCAAGAGAGGACTAGTAGGGTCCAAGAGCAGAGCATTCCTGAAGAATTTGCTATTTCCAAATATTCACCCGAGCCAAAGTCTTCCCACCCCACTGTAAGGATGCAGGGACTAGAACCGAGGTCTGCAGAGCCTGGAACAGCCGACATTCCCAGAGGACAACCAGGAGGACATGCAGAGCACACCCAGGAAGCACTGTGGAGAGTAAGTACCACAGGAAGTACCACTCAAGAGCCCCATAGTGGCAGTACCCTGAAGCCCTCTGATAGGTCAACCACCCTAATAAACGGTGGAGGGTGTCCCAAGAAATTGTCTGGGCAACCACATAGGCTTTGGGCCTGCTGCGACTCTGGACCTCACCTCATCTCTTGATCTCTCATCCCAGCCTGACTCTAACCCTGACTCTTGCCTCCTGACTCCAGCTGGGCGCTACTTCTGATCTCCAGTCTCCAACTCCAGCCTGACTCTGACCCTGATTCCAGCCTCCTTATTCTAGCCAGGTACTACCTATGGTCTCTGACCCTGGCCCGACTTTGACCGACTCTTGCTTATTGAACCTGGCTCACAGACTACTGTCCCTGACATGTAGACACCAGCCCCTGCTAGGCCAGATCACCCACAGAGTGCTATACAAGAATCTTCTTTGCTCTGGCTGTCCCCTAATTGTGCTATGGAGTGCTCTAAGCCAGTGGTTCTCAACCAGGGGTCTGTGGCCCCACCATGGGGCTGAAGCTGGAAGGTGTGGGATTAAAGCCCCGATCCCCACTGGTGCCCCCCAACGGAGCTGAAACCAGGACTTCTGGAAGGCACAGGGCTGAACCCCCAAACCCCAGTGCCCCCCGCAGGGCTGAAGACGGAAGGTGCAGGGCTGAATCCCCGAGCCCTGGGGCTCCCTGTGGGGCAGAAGCCCTGAGCCCATGGGCTGAATTGGGGACATGGAGGGCATTGCTCCCCCACAAAACTGCAGCACAAGAGCACAGCAGTCCTGGAGACAGCTCCACACCTCCCCACCAGTTTCCTTTCCCGGCCCCCTGGCCAGGTCAGAGATGGGAAACCAGAGCCTGTGTAGTGGCACAAACAGGTCCCTGGCAGAAGAATTTCCTATCTAGGTTGTACTGTACATGCTCACCCGAACTGAGCTGGCTCAGTAGCTAATTGCTATGGGTGGGAAAATGTGCCGGCTGTTTTTTGCCGTTACACTGGGCCATGCGGGGCAGCTGCTGATCTGGCTGGTGCCATGGACCAGGCAACCACAGCATTTCCTCCTCTCCTGCTGATGCCCCGGGTTGAAGCTCCTCCTCAGCTCCCAGCCCCCTTTGTTTCCGCAGAGGCAGCTGGTAAGAGCCGCCTGTATGGGGAGACCCGGCTCTATGGCTGGCAGACCCCTCCGGGAACAGGGACTGCAGGGGAGCCCTCCCAGCACACAGCCCCTAGTACCCCTCTCCCTACACCCTGAGCTACCCCTCTGCCTGCACAAAGCCCCTAGATACCCCTCTCCCTACACCCTGAGCTACCCCCGTGCCTGCACACAGCCCCAGCTATCCCCTCCCTGCACCCACAGCCACCCCGTGTGCACACAGCCCCAGCTACCTCCTCTCTGTACCTTGAGCTACTCCGTCTGCACACAGTCCCTGGCTACCCCCTCCCTGCACTGTAAGCTGTTTTCAAACTTTTTGAGTTATAATTTTTAGTTGCACCTCTCCCCCACCAAACCCACACAGGCTGGGTGGCCTGCTGAGGTGAGTCGGGGGTGGAGGTGGCACTCCCTCCGTGGACCCCACCATGCGGAGGTGGCTCGAGCCCTGCTGGCCCCTGCCCCCGCAAAACAGAAGTCAAACTATGCCTATGCCCAAGACCCTTGCCCCGAGGGCCGCCTCCATGCTGGGCCCTGGAGTTTTATAGCCTGTTGAGGGGGGCCTCCAAGAGAAAAAGTTTGAGACCCCCTGCTCTAAGCAACATAAACTAGATCGCTTTCTAAATAAATTGTAGAAAAGAGCCTTGCTTTCCCCCATTCTTTGTGAGGAACTGCTGTATTTCTAAATTATATAAAGGAATCACACACAGCACTACAGTGGCAGGTGCCTTAAAAATGAGCATAATAAAATAGCAAATGGTACCACACTTAAGCAAGATCTACAGTTTGTACAGTTTTAACTAAAAATTACCTAGAAAACATTAGTGGATTTCTGGACAAATGACTATAAATGTCAAAGAAAAGCTATGGAATAAATAACCAGCTAAATAAGAATTATAATCACTATGGGGATTTTCATCAATACAAGCCAACAAAGAATTTGTTTATGGATTGCAACTCCCCTTGATTGTGCAAAAAACCCCTCATCCTCAGAAAGAGGAATAGCTCATGTCCCAATTTTATAGGATTGGTATGTCAACATGGGAGAAATTATTTCATGTGAGCACCTGACAGGAATAATGAAAATACCCAGAAGAATTTATTTTGGTAAAAGAGGGCTTTATCTCTGGCTTAAAGGAAAATGCAAGTGTGCAAGTTGAAAAAAAGGTAAAAGAGATCACTACAGAGGTGCTAGAAAGAGTGGAGGAGGTATTTAGCAGGCTTTTGTTTATATTGTGTTTGCTTGTTGCTTCTCTTGTATCATTATTTTAAAAATCAATAAAAAAGGAAGAAAATATTATTTTCTTATACCTGTATCTCAGTTTCAAAAACTTTCTCTATATCATCAGTACTAATAATGGAGTCATCTGGGCGGAATGTCACACTTGCTTTTTTCTTGTCCTCCTTCTCTTTTATCTGTTTCTCATCATCTCTCTTTTGCCTGTCAACATATCAGTGAGAAATAACAATTTAACTTCACTCTGATAACTTCACCTATCATTCTTTCTAATAAGCAAGAAATAACAATAACCTTCTTCTTAAGAAATATATTAGGTGTTTGAGTAAAGATAGAATGAATTGCTGTTCCATTTAAACTAATTACAAAACCTATGTATCTAAGGTATTTAAGGTGTTCATAAAATATTTAATAGTAACACAAACGTATTCACATATTCTAATCAAAATAATATACTGGTTATCTAAGACCTCATTTAACTAAATCATTGTAAACCTGTTATCATGTATCCTTTCCAACATGATTACTACTGCTATCTTTTGTATACAATGAAAAATAAAATATTACACAGGGCAGAAGGGCCTACACAGAAATGCTGCAGCAAGAAATAAATCTGTGTTGCTATGAACGAAACTTTCTCCCTAACCTGTAACTTGTTTTCCTAAAAGAAATGCAGTTTTCTTTTAAAAAAATTTACTATCAGATTAGTAAAAGACCATGAATTGCCTTAAACATTACAATTTATAACATTTTAAAACAAGATATCTGAAAATCAAATCAGTTACTCTTACTTACCTGTCAAGAGCTAAGTTCAGGATTGTGCGTTTCTAACCACAAGTGAAGGCATCAGAATCACAAGTGGGGTTGCTCTACTTTAGGTGTTTTGATGTCATTTACTCTTTCAAGGGAAACACAGAACTCTGAACTGTCATGACAGTAATCTACTGATGCTGTAGAAGAACTGCAGGGGCAAGGTAGGTGTAGCTCAAGGGCTAACATAGGAATTCCTTTAGTTTATACTGACCATGTAATGAAAATAATTCTAGAATAATGTGCAATAACAAAGATCAGTTTAAAAGTCATGAAATATAAAGCCACTAACACAGAATTAGCTAAGTAAATAACTCAATCATGTACTCATTCAGATCAGTGGGAGTTTTGCCATTCACTTCACTGGGTTCACAATCAGGCTCAATGACTTCACATGGAAATTTCATCATCCTGTCAATGAGCGTAGAACCCTGACCTAAATTAAACTCCAGAGGTCAGAGAGCATACTCTCTTGAGGAATACATGCACTAGCAATGTGACTATTTTGTGACGTGGACAGCTGACCACTAAGAACTAAATCATTTCACAGAGTGACTACCAAATCATTTCACAGAGTAGGCAATGAACACGATACATGGTAATAACAATTCACACCAGAAATTTAGAAGTGAAAGGCTCTGTTTCCCATTATCAGCTTCTTCAAATTATTTAGCATCCAATCCTGTTTTCAGTGAAGATGGTACAAAAACTCCCATTGTAATCAGTTGGAGAAGGTTCAGGTTACTAGTAAGCCTCTTCAAATGAAGACCAATTTTGAAAATTTGTCCTTGCCTTTTTGTATTATTCTGTGTGTGTCTTGCGTCAAATGGTTCAGTGTTAGCTTTTAACAACTTAATCTGACCAGAATGGTCTTGTCCATTGAAGTCGTGTGGTGCACTGGTACACTGGCGGCTTTGCTCAAATGCAATGAGATTTTGAATTGGGATGAGTTTTGGTGGTTGGAACTGTTTGAAAGAGAAGCAGAAGACATTTAAAGAAGAGGAAACCAAAAATTTTATAGACTCTATTAAACAGAGTAGGTCCAACTCTGACCTCAGTTGCACAGGTACAACTCCTAATGCAGTCAATGCAAAAGGTAACTCTCTAGTAGTAGAATCAGACCCAATTACTGAGCACATTTATAAATTATCACCCAGAAGCAACATAAGAGATGTAGAAACAGGTGGTTACACTGTAAACAAAAGGTGCAATACAAAACAGAAGAGGATATAGAAATATTGTTGTTGGTTTATTACTAGAGCTCAACAAAACCACTTTATTATTTTATTTGTCCAAATTTTAAGAAACATCCATTTTTTCTTGCAAAATCTTTTCCCATCTGTTATTCTCCAACATATTAAAACTCCTATAGCATGTTCCTGTGGATGAAGTTAGGATATGGGTGACAGGCAGGCATATGGGTCAGAGTACCTCCAGCTCCCAGGAATTATTTATCTTTTGATATACATTTGCCTTAACAAAGGGGAAAACATTTACAACATTTTATATTCTAAACTTAAATGTCATTTTCCTTTAATAATAAGGTATTTACCAAGGAATGAGAAATTTCTTACCTGATAATTTTCCTTGTTAGCAGCTTCTCTCCCAATTCAACACTAATAAATTAATGCCCCCACCCCGGCTTTGAAATTTCAGAGGCAGTCCATTATTATTGCTGGAGGCTCCACAACTAAGCCCCTTCCCCTTCAGCTCAGGACACCAGGATTCTTTCAAAGCTATAGAAACACTCCAGCAACCGACTATTAGCATTAAGACCACTTGATATAATGTGGTAATTAGCCTTAACACAGTTATATATTTAAGACTCCCTTTAGAGGAAAATTTCCATTTATATTCCAATCATTTACCAGATTACCAGGATGTGTTGAATGAGGAGAAAAGCCTCTAATAAAAAGAAAATTATCATGAAAGAAATCTCTTTCTATGGCACAGCTTCTCTCCTCATTCATCTCTAATGGGAAATAGCAAGAAGTGAATCATAGAGGTAGGGGGAAGATAAGCAGAGTTTTCATTATTTTTATAGTAGAATAATAGACAGGAATTGAAGTTCTTCCCATATAAAGCAAGGAATTGTGTGGAAACCAACCCAGTAGCACTCTCCTATCAATGGATGACTGCAGAGAAATGGAAACTTACTTTGCAAATCTTCCATCAATGAGGCTCATACACTTTTCCCCAATACCCTAGGGACTTCTGTGAATTGTTTCTCAAATCCTAGCATGATAACTTGTGCAGGATTTAACATCTTGCCTGCAGCAACGTTGAGGACCTAAGGCCTTGACTTTTTGTATAGAATGAGATGAAAAGAGTATAATTAGTATATGTATTCAATATGCTTGAGACAGATCTTTAGACTAGTAGGGATGCCCATTTCTGCCACAATCTTCCAAAGGAGTGCTAGGGATTAAGACAAAATAACAGAACTATTTCCCAGGAATTGTGGAAAGAGGAACTTACCTTGAACAGAAAAGTTTCCTGGAGCTATAAGAATAACCTTTTCCTCATGACAACAGCTGTGTTATTCTTGTCTATATAGGAGATATAATTCCAATTCCAAATATTAACTAGACAGGCCAGCCATAGGCTTGTGTAATCTGATTAATATTGGCAATTGATCATACTCAAAAGGAGAAACTGATGTGTCTACCTACAGGATGCCATTAGGGAAGGTACATATGTTTCCATGGTGCTTGATTGTAGAACTCCAATCAACCATTCTGGTGAAACTCTAATGTAGCTAATATCATCAGACCTTTCTGACTACATCTGTATCACAATAGCATCCAGGGGTCAGGGACTCATTGTACTGGACACCATACAGCTTTCTGTTTCCTCTTGTACAGGAAACGTAAATTGATCAGATCAATGAATAAAATAGACTCATAGACTTTAAGGTCAGAAGAGAAGCATCGTGATCATCGAGTCTGACCTCCTGCACACTGCAGGCCACAGAATTTCAACCTTATAGAGAGCAATCATATCTCCCCTCAGCCTTCGTTTGGTTAGGCTAAACAAGCCAAGCTCTTTGAGTCGCCTCTCATAAGGCAGGTTTTCCATTCCTAGGATCATCCTAGTAACCCTTCTCTGCACCTGTTCCAGTTTGAGTTCATCTTTCTTAAACATGGGAGACCAGAACTGCACACGGTATTTCAGATGAGATTTCACCAGTGCCTTCTATAATGGTACTAACGCTTCCCTGTGTCTACTGGAAATACCTCAGCTGATGCATCCTAGGATTGCATTAGCCTTTTTCATGGCTGCATCACATTGACAGCTCATAGTAATCCTGTGATCAACCAATACACCCAGGTCTTTCTGCTCCTATTCCTTCCAACTGAGAAGTCCACAGTTTATAGCAAAACATTCTTGTTGTTAGTCCCTACATGCATGACTTTGCACTTTGTACTATTAAATTTCATCCCATTTCTATTACTCCAGTTTACAAGAGTACATCCAGATCTTCTTGTATGATATTCCAGTTCTCTTCTGTATTGGCAATACCTCCCAAGTTTGAGTCATCTGCAAATTTTATTAGCTCTCTCACTTTTTGTGCCAAGGTCAATAATAAAAGTGTTAAATAAGATTGGGCCCAAGATTCTTCTTGAGGAACTCCACTAGTAACCTCCCTCTAGCCTGACAGTTCACCTTTCAGTATGCTGTTGTCTCCCCTTTATTAATCCCCATCTTCTCCAATATAACTAATAATTTCCCTTGTGGAAGCGTATCAAATGCCTTACTGAAATCCAGGTAGATGAGATCTACTGCATTTCCTTTGTCTATAAAATCAGTTATCGTCTCAAAAAAGGAAATCAGGTTGGTCTGGCATGATCTACCTTTTGTAAAATCTCATTGCATTTTATCCCAATTGCCATTCACCTCTATGTCCTTAATTATTTTTTCTTTCAAAATTTGTTCCAAGACCTTGCATAAACTTGAGAACAAACCAACAAGCCTGTAGTTTCCTGGATACCTTTTTTTCTCTCTTAAAAATAGGAACTATATTAGCAATTCTCCAATCATAGGGTATGACCCCTCAGTTTACAGATTCATTAAATATCCTTGCTATTGGACTTGCGATTTCATGTGCCAGTTCTTTAAATATTCTTGGTTGGAGATTCTCCTGGTCCCCTGATTTAGTCCCATTAAGCTGTTTGAGTTTGATTTCTACATCAGATGTGGTAATTTCTACCTCCATATCCTCATTGCCATTAGCCACCCTGCCACCCCCCCTAAGCTTTTCATTAGCCTTACTAAAAACTGAGGCAAAGTATTTATTTAGGTGTTGGGACATGCCTAGATAATCTTTAACCTCCACCCCCCATCCTCAGTGCTCATCAGTCCCACTTCTTCTTTCCTTGTTTTCTTCTTATTTATATGGCTATAAAACCTTTTATTATTGGTTTTAATTCCCTTTGCGAAGTCCAACTCTGTTTGGCTTGTGGCAGTTTGCACTTTATTCCTACACTTTCTGACCTTCAAAAAGTAGCCTTCCTTGCTGATCCTTCCCATCTTCCATTCCTTGTAGGCTTTCTGCTTTCACTTAATCACCTGTTTGCGATGCTTGCTGATCCAGATTGGTTTGCAACCCTTTCCTCACCGCCCCCCATCCCTTGGTGGGGAGGTAGGGTTCAGACAGCGTATGTGACTTTGACAAAGTAATTCCAAGCCGCCTTCACATTCAGATACAGACTAACATGGCTACCACTCTGAAACCTATTCAGATCCTTGAGTTCTTCAGTCCAGTCCACTTCCCTAATTCCCTTAATTCAGTGGTTGTGGGCCACACATGCAGCTCTCTGTGTGTTATGTGGGTTGCATCCACACAATCAATATATATATAAATATAACCTGTATGGCCCTGCGGATGTCACATGTGCTGAGTGGGCCACGGGTTGAAAATCACTGCCTTAATTTTTTGAAATTAGCTCTTCTGAAATCAAGGAAAGCAACTATTTGGTGAAGAAATCGGTCAGCTATCAGACTAGGAAAATCTGGGCCTTACTATTATTAGTAGCATGTGTCCTCCAATCTCTATCTGGGAAGTTAAATTCTCCCATAAACACACAATTCCCAGTAGAATTTATTTCATTAAAAACATTAAAGAGGTCTCTATCCAAATCGGATCCTGGTGTTCTGTAGCTCACCCCATGCACTATAGGGGAATCTCTAGTAGCTTTCTTCCCCAAAGTGGTTTTGGCCCAGACTCTTTCTTATCCATTTCATCACTTCTAATTTCTTTATAGTCTACCTCATCATTAATATACAATGCTGCTCTGCCACCTTTGCCTTTATTTCTGTCTTTCCTGAACAGCACATATCCTTCAATACCTTTACTCCAGTCATGACTACTATTCCACTATGTTTCTGTTATCCCTATAATATCTGGTTTTACTTTTTGCATTAGTTGTTCTAGTGCCTTAATTTTGTTACCCAGGCTCCTTGCACTGGTGTGCAAACATGTTAATTGTTGCTGTTTGGCTTCACCCACATTCCCTGTCCAACTGGGCAGAGGCATTCTACTGCCAGTATCACCTATCTGACTGGAATCAGCACAATCCTTCCTCTTAATGTCCATTCTGCTACCCATTGCTGTTCCCATCTCTATTATTGTATCCTTTTTTACTTGATTTTCCTCCCTCTCAATGTTAAGATCAGGCATGGCGATTATAGGAACATCTCCCAACCATCTCCCCTGAGTTCTTAGTTTAAAGCTCTTTTAATGAGTTGTGCCAATCTCCATCCCAGAGGTCTATTTCCCTCCCTACTCAGGTGGAGTCCATTCCATGAGAACTATCCTCTGTCCATGAATGCCTCCCAGTGGTCAAACATCCCAAAGTCCGCCTTATAGCACGACTGACTGAGCCATCTTTGATCATCATAATCTTGTCTCGCCTTCGTTATCCTCCTCTAGGGACAGGCAGAATCCCACTGAAGATTACCTGAGCCTCCATTTCCTCAAGAATCTTTCCCAGGCTGGCATAGTCTCCCAATATGTTCCATTGAGAATCTAGCTGTGTCATTTGTTCCCACATGAAGGACAATCAATGGATTCTTTCCTGCTCCCATTAGGATCCTCTTCAGCCTCAGGTCCACATCCCATTTCTGAGCACCCGACAGATAGCAAACCGTTCTGTTCTGCTCTGGTGACAGGCCTGTCTGTTCTTCTTAGTAGGGAGTCCTCAATCACATACACCTGCCTTTTCCTGGTGATGGTGTTTCAAGTTCTTTTCGGCTGCAAGTCCTCTTTTCTTTTATTCTCCCTTGCAATCTTCTGCAAGTCATCCTGCATCTTCCTGGGGTTGTGACCTCTGGCTATCTCCATTGACTCTTCCCCTCTTCTTATAGGACTAATCGCTCTTCTCTTCTTCCTTGCCCTCCCTCCTTCAGTTACAGCCTGCTGTACCCCCCTTATTCATTTTCCGACCCAGCAAACCTGTTCCTGGGCTCTATTTCTCCTTCATTAGCCAGTTTTCTTCTCTGCCTGATTCTGTAGTCACATGCTTCCACTGACCATTTTCCTCACCTAGCAGTCTCCCCTATCAGTTCTTCAGTCCTGCTTGTATTTATAAGTCTTTAATTTTCCATTCAGCCTCCTCTTGCCTTTGCTCCATCATCTGCTTCAACCCCCTTCGAAACTCAACTATAGCTTCCACCTACATCTCCAAGCCTCAGATCATCTCTTCCATCAGTTCTATCAGGCAGCACTTCATACAAATGAAGCTCTTTTCGGGTACCCACTCTAGGATCATGTATATCCCGCAGCTTCCACATCCGATCATCTTCACTGTCTCCTCCACTGCTTGGGTCACTATCACTGGTGCCTCTGTAGCGGTCATTTCCTTCCCGCCTAACATTCGGTCAAGGAAAAAAAAAAAAATAACCAAAAACACAACACCAAAAGAAATCCAGAACACCACACTCCTTCCTCCAACTCCTCCTCCAACTCCCCCGTTTATAGCTCTGTTTGCCGGCTCCTGTACACTGGATACCAAAATGTGTCAGAGGCTATTAGAGAATCCATACTGAACTACACTTTTCTTCAAGTGCCTAGGTTAACGGAGAGTATTCCCAGTTCAGATGAAGGAGTCCCTGCTTCAAGAGATCTTGTCTTTTCTGCAGGTGCACTGTGGGTTCCTGGGCAATCTAGCCAAGCCGGAGGAGGACTTGAACTTTCCCTTTTCTTCTTTTCTATAAATGATGGCCCTATCATCCATGAACTTATTCAATTCTTTTTTTTAACCCAGTTATACTTTTGGCTATCACAACATCCTTTGGCAATGTGTTCTATGATAGACTGTGCATTGTGTAAAGAAGTACTTCCTTATATTGTTTTAAAAGTGCTGCATATTAATTTCATTGAGTGACCCCTGGTTCTAGTGTTACATGAAGGAGTGTGACGGGGTGGACTAGGTCCAGAAGCCACCTGCTGGAGGTCTCGCAGCACTGCCTCACCCCGCCCCAGAAAAGAGCAGAAGAGAAAGTCCTCCAGGCAACCTAGAGTCGCTGCAGGGGAGCAGCCAATCAGAGGGGCTGCTGGAGCAACCAATCCGGGGCGAGAAGGTCCATATACAAAAGGGACCAGCAGAAGAAATGCAGTCAGTTACTGTCTGGAACTTGAAGAGGAAGGATGAGGTACTTGGTTGCTGGAAGAGCAGTAGGACTATGGATAGGTCAGTGTAGGCAGGCTGAGCCCAGGACCTAGCCAGACCAAGCGAGGGTACCGTGATGGCCCCTGCTGGTCTAATTGAAGGCTGAGTCCAGGTGGGCTGGCAAAAGGACACCAACTGAGGGTACCAAGATGGGCCCCTGTTGGGCTGTTAAAGAAGGCAGTGTCTCTAGAAAGGAAGCCTTGGTGCTATGGCCCCAGACCAAGGCCATGAGAGAGAAATAGAAACTGTATACCCCGGAAGGGGGGACAGTGTGTGTGTAACTCAGCCAGAGGGCTAAGTCACTGAAGACCCGCTGAAAGAACTATCAGCCAGGGGTGGGGGGGCACTCACGAGAGGTGTTGTAAGAACTGGAAAAAACCCTGTTATAAGAACTGAAAAAATAAACAGGCTCACACTCGACCAGAAAGGGAGCACCCATGAGAGGTGGGTGCCACCCCATTCAAAAATGAGTGACTGCAGGCACTATCAGACAGAGAGGAGGGTGCTTGTGAGAGGTGGGTGCCGATACCATTACAAGTGGTAAATAACACTTCCTTATTCACTTCCTCCACACCATTCATGATTTTATAGACCTCTATATCCCCTCTTAATTGTTTTTTTCTAAGATGAACAATCCCAGTCTTCATAATCTCTCCTCCTATGAAAACTGATCCATATCCGAACACATTAGTTTGCCTTTCTGTGTACTTTTTCCAATTCTAATACACCTTTTCTGAGATGGGGCCACCAGAACTGCACTTAGTATTCAAGGTGTGGGTGTACCATGGATTTATATAGAAGCAATATGATATTTTATGTCTTATTGTCTATCCCTTTCCTAATGGTTCCTAACAATGCTAGCATTTTGGCTGCCGCTGCAGATTGAGCAGATATTTTTAGAGAACTATTCATGCTGACTCTTAAATCTCCTTCTTGGGTTCCAAATTAGCTGTTACCACTCATCATTGTAGATATATAGTTGGCATTATGTTTTCCAAAGCGTTACTTTGCAGTTATCAACATGGAATTTCATCTGCCATTTTGTTGCCCAGTCACAGAGTCTTGCGAGATCCCTTTGTAACTCTTTGCAGTCAGCTTTGGACCTAGCTGTCTTGAGTAATTTTGTATTGTCTGCAAACTTTACCACCCTGTGAGGCTTGCATTCACAGTGAGTATGCAAGGATCTGGACTGAAAATTGGGTCAGCTTTCTGCATGTTGTTTGTACTTAACTGCCAACAAAAGGACATTCCGATATGACCTGAGAATAATACCTCATTTTGCATTGTATCGGGCGCATGGTTCCGTATCTTCAGAAGAAATTTTTGCAGGTGCATTTTAATAAACCTATCCAGGAAATGAAGCCAATCATGGCACCAACAATCCAATCATGGCACAAGCAAACCACTGGACATAGTTAACTATAGATGACCATTGCCAGGAAATTACTGATGCAATGAAGTTTTAGCTCATGTCAAATCTTGACCATAATAGCAAAACTGTGCCTTAGCCATGCTTGTTTTGACCCCGGGTGAGCAAGTCTTCGCATTAAGTTCAAAAGATATTACTGATTTTGAATAACTGGTGGATATGAATCCTTTCCCGCATTTGTCCACATACGAATAGGTCTGTTTCTCTGGATAGGGCACTGACTGGCTTTTTGTATAGGTGCATAATATACATTCTGCACTTTGCTGTGATTACCACCAGCTGTTTCTTAAGATTCTAGATCTTAAGAAGGGTGGACCAGAAGGGAGAGTCTTTACAAGAATTGTGAACCCTGATACACAAATGCTTTTTTTGGTCTTTGTCACACTGGGGATTTTGCTGATTTGGAGGAAAATGTATCTAGATTTTCTTAGAAACTTTTGTTCTAGATGTTTCCTTCTGCTACGATAATAGTTTCTTTTTGGATACCTTGGTTGCTATCAATGGATTTTGATGCTGGCTTTGATAGTGAAGGTTGAGGCATTTCTACTATCTTGTTTATTAATTTCTCTAATGTTTTACCAAACAGCTCCTTACCTGTAAGTTTGCATGTACAAGATAGCTACTTAGGATGACTGATATTCATAGGTATTACACAGCGTCTGATATTCATAGCTGTAAAATGGCTTCTTTGTAGCCACTGTTAGAAACCATTGCTTTTGTGACAAATCACATCAAGAGTTAACCAGGACAGAATCCAAGACATAGCACTCCAAGCAAGAATCATACTCATAGATGTTGAGCCACTTGCTTGCCACTGAGAAGGCCTTTTTATAAGGGTATGTCAATACAAAGAGTAAGTGTGCAGTAAACAGGGGTGTAAATTTACAGTGCTCTAGCCTGCTTTGGACTAACTGGCTATGTGGACCCTGCTTCCACACACTAACATTCCGTAGTGTGCTGTATTCAATCTTTCCTCATAGGTCATGTTTTCCAGATCTTTAATCGTTTTTGTTGCACTTTGGATTTTCTCCAATTTATTCACATCTTTCCCAAAGTGTGGTGCCCAGAACTGGACACAGTAGTCTAGCTGAGGCTTTATCAGTGCTGAGTAGAGTGATTAGTTCTTGTGTCTTCCATACAACACTCTGGTAACACATCCTGGAATGACGGGTTTTTTTGCTACACTATTACATTATTGACTCATATTAAGTTTTGTGATCCACTATAACCCTGAAATCTTTTTCTGCAATACTTCTTCCTAGGCAGACATTTACCATTTTGTATCTGTGCAACTGAGTATTCCTTCCTAAGTACTTTGCATTTGTCGTTCTTGAATTTTGTCCTATTTATTTCTGACCATTTCTCCAGTTTGTCAAGATCATTTTGAATTCTAATCCTGTTCGCCAAGCACTTGCAACCTCTCCCAGCTTGGTATCATTCATGGGCAGTGGAATCTTCATGTGACTCTGATTTGGTCACAGACTGCCTGAAGTGCTCCTTATGCTTTAATATGGAGCCAGCCTATGGAGCAAGAGTGGAGAGAGACTCTTTCATGCCTTTCAGACTCTGAGCCCTTTTCTTTGGCACAGCAAGGGTTTATGGCTCACATGTAGAATGCACAAATCACATTCCATTGGTGCTTGAAATCTGAGCCCCTTTCCTTAGCAGAGTGAGGGTCCTTGGGCTCTATACCAGATAGGCACAATTCCCATTAACTGCATAGAATAGATGGGTTCTCTACACGCCTGGAGTGACACAACATAGGGCAAGAAGGGGCAGAACACTGTGTTACAGAGCACTCTGAGAGCCTCTGTATAGGAGAATGGCCCCAGCAAACACTCCTTTATACTAGGGTGTTATGAATTGCTGCCTTGCAAATATGATGCTTGCATTTTTGGGACCGAGTCTCTGGGGTCTGCATAACTCACTCCTGAGCATCATGACAATCCCCAGATTTACAGTGAGAGGAAGGAGAGCTATTTAGAAGTCCTGCTTTTTCCCCCTAGGAAGCTGAGGACCCACTTCAGTATCCAGGGAGTGGTCTTTGGATTGTTCAGGAAATTTTTCCACTCCAGCCTGAGTCTGTTGTGGGTCTTGCCTGAAGCTGGCTGGATAGGATCCTTCTTCTCCTTAGACTTTATCCCTGAAATGTTCAGTTGCTCCTGAGCTTTTCTGTAATGGAGTTATGGCTCTTTGGGGAAGAGGGGACCCAACATGCCAGTCCATAGTGAAAGGTCTGTCCTTTCACTATGAGGGTCAGCTGTAATTCACCCTCTGTTGAGGCTGTAAATACTGTCTCACACAGGCAACACTTTAGCCCAGTGTTTGCAGAACAGCTCTACCATCCCAGAGTGGGGGCAGAAAAATCCTGGAGAGAAGAGACTGCAGTGGCGGGTACAAGTGGTTGAAACAAACACGCTGTCAAATACCTGAATGGGGGGGGGGGGGGTCATGGGGAGGAGGAGGAAAGATTATAAGTCTTTACCCATTTGAAAATGAATAAAAATTAAAGTTATAAAACAAAATGATGGGGAGAAACTAAACCACCAACTTGTTCCTCTGCAGGAGACAGAAAATCTAGTGGCCTGAGCTGAAGGTGGGGCTTAGTGCTGGAGCCTCAAGCAACAATGCTGGACCTCCTCCAAATTACATAGGTGAGGGCATTATCCCATTAGTGAGGACTGAAGCTATGCAACAGGAAATATGCTTATTTAATTGCAACATAGGAAAATATATTCCTACAATCCATTACCTTGTTTTTTGGAGGTAAATTAGTGTGAAGAATTGATATTCCTGTGTGCTGTAATGTATCTCTGGAGTTGGTCTCCTCAGTTATAGGTCTAACAGGTATTGAAGAAGCAGGGACCGGTGGTCTTATAATTGGTGGAAATCTAGGTGCTGGGTCAAGCTGCAGGTGCAGTAAAGGAATTCCAGTTGAATGCTGGTAAGTTCCATAGAAGGAAGCATGCTGAGCACTCAGTGGCTTCTCTGCACTCACATTTGTATAAAGGTGCTGCAGAGGTGCAAGATTTTGCTCTCCTTCATACTGATCCAGATTAAGTAGTTTAGGAGGCCTCTTGCTTTCAACTTCTGCCCACCTCTTGTTTTCCTCATATACTTGGCT
Organism: Chelydra serpentina; assembly: GCA_037349315.1. Classification (NCBI taxonomy): domain Eukaryota; kingdom Metazoa; phylum Chordata; order Testudines; family Chelydridae; genus Chelydra; species Chelydra serpentina. The sequence continues at coordinate 85,191,898 of JBAIAC010000042.1, read as the reverse complement.
TATCATTTCAGGATCATATTTATTCAAATTCAAGTGTGTCGTTGAAATAGTCTTGTTTCCTAGCATACAGGACAGTGGAGGGTTCTGTAAAGAATTAGATGGATTCCAAACTACTCTTGGTTGGGGGAGTGACCCGATGAAAGCTTGTGAAACTTTTAATGGATATAAATCGAGTGGTTTTAAATGATCAGATTCAAGTTTAAGCAAAGGAAATCCATTTTCATAATTTAAGGTTTTAGCAACTGGGATAAGTTTGGGTGTCTTCTGGATATCTAGGGAATGAGATAACAGATGAAGTGGTTTGGCTGGAGCTGAAGGAAGCAAGCCTTGAGATGCTGGAATAAATCCTGTTCCATTGGACTGGCTCTCTGATACGCTTAAAGAAATATTCACATCTGGATGATTCTAAATGAAAAAAGAACACACAATAGTAATTTAAACTATGTATAAGATCAGAATAAATCATTACTAGATGTGGTCTCTATTACATGGTAATTCTGTCTAATGCAATTACTACAAGAAAGTTCTCTAATTTTTCAAATGGAATGACATCTGATATGCTTGTTCTTAAAAAGTAAAGCTTAGTTTTACCTACATGTATATTTTCTTTGCTGAATTGATCATTTAGGATATTTTTTTCCTGAGAATGAGAGCTGCTCGACTTATTAGATTTTCCAGCATTTTCTTTAGTGGGCAGCTGAGTCTCCAGGGAAATGTCTGCAGACTGTATAGGCAGGGATGTGTCAGCACCACTGCCTCTTGCAGTGTGTAAAGCCTGGCTTCTTCCCGACTGAATAGACTGAGACTGCTGCAGAAGATGCTGCATATTTGGCAGGCTGGCAAAGGATGACCCCACCATTTGCATTAAGTTCAGAAAGTTTATTTGCTGCAGCTAGAATATAAAGAAAAATAAAGCTAACATTATAAAAGTCGCTAAAATGGGTCTTGGCCAAAATCCCTGGTTAAAACTTTACAGATCTAAAGATTATCCTAAAATTTACAGATTATCCTATTAAAATAGATAGCAACAGAAATAACATCCCAATGGCTCAATGACAAGTGCATACTTATACACTAAATCGATATTTCTTTCATGATACAATAAACTATGTGGAATAATAAAGTTATGCTACAACAATGTACAGTCATTTGCATTCCTTTATTTCAAAGCAAAGAACTCTAAACCTGAATAATACCAGGATGGAATAGTTTCAAATGTATCAGCATTAACTCATTACCATGTTAACTATATAGTTACTGTTGGTTCATAATCTCCCCTAACTTATATGAATAAAGGACATTAAGAGAATGTTAACAGTTAGTCATCCTAAAAATATAATTGTTCAGACTGTACTGCTCCTCAAATTCACAAACCTTCAGATTAAGAAATTAAAAGGATATGAATTATGCCTAAAATAATTGATTTCTACCTTTAGTTACCTTTAACCCAGAAATTTGCATTAAAGCATCATAGAATAACCTTGAAAGCAATCATTTTTCATATTGTTTGTTTTTTAAAATTGAACAGTTTAATCTGTGTTTGATTATTTTTAATAATGAGATATTCTTACCTGAACTAATTTAAACATTTCATCTTGGAGCATCTGTCTGACAGCTTCTGAAACGTTCAATGGCTCTGATATCTGCTCTCCTTCCTGGACCTCTTGCTTCTTTGAACACACCGGACCATTATAGGGAACACTTGATACACCAGTGAAAGAAGGTTGATCATCACATACACAAATCTCTATGTTACTTGAAGTACTGGGAATAAAAACCGTAATTTTTAGACACTTTCCAAAAGATATGGATTCTGAACACTGAACCTGATGAGGAGGATCAGAGTAAAGTAAATGTATCAAAGCTTTACAACTGGCAAGTTAAAATGCTAAATGAAAAATGATACCCATTAGCAAAAATAAGAGATACTTTGTTTTAGGTTTTCAGTGTGCATTCACTCCCTCTGGAGATTATTTATTTATTTATTTTTTTAAATAAAAAACAATTTTCTAGAGGAAAAAAGTAAAAATAGACATTTTTTAAAATTAGAACCATTTCCCCCCCTCTCTAACGGGTAGCAGATATCTGGCCAGACCTGCTTGGATTCTGTGATCGAACAGGTTCGCAGCACAAAGTGGTGTGGCTATAGGTCTTATACCACAATGTACAGTAAATGCAAACATACATTTACTGCAAAGGAACACTGAACATAGTATTAAGACTGCAGATTCAATAGGAATAATCCATAATTTACTACATAATGCATTACAGTTTTTCTTACCTCGGAGCATCTGCATTCATTTCTAAACGGAATGAATGAGGAATGGTGCTGGAAACAGCCTCAGTCATACTGTAAAGAAAGACAAAAAGATAAGTTTATTATAAATGTTTCAACCTTTTATTATGTTGCATTTTTTTAGGTATATGGAACATTTTTGAAAGATTCTGTATGTAAAATACAAGTTTGTTTACCTAATATGCATGTAAATTTAATCCAAGGCACATTGAATTGAGTACCTTCTATCACTGTATAACACTGCAGCTGAGTACACAATTGTTGATTGTTTCTGCTTGGTCTCCAAAGCAATCAGTAACTGACTCAAACGAAATGGTTGAATAGATTTTGATTATTCACACAAAAACTAGGCAACAGAAAGGCTGAGGACTGATTTGATTTGGCAAAACAAAGGAAAATCCCATGTTCAGGGGACACTGTGAACATGATTGAAACGTGCATTTCTAAAATGAAAAGTTAATGTCATGCAGCAAATCCTGAGGATAGTTTTTATATATACTACTTTACCAAAAGGAAAAAAAACACTGCCTTAAAATGGTAATGAAATGCTAATGAAGACTTCATAAAGCTATGTAGTATTTAAAGACTAACAAACTGTACACATATTGAGGACATTTTATCTATATGCATAATCATATAACGATTATTATTATTATTTAATTACATAAAATCATAGAACTGGAAGGGAACTTGAGAGGTCATCTAGTCCAGTCCCCTGCACTCAAGGCAGGACTAAATACTATCTATACCATCCCTGACAGGTGTTTGTCCAACCTGCTCTTAAAAATTCCCAATGATGGAGATTCCACAACCTCCCTAGGCAATTTATTCCAGTGCTTAACCACTCTGACCAAGTTTTTCCTAATGTCCACCCTAAACTGCCCTTGCTGCAATTTAAGCCCATTGCTTCTTGTCCTATCCTCAGAGGTTAAAAACAATATTTTTCTCCCTCCTCCTTGTAACAACCTTTTATGTACTTGAAAACTTATGTCTCCTCTCAGTTTTCTCTCCTCTAGACTAAACAAACCCAATTTTTGCAATCTTCCCTCATAGGTAATGTTTTCTAGACCTTTAGCCATTTTTGTTGCTCTTCTCTGGACTTTTTCCAATTTGTCCACATCTTTCCCGTAATGTGGCGCCCAGAACTGGACACAATACTCCAGTTGAGGTCTAATCAGCGCGGAGTAGAGTGGAAGATTACTTCTCGTGTCTTGCTTACAATATTCCTGCTAATACATCCCAGGATGATGTTTGCGGGTTTTTTTGCAAGAGCGTGACACTGTTGACTCATATTTAAGCTTGTGATCCACTATGACCCCCAGATCCCTTTCTGCAGTACTCCTTCCTAGGCAGTCGTTTCCCATTTTATATGTGTGCAACTGATTGTTCCTTCCTAAGTGGAGTACTTTGCATTTGTTCTTATTGAATTTCATCCTATTTACTTCAGACCATTTCTCCAGTTTGTCCAGATCATTTTGAATTTTAATCCTATCCTCCAAAGCACTTGCAACCCATCTCAGGTTGGTATCATCCACAAACTTTATAAGTTTACTCTCTATGCTATTATCTAAATCACTGATGTGAGAGAGCAGTTTGATTGCTCAGAGCTCTAGTATGAAACTGGAGAAAAGCCTGTTGAGAGTCTTTGGGTTAAGTTTAGAAGAGAGAGCAACAAGGGTGATGTCGTGGTGGGCATGTGCGATAGACCACCAGACCGGGAGGATGACAAAGATGAGACTTTCTTCAGACAATTAACTGAAGTTTCCAGAACACAGGCCCTGGTTCTAATGGGGGACTTCCATCACCCTGTCATCTGCTGGGAGAGCAATACAGCAGTGCTCAGACAATCCAGGAAGATTTTGGAGAGTGTTGGGGACAACTTCCTGGTGCAACTACTGGAAGAACCAACCAGGGGCCGTTCTCCTCTTAACCTACTGCTTACAACAGAAGAATTGGTAGGGGAAGTAGATGTGGATGGCAACCTGGGAAGCAGTGACCAGGAGATGGTTGAGTTCAGGATCCTCACAAAAGGAAGAAAGGAGAGTAGCAAAATACGGACCCTGGACTTCAGAAAAGCAGACTTTGATTCCCTTAAGGAACGGATGGGCAGGATAATATGAGGGAGAAAGGAGTCCAGGAAAGCTGGCTGTATTTTAAAGAAGCCTTATTGAGGGCGCAGGAACAAACCATCCCGATGTGCAGAAAGAATAGCAAATATGGCAGGCGACCAGTTTGGCTTAACAGAGAAATCTTCTGTAAGCTTAAACACAAAAAGGAAGCTTACAAGAAGTGGAACCTTGGACAGATGACTAGGGAGGAGTATACAAATATTGCTCGAGCATGCAGGGGTGTAATAAGGAAGGCCAAAACACAACTGGAGTTGCAGCTAGCAAAGGATGTGAAGGGTAACAAGAAGGGTTTCCACAGCTTTGTTAGCAACAAGAAAAAGGTCAGGGAAAGTGTGGGACCCTTAACAAATGGAGGAGGCAATCTAGTGACAGATTATGTGGAAAAAGCTGAAGTACTCGATGCTTTTTTTGCCTCGGTCTTCACAGACAAGGTCAGTTCCTACACTGCTGTCCTGGGCAACAGAGTATGGGGAGGAGGTGAGCAGCCCTCAGTGGTGAAAGAACAGGTTAAGGACTATTTAAAAGAGCTGGACATGCACAGGTCCATGGGTCCAGATGTAATGCATTCGAGGTTGCTGAGGGAACTGGCTGATGTGATTGCAAAGCTATTGCCCATTATCTTCGAAAACTCATGGCGCTCGGGGGACGGTCCCGGATGATTGGAAAAAGGCAAATATAGTGCCCATCTTTTAAAAAGGGAAGAAGAAGAACCCGGGGAACTACAGACCCATCAGCCTCACCTCAGTCCCTGGAAAAATCATGGAACAGGTCTTCAAGGAAACCATTTTGAAGCACTTGGAGGAGAGGAAGGTGATCAGGAACAGTCAACATGGATTCACCAAGGGCAAGTCATACCTAACCAACCTGATTGCCTTCTATGAGGAGATAATTGGCTCTGTGGATATGGGGAAAGCAGTGGATGTGATATATCTTGACTGTAGCAAAGCTATTGATGCAGTCTCCCACAGTATTCTTCACAGCAAGTTAAAAAAGTATGGATTGGATGAATGGACTATAAGGTGGATAAAAAGCTGACTAGATTGTCGGGCTCAATGGGTAGTGATCAACGGTTCGATGTCTAGTTGGAAGCTGGAATCAAGCGGAGTACCCCAGGAGTCGGTCGTGGGGCCGGTTTTGTTCAACATCTTTATTAATTATCTGGATGATGGGATGGCTTACACCCTCAGCAAATTCGCAGATGACACTAAACTGGGGGGAGAGGTAGATATGCTGGATAGTAGGGATAGGATCCAGAGTGACCTAAACAAATTGGAGGATTGGGCCAAAAGAAATCTGATGAAGTTCAACAAGGACAAGTGCAGAGTCCTGAACTTAGGACAGAAGAATCCCATGCACTGCTACAGGCTGGGGACCAACTGACTAAGCAGCAGTTCTGCAGAAAAGGAGCTGGGGATTACAGTGGATGAAAAGCTGGATATGAGTCAGCAGTGTGCCCTTGTTGCCAAGAAGGCTAACGGCATATTGGTCTGCATTTGTAGGAGCACTGCCAGCAGATCGAGGAAAGTGATTATTCCCCTCTATTCAGCACTGGTGAGGCCACATCTGGAGTACTGCATCCAGTTTTGAGCCCCCCCCCATTACAGAAAGGATGTGGACAAACTGGAGAGAGTTCAGTGGAGGGCAATTAAAATGATCATGGGGCTGGGGCACGTGACTTACAAGGAGAGGCTGAGGGAACTGGGCTTGTTTAGTCTGCAGAAGAGAAGAGAGAGGGGGGATTTGATAGCAGCCTTCACCTACTTGAAAGGGGGTTCCAAAGAGGATGGAGCTCGGTTGTAGTCAGTGGTGGCAGATGACAGAACAAGGAGCAATGGTCTCAAGTTGCAGTGGGGAAGGTCTACGTTGGATATTAGGAAACACTATTTCATAAGGAGGGTGGTGAAGCACTGGAATGAGTTACCTAGGGAGATGGTGGAATCTCCATCGTTGGAGGTTTTTAAGGCCCGGCTTGACGAAGCCCTGGCTGGGATGATTTAGTTGGTGTTGGTTCTGATTTGAGCAGGGGGTTGGATCTCCTGAGGTCTCTTCCAACCCTAATCTGCTATGATTCTATGATTGATGAAGATATTGAACAGAACCAGACCCATAACCGATCCCTGCTGGACTCCACTCAATATGCCCTTCCAACATAACTGAACCACTGATAACTACTCTCTGGGAATGATTTTCCAACCAGCTACGCACCCACCTTACAGTATCTCCATCTAGGTTGTATTTCCCTAGTTTGTTTATGAGAACGTCATGCGAGACAGTATCAAAAGCCTTACTAAAGTCCAGATATTACCACATCTACCACTTCCCCCCATCCACAAGGCTTGTTACCCTGTTAAAGAAAGCTATCAGATTGGTTTGAGATGATTTGTTCTTGACAAATCCATATTGACTGTTATTTATCACCTCATTATCTTCTAGGTGTTTACAAATTAATTTCTTATTTGCTCCATTATCTTTCCAGGTACAGAAGTTAAACTGACTGGTCTGTAATTCCCAGGTTGTCCTTATTTCTCTTTTTATAGACTGGAACTATATTTTCCCTTTTCCAGTCTTCTGGAATGTCTCCTGTCTTCCATGACATTTCAAAGATAATTGCTAATGGCTCAGATATCTCCTCAGTCAGCTCCTTGAGTATTCTCGGATGCATTTCATCAGACCCTGGTGATTTGAAGACATCTAACTGTCTAAGCCCTGGTCTACACTACGAGTTTAGGTCGAATTTATTAGCGTTATTTCGATTGATCCGTGCACCCGTCCACACGACGAAGCCCTTACCATCGACTTCTAGGGCTCTTAAAATCGATCTCGCCACTCCACCCCCAATGAGAGAATTAGCGCTTAAAGCGATATTGCCGAATCGATGTAGGCTTAGTGAGGACGCAATTCGACAGTATCGGCCTCCTAAATCTATCCCACGGTGCAACAGCTGACCGCTCTGGACAGCGGTCTGAGCTCGAATGCTCCTCCCAGGTAGACAGGAAAAGCCCCGCGAACTTTTGAATTTCATTTCCTGTTTGGCCAGCGTGGTGAGCTGCAGGTGAGTGCAGATCTCATCAGCAGAGGTGACCATGATGGAGTCCCAGAACCGAAGACGAGCTCCAGCATGGACCGAGCGTGAGGTACTCGATCTGATCGCTGTTTGGGGAGACGAAACCGTGCTAGCAGAGCTAGGGTCCAAAAGAAGAAACGCCAAGACATATGCCAAAGTCTCCAAGGGTATGCAGGACAGAGGCTACAACAGGGACGCGCAACAGTGCCGCGTGAAAATTAAGGAGCTCAGGCAAGCCTACCAAAAAACCAGAGATGCAAACAGCCGCTCTGGGTCACAGCCCCAGACATGCCGCTTCTATGAGCTGCATGCCATTCTAGGAGGTGCAGCCAGCACAGACCCTCCCATGTGGTTTGACTCCGTATGTGGATCGTCAGAACCCACAGAGGAGCCTGATGATGATAATGATGCTGAAAATAGCACACAGACCCAGCAAGGAAGCGGAGAAGCCCTTTTCCCCGACAGCCAGGAACTCTTTCTCACCCTGGAGCAAGTACAGTTCAAACCCTCCCAAGGCGTGCTCGATGCAGGAGAAGGGACCTCTGGTGAGTGTACCTCTGTTTGATTAATACATGTTTTATAAGCAAGCGTGTTTAATGATTAATTCGTGGACAGTACAGCCACAGCTACTCGAAAAGTCTGTTAACATGTTCGGGGATGGAGCAGAAATCCTCCGGGGACATCTCCAGAAAGATCTCCTGGATGTGCTCCCAAAGCCTGTGCAAGAGGTTTCTGGGGAGGGCAGCCTTATCCTGTGCTCCGTGGTAACACACTCTGCCACGCCAGGCAAGCAGCACGTAGTCTGGAATCAGTGCTTTGCAAAGCATGGCAGCGTACAGTCCCGGCTTTTGCTGGCATTCAAGCAACATCCTTTCTTTATCTGTGTGTGTTATCCTCAGAAGAGTGATATCATTCATGGTAACCTGGTTGAAATAGGGGAATTTTAGTGCGGGGGCATTCAGAGGGGCTCCGTCCCTGCTGGGCTGTTTGCCTGTGGCTGAACGGAAATCTTCCCCGCTGTGACCCACGCGGTGGGGGGAGGGGGCACAGCGAACATCTTGCATGGGTGTGTGTGTGTGGGGGGGGTGATTAGGTTCTCGCTGCATGTTAACCCGAAAACCGCCGCCCCCCCTAACTTTTCAATTGCTAACCTGTTTGTTTTAAATTGCCAGCCCACAGGATGTTTGTTATGGGAAATGAGGGGGTTGCTGTTTGAAAACATTCCCGCCTGTTGTGAAGCTTAAAGAAGCCTATAGAGTGTCTTACCATGGCTGTCTGCAAGCCGAATTCTGTTGCCCGCCGGACCTGCTTGTGTGATCTCTCACAGCAAACCGGCAGACCCTCAATATAAGAGGCACAGTGCAACCTTGGACCAAATGCACATGTGATATGTAATGTTTTGTTCAAACAAAATGTGTCTTTTACAGTTGTCTCCCGTTTGCTTCCTCCCACAGCTGCAAATGTTTCAACGCCACCCCTTTCATCACCATCCCAGAGGCTAGCGAAGATTAGAAGTAAAAAGAAAAGGAGTCGAGACTATATGTTCTCAGAACTCATGGAATCCTCCCACTCTGAGGCTGCCCAGCAGAATGCGTGGAGGCAGACACTGTCTGAGTCCAGGAAGGCAGAATTTGATCGCTTGGACGCGTGGCGTGCTGAAGACAATGACTGGCGGGCTGAAGAGAGACAGCAGCATCAGCGTGCAGAGAGAAGGCAGGATGCAATTCTGAGGCTACTGGAGGATCAAACGGAAATCCTCCGGCTTATGGCTGAGGACAGGCGTAGGGTTCAGGAAAGGCCGCCTGAGCCCAGACCGCCGCTACAGCCCCTGTGTAACCAACAGCCCTCCTTCCCGAGTCCCATAACCTCATCCCCGAGACGCCCAAGAACGCGTTTGGGTGGCCTCCGTGCTCCCAGCCACTCAAGCCAAGAGAACAGTCCAAGCAAGAAAGGGCTGGCATTCAATAAGTTTTAAAGTGCTGTGTGTCCTTGTCCTTCCCTCATCCCCTCCTCCACCACCCATCCTGGTGCTTCCCTTCCTCCACCACCTATCCCAGGAGACTGTGTCAGTTACCCCCATAGTCCCCCCTCTGTGTTTTACGAATTAATAAAGAATGCATGATTTTTAAGCAACAATTACTTTATTTCCTCTGCAAGCGGTGATCGAGGGGGGGAGGGCAGGGCGGTTTGGGTAAAGGGAAGTAGAGTGCATGAGGGGGCGGGGCTTTTCATTAGTGGGGAAAAACAGAACTTTCACACAGCATTCTGGCCATTCATGAAACTGGTTTTCAAAGCTTCCCTGATGCGCAACGCACCCTGCTGTACTCTTGTAATAGCCCTGGTGTCTGGCTGCGCATAACCAGTGGCCAGGCGATTTGCCTCAACCTCCCACCCCGCCATAAACGTCTCCCCCTTACTCTCACAGATATTGTGGAGCGCACAGCAAGCAGTAATAATAATGGGAATATTGTTTTCGCTGAGATCTAACCTAGTTAATAAACTTCGCCAGCGCGCTTTTAAACGGCCAAATGCACACTCCACCACCATTCTGCACTTGCTCAGCCTATAGTTGAAAAGGTCCTGACTACTGTCCAGGCTACCTGTGTATGGCTTCATGAGCCACGGCATTAAGGGGTAGGCTGGGTCCCCAAGGATAACTATGGGCATCTTAACATCCCCAACGGTTATTTTCTGGTCTGGGAAGAAAGTCCCTTGGTGCAGCAGCTGAAACAGACCAGAGTTCCTGAAGATGCGAGCGTCATGTACCTTTCCCGGCCATCCCACGTTGATGTTGGTGAAACGCCCCTTGTGATCCACCAGTGCTTGCAGCACTATTGAAAAGTAACCCTTTCGGTTTATGTACTTGCTGGCTTGGTGGTCCGGTGCCAAGATAGGGATATGGGTTCCGTCTATCGCCCCTCCACAGTTCGGGAACCCCATTGCTGCAAAGCCATCCAGTATGAGCTGCACATTTCCCAGACTCACAACCCTTGGTACAAGCAGCTTGGTGATCGCCCTGGCTACTTGCATGACAACAGCCCCCACTGTAGATTTTCCCACTCCGAATTGATTTGCGACTGACCGGTAGCTGTCTGGCGTTGCAAGCTTCCACAGGGCTATCGCCAGTCGCTTCTCTACTGTGAGGGCTGCTCTCATCTTGGTGTTCTGGCGCTTCAGGGCAGGGGAAAGCAACTCACAAAGTTCCATGAAAGTGCCCTTACGCATGCGAAAGTTTCGCAGCCACTGGGATTCATCCCAGACCTGCAGCACTATGTGGTCCCACCAGTCTGTGCTTGTTTCCCGGGCCCAGAATCGGCGTTCCACTGCATCAACGAGCCCCATTACCACCATGATGTCCACCTTGCGGGGGGGCCTTTTTTGAGAGAGGTCTGTCTCCATGTCCTCATCACTCTCCTCAGGCTGATGCTGTCCCGTCCTCACCTCCTGTTGCTCTAGCAGCTCCCGGTTCTCGGTCTCCATATACTGCTGGACAATGCGCGTGGTGTTCATAACGGCGATAACAGTTGCGGTGATCTGATCGTGCTCCATGCTTCCCTTGGTACGCTGTTTGCAGGACAGCAGAGTGGGAGCAGAAGCGGCGGGTGGATAACAATGGTGGCAGCAATATGGCGCCCGCACGAAAAAAGGCGCGAAAGGATTTTTCGCTCCCCCCTCAGGTGCTTTCACGGAGGGAGGGGGGAGCAAGGGTTAGGCTCATTTCCTTCTAGCTGCAGATAGTACAATATGCCGTGAGCAGGGGTTAGGCGCCTTTCCTTCCAGCTGCAGATGGTACAATAAGCTCTCCTGACTCCCTCAAGGACTGAACTCGCAACCCCGGGTTTAGCGGGTCAACGCTCATACCGCTGAGCTATCCCTCTGCCCGTGTTCCAGGCAGTGCTGGATCTCCCTTAAAGAAAACGTTAAAAAGCGCCCCCGGCCAGCCACACCAAAGGCCGCCGGCCAGGAGCGCTGTAATGTCAAGCATATTGTACGATCTGCAGCTAGAAGGCAAGGAGCTTCTGCTGTATGGTCCCGCGACCACAACCATTTATGGCATATTGCACCATCTGCAGCTAGAAGGCAAGGAGCTTCTGCTATATGGTCCCGCGACCACAACCATTTATGGCATATTGCACGATCTGCAGCTAGAAGGCAAGGAGCTTATGCTGTGCAGTCCCACGACTACCAGCCTCAGGCGGAATGGCCCCCTCAAGGATTGAACTCGCAACCCCGGGTTTAGCAGGCCAACGCTCAGAACACTGAGCTATCCCTCTGCCCGTATTATACCGTGACTGAATCTCCACTAGACCTAATGTGAAGGCGTACGCTGGAGCTGTACGGTAATTGTGAGCTGAGCAGCCTTCCGTAGCAAACATGGAAAGCACGCAGACAAGGCGCGAAAAAGATTGCTTTCAAGGAGGGAGGGAGGGACGTTTGATGGCCTGATGACATGTACCCAGAACCACCAGCGACATTGTTTTCTGCCCCATCAGGCTTTGGGATCGCAACCCAGAATTCCAATGGGCGGCGGAGACTGCGGGAACTGTGGGATAGCTACCCGCAATGCAATGCTTCGAAGGTCGATGCTACTCTCGCTACTGTGGACACAGATAATCGACCTCATGGTCTTAACGCTCTTTAGTGGGGACACACACAATCGATTCCATTAATTCAGGTTTTAATATATCGACTTCTATAATTTCGACCTAATTCTGTAGTGTAGACGTACCCTAAGTAATTTTTGCCTTGTTCTTTCCCTATTTTAGACTCTGATCCTACCTCATTTTCACTGGCATTCACTATGTTAGATGTCCAATCGCCACCAACCTTCTTGGTGAAAACCGAAACAAAGAAGTCATTAAGCACCTCTTCCATTTCTACATTTTCTGTTATTGTCTTTCCCCCCTCATTGAGTAACGGGCCTACTCTGTCCTTGGTCGTCTTCTTGCTTCTAATGTATTTGTAGAATATTTTCTTGTTACCCTTTATGTCCCTAGCTAGTTTGATTCAGTTCACATGCCATCATAACTGGTATGACATTGTCTGGATTTCTTGAAATTAAGAGGTGAAGATTTTATAATAATTAATGATAAAGCAAGTAGTCTCAAACAGGGAAACAGATTGGAGGGAGTGACTGGTACAAGTTTGCAAGTTTGAAAGGAGTTGAGCTGCTCTCCTCCAGCCATCAAGAAAGTATCAGACCAGCAGTTGGGGACCCAGATTCCAGACAGTGAACACGGCATTTAAAAAAAAAAATACAGAAAAATACAAACGTCTTTCTTTGAGAAACTCACAATTGAATCAGACAAGTAAGCCACATAAGTTATCAATTCAAACATAAGACCACGAGAGACATTCAAGGAAGAGATGGTCTATCCACAGTTCTTGTAATTCTTTATATGCTTTTTCATTGAAAAGACAAATGCTTCAACACTTTAAACATTAAAAAGTTTTGAATTAATATAAGCAAATGGGAGTTCTCTGTAAAAATCCTGAAATAATGTAATGAAGTGAGTTGACTGTATTCTTCAATTACTGCAGAACACATTTGCTTTGTTCTTAAAATAAACATTCAGTTGTAGATATCTCAGTTGTAGATATCTAGCTACTCATGGCCAACCCTGCAATAATGCACCAGAAATGGAAGGGAATTTAGCTTCAAACTATAAGTATGTTGTTATGAACAAGAACAAATCTTTTTTTAATTAAGAAAAATACACTCTCTCTTTATAAATGTAACAAGGTAGTAATACAGTAATTCTTTTGAAATGCTAATGATATGAGTTTCTCTTACCCATTTTGTTTGGCCTTTTTTTCTTCTAACTTTTCCATCATGGGTTCTTCCCATGGAGATTCTACATCTAGAGTGGAGATATGCTGCAATTTAAAAAGATGAATATGAATATGTATATATTTGCTTCAGCATACTTCTGCCTAAATAGATTATTATGAAAATCCTAGATGGTTGACACATTTCTGATTAATCATCCATGTGGTCAAATTCAGATTTTTTTTTAATAATCAGAACATCCTAGTTTTTACATAGCTACAGAACTATAGAAAATGCAAGAAGGTATCCTAATGACTTCTTTAACTAAATGTAATAATATCGATCATGAGTTTTCAACCATTTCCAAAAAAATTAAGTTAACTAGATTGCCATAGAAACAGGCCTGTGCAGCAGTATCACCTTGCTGATCAGGCATCCACCTATTACTACTCCAGTTGGTAGCATGGAAACAAAACAATTACAAACAATCAAAAAAACCAACAAACAAAATGGTTACAAGTTAAAAGGACTGACCCTACGAATAATTATTTCCAGGAGTTGCAAAGCCCAGGATTTTGCACCAGGCACAAGGGTCCAACACTAGTAAGTCACATTGCAGAATTGAGGGCAATAGTACATTTTTAATACTTTTTAATAATGTTCGTTGCATTGGTTCTACAGTGCTACATGAAAGTAAACCAGATTCTATTCTGATTCACACATCAGCAAAAGAATTCTTGACCAATTTCCTAGTACTGAATCTTTGATACTGGTGGTGATCAGTGTTCCCTCTACTTTTTCCCACCCATGCGCGGAATGAATTTTGTTATGTGCACCAATATGGAGGTGAAATGTGACACATCACCTTCATACTGGTCCACATAACAAAATTCATGGAGTGGGGGTGGGGCTATGGGGTTCTGAGTGTGGGAGGGGGCTCAGGGCTGGGTCAGAGAGTTGTGGTGCAGAGGTATGATGGCTCCAGCTGGGGGTGCGGGCTCTGAGGATGAGGGGTTTGGGGTGTAGGAGGGTGCTCCGGGGATATGGCGGGGAGAGAGGACTTCCCCCCCAGCTTTCTCCCCCTGTGGCAGCTCCAGGGCTGGGACTGCAGGAGAGGTGCCCCTTCCCTGGCCCCAGCAGGTCCAGGCCAGGGCTGGGTTTGGCCAGGGGAGGGGTACCCAGGCCACGCCAGGCTGTGGGCCTGGGTCTGCACCACGCCTGGGTCTGCGCCACCCCGGCCGTTCCTGGGGCTGGGCCACGCCTGGGTTTTGGCCAAGCTGCTTTGGTGGCACCTGGAGCCACACCAGGCTGGGCCACCCCGGTTGCAGCTGGGTTTGGGCCAGGCCACCACAGCAGAGCCGGGCTGCAGAAGAGTTGGGGCCAGTGGAGGGCTGAGCCACCCCAGCCCCGGCAGGTTGGGGACCAGGCTAGGTTGGGCTGCGGGAGGGGCGGGTTCCCTAAGCGCCTGCATGACGTGAAATAGGCTGCTGTGCAGCTGCGCAGCTTACAGTGAACTTAGATGGGGATACATGAGCCAGAAAAAATAGAGCTTATTTGCAGATCCTGAGTTAAGTTTTCAAAGTGGAAGTAAGAAACGTATCTGTGTACTTGTAAACTGAATAAAACTGATTTGGAGTCATAATATAATCACTCTGGCTACATAAAAGACAGCACCATGTATTATAAGAACATAAGAATGGTCATACTGGGGCAGACCAATGGTCTGTCTAACCCAGTAATGTCTTCCAACCGTGACTGGTGCTTCAGAGGGAATGAAAAGAACAGGGCAATTATTGAGTAATCCATCCTCTGTTGTCCAGTCCCAGTTTCCGGCAGTCAGAGGCTTAGGGACACTCAGAGCATGGGATTGTGTCCCTAGCCATCCTGACTAATAGCCATTGATGGACCTATCCTCCATGAATTTCTCAAATTCTTTTTTGAACCCAGTTACACCTTTGGCTTTCACAACATCTCCTGGAAATGAGTTTGAGGTGACTATGCATTGAGAGAAGAAGTAGTTATTTATGTTTGTTTTAAACCTGCTGCCTATTAATTTCATTGGGTGACACCTGGTTCTCGTGTTATATGGAGGGGTAAATAACACTTCCTTATTTACTTTCTCCACACCAGTCATGATTTTATAGGTCTCTACCATAGTCCCCTTTAGTCGTCTCTCTTCTAAAATTAATAGTGCAATTTTTTTAATCTCTTCTGATAAGAAAGCTGTTCCGTTCCCTAATAATTTTTGTACTTTTTCCAATTAATCTTTTTTGAGATGGGGCCATCAGAATTGCACGCAGTATTTAAAGTATGGGCATACCATGGATTTACATAGTGGCATTATGATATTTTCTATTTTATTATTTCTCTCTTTCCTAATGGTTCCTAACATTTTGTCAGCTTTTTTGACTGTCATTGCACTTGAGCAGATGTTTTCAGAGAACTATCCATGATGATTCAAGGATCTCTTTCTTGAGTGGTAACAGCTACTTTAGACCCCATAATTTTGTATGTGTAGTTGGGATTATGTTTTCCAACGTGCATTAATTTGCATTATAATGAAGAGAAATACTAGATTACTTAGTCACAAAGAGCTAAATGTAAAAATAGACAGTATTCAGTACAAGCAGCAGGTTAAACTAGAATTCCCCCTCATCCCCCCCACCCCATAGTTCTTTTTATAAACATTGGGTAAGATTTTCAAAAGTGCAGTGTTGGCCTAACTTTACTATGGTTAAAATCAATGGGCATTGTACCATTGACTCAAATGGGAGCAGTTTGGCGAACACTGAATGCTTTAAGCCCCCACCCATTATATACAACAAGGAATTATGCATTTTGAATATAATATTTAAAAGTAATTGTGTCATTCATCTGAGAGAGTAACTTGCCTCCTCTTTTTGTTGTTGTACAGGTTTAATGCTGACAGAAATACTTGGGCTTTCGGGAACTCCAAATGGTTCTTCAAAGAGCTCTATGAAATAAAGAGATGTAATTCATAAAGATAATAAAGTACATACAATCAGTAAACTACATGGTTGACAGCTTTATTAAGATAAAGGGATATGGTATAAAAAAATAGAAGATTTTTTGCTAAAGGAGCAAACCTTCATTTTCCGAACTTGCATCTACATCCTCCTGCAGGAATGCTCCCACTTCATCAAAACCTATTACTCCTTCTTCAGTACTGAGCGTTACAGAATAACTCTCATTCATTTCATTCTTTTCAGAATGTTTTGTTTTTGTAGATATTCTGTGAATTAGTACA
Source organism: Chelydra serpentina (assembly GCA_037349315.1). Classification (NCBI taxonomy): domain Eukaryota; kingdom Metazoa; phylum Chordata; order Testudines; family Chelydridae; genus Chelydra; species Chelydra serpentina. The sequence goes on along the minus strand of JBAIAC010000042.1, from coordinate 85,175,371 downwards.
ACAGATCAAATTACAAAAAATAAGTGAATAATGCATTTATGTATGACATATAAGTATATAGGGAGGCTATATGCTGTATGCATTCATTATTTAATAAGTTGTGCTTATTTTACCTATAACTATTGGTTTTTTGTTAGTTTGACCAGTAAGCATCATCCATTTTTTTCTATCTTTGAGTTTCCGTATTGAAGTGCACACAAATGATTAAAAATATCTGACATTTTCTATACATTGGTAAGATTTTTACATGAACTAATCTTTTTGTAATTTAGTAAAAGTATGCAGTTTTGCTATGATCATAAATGCCAAATTCCAGATTGGTGTATATTTACACAGTCCAGTTCTAAAGCTCTGAAAATCAAGGTTTATAACAAAAGCACGACACAACCTTGGCTACAGTCATGCAAACCAAGGGCATCCACAAGGGGGAGGGGGCAAGTATGGGCATGGGAGCACCCAATAATCAGCAGGGTCACAGAGCTCCTCCGGGCCCAGACGGAGCTAACAGCTCCTTTGGCCCCGGGTCCGCAGCCTTGGGGCAGGGGCACAGAACTCCTCCAGTCCCAAAGGAGCTGTGTGCCACCGCCACAGCCCTGGGCCCGGAAAAGCTGTGGCCCCCTCTCTTTTGCTATAACAAACCCTTGGCTATAATGGTCAAATGGCTTGGATCCCCAGGGGTTCATTATAGCGAGGGTGTCCTGTATTTCTTCATATCATGTTTTTAACAAGCCCCTCCAAAAGTGGTCAAATTTAAATTCCTGCCCATACCCCTGATGCGAACAATGTTCAAGTCTAATATTTTTGTTTGGATTTTTTATAAATAAAAAATTAGGAATATTCATTGTTCTGTATATTTTTCAATGTAGTTTTGAGCTTCCTCAAAATTAATTATATGGTACAGCCTGTCCAGACAGAAGTCCATCCACACAAAGAATAGATATAAACAACAAAAACAAATAGGAATGTGTAAACTGCACAATGGAATGTGAAAGGATCTGGTTATAAAACTGATACATATTAGCACAATATAGAAAAGAACAAGTTCAGTTTTGTTTCAGTGGAATTATTTATTTATATCTGCACAGAAATCAGTGCTGAGTAAAGACTATAACTAACAAATAAGGATCAAATTCTGCTCGAGAAGAGCAACTCCCACTACACTCCCTTGCAACCTGCCTACACCTCCAATTGCCTTAAACAATTATGAATTTATATGAAAGCAGAATTTGTCTGTAAATCAAGAAGAGACGATTTGTATGTGGCATGCCAATGTTTCCTGCTTAGCTGAGCAATTACATCAACTTGAGTGTTCTAGTTAAAATATTACCCTAAAACATTTTCACAAAGTTCCTCGTAAGTATTTACATCCAGGACAGCATGTGGCATTTCTGTTGCTGGAGAACAGCCTGTATCCATACTGCTTTCTTTCTGTATCTTGGATCTAGTTTCTGGTAGGGATGCAGAGTTCGTTAGGTATTGACAATCTGGACTCTAATAAAACAAAACCCAAAACACACATTCAAAAGTCTTTCTAGTTAAAAACAACACCTGAATTGTAAGAATCTCTCCTACTTCATATGTTGCATTTCTGCTTAATTACATATTCTTTTCTCCAGATGTAATTTTACAGGCTGAAGATATTACAGATTTCACACAGTTAAAAAAATGCCAGATTTATGGTTGCCTGTGCAATCTGAGTTTTGCCTCCTTTCACATCCAACCTGTGCACTGAATGAGGCAAAGAATCCTGTGCAAAACAGTATGTGACCATTAAATAGTGAATATATGGTCACTATAGTTATTATATAGTCACTATAATTAATAGTATGTAATAGTTAAAAATTGTTTCATACTACATACACCTGAACGGGCAGAAAAAGTACATTTGGTTTTGTGAATCAGCAATAAAATCTTGTGCTAAATTCAAACTGTTAGTTATTACTGGAAATAATGTCAGAGATAGAAAAAACAGCTCCAACATGGTGTATAACCAGAAGCATTCAGAAACATCCCTAGTGTCTGGAATATTCTGGTGATACTTTAGTCATCTGTGCATTATACACCATTTATGTCAGAGGAGAAGAGACGACGCAAACAAAACAATCAATCTACTTTATCTAGAAGGGGAAAGAATGCTCAACAAAAAGGAAAAAAAAACCTCAAATCCAAAATGTGATTCAGTTACTTCTAACTTCAAAAATGACTAATACACCCTTAATCTAGTTATTTGTTAAATTCCACAGACATTCAACTTTTCTTTAAAATGTTCATACTTGACTCAAACTATGAAAGAGTTAGGTATAGTGAACTTGTTTCCAATTTACCATTTACAATTACATCAAATTATTCTTATATATATTTCCTTTTATTTTAAACCTAGAATGTCTGGTTCCGACCTATCCAGTAACATCATGCAGAAATTCAAAATTAACTTTATAAAAGCTTGTTAGCTAGTTTAAATACAGTATGTCAAATCTTAATCATCTCTTCTCAAAGCTAAATAAGCCTAATTTCAAGTCTCTCCTCATATGAGCCTTTTCTCTTGATTATCCATCTAGTTGCTCTCTGCTGTACTCTTTTCAACCTTATTATACATTTCTTCAAACAACATAATCCAAACTGGACACTATACCCAAAATTTTCAAGTGTCTACTCACATAGATCTCACAACAGACAATAGAGCTGTATCTACAACGCAAGTCTTTGAACCCATAAAAATGCCTCACAGAAGGAACTCCAACACTCTTGGAATGTTTATCTCTTCCTAGCAACTCCTTATAGAAAGGTTGATACTCTGTATTCTAATCGTTACCTGGAATGCAGCTAGAAGGTAAAAGTCTCAAGCATTCACATTGTGTTCAGTAAGTCTGTTGCTTTAAAGACTATGGCTAGGTCTTCACTACCCGCTGGATCGGAGGGTAGAGATCGATCTTTCGTGGATCGATTTATCGTGTCTCGTCTAGACGCAATAAATCGATCCCCAAAAGCACTCCCTGTGGTCTCCGGTACTCCAGCTTGCGAGAGGCGCAAGCGGAGTCAATGAGGGACCGGCAGTGGTCGACTCCCCAGCGTGAGGACAGCCAGGTAAGTCGATCTAAGGTACGCCGACTTCAGCTATGCTATTCGGGTTCAGCTGATCGCCATATTTGGGGTCGGGAAGGAATTTTCCTCCAGGGTAGATTGGCAGAGGCCCTAGGGGTTTTTCGCCTTCCTCTGACGCATGGGGCACGATTCACTTACTGGAGGATTCTCTGCATCTTTAAGTCTTTAAACCATGATTTGAGGACTTCAATAGCTGAGACATAGGTGAGAGGATTATTCCAGGACTGCGTGGGTGAAATTCTGTGGCCTGCATTGTGCAGGAGGTCAGACTAGATCAGGGGTCTCAAACACGGGCTTCCCTGCGGCCTGCCAAGCTTCTGCGGGCCCCTCCTCCCCCTTCCCAGCGTGCCGCGTCCCCAGCCTACCTCCAGGCCAGAGGTGGGCAAACTACAGTACCAGGCTGGATCCGGCCCCTCAGGGCTTTGGATCCGGCCCGCGATTTTGCCCACCCCATGGTGCTGAGGGCCCTGCGCTACTCTGGGAAGCCGCAGACACTCTTCCCTACGGCCCAGGGGGGAGGGGGAGTAGAGAGCTCCTTGAATCATAGAATCATAGAATCTCAGGGTTGGAAGGGACCTCAGGAGGTCATCTAGTCCAACCCCCTACTCAAAGCAGGACCAAACCCAACTAAATCATCCCAGCCAGGGCTTTGTCAAGCCTGACCTTAAAAACCTCTAAGGAAGGAGATTCCACCACCTCCCTAGGTAACCCATTCCAGTGCTTTACCACCCTACTAGTGAAAAAGTTTTTCCTAATATCCAACCTAAACCTCCCTCTCTGCAACTTGAGACCATTACTCCTTGTTCTGTCATCTTCTACCACTGAGAACAGTCTAGATCCATCCTCTTTGGAACCCCCTTTCAGGTAGCTGAAAGCAGCTATCAAATCCCCCCTCATTCTTCTCTTCTGCAGGCTAAACAATCTCAGTTCCCTCAGCCTCTCCTCGTAAGTCATGTGCTCCAGCCCCCTAATCATTTTTGTTGCCCTCCGCTGGACTCTTTCCAATGTATTCACCTCCTTCTTGTAGTGTGGGGCCCAAAACTGGACACAGTACTCCAAATGAGGCCTCACCAGTGCCGAATAGAGGGGAATAATCACGTCCCTCGATCTGCTGGAAATGCCCCTACTTATACAGCCCAAAATACCATTAGACTTCTTGGCAACAAGGGCACATTGTTGACTCATATTCAGCTTTTCGTCCACTGTAACCCCTAGGTCCTTTTCTGCAGAACTGCTGCCCAGCCATTCGGTCCCTAGTCTGTAGCAGTGCATGGGATTCTTCCGTCCTAAGTGCTGGACTCTGCACTTGTCCTTGTTGAACCTCATCAGATTTCTTTTGGCCCAATCCTCTAATTTGTCTAGGTCCCTCTGTATCCTATCTCTACCCTCCATCGTATCTACCACTCCTCCCAGTTTAGTGTCATCTGCAAACTTGCTAAGGGTGCGGTCCACACCATCCTCCAGATCATAGATGAAGGTATTGAACAAAACCGGCCCCAGCACTGACCCTTGGGGCACTCCACTTGATACCGGCTGCCAACTAGACATGGAGCCATTGATCACTACCCTTTGAGCCCGACCATCTAGCCAGTTTTCTATCCACCTTACCGTCCATTCATCCAGCCCATACTTCTTTAACTTGCTGGCAAGAACACTGTGGGAGACTGTATCAAAAGCTTTGCTAAAGTCAAGAAATAGCACATCCACTGCTTTCCCCTCATCCACAGAGCCAGTTATCTCATCATAGAAGGCAATTATGTTAGTCAGGCATGACTTGCCATTGGTGAATCCATGCTGACTGTTCCTGATCACTTTCCCCTCCTTTAAGTGGTTCAGAATTGATTCCTTGAGGACCTGTTCCATGAGTTTTCCAGGGACTGAGGTGAGACTGACTGGCCTGTAGTTCCCCGGATCTTCCTTCTTCCCTTTTTTAAAGATGGGCACTACATTAGCTTTTTTCCAGTCATCCGGGACCTCCCCCGATTGCCATGATTTTTCAAAGATAATGGCCAATGGCTCTGCAATCATATCGGCCAACTCCTTTAGCACCCTTGGATGCAGTGCATCCGGCCCCATGGACTTGTGCTCGTCCAGCTTTTCTAAATAGTCCCGAACTACTTCTTTCTCCACAGAGGGCTGGTCACCTCCTCCCCATACCGTGCTGCGGAGTGCAGCCGCCTGGGAGCTGACCTTGTCTGTGAAGACAGAGGCAAAAAAAGCATTGAGTACACTAGCTTTCTTCACATCCTCTGTCACTAGGTTCCCTCCCTCATTCAGCAAGGGGCCCACACTTTCCTTGACTTTCTTCTTGTTGCTCACATACCTGAAGAAACCCTTCTTGTTACTCCTAACATCTCCAGCTAGCTGCAATTCCAAGTGTGATTTGGCCTTCCTAATTTCACTCCTGCATGCCTGAACAATATTTTTATACTCCTCCCTGGTCATTTGTCCACTCTTCCACTTCTTGTAAGCTGCTTTTTTGTGTTTAAGTTTTTGAGCTCCTGTTGCCTGTGGTTACCTCCTCTGAAGCTGACCTTCGGGGGAGTTAACCACAGGCAACAGGAGCTCAGGGAGCTCTCTACACCCCCTCCCCCCGGGGCTGCAGGGACGAGTGTCTGCGGCTTCCCGGAGCGGAGTGGCACCGGGGGCCAGGGTAGGCAGGGAACTTACCCTGGGCCCCCTCTGCCACCCCGGAACCACTCCAGGTAAACGGCACTGGGCTGGAACCCGAACCCCTCCTGCACCCCGCACCCCAACTCCCTGCCCTGAGCCTCCTGCCTGCACCCCATACTCCCTCCTGTACCCCAACCCCCTGCCCTGAGCCCCCTGCCATACCCTGCACCCCAACTCCCTGCCCTGAGCCCCCTGCCACACCCTGCACCCCTTCTACACCCCAACTCTCTGCCCTGAGCCTCCTGCCTGCACCCCAACCCCCTGCCACACCCCTCCTGCACCCCAACCCCCTGCCCAAAGCCCCCGCTGCACCCCGCCAGCAGGGGTGGGGCCGGAGGCGGGTGATGCATCCCTTGGGCCAACGTGCGAGTCCTCATGTGGCCCTCCTGGTGATTCGAGTTTGAGACCCCTGGACTAGATGATCATAATGGTCCCTTCTGACCTTAAAGACTGAGTCTATGAGACCCCACCCACCCACTAGTGTAGACCAGGGCTAAGTGATGCTGTGTTTTGCTATTACTAGTCACTTTGACAAGGCAAATATTTTCACTGAAATAAAATATATCCTGGTTGTCAACATTTATATAAATTTGGTCCTCAACAAGGTCGAACATATGCTATTTAGCGCTTTCCTATGAGTCAATTCGCTATCCAGACATACAGAATGGGAGGAGACTGTCTAGGAAGGAGTACGGCAGAAAGGGATCTAGGGGTTATAGTGGACCACAAGCTAAATATGAGTCAACAGTGTGATGCTGTTGCCAAAAAAGCAAACTTGATTCTGGGCTGCATTAACAGGTGTATTGTGAGCAAGACACGAGAAGTCATTCTTCCGCTCTACTCTGCGCTGGTTAGGCCTCAACTGGAGTATTGTGTCCAGTTCTGGGCACCGCATTTCAAGAAAGATGTGGAGAAATTGGAGAGGGTCCAGAGAAGAGCAACAAGAATGATTAAGGGTCTAGAGAACATGACCTATGAAGGAAGGCTGAAGGAATTGGGTTTGTTTAGTTTGGAAAAGAGAAGACTGAGAGGGGACATGATAGCAGTCTTCAGGTATCTAAAAGGGTGCCATAAGGAGGAGGGAGAAAACTTGTTCATCTTAGGGCTGGTCTACACTAACCCCATAATTCGAACTAAGATACGCAACTTCAGCTACGTAAGTAACGTAGCTGAAGTCGAACTATCTTAGTTCGAATGAAAAAGCACTTACCCGGGGTCCACACGCAGCGCGCAGGCTCCCCCGTCGACTCCGCCTACTCCGTTCGTCGAGCTGGATTACCAGCGTCGACGGTGGAGCACTTCCTGGTTCGACAAGACAAGACGCAATAAATCGAACCCAGAACATCGATCCCGCGCCTCCGACAGGACGCGTAAGTATAAACGTACCCTTAGCCTCTAAGGATAGAACAAGAAGTAATGGGCTTAAACTGCAGCAAGGGAGGTTTAGGTTGGACATTAGGAAAAAGTTCCTAACTGTCAGGGTGGTTAAACACTGCAATAAACTGCCCAGGGAGGTTGTGGAATCTCCATCTCTGGAGATATTTAAGAGTAGGTTAGATAAATGTCTATCAGGGATGATCTAGACAGTATTTGGTCCTGCCATGAGGGCAGGGGGTTGGACTTGATGACCTCTCGAGGTCCCTTCCAGCCCTAGAATCTATGAATCCCCTAGGATTCTGGTCCCCTCAGTCGTGTTATGGTTTTAGCAGGTAATATGTGCAAGTTACAGGCATTCCTGTTGTAATGTAGGGAATTACAGAAACATACATATGAAATCTTTTACATGGATTTCAGTTATCTAAAATTGCTGTCAATCTTCCCAAGTAATGGAAATTACTAACACTATTTTCCTATTTGTTTTACTATATTCATAGCTCTGCTCATTGTGCACCCATTTTTGCAAGGTGCTGACTACTTATGTGACACTCAACATGAATTAACAGCCTTAATATTTTGAGCATGTTTAAAATACTCTTATGCCAAAAAAACACCCCCCAAAAAACCACCTGTGTTCAGATGACAGAATGGGGTGCAACAGTTGAATATTTTTAATGTTCTTTTTTCCTATGTCAGTAGAGAATTATTTTTAACAGCCAGAAAAATAAACAAATAAATAAACACCCAATCAAAATTAAGCCCATGATCCTGCAAATCACTGCTGCTACTCAGAGCAACTCTGATTTTAATAGAGTTCTGCACGGATGCATGGGGTCCATGTGCATGGAACAACTTGCAGGATTAGTGTCTAAATTAAATGAATATTCTTAAAAAAAGGCATGGGAAAAAGTAAAATTATATACTGCATTTTAAAATCTCTACTTTTAAATTCATGCATGTAAAAAGGAATAAAAAATACACAAATGCATAATATTTTATGTTTAATTAATTACAATCCTAGCTCTCTCTGCTAAATACTTATTCAATCCCCTTACCTTAAAACTAGCGATCCTAGTTTGTGATTCATCACAATAGGGTTGTCCTAAAAGCCATAACGATGTAAGTATAGCAGCTGCTGATGTTTTCATATGCATCATTGGGCGGCTCTCTTGAAATGACTCTATTTTGTTGATATTATCACATAGCAATCTCCTATCAGACCATCTGATCATCCATTCAAGCAGTCTTGCAATATTGCTAAATTTATTCTTCAGTTCTAGACCAAGTTCCTCTCTTGGTATAACATCATTCACATGAATTGTTTTGTACATATAGTTACAGATCACTGAAGTTTGTAGACTAGAGCAAGCATGGTCAGACAAGGTCTGGACTACGGGTGTAATAGTTATTTCTTGCTTGTTATCTTGTGCTCTGTAAACTGACAGGTGGTTTAGACCAAATAAACCTTTCTTTCCCATGTATTTCTTTACTCCATTCACTGAATCACACACCGAGGAGTCTGCTGGTTTTAGAACTGAAACAGACATTTGGTTTTCCAAATGTTTTTGCTTTTCATTACACAAGGAAGCTGGTTTGGAATCGCAAGATGCAAGAGTAACAGCATAGCAGCAACCAGCTCTAAACACATTCTGGCAATTAGTTTTGCCCTGTCGACGTTTCAGTGTTGTATGAACATCAAAAAGGAGAGAGTGTAGTTCATGTTCTCTAAGGAGTTCAGAAAAGCTGGTCAGAAAAGGAATCCCAGGATCACTGCAATTAACGAAGTCTCTTTCAAGCATGTAACTCAAAAAGAGATCTAAGAACTTAACATATTCATCATCATCACGTTCAAATTCCCATGCACCTACCACAGGCAAAGTATGTTGATTAGGCAAAACTTTACTGTGTTCTTTATGTTTTGCTTTCCAATTAAGATATTTTATCTTATATGCAGTTTTCTTACTACCAGTTTGTTCTTCTGTGTGAGGCCGTGTCTCCCTATAATACAGCAAAACATGAAAATAGAAAAAATCAGAAGGCTGACTCTAATCCTTTTTTTAATTTTTTTTAATGAAATTCAATAAAGTATGTTAATGCAACAGTTCTCTTAATTTCTTTTTTTTTTTTTTTGGTTAAAAAAATTGGGAAATTAATTGCAAAAACTTACATTAATATAATGTTAAGGTGTCAAAATAGACATAAAATGTAGTAGTCATAATTCACAAACCAATATTAACTTAGAAGTATCACACAGTAACTTTTATTGCTAATAATAATTTACAATCTAAGAACAGAAAACATGAAAAAATAAATGGTAGGGTAGGAATAACTATAACTATAAAAATAAATGGTAGGGTAGGAATAATAATTGTATGGTTACTTTGGTAAGTTATACAGGATAATGATTACATTTTTGGGGTGGGAGAATGGGAGTATAAGGGGAAAGAAGAAATTGTGCAGAGGAGATAAGGTCACAGGAACAACAAAGGACGTAATGGAGGATTAAAGAATTTATGGAGGGAGGATACAGCGGGGATGAGGGACTGATGGATGATGAACAGTTAGGTGGTGGGGATCATGAATAGTGACAGAAACTGATGTGGGAGTCCAAAAAGCAAAGGTTACATACCTGTACAGTAACTTGAGTTCTTCGAGATATTTTGTCACTGTGGGTACTCCACTGTAGGACATGCCTGTGCCCGTGCACTCTTGACCAGAGACTATAAAGCAGTGTTCGCAGGCCCATGACTGCACAAAGCAGCTCCTTATCCTCCTCTATGAGGGCAAACAGGGAGACGTGAATCGTCTCAGAGGGGAAGGAGGACGGCAGATGAAGCACCCAGCGGCAGTGATCCCTCGGGATTAAAGATGGTCTCTTCCACAGGTTTTTATTTTTCTATGGGTCATTTGGTAACTGAGGAGTCCAATTCTTGAGTCGCAAACACATTGGCAAACATTGGAAGTAGGTAAGATGGTGTAATGCTTGACGAACATGTGAACAGAGGATCAAGTTGCAGTCCTGCAGATTTCTGCAATGGGCACACTTTTCATTAAAGTGTCATGACCGGGTTGTGGGCAGTCTGACACAGTGGTTGGAGCAGGGGTCAGGAATCAGGAGGCAGGCCGGATGTGGCTATCAGGAGACTGGAATCTGAGAGCCCAAAGGGCGAACCAAAAGTCAGAAGCCAGGCAGAGTAAGGTTACCGGGAGATCAGAGGGCAAAGCCTGGGAGTCAGGGTCAAGAAGCAGGCCAGGTGAGGATACCGGCAGGTCAGAGTTAGGCAGAAGGTAGTGCAGCAGAGGCAGTCTTAAGCATAGAAAAACACAGCTGCACAGACAACTTCCTGTTCCTCTGCTTGGTTTAAATAGAAACGGAATCAATTCGAACCCTTGGAGTTTTGCCAGTCAGATCCCAGGACTGAAGTTCTAGTGACTTAACAGGTCACAGAGTGGTGGGTTGGAACATACTGGCTACTAAAAGCCCAGTGGACCGGGGTTTGAAACCCATGGCCCTCGACATAGAGCTACAGATATAGACTGAGCCCTATTGGAGTGTGCCAACACTCTTTGAGGTGGTTGTATTCCCTTAAGTCTCATAGCATGTTAAGATACAACCTGAAACCCACTTGGACAGTCTTTGCGTGGAAACAGGGTGACCCGTCATCCTTTCAGTAAAGGATATAGTCTGGGGAAGGTCCTAAAGGTCTTGGTTCTGTCTAGGAAGAAGGCAAGAGCTCTTCTGACACTCTAGTGTGTGTAGGCTAGCCTCCCTCGCTAAAAGTACAAAGCTTTTAGTAGAACTATGGCAGATAGATTTCCTGATTAACATGGTATTTCGAAGACACCTTAAGGAGGAAGCGAGGATGGGGACGTAGTGTGACCTGTCACTACAAAAGGTCACGAATGATGGGTCTGCCGTGAGTGCACTTACTTCTCTCATTTGCCTAGCCAAAGTGATAGCTAAAAGGAATGATGTCTTGAGGGGGAGAAGAGAACAGGGTAGCTCTTGGTTCAAAGGGTGTTTCTTTAAGGCATTGAGCGCCAAATTAAAGTTCCTCAGCGGAGCAGGATTCCATAGTGGTGGAAACAAATTGTGTAAACCCCTTAAGGAATCTGACCACAGCAGAATGGGTAAAAAAATGGAGACGCTTTCAAAGGGTGAGTGGACGGCTGTGATAGCAGCCAATTGAACTCTGACTTAGCTTATTGACAGATCTTGTTTCTTTAAGTCCAACAGGTAGTATAAGATTTTGGTAAACAGAACTTCTGAGCATTGAGGGAGTGAAGAGAACACCAGGAATTTGAATGTTGCCACTTTTGCAGATAAGTTTTACAAGTAGTAGCTTTCCTGCTAAATATGAGTCCTGACTGGGCCCAATCTGAACAGGTCATCTCTATGCCTGAGAGCCACATGGAAGCCATGCCCTGAAGTTCAGTGGGGTTGAGATGGTTCAGGGTGCCTAAGTTCTGAGAAAGGAGATCCTTCTTGAGAGGAAGGCAGACAGGTGTCACCACTGAGAGATGAAGAAGGTTCAAATATCAAACGTGTCTCAGTCATGATGGTTCTATGAAAATAACCATACAGCTAAGGGTAGCCTAGAATTCCTCCTTACCTGTATGATATTAGGTTGGATATTAGGAAAAACTTTTTCACTAGTAGGGTGCTGAAGCACTGGAATGGGTTACCTAGGAAGGTGGTGGAATCTCCTTCCTTAGAGGTTTTTAAGGTCAGGCTTGACAACGCCCTGGCTGGGATGATCTAGTTGGGGTTGGTCCTGCTTTGAGCAGGGGATTGGACTAGATGACCTCCTGAGGTCCCTTCCAACCCTGAGATTCTATGATTCTATGAAAGGGGTTAAGAATCTCAAATAACCTGGCTGACACCTTTGGCAGATGCTGTGAAAGAATTGTTTTGCTCCCATTCGTGGTCCTGACAAAAGTTTCTGCTCATGGAGTCCACAACTGTATTCTGGAGGCCTGGTAGATAAATCACCAATATTTTTATCTGGTGGGAGATGAATCAGTTCCACAGTTTTGGTGATAGTACACATAAGGACTGGGATCTTGCTCCCACTAGTCAGTTTATATAACATTGCTGCCCTGTTATCCAGCATTACCCTGACAGAGCAGCCCTGCACGTCATGCAGAAAGTGTTGACAGATTGCTCTCAGCTCCAGGACATTAATGTGGAGCATAATCTCTTGTGGGAACTGCTTGCCCCCCAATCCGAGAGGCATCCATTGTTAGGATTTTTGACAGTGAAGAATGTGAAAATGGGTTTCCCACTCAGACCTTCAATGGGTCTGTCCACCACCTTAGCAAGTCTACAATTTCCAGAGGCAATATTTATTTGGAAAGATTGTGTCTGTTTGGGGCACTGAAGATATCTGAGGTACAGTCTCGCACATAGAGGCTGATTTATGGCTGAGGAGTTACAGACAAATTCTTTCAGTTGTTTGCAGACTGTGCTGTAGAGTAGATATGAGATTGGACACAGTGGAAAATTTTCCCTGGGCACGTAGAGACTCTGATAGTTATGGAGTCTACAATGAAGTTGGACAAAGATTAACGTAGAGTTCTTCAGGTTGACGCAAAGGACCAGAGACTGAAATAGGGCTAGCACTTTGGAGGTTTCTGACTGGACCTCTAGAGCCAAGTGACCTCTGAGGAGCCAGTCATCCAGGTATGGAACTACTGTGATGCCCGACTGATACAGGTGGGCCACCACCATTGAGAAGACCTTTGTAAAGACCCTTGGGGCTATGGAGAGCCCAAAGGACAGGACTTGATATTGGTAATGATTTGAGCTCATTACAAAACACAGGAAATGCTTGTGGGAAGGATGGATACCTACATGATAGTAGGTATCCCAGAGGCATCCCAGAGGTCAAGGGCAATGAACCACTCCCCCAGATTTAGGGCTGGTATTATGGTAGCTAGTGTAAAAATCCTGAAGTGCGGCAAAAGTAGACAGGTGTTCAAGTTTCTGAGGTTGAGGATCGGTCTCCATCCTCTTGGAAACTAAAAAATAGTTGGAATAGAATCCCCTTCCAATGAACTCTTGGGGAAAAAGTTCAATCTCCCCCAAGAGCAGGAGAGATTTGAAGCAAGAGGTCCAGAGCTTGTCATAAGATGGGTCCCTGAAGAGAGATGGGGAAGAGAAGTGGGGATAAAGTGGAAGTGGATGGTGATCACCTCCAAGTTCCATTTGTCTGAAGTAACGTGTTCCCAGGCTAGGATGAAGTGAGACAGTAGTCTCCAAACGGGGTGGGGATGGTAGAATCGAGCAGCAAAGGATCTGGAGAAATAGGCTGCTTTAGGTCCTTGACCAAGATGTTAAAACTGTTTCTTAGAGGGAGGTACCAATGGTGCAGTTATAAAAGGAAGCAATTCCATTTTCTGAGGTCTGCCTCTCCTCCTCGGAAGTTCTGGGAAAGGTCTGTTGTGGGTAGTACTGGAATGATCTGGAGTGTTATGCCATTTGGGATCTGCTAAACCATCCCTTTGTTGCAGGGATGTAAATTCCCAATGACTTTAGCATTACCATTACTGTAGGAGGGGAGACTCCAGTTATTCCAGTATGAGAAGTTCTCCAGGGAAAAAATCTGGATAGTGTTGGAAGACTCTAGTAGCCAGAAGTCTGGGTCAGTATCAGAGCCTGGAACACAGGTCAGTCCAGTCAAGATGTGCACAGTACCAGAGAAGTCTGATGAAGAACTTCTCTGACCTCTGAGCTCTAGTGCAAGGAATGCTATGAATCTGTATGCTGTCTATTGGAGGACTTTTCCACACGCTGCTTCGTGTGCAGTACCAATGACTCAGAACCAGATTCAGGAAGTGGGCATGATCCTGCGGAGGTAGTTCATCTGCAAAATCTGCCATCTGGCCACAGTTCAGAAAATCATATTTGGCCATCAGTGCTAGGTAGTTTGAGATAAGGAACTGAAGACTGGCCGAGGAAAAGACCATTCTACCCATAAGATCTAACCTTTTGCCCTCCTTGTCAGAGGGGTGGAGCGTGGATGCTGTTGCCTGGCCCGCTCCATAGCAGCCAGGATAACCAGGGAATCAGGTGGAAGATGGGAGAACAGAAACTCAGACTCCTTGGGGCGGATGGGATGGGGGGGTTGGGCGGGAGAGACACAGTACCTCTTTTCCACCTCCTTCAGGGTTGGGGCATAGGAGGCTGGGGTATGCTACCCAGTCAGCTGGAGAATGGCGTCGCTGATCAGTAGGGCCACTCTGGCCGGTAGCAATGCATGCAAGATGTCTAGTAGTTGGTGCTGATTGTCCTGCACCTCCTCTAACGGGATCTGAAGAACATTAGCTATTCTCCTGAGCAGCTCCTGAAATTGATGGTAGTCATCTGGGGGAGAGGAGGGTGTCGATGACACAGCCATGCCCAAGGATGATAAGGGGAACCTTTCTGGATCCATCAGTACTGTCAGAACCAGGCTGACCGGCGCATTGTCCAGCCCAGTTCCGAACGTCTACTCAACGAAGGATAGGAGGATGAGACGGGGATTCCTCCTGAGTTGACTGAGATGGTTCTGAAGGCGACTATTAGTGCCATGAGCTCCAATACAGGCAACCTGGACACTGCACCTGGACGCAATGTGGACTTCCCACAAGCTGTACAGACAGCGTTGGTGCTCGTTGCTGAGCGAAAACGAGTAAGGGCAGAAAGCACAGACCTTGAATACCGGCGTGGACCGACAGACACTACTACTTTGAAAAGCTCTGGCTCAGGCGGAATGCAATAGGGACCATCACTCAAAGAGAGCGGCAATGGTACCGGAGACTGAGTAGAAGCCCTGTATGCATCTCTGTGCTGTCTACTGGAGGACTTTTCCACACGCTGTTTCGTGTGCAGTACCGATGGCTCAGAACTATTGGGAAAAGACCTATGGCAGATCTGGCAGAGCTTTAAGCCCGGGGTTTTTGGCATAATTCAGAGTGCTAAAGGACCAAAATTCAGAGGGAACGCGGGAACCTTCTGTGAAGCATAACTGTCCCGGAACTAAAGAGAAATAAAATAAAAATAACCAAACAACTACATAAAGAAAAGAGCTAATAAAATTAGCTAGATAAGAAGAGTGGGAAGCTGAGAGCAGCGGACACACAATGCTTAGACGTGAATCACAGGAACTGAGTGGCAATGGGTCCATGCCTCCCTATATGTCCTCGTTTGGGAGCACAAGGAGCTGCTCTACACAGGTGCGGGACCATGAACACTGCTTTTTGGTCTCTGGTTGAGTGTGCACAGGGATGCACACACGCTACAGTGGAGCACCCATAGGGACATATACTTGAAAAGAAGTCCAATATTGTTGATTTTCACTGACATTAGGAAGACAGCAGCTCCTGTCTGGAGGAATCTCGGGGAACAGGGCAATATTTAGGCCACCTGGAATCTGCTATCAGTTGCGTTCTAAGCCAGGGGGCAGGGAAGACAGTGGGAGCTACTGGAGCCTAGTACCCTCGAACAGCTGCCAATTGGTCTGGTGGATGAGCAAGAGAAGCTAATAAACTAATATTCATCTGTTATTCCCTGCTGCCAATAAAACTGGCTGCTGACTGGAGTGGTATGCGTGCATACATAAAGTGGATTAACAGCTTAATCTCATCATCACACAAAACAATTGAGTATGTGTAAGAGACAAGAAAGGTTCAGGTTCAAAAGTAGTAGTCAGACAAATCCTCTTCACTTTTTAAAAAGTTCTCTCCCCTTCCAGAGTTGTTTGCACAGGTCCACCATCACTCCCTGCCAGCACACTGCCTGCTTACCTCTGCAAGTTTGCCCTTTCCTTCAGTCTATATTTGTTGACTGTAACAAATGCAATAATAAATAAAGACAATGAAAAGGAAAAAAATTTATTAAATGGTTTTAGTTGAGTATTAAGTAGCTGGGAGGCAGGTGTGGTGAAACTATACTGAAAAACAATTTGACAGTAGCTTTATGTTTTGTTTGATTGAGCTCCCAATTTGTTACTTTCTTAATACCTCTGAGGTGAAGGTGCTTGATTTCTTGTTTCTTCTGTAAGCAAAGCTTCAGAGAGTGTATCTGCTGTTTCAGCATCACTATATACTTGGGGATTTCCACAATCTGAGAGTGTACTTCTGCTTAGACTGGTCCCTAATGAGAATCTATCATAGCAATGTGCCTCATCATCTGGTGTCTCCTCTTCCGATGGCTCCCAGATACTCAATTCAATGGGACCTATGTTCCTTATTACACGTTTCAGTGCTTTCAGTCTCACTTTGTGGGTGGCTTGGATAACAACAGACATCATTTCTTCACTTTGGGAATCTAACCAAAGGAAAAAAAGAGAGAGGGGAGAAAGAGATGGGATTTTGAGCGTAGAGTCCATATATTTCACATTCTCTAAGATTAGCAGGACATAAATTAATCATATACATTATATTCCAATTTATATCCAGAAGAACAAAGATGAAGTTATTTAGTATTTGGGACTCTACTTATGCACTAAGTCTTTAGAATAATTTTTACTTAATTACATCTTGTAAGTTTATATAACTATAAAGAAATTTAGACTGTTTTGATTCATGTAGTTACTATTTATTTTCTAAGTGAAGAAACACCATCACTTTCAAAATTGCACATCTGCCAGAAAAACTTCTATCTACTATTGTTACAAATCATAATTAAGATTACTAGACCCTAAAGAGATTAGAAGAAAAATCTCTATTCTTCCCCATTGTCAAGTTGCTTATGCTATAAAACAGCACTCTGTGGACAATCCGTTTAACTATTTCCTCTATAGAAGTAGTCCATCAGACAGTTTCCCTGGTTGTGTTTCATATATTTGAGACAAATACTGTAAATTACTGTTCAAAATACACTCTCAAGAACAAGTTTTCAACACAGAACCCAAAATTATACATGCAAAATATGAGTAGAAGACACAAACAGATAACTGTTTATGCAAAACAGGTAAAATTCAAAATGATAAATGCATACAAAATATACAGTACATACCAAAAATGAGTAATTGCCTTTGAACTCTCATTTATTCTTGAAAAGCTAATGAATTTACAATTTTTGTAAAATCTAATGAATATTAGCCATCAGTGATGCAGTTAATTAGAGGTTAAGCATGCCACAAGGAACCAATTCTAGTCCCAATTCTGATGCTGACTCCCTGTGTGGCTTTAAATGAGAAAGTCACTTAACATTTCAGAATTTCTGTAAAATAGAAATCAAATTATAAATAATAAATAATAATATTTACCTTTCATCTCTTAGGGACATTAGTTAATGATTGTACATTTAAAAATGTAAAGCAATGGTTAAGTGCCATCAGAGGAACCTTTTATGGCTTTGTAATTAATGTATTTAGTATGCTGCCCTAAAATCACTGAATAATCACATTTTAGGGGTGGAATATGGCTCTGGAAGGCTCATGGGATTGGTACTAGAAGAGACACCAAAAGATACTATCACCAGTTAACTTATACAAAATTAGCAGATGGCCTCAGTCCAGTCCCTAGTACACTGGATCCACACTAAAAACAAAAGGTTGAGTAGTCTCAACTATAGAGACCAAGACTCAAATAATTACTGTATTTAATTAATCTTTCAGCCATAGTGGGTATGCATGAGCACCATGTATGTGAGTTCAGAAATATTTAGTAAGCAGTATCAATTGGTCTGTGCATGCGCAGTTTTTCTCCTCATGCTCTGAACTGGTGGTGTAAGGGGCAATGTGAACCAATGCTTCTTCAATTCCTTCTACTATGAATGCAGTCATTATCCACAGCAATGGGAATAGAGGGTGGGTAGTGGCAATGGGCAGCAGGTAAAGCTTTCCCTCTGGGAGACTAGCTCCCTGTCCTGCCTCTTCCACCCGCAGTCCCACCCACACTTTAACCCCTGCTTCATGCCCCAAGCCGCCACTCTCCACGTTCCTCCTCTCCTCCGCCCCCACACCCCGCCACATGTTAGGCCTGGGTGGGGGAGGGAGGGTGGAGTGGAGGAAAGGAGGGACTCACCAGGCAGCGGCGGGCAGTGGGGGCCTCGAGGAAGGAGCAGAGTAGGGACGGGAAGATGTGAAGCACAGCTGAGGCCACCACGACCCAGGCGTCCAGCGGTGGGGCAGCGGCAGCTGCGCCAGGGGAGGCTTAACTTCCCCAGGCCTATTATACCCGCCGCCTATGGGTAGTGGAATACAGATAATGACCACACATCTCAAATAACCTCCAGTTACAGATAAGTAACCTTCATTTCTTCTTTGAGTGAGGGTCCCTACGTGTATTCCACACATGGGAGATTAGTAAGCAGCAGTCAATCAGGAGGGGACATGAGGAGATGGATGGTATAGGTATCTCTAATATTACCGTCCCCACAGCTGTTTTTGCAGTGATAGTCTGCAATACGTAAAGGTGTGGATGGAATTGAAGCTAGCCATCCTGTATATATCTATTAAAGATAGTCTTGCAGAGATGTCAGTGAGATCGCTTGTGCTCCAGTATAACGGGCTCTCACCCCCCCCCCCCCCCAGGGAGTGGGATGTGTGCTAGTTGGTAATAAAGGATGATGCAGACTGAGATCTACTTGGAGAGTCTCTGCATGGACAGTGGCTGACCCACTGATCACTCTGCAGCATGATAAATAGTCTAGGAGGGTTTCTAGTTGCCTTCATTCTCTAGATAGAATGGCAGTGCCAATCAGACATCTAGGGAGTGATGTCTTCTCTCCTCATCAGAAGCATGTGTTATTGGGAAAAAAACTGATAAGTGATTCATGTGAAACTTCAAAATTACTTTAGTGATGAATTTCAGTTGGAGGCACAGAAAGACCCTCTCTCTTTATGAAAAATGGTATATGGTGGATCTGCCATGAAAGCTCTCAGTTCGCTTACCCTTCTGGCTGATGTGATGGCAATTCAGTAGGTAACCTTCATCCACAGACAGGACATAGAACAGGTGGCTAATGGTTTGAAGGGAGGTCTGGTGAGGACTGAAAGGCCAAGATTGATACTCCATTGTGGTATTGGATACACCACTGATTGGAAAGTTCTAATAAATCCCTTCAGGAATCTATTTATCGCTGGATAACTATCCACTATTGTTGGAGTAAAGACGCTATGGCCCTCAACTGGAGAATAAAAGGCATTTATTGCTGTGAGCTAAACGTGTAGGGAACTCAGAGAGGGTGAGTAATTAATCTAAAATAATAGGAATTTCAGCAGACTCTAGAAATACCTGGTGTTGTGGTGTCCAAGGGGAGAAAGGCTTCCATTTAGCCAAAAAGCATCTCCTGGTAGAATCCTTCCTGCTTTGGATGAGGATGAATTGGATCACTACTGAACATGAGCACTCTATGGCCAATGCCCTTTCAAATACCAGGCATTGAATTGTAGGGGTCCTCGTTTGGGGTGCCTAGTTATATTGTTGTGTTGCATCAATAGATCCAGAAATGGTCAGATGTTGATGGGCAGATGAGTTGAAATTCTCAGGAAGTCTAAGAACCAAAACTGTTTTGGCCAGTTGGGTGCAATGAGGATGATCCAAACCTTGTTGCGTCCAATCTTTCGCACGACTTGTGCTATTAATGGAATGGGAGGGTCGGCATATCTGAGGTGGTCCATCCAGGCTAGCAGAAGGGCATCGCCCCTTGAGCCTCGGCCCAGAACTGCTCTGGAGCAGTACAGAGATAGTTTCTTATTCACCTGCGAGGTGAAGAGGTCCCATGATGGCATTCCCCACTGGGTGAAGATCTTCTTCAGGACAGAATTGTGAATCTCCCATTCATGGTGTATAGAAAAATGTCTGCTAAAACTCTCTGCTACGGAGTTCTACACACTGACAGGTATACCAGCAAAAAGATTATGTGGTTTCTGATGCATCAATTCCACAGACTGACTGTCTCAACACACAGGGAAAAGGATCTTGACCCCACTTTTGTTCATGTAAAAGACAGTCATATTGTCTGACATTACCTGGATATGTTGTAAACAGACGAGAGAAAAGAACAGATTGCAGGCCCAACACACTGTCCTTAATTCCACAAAGTTGATATACTTCCTGGCCTCCCAATGGATCCATGTGCAGTGTGATTGTCCATATGGGCTCCCCAACCTAAGAGGGAAGCATCTGTAATGACAGACACTTTGAGTGTGAGGAAAGGAACTCCCACCTGAACCGTCTCTGGGTTTTCCCACCAGGAGACAGAAACTGTAATCTTGGCCGGAAATGTTGCTCTGGCACTGATGTTGTATTGTGAGTAGACAGACTGAAACCAGGTTTATAAACAGTGGAAGTGGAGCCTGGCGAATGGTGTTATGTAGGTGCATAAGGCCACATGCCCTAGAAAGGAAAGGTAGAGACTGACTGTAGTCCAAGATCTGAGGGTGATCTGTTTTATCAATTTGTTCATGGCACAGAATCTCTCCATTGGGAGACAGGCTCTTGCAGTAGTTGAGTCCAGAGTCCCTCCTATACAATCTTTAGTCTCTGTGGGACTGAAAGTGGATGCTACTGGACATCCCTGCTGGATTTGCCCATCAGGAGCCAGTCATAGAGGCATGGAAAGATAGGAAGCCATTTCTTCTCATCTAAACCACTGCCACTTAAAGGACTTTTGTAAAGACTTCAGTGCTGTACCTAGTCCAAATCGGAGGACTATGAATTGATAATGGTCTTTCAAAAAGACAAATGTTAGGAACTTTCACATATTGTGCAAGTACGGCGTCGTGGAGCTCCCATTCATGGTCAACTGTGAACTGTCTGCTGAGCGAATCTGCTAACGTGTTTTGCTTCCCTGGAAAGTAGGTGCCAATACTGTGATCTAATTGCTGATATACCAGTTCCACAGGCTGACTGCTTCTGCACACACAAGGAGACAGATCTCACTTCCTCATTTGTTGATCTATAAGACATTCATTACGTTGTCAGACATTATAAGGACATGGTGAGCGCGGATGAACGGGAGAAAGGACTCACGTACCTACCATACTGCTTGCAACTCCAGGATATTGATGCATCCATAATGATGGTACTGTCCAGAGAGGGAGTGAGAAAGGGGTATACCTGACGAGGATTTGTCCAGCACAGTAGGGAAGTCAGTAACTTGGCCAGAACTGTCACCATGAGGTTCATGGAATGACGCCTTGGGGAATATACCAATTGCAGCCAAGCTTGAAGGCAACAAAAATGGAGTCTTGCAAACAGGGTGACATAGGTGCACAAGACCATATGACCTAGGAGCAGAGGTAAAAGTAAGCAGTGATCAAAGTGGGGAGGGCGGTAGGCTTAAAGTGAAGTGGAGTGGACCAAGGGGGCGGGTTTTCATCGAGGAGGAACAAACAGAACTATCATACCGTACCCTGGCCAATCATGAAACTGGTTTTCAAGGCTTCTCTGATGCGCAGCGCGTCCTGCTGTGCTCTTCTAATCGCCCTGGTGTCTGGCTGCGCGTAATCAGCGGCCAGGCGATTTGCCTCAACCTCCCGCCCTGCCATAAACATCTCCCCCTTACTCTCACAGAGATTGTGGAGCACACAGCAAGCAGCAATAACAATAGGAATATTGGTTTCGCTGAGGTCTGAATGAGTCAGTAAACTGCGCCAGCGAGCCTTTAAACGTCCAAATGCACACTCCACCACCATTCTGCACTTGCTCAGCCTATAGTTGAACAGCTCCTTACTACTGTCCAGGGTGCCTGTGTACGGCTTCATGAGCCAGGGCATTAAGGGGTAGGCTGGGTCCCCAAGGATAACTATAGGCATTTCAACATCCCCAACAGTAATTTTCTGGTCTGGGAAGAAAGTCCCTTCCTGAAACTGTTTAAACAGACCAGAGTTCCTGAAGACACAAGCGTCATGAACCTTTCCCGGCCAGCCCACGTTGATGTTGGTGAAACGTCCCTTGTGATCAACCAGTGCTTGCAGCATCACTGAAAAGTACCCCTTGCGGTTTATATACTGGTTGCCCTGGTGGTCCGGTCCCAAGATAGGGATATGCATTCCGTCTATAGCCTCACCACAGTTAGGGAATCCCATTGCAGCAAAGCCATCTACTATGACCTGCACATTTCCCAGAGTCACTACCCTTGATAGCAGCAGCTCAATGATTGCGTTGGCTACTTGCATCACAGCAGCCCCCACAGTAGATTTACCCACTCCAAATTGATTCCCGACTGACCGGTAGCTGTCTGGCGTTGCAAGCTTCCAGAGGGCTATCGCCACTTGCTTCTCAACTGTGAGGGCTGCTCTCATCTTCGTATTCTTGCGCTTCAGGGCAGGGGAAAGCAAGTCACAAAGTTCCATAAAAGTGCCCTTATGCATGCGAAAGTTTTGGAGCCACTGGGAATCATCCCATACCTGCAACACTATGTGGTCCCATCACTCAGTGCTTGTTTCCCAGGCCCAGAATTGGCGTTCCACGGCATGAACCTGCCCCAATGCCACCAGGATGTCCAAATTGCCGGGGCCCGTGCTTTGAGAGAAGTCTGTGTCCATGTCCTCATCACTACGCTGCCATTGCCTCCTCGCCAGGTTTTTCAGGTTCTGGTTCTGCATAAACTGCACGATAATGCGTAAGGTGTTTACAATGGTCATAACTGCTGCGGTGAGCTGTACGGGCTCCATGCTTGCAGCGCTATGGCGTCTGCGCGGGCAATCCAGGGAAAAGGGCGTGAAATGATTGTCTGCCGTTGCTTTCACGGAGGAAGGGAGGTGCGACTGACGACAAGGGCAAATGCAAAGTGTTTATTTACAATGCTCACAACTCCAGCGGTGATCTGAGCGGACTCCCGCTTTCAGAGCTATGGCGCATGAACGGGCAATCCAGGAAAAAGGGCGCAACAGGATTGTCTGCCATTGCTTTCATGGTGGGGGTGGGGGAGGGAAGCGGGGTGACTGACATGTACCCCAAACGACCTGCGGCTACCTTTTCCGTTATCTCATTTATTTTTAAGTAATAAAGAAAGAATGAATGATTTCAAAACAATAGTTGCTTTATTTCGAAGAGGGAAGGGTGGCTGGCTTACAGGGAGTTAAATTCAACAAAGGGGGCGGGTTTGCAGCAATGAGAAACTGGTTTTCAAAGTCTCTGTGCTGCACAGAGCACCTTGCCCACCCCGCCATAAACATGTCCCCCTTACACAGGAATCATGTAGCACACAGGAAGCAGCAATAAACAATGCAAATGCTAGTTGCGCTGAGGTTTGATCAACAGCGGCAGCGATCTTGTTAACGTCCAAAGGCACATTGCACCACCACTGCTCCTTACTACTGTCCAGGGGTCATGAGCTATGTGAGCAATGGGTAGGCTGGGATAGGTGCGACTGGGCGGTCTTGCCAACTGTGAGAGCAGCCAGGTCGCTGGAAATCAGGATGGCAGAGCTGCAGCAGAAGCGGCGGAGCGAGCAAAGCAACATTGCATTCCCGCTCCGAGGATGGTTAAAAGTCACACATATGATGATGGGTTTCAGTCCTACTGCACAATCTGCTGATGGAGTGCAGGAGCTCGGGATGGCAGAGTTGCAGCGGAAGCGGCAGAGTGAGCAAAACACCGAGGACAGCTAAAATTCATACATATGACGATGGCTTTCAGTCCTACTGCACGATCTGCTGATGGAGTGCAGGAGCTCAGGATGGCAGAGTTGCAGCGGAAGAGAGCTGAGCAGGCTCCCGCTTGCAGTGCTATGGCGTCTGTGAGGTTAACCCAGGAAATAAGCCACAAAATGACTGGCTGCCATTGCTTTCATAGAGGGAGGGAGGGTTGACTGACAACATTTACCCCAAATCAACTGTGACAAATTTTTGGCCCCAGCAGGCATTGGGAGCTCAACCCAGAATTCCAATGGGCAGCGGGGACTGCGGGAACTGTGGGATAGCTACCCACAGTGCATCGCTCGGAATGTCGACGCTGGCCATGGTACTGTGGATGCACTCCGCCGACTTAATGTGCTTAGTGGGGACACACGCACTCAACTTTATACAATCTGTTCCCAAAAATCGACTTCTGTAAAATCGGACTAATTTCGTAGTGTAGACATACCCTAAATTCTAAATCTAAGAGTGAAATACTAATAACTATTTAAAATTTATATATTTAAAAATTGAAGCAATGATAGAAGAAGTTGTGGACAGAAGATTCCAACTTAGACCATGAGGCACCAAGAAGGAACTGGAGAGGCATCAGTCCACACTGCTTATACTTATACTCTAATTTCAGAGCATGAGGAATACAACTGCATATGTGAGGAGCAATGAAGACTGCTTACTAAAATTCTCTGAACTAAGATGCATGCTTCACACGTGTACCCATGTGCGGAATACATGTAGGACCATCACTCAAAGAAAAACACTAAGTTTAAATTAGATACTTTTAAAGGATGGATATTGAACTTGAGTTCTAAATATGAAATAAGGCAAGCATGTAGTCCTTCATCTGGAGTAATATCTTTTACTGTTATCTGTAAGGATGATTCTTAAAAACAACCAACAAAGAAATCTGAAAGTGGTAGGGTTTATATGCAGTACCCTAAAAATTTTATTTAATTATTCTGCATCATACCAAAAAGGTTTTGTTTTGGGTTTTTTTTAAACATCACAGAATAATGGAATAGTACTTTCCTTCTACTGTTCTTATTCAGTACCTTTCAATTCATGATATCTGAAAGTGTTTATAAACATAAAATAAGGAGATGAATACTGATAGCCCAATGATCACGTACACAAAATGAGCAGCCATTAACTCAATGATAGCTCAAACAACCTTGGTAAAATTTTCAAGAGTTCAGTATTTGGCTAACAGTGCTCCCACTGAAGTTGATAGGAGTTTTACCATTGACTTCAGTGGGAGAAAAGTTAAACCAACACAGCTCTTTTGAAAATCCCACCCTTGAATTTTATTTGTTGGCAAGAACACTACAGTTCACATTTCAAAAGCACCGTGATATCCGTAGCTACTACCTAGACAAAAGGTAATAATTCAATGTCTCATCTAAACTCATTAAGTTCATTTTATATTCCCTGAGGAAGAATGTACATTACCTCTGACAATACAGTGTCTAAGTCGTTGCTGAAGAGCATGATATTTATCCCTTAATGGAACTCTTACATCTTCAGAATTAGGAAATGCTTTCACCAAAATTTCTGCCACCTGTACAAAATATATCAGTTTCAGGGTTAATTTTGATGGAAAAATAAGTTATAGAAAAACTCCTACCAAATATTGTATTATTCAGAGCTCTAAAAATAACATTTGCAAGAAAGCTAAAACCTTGTCATTCTCAATATCTTTTGTGGTTTTGGCTTCTTTTACCTTTCTGATTGGTGGTAATTCTCCAACAAGGCTCAGAATTAAATCTTGAACAAGTTCTTCAACATTCATAAACCTAGCAAAAGGGAGCATTCGACAAGCCCATTCCACTGCATTGAGACAATGCTCAACTATACAGGCATCATACTCAGCCTTCCTGCAGTCCTAAAAAAGAAATGTTCAGATAATATTAATTGATATACATGAAAAATTCCAGCTAGACTATATACTTATTGGCAATTTTCATGATTTCATGCCAATGTACACCGAGAAGACTAGAAGCAGCTAGTTTAATGGCCTAGAGATAGCAGTTTATGCTAGCAAGCTGAAAACCATTGACTGTCTTGCATTCAAAATCCAAAAATCTGTTATAGCTTTGGAGGTAATTTTTTGGCACTCTGCTGGAGAGAACCTTGAGTTACTCTGCAGCAAAGCCTGCAGGATGAGTTGAATTGGTATTAACCAGTTCAAAAATATAGTCCTACCAGATGAAAGTTAAGCATAGCAATATGATTCATTCACAATTGGTAGTACCAGAATAGAAAATACTTCGGCAAACTTTCCTAGGTGCTTGTAACTTCTACTTTCTGAGACAAGATACTATAATAAATAACTGGGAGGCAACTAAAATGGATCAGTTTTGTTTTGAAGCAGCCAGTATCTTATGCCTCACTAGGGCCCCTTGCACAAAGTAGAGATATTCTGGTTATATTTATTATTTTACATAAATTATCTTTTTAACTTTTGTTTTCTTGTACACAACATCTTGGCCTCATTTATAAATAAGGAAATTACCTACTCCTGCTACCAGTTGTCAGCAACAGGTCTCCCCACAACCTCCTGCAACTGTTATTCAATATGGGTTAGTTGCTAGAGTAGGCAGGACAAAACCAATCTCAACACTGTTACAAAAAACACGATAAATGCCATGTCATCAGGTCTCTGTCTTCTTTCATCTTCCCTTGAATCATGCTGCTGGTGGATGATGACAGAGGAAGAGGAAGATACAAAACTTGATTTAAATTAAAGCAGTCTTTTATCCTAGTTCAGGGGTGGGCAAACTACGGCCCGCAGGCCACATCTGGCCCATCAAACCATTTATTCTGGCCCTCAGCTCCAGCCGGGAAGCGGGGTTGGGGGCTTACCCTGCTCCGCGCAACTCCCAGAAAGCAGCCAGCATGACCTCCCTCTGGCTCCTATGTAGTATGAGGAGGCATGGCCAGGCGGCTCTCCCCGCTGCCCCGTCCTCAGGCACTGCTTCTGCAGCTCCCATTGGCCACGGTTCCCAGCCAAAGGGAGCTGCAGGGGTGGTGCCTGCGGACAGGGCAGCGCGCAGAGTTGACTAGCCACGCCTTCGAGCCAGAGCGGGGACACACTTCCTGGAGCTAACTGCAGTAAGCACCACCCAGAGCCTGCACCCCTGAACTCCCCTGCGCCCCAATCCCGTCACAGCCCTGATCCCCCTCCCACCCTTCAAACCCCTCAATCCCAGCCCAAAGCCCCCTCTTGTACCCCAAGCCCCTCATCCCCAGCCCCACCCCAGAGCCCGCACCCCCAGCCAGAGCCCTCACACCCTTTACCCTAACACACACCATTACCCTAACCCCCTGCCCCAGCCCTGATCCCTTCTGCCCTCCGAACCCCTCGGTCCCTGCCCGGAGCACCCTCCTGCACCCCAAACCCCTCATCCCCAGCCCCACCCCAGAGCCATCATCTCTCCCTCCACCCCACACCACAACCCGGAGCCCCCTCCCACACCCTGAACTTCTCATTTCTGGCCCCACCCAAGAGCTCACACCCTCAGCCAGAGCCCTCAACCCCAATTTCGTGAGCATTCATGGCCCGCCATACAATTTACATACCCCAATGTGGCCCTCAGGCCAAAAAGTTTGCTTCGTGGACTGGTAAAACAAGGAAGTTTGGATATTTTTCAACCGATCTGTGATATACATGTTAAATGAGTTAATTAAATACAGTAACTCCTCACTTAAAGTCATCCCGGTTAACGTTGTTTTGTTGCTGATCAATTAGGAAACATGCTCATTTAAAGTTGTGAAATGGTCCCTTCTAACGTTGTTTGCAGGCTATCAATTGCAGAAGTTCAGCTGTCCCTTCCCTCACTTCCATGTGCTGTTCCCCGAGACTCCTGCCTGCTTCCTGTGTGGGGGGGAGGGGAAAAAGAAGGGGGCTAATGTCAGGGTGCCTGTTTGCTGTGTGGTGGGGAGGGGAAGAAGAGGGGGACTAATGTCCCCCTGCTCCTGCATCTCGCTTACCTCATCTTTCATAGAGCAGGGGGGACACACGAGGGAGGGAGCTGCTGCCTTAGGCAGAAGCTGCAGCTGCCGGGCTTGCTGATCTAATTAACAAGGCAGTGTACTTCTGACCCCACTCTTAATACTTAAAGGAGAAATGCGCATCTCTATCTCTGAAACAAACACGGGTGTGTGTCTGTCTGCCCTCCCTCCTTTCCTGCTGGCTTGTAGAGTGTGAGAGTTAACCCTTGAGGGCTCAGCCAACTGATTAGATCATTTAGTAGTAAAACATTCCCTGGGAAATATCCCAAATATCCCACCCTCTGACTCCTCTGAAACCTAACCCCCTCATTTACATTAATTCTTATGGGGAAATTGGATTTGTTTAACGTCGTTTCGCTTAAAGTCACATTTTTCAGGAACATAACTACAACGTTAAGTGAGGAGTTACTCTATAGGTAATAAAAAAGTATGGAATGTATTATTGTAATTGCTATTATTGTAATTGCTACAAATATGCAGAAAAAGCTA
The DNA here is from genome assembly GCA_037349315.1 of Chelydra serpentina. Classification (NCBI taxonomy): domain Eukaryota; kingdom Metazoa; phylum Chordata; order Testudines; family Chelydridae; genus Chelydra; species Chelydra serpentina. The sequence goes on along the minus strand of JBAIAC010000042.1, from coordinate 85,147,145 downwards.
TATTTCTTGTGATTTATGTCTTTAATTATCCAAATTAAAAATAAACTAAGGTACCAGGAAGAATAACATTACTAACATCTTGTGTGGTAGGAGTCACCATTAATTCATAACACAGCAAGATGCAGCCCAAAATTTGGAAAGTCACTGAGAAAAAAATCTCTTCCTCTCACATACGTTCCATAAAGGATACAAATAATTTAGGTGATTTCACAAAGGGTTTAGTCCTTTGCAGGCAGAATGCCAAGGCTCGACAGATAACCAGAGTGTGCAGCTTCCTATCTCACTGGTGGCATATGGCTTTGGGAAGAAGACAGGTAAGTGAATGGCCTGATTTAGGTGGAATTCTGAGACTACTTGAGGGGTGAATTTTGAGTGTAATCTCAGGGAAACTTTGCCTTTGTGGAAGATAGTGTAAAATGGATTGGCCATGGGGGCCCCCGAGCTATCTACCCCTCTAGCTGATGTGATGGTAACCAGAAAGGTAATCTTCATTAGAGGTGGACTAAGAAACATAAGCTAAGTGTCTCTGTATGCTGATTGGACTAGACTGAGGTCCAATGGGGTAGATTTCATTAACGGGGGAAAGATTCTTTTGTCACTGTCACGCTACCCCAAATGACTCACGACCATGAGTGCCAACCTCAGGACAGACTGTCAAAAAGCAGGGCAGATATCCCAAAGTGGTTGTATGTTCTATTATTAGATTTCACCAATCCAGTAATAAATGTGAACTCCTGAAGCACTATAGCAGTCTTATCATGGAGTCGCAGACAGCCCTCTTGGCCGTTCCAATCTATCTTGCTACCGAGGTAAACTGGACTAAGTGATAAACAGTTACTTGCACCAAAGATCACAAAATATTCAGGTTGCTCCCAGTCCCAAGAGACTTACACCATGTCAATATGTAACCCAGATCTCACACCAAACACTTGTAGCCAATCCTATTAACTAGGAAAAAGGAATTAGAGAAATTAGAGGCTATTAGAGGCCTCTAAAATTAGAGGCTCTAATTAGAGGCTATGGCCTGCACCACCATCTGGGGTCGCAGGCAAAGTATGGGATGGGTTGCACCACTCGACTTGAGCTGGGGCCCAACTTCCCCAAGAGGGTGTTGAGCTGCCCGGCACAGGTCGTGGCTCATTCCCAGCCCTCTCCTTTCCCTTACGGGAAGTAGATATTCCCCTCCCGGTCTTTTTCGCCTTCTTCCCTGGAACCATGGAGAGGGACCGGTGCCGACTTGTGGACGGCACCGGTAGACCACTGTGCATTGAGGCCGCGGTGCTCGGTTCCAAGTCGGACCACTGCTCCAGTGCCGGAGTGAGTGCCGACTCTCTTGGGAGCACTTTCAGATGGATATTGCACTCCTTCTTCATTCTAGGTTTAAAGGACTTGTAGATATGGCACTTGGCACTTATGTGCTCTTTGCCTAAGCATCTTAGGCATCTCATATGTGAATCGCTGACAGGCATAGGACATTTGCAGCGATCGCAGAGGTTAGAGCCTGGGGACCGGGGCATGCCCCGTCCCCCAGCTGAGTCCTGTTTGGGACTAATGAAAAGTTGAGAACTACTAAGGGTAACTAAGAAACTACTAACTATATACAACTATATTACAGGTTTTCAAAGTTCACAAGAACAGAAAATGAAATAACTTTAGCTGAGGCAGCAGACGTTCCAGCACCGTCACTGGTGGCAAGAAGGAACTCAGGTGCGGGAGCCGGTGGTGCCCCTTATACCATGCCATGTGGGCACTATTCCAGGGGGGCGCTAGAGCCGGTCACCTATGGATACTGCTGAGGGAAAAACTTCCGGCACTGGTTCATGTGGCGAGGACATGCACCTAATAAAGAATGGACATGAGCAAGCACTCGAAGAAGAATCTTCTGTGTGCAGGAGGCACATCTACATGCAAATAAGTGTCCTTCAAATGGAGAGATGTGTACCAATTGCCTTTGTTCAAAAGTGAGGGAATTATGGAGGTCAGGGCACTCATTCTGAACATTAAGCTTAGGATGAAGATGTTCATCAATCTGAGATCCAGAATGCGTCTTCATCCTCCTTTTTGGGGAGCAGTGAGGAAACTTTTCAAGTAAAGTCATTTTCCCTTCTGTTGAGGAGGTATAGGTTCTATTGCCCGCAGATGCAACAATGAATCTACCTCTTGACAGAGCATTCTTTTGTGAGCGGGGTCCCTGAAGAGAGACAGCGGGGGCGGTCTTGAAGGGGCAGGGAAAATAATTCCATGGTGTAACCACTAGTGATAATTTCCAGAACCAATTTGCTTTGTTAAGATGTCAAGCTTGTGAAAAGTAGGCTAGGCGGCCACCAAATTGGGTACCAGATGGATATGGTAGAGGGATTGATTCACAGTTCTCTAAGGTCCTATCAAACGTGTTTTCTGGTGGGATGCTGGGGTTGGAAGGATGATGGGGCGGGGTGGGAGGGAGGATGTTATGCTTGCTACACTGCACCCTCTGCTGCTTCCTGGGTGGCTCATAACCCCTCTAATGATAAAAGGATTGAGGAGCTGATCATTACTTGTGGGGCTGCGATCTGTGGTGTTTCATCATTGGCACTGGAATGTAGATGCCCAGCAAGCAGAGGGTTGCCCTTGAGTCCTTTAAGGAATGTAATGACTCATGTCTTTTCTCTAAAAGTATTGTTTCCTTCAAAGCGCAAATCCTTCGCCATAGATTAGACATCTCTGGGGAATCCAGAGGACTGGAGCCAGAGTGCCAGACATACAATCATAGAAGTCACCACCAAGTGGAAGGATGTATCCACTGCATTGACTAAGGCCTGGAGGGACTATCTGGCTAGCAATTTACCCTCCCCAATGAGTGCTTTGAATTGGAGCCTATCCTCTTGTGGGAGTTTAAGAGTGAATTCCGCTAACTTAGTATAATTAATAAAATCATATTTTGACATTAATACTTGATAGTTTGAATACAGAATGGTTAGCTGTAACATTTTTTCTCTCCTGAAGAGATCTAAACATTTAGTTTCCTCATTGGAAGTGGTGGATTTAGGCTGTTGTCTGCTTCTTTCAGCGACAGTTTGAACTACTAATGAATTAAGAGCAGGGTGTGTAAATAAACATTCTGCTCCTTTAGTTGGCATGAAGTATTTCTTCTCCATTCTTTTCGGAATGGGGGCATAAGTGACTAGAGTCAGCCAGACAGTTTCAGCCAGTTCTAAGATGGCTTCATTAATGGGAAGTGCCACCTTACTGGGACCAATGCTCTGGAGAATGTCCAAACGTTTATGAGGGGTGTCCTGTACTTCCTTCAGGTAGTGTGTCAGCAATTCTCCTGTGCAGGTCTTCAAATTGCCCATAGTCATCAAGAAGTGAAGGTGAAGCTGGTGTGACCACCTCATCTGGGGATAATGATGAACCATTGGAGCTGGTGGTTCTGCCTGATCCAGTTCTTCCTATTCCTCCATTAGTTCTTAAGGAAGTTCAGAATCCTCTTTGCAAGGGGAGGCTTTTCTGGAAATTAAGGCAGTCCTCATGGAGTAGTAAGGTACTATTGATCCCAAGGTGCATAATCTCTTTTAGGAGATTTGGACAGCGCCCAAGAGACTCTGGATGTTCTGTCTGGGCTGATACTTTCTCACTAACTCTGACTCATCAGAGGAGGTGCCAGCTTCAAATTCCACAAACAGTGCTGTAAAATACGTGGGGGCCTTGTTATTCCCTGGCTGCTATATGATACCGGTGAGCAACTCTCTTTTTCTTACAAAATCTGGACCAATGGTTGGGGGGGAGGAGAATATGTTTGGGTAGGAAGAGACACACCCCCAGCTCCCAACTACTAACAACTACACAAGTATAAAAATGGCCTAAAACTATTATCTAAAAACGATTTACATAAAATTACACTTAGATCTAGAAGAAGCTAGATAATGTTGCAGATACTGAAGAGGCTCCATCTCAGACCATGGTTAGAAGAGAGGCAGATGGTCTGCACCACCCCTTATGCCCTCAGTTCAGATCATGATGAGGAAAGGGTTGCAGGTGTGGACCAATGGACACTGCTAACAAGAACCTTCTGGTCTCAGGCACATGGAGAACATGTGCACCCATAGTGGAATACATATAGGGACCATTGCTCAAAGAACTATATGCTGTTACAGTAAACCTTTACTGTAATGTCACTATAATTACCTTTTGATTACCCGCACTTTCTCTTGCAGTTTGGTAGTGTCTGCAACTGTCAGACAACCTTTCACGAACATGAAGCATCCAACACAATGCACATAATTCTCTGAAGCAACCTACAAGAGAAATAACACAATACAACTTAAGTTACTTAAAGGTGAAATAAAGGAACAACTTGTTAATTAAAATGTTCAATTACAGGTAGCAGTAACTTAGAGGAAAGGTTTTAATCCTTGATTTTTCAAGAATGACCAGTAGTCGGATTTCTGTAGTCACTCTTTCTTTCAATATCTCAGATCTATAAAAACATATGTTCAACATCTTGGAAGAAAAGGTTACTCACCTTAGTAACCGGTGTTCTTCAAGATGTGTTGCTCATATCTATTCCAGTTAGGTGTGCGCGCGCGCGCGCGTGCACGGACGTCGGAAACTTTTACCCTAGCAGCTACCCGTCGGGCCGGCTGGGGAGCCCCCTGGAGTGGTGCCGAAATGGCGCTCTATATAGTCCCCTGCCGGCCCGACCCCCCTCCAGTTCCTTCTTGCCGGCTACTCCGACAGTGGGGAAGGTGGGGGGGATGGAATAGATATGAGCAACACATCTCGAAGAACACCGGTTACTAAGGTGAGTAACCTTTTCTTCTTCTTCGAGTGGTTGCTCATATCTATTCCAGTTAGGTGATTCCCAAGCCTTACCTTGGAGGCGGGTTCGGAGTTACGGAAAAACAGCTTGTAGGATAGCCCTACCAAAAGCTGCGTCATTACGTGAATGGCGGTTGATGGCGTAGTGCGTCGTAAAGGTGTGCACCGAAGCCCAGGTTGCGGCCCTGCAGATTTCCTGAAGGGGAACGTTGGCCAGGAAAGCCGCCGAAGAAGCTTGCGCTCTCGTAGAGTGGGCTGTGACCGCTGGCATCGGGACCCTCGCCAGGTCGTAGCAGGCACGGATGCAGGCTGTAATCCATGACGATATGCGCTGCGAGGAGACCGGAGCGCCTTTCGAGCGTTCTGCGATGGCAACGAACAGCTGGGATGTCTTACGGAACGGCCTTGTGCGTTCAATGTAGAAGGCGAGTGCCCTTCTGACATCCAAGGAATGTAGCCGTTGCTCTTTGGAGTTGGCATGCGGCTTAGGGAAGAAGACAGGTAGAAAAATGTCTTGTGACATGTGGAAGGGCGAGACCACCTTTGGGAGGAAGGACGGATGGGGTCGAAGCTGGACCTTGTCCTTATGGAAGATGGTATACGGAGGGTCACATAGGAGAGCCTTCAGCTCGGATACCCTTCTGGCTGATGTGATGGCCACTAGAAAGGCGACCTTCCACGACAGATAGAGGAGGGAGCAGGAGGCCATTGGCTCAAAAGGAGGGCCTGTAAGTCGAGAGAGGACGAGATTGAGGTCCCATGCTGGAACAGGTGGCTTTATTGAGGGATGAACCTTTTTCAGGCCCTTGAGGAAGCGACGCACCACGGGGTGCGCGAATATTGAGTGGCCCTCTGACCCTGGATGAAAAGCCGAGATGGCCGCAAGGTGGACCTTCAGGGATCCAAGTGCAAGGTGGTTATCCCTGAGATGTAACACGTAGTCCAGAATAGACGGCATGGAGGCAAGGTGTGGAGATATGTGCTGTTGAGCGCACCAGAGAGAGAACCTTTTCCACTTTGCCTCATACGTGAGCCTTGTGGAGGGCTTACGGCTCTCAAGGAGCACTCGTCTAACTGGATCCGAGCAAGCCATCTCCGACCGGTTCAGCCATGAAGTCTCCACGCTGTCAGATGCAACGAGTGGAGGTCTGGGTGGAGAAGACGACCGTGATCTTGGGAGATGAGATCGTGGCTGATCGGGAGAGGAATGGGGGGGCTGTATCGACAGGTCCATCAGGGTCGGGTACCAGCACTGTCATGCCCAGGCAGGGGCCACCAGAATGACGTCCGCCTTGTCCCTGCGAATCTTGAGGATGACCTTGTGGAGTAGTGGGAAAGGCGGAAACGCGTAAAGGAGATGACGTGACCACGAGATCGTGAAAGCGTCCGCAAGGGAGCCCGGGCCGTGTCCTCTGAAGGAGCAGAAACTCGGGCACTTCCTGTTGGTTCGAGAGGCAAACAGGTCGAGCTGGGGAAAGCCCCAGGTGCGGAAGATTGAATGGATCACGTCTGGGCGTATGGACCATTCGTGGACCAGGAAGCGTCTGCTCAACTGGTCTGCCAGGACATTCTGGACTCCAGGGAGGTAAGACGCCTGGAGAGAGACGGAGTGAGTCAAGTAGAGGTCCCACAGCAGAAGGGCTTCGCGGCACAGCGGTGATGATCGAGCCCTGCCCTGCTTGTTCAGGTAGTACATGGCAGTTGTATTGTCTGTGAGAACCTCGACGCAGCGGCCTTGTAGGTGAGCCAGGAACACTTGGCAAGCTAGACAAATAGCCCTGAGCTCCTTGATATTGATGTGGAGATCGAGCTCGTGCTGTAGCCACATGCCCTGCGTTGTTAGTTGCCCGAGATGAGCGCCCCAACCCAGAGCGGATGCATCTGTTACTAGAGTTAGCGTGGGAAGGGGGGCTGAAACGGGACCCCTTCGCGTAACGTCAGTGGGTTTAGCCACCACGACAGGGAGTTCAATGTGTGGGGAGGAATTGTGACAACCATGTCCAGCCTGTCTCTGTTGGGTCGATAGACAGAAGCCAGCCACGCTTGCAGTGGACGAAGACGTAAGCGGGCATGTTGGACCACGTACGTGCAGGACGCCATGTGAACCAGCAGCTGAAGGCATTGTCTTGCGGTGGTGGTCGGGAACCGACGGAGCGAATTAATCAAGTCCATGATGGCGAGGCGACAAGCCTCTGGGAGGAACGCCCGAGCTCTGGTTGCGTCGAGGACCGCTCCGATGAACGGGATGGACTGAGTCGGTTCCAGCACTGACTTGCTGGTGTTTAGGATGATACCAAGGTGAGAGAAGGTGTCCCTGATCATCTGTACGTGTATTTGTACCTGTTGACGGGACCGGCCTCGCACTAGCCAGTCGTCGAGGTATGGGAACACGTGAATGTGGTGGCGGCAAAGAAACGCGGCTACTACTGCCATGCATTTCGTAAAGACACGGGGGGCCGTGCACAGGCCGAAAGGAAGAGCTGTGAACTGGAAGTGTGTCTTGCAAACGACGAACCGGAGGAATCGTCTGTGAGCCGGTGTAATGGAGATATGGAAATATGCATCTTTCATATCGAGGGCGGCATACCAGTCCCCAGGGTCCAGGGAAGGGATGATGGTGGCCAGGGAGACCATGCGGAACTTCAGGTTGACGATGTATTTGTTGAGGTTCCTCAGGTCCAGAATGGGTCGTAGACGCCCCTTGGCCTTGGGGACAAGGAAGTAGCGGGAGTAGAAACCCTTTCCCCTGAACTTGTGAGGCACCTCCTCCACTGCTCCGAGTTCGAGGAGCGCTTGTACCTCTTGATAGAGAAGTTGCTCGTGAGAAGGGTCCCTGAAGAGGGATGGGGAGAGGGGGTGAGGAGGAGGGGTAGAGTGGAAGTGGATAGAATATCCCCCCTCTACCGTCCGGAGGACCCATCAGTCTGATGTAATACGGGACCAGGCATGGTAGAATCGGGACAGACGATCCAGAAAGGGTAGAGAGGCAGGACTGAGCAGGAAGGGTAGGCCGTCCTCGAAAGTCCCTTCAAAATGGGCGCTTAGCACCCTGAGCTGCTTTGTGCTGTCCCTTGTTTTGCCCTTGGGGCGGGCGGTTAGGCCTGCGACAACCAAAACTGGTTCTACGGCGGGAGAAGTCCTGACGTGGTCGAGGCGGGAAAGAGCGCTGTTGGGATGGCTGGGGCTTGAACAGCTTCCTGAGCGTCGCCACGGTATGCATCCCCAAGGACTTGATGGTGTTTCTTGTGTCCTATGCAGGCGTGAGTCCGTCAGGTCGGCGAACAGGCCCTTGCCGTCAAAGGGGAGGTCCTGGATGGTGTTCTGGACCTCCGCTGGCAAACCCGATGACTGGAGCCATGCACTCCTCCTCATGGAGATGCCCGTTGCCAGCGTTCGGGCTGCCGCATCAGCCGAGTCCAGGGCACCCTGTAGGGAGGTACGGGCCACCTGTTTGCCCTCGTCAGCCATGGCTCTAAGTTCAGTTTGGGACTCTGGTGTAAGCTGGTCCTCAAACTTCCTTAGGGCTGACCAGGTGTTGTGGGCATACCTACTAAGGATCGCTAGTTGGTTGGTGATCCTTAGGGAAAGTCCGGCAGTGGAGTAGACCTTTCTCCCGAAGAGGTCAAGGCGTTTGGAGTCCTTGGACTTGGGAGCTGGGCCTTGCTGTCCGTGCCTCTCCTTGGCGTTGACAGCCTCCACCACGAGGGAAGAAGGTGCGGGATGGGTGAAAAGGTATTCAAACCCCTTGTCTGGAACAAAGTATTTCCTCTCCACCCCTCTAGGTGTTGGGGGGATGGAGGAAGGGGTTTGCCAGAGCGCCGTAGCATTGCCGCGGATGGTTTTGTTCATCGGCAAAGCGACTCTGGAGGGACCCTCTGGCTTCAGAAGTTCATCCACCATCGGGTCGTCCTTCTCCTCCGCCACCTCCTCTATGGGCAGGTTCATGCTAAGAGCCACCCTCCGGAATAGCTCTTGCAGGACCTTAAAATCCATAGGCGGAGGCGCAGATGATGATGTCCCCGCTACGGCTTCATCAGGAGAGGAGGAAGAGGTTGTGAGAGGGAGGGGAGGCTCAGGCAAGTCGTCCCGCTCTAGGGTGGGCTGCTGGAGAGGTAAGGGAGACGCCGCCCTTTGTCCCGGGGTTGTATCACCGGGTGCAGTCTCCTCAGCAGGTGGGCGGGAGATGGTCGCCACAGGAGGGTGGACTCGTACCAGCGGACGGGGGGGTAGGGGTGCACCTTGGGCCTCATGGTACGCCCAGGGTGTCCAGAACGGCCACTGGGGTTGCCAGGCAGCCGGCAGGGCTTGCGCTGGGGCCAGTGGGGTTGCCTCCGGTGTTTTGGAGGGCCCAGCCGAGCTGGTGGAAGACGGTTCCCGGGATGGCCAAGGAGGGGCGGTGCGCGACGTCGGGTGGTCCTTGGAGGGTCTGAAGCGTGTGGCATGTGGCTCACGCGACCTCGATCGGGACCGGGAGCGGTACCGCACCCGCTCATCGCGGTACCGTGGGGACTCGCGGTGCCTTGGGGATCGGCGCCGCGGGGATGGGTCCCTGCGCGGGGTGTCCCGGCGCCGTGGAGACGAGTCTCGGTGCGGAGAGCCCCGGTGCCGTGGAGACGAGTCTCGGCGCGGAGAGTCCCGGTGCCGTGGAGACGAGTGCCGTGGAGGCGAGTCTCGGCGCGGAGAGCCCCGGTGCCGTGGAGATGAATCTTGGCGCGGAGAGTCCCGGTGCCGTGGAGACGAGTGCCGTGGAGGCGAGTCTCGGCGCGGAGAAGCCTGGTGCCGTGGAGACGAGTGCCGTGGAGGCGAGTCTCGGCGCGGAGAACCCCGGCGCCACGGGGAGTGCCGGTGTCGTGGGGACAAGTCCCGGCGCGAGGTGTCTCGGTGCCGTGAGGAGTCGCGGCCCGGTGTGTCCCGGCGTGGGGACCGGTCTCGGCGTGGGGTGTCCCGGTGTCGTGGGGACGCGTCCCGGCGCGGGGTGTCCCGGTGCCGCGGGGGTACATCTCGACGCGGCGAGTCTGGGTACCGCGGGGAGGGCCCTTGGGGCTGGCGGCGAGGAGAGTCCCGTCGCCGAGGAGAGTCCCGGTGCCGTGGGGATTGAGACCGGTGCGGCAGGTCTTGACGTCGAGGCGTCTCTGCCGAGGGTCGAGCCCGTGGTGGGGAGTGGTGCCGGGAAGGCGTCGCGCTCGTCCTGGACACCGAGCGGGACCATGATCTGGCAGACCAGGAGGACCTCGAGCGTGAACGGCTCCGAGGTTCCAAGCTGCGAGACCTGCGCCACGAGTCCGACCGGCGCCGTGAGTCAGACCGATACACCAGCCGGTGCCGGGACTCCGAACGGCGCCGGGACCTCAAGCGGTGTGAAGGAGGCTGTAGCTGAGCCGACGGTCTGAGGATCGTCGGCTTGCCTCTGGAGATGACCGGGGGCTGTGCCTGGGTTGGTGCCGGCACGGGAGACGCGGTCATCTCGATCAAGCCCCTGGTAGCCTCAAAAGTGTCCGGCGTCGTGGGTGCGACCAAGACGACTGGGCACGGGGGTGTCTGTGGGCGCGGACTAGCGCTCCTCTGCTCCGGGGCAGCAGGGCAGGGTGGTGCCGCAGCGACGTCTGGTGCCTTGCGTCCGGAAGAGAGGGAGCGGTGTCGGGGACGGCCCCGGGTTCCCGACGGTGCCCGGCCCCGAGGCGGGCGGGAGTCCTTATGCGGTGCCGCAGCCGGCGCCGATGGCGGTGCACTGCGCACCGAGATGGTAGAGCCCGCACCTTGAGAGGGGAAGAGTGCCGCCTCCATCAGCAACTGTCTTAAGCGGATCTCTCTGTCCTTCCTGGTGCGGGGCTTAAAGGACTTACACAGCTTGCACTTGTCCGCTGTGTGAGACTCACCCAGACAATGAAGACAGGAGTCGTGGGGGTCTCCGGTGGGCATGGGCCTGTTACAGGATCCACACAGCTTGAATCCTTGCGAAGGCATGCCCTATGCCCGGAGGGCTTGGGAGGAGCCCGGTAACAGTAGAAGAAAACCACTGCTAACACTACAACTAAACTACTCTAATCTATAACAATAAGAACTATTTACACTAAATACTGAGAACAAACGGATAGCTAGGGAGTAGTGGAGCACTTGCGAGCAAGAGAACCACTGTTCCAACGACCGTCACGGGCGGTAAGAAGGAACTGGAGGGGGGGGTCGGGCCGGCAGGGGACTATATAGAGCGCCATTTCGGCGCCACTCCAGGGGGCTCCCCAGCCGGCCCGACGGGTAGCTGCTAGGGTAAACGTTTCCGACGTCCGTGCAGTCATAAGGGCTAGTTACCAAATGAAAAAAAAAAAAAGCTTTTTTTTTTCTAGGGGGAAAAAACCCATAACAACTAACCAACACTAAACTAACGCTAACTACCAGCTAATATTTACATACACGGGAGAAATTAGCTGCTTGGTGTGTAAGAGGTGTGGAAGCCGCTAGGGTTTCAGCTCACTGCCCCTGGCAGTAAGAAGGAACTGAGGGATGGTTGGGCCTGCTCCATTTTTTATGCCCTCAGGTTGGGAGCAGGTGGACACTTTGGGCACAGTGTGGCCCCAACAGACACTGCTGGCCAAAAGAATCTGAACTTGAGTGCATGTGCACCAGAAATGGAATACATATGGACAAGCACTTGTAGAAGAATTGGGTTTGAGAATCTAGCCTTTCAATTTTGCCAAAAGAATATGTCAACCACTATTCACAAGTTAATAAAGATTCTTCTTTATAGGGTCAGATTCTCATTTCTCTTGTCTCGCAGCAAAACGTAGATCAAGGAAAACTAAAATCGTGGCATCTTTGTATTCACGTAGTAAAATTTCCTAATCAGTTGGAATCTTTGAGGAGAGATATTGTAAGCATTAAAGAATTGGGAGAGCTCTAACATAGATCAGCTTGCTTCAAAGGAATCATTATCATCACCACCAATTCTGATTATTTTCACATTAATTTGTCCCAATTTATTGTCTATGGATTTCTTTATACTATAGTACATTTAGTTTTCAGTAGCACAGATTGCCTTTGACCAAGTTTTCTCCCACCACATTTTTATACACTTCTAGTAATTTGACATTATGAAGTTTTTTAATCTTCAAGTTAGTACATTCTCTGAATAATATGAGAAAGAGGCCATCTCTCCCACCCCCAAAATAATCATGACTAAACACAGAAATTGGAATAAGAGCTGCAAAGCAGTGTAGCCCAGTATACACCTGTCTCTATAATTTTAGTTAAAAAAAATAAATAAATGGAAAGACATTACTAATTCATTTTTAGTCTTTAAAAAACAAGGATGATTAACTCATTTTCTAATAAATTGGAAACAATATATAATTACAACTTATATTTTATTAATATACTAATATTTTAAAATTATAGCAAAATATAAATATCCTTCTGAGTTATCAAAAACTGCAAACATTTTGAAAGATTTACAACAGACAGCACTGCAGAAGACACTGTATCTTGACATATTTTCAATCAACTGCAAAAATTAATAAAACCTAGAGAGTTCCCTTGCACATGCAGCTTCTCATCCCTTGTTCTATTTTCCAATCATAAATTACTTATTCAATTTTATTACATATACCTATTGTTGTACAAGAAACATCATCAAAGCAATGGTCTCCAGAAGATGCAGGTCTAAAGAATATTGTACTAAATTTAGAATAATGAAGCAAAGTTTCAGGAAATGAACTTAATGAAGGAAGAGTGCCTTTCATTCGAATCTATAGGCAGGAAAAGAAAACAAAAATGTTATAAACTTAGAACAATTTTATTTGTGACAATTTAGAAATTAGCAAGTTACTTTTATAAATGCTTACAAGTTAAAATCTTTATTATTCAGTTCATCTGTATGTGAAAATTCTAATGAAATCAACTGACGTCTATCATATCAGGATTGAATGGCCCCTTTAATTTACGGACAGACTATTGCCATAATCAATTATATTTCCATATTTCCTGCTTTCTATTTCCTGTAATGCAATGGACCTGAACCCAGGTTAATTTTTTTTAAAGGAACACATTTTCATCTAATAAATGTACAAGCTATGACAACTACAATGCTTTATTTAATATGATGATAGAGTGAATTAGCAGGGTGATGGAACTTTAGTATAACTACAATATAAAACAGCTAAGAAAACCTGAGTTGCTCTGTTTCAAAACCTTTATTATATTACAAGGCTTAATTTTAAGTCAATGACATTTAAATAGTTGAGATTAAAAAAGTTTTATTACATGTGTACTTTGTGCTCTAGATGGCTGAAAATTTGCATCCAGTTGCCAATCAATTATCGTGGGGAACTTTTACGGCCTGTTATTCTGGAAATCAGATTAGATGATCATAAAGGTCCTTTCTGGTCTTGGAATCTATATGAATCCATAAGGTGTTAATAATTATTTCTAAAGCCCCGAGTGGTCTGGAACCCAATTGTCACTTCGTTCCCACCTCCATAACACTAGCAATTTGTGAAGCCAAAATCTTGGACCCCCTCTTGTTTAGGTTTCAGTTTCCTCTGGAAAGTAAACTATGAGAAGAATACAGACAGCAGCTGTCTGAGACGGAGACTCTTATCAGACTAGGAAGGCTTTAGAGTGGATCGCTCTCAAAGTCATCCTCTGTAATATTTACTACAGATAATGGAGTTAAAATTAAACAAGTTTATTATTTACCTTTTGCATTACTTTTCTTGCCCATTTCAGTTGCACAATATACCACTGTGCCACAGGGTAGGAACAACGAGCAGCCCGGAAGAGCAGCAGAATTCGCTGAAGGACCCCAGATACCTTCTGACGATAATCTCTTTCAATTTTTAAAGGAGAGTCATTGTAGTCTTTCTGAGAAATACAAAGTTTAAGTACATGACAATAAGACCAATAGTTTGGGAGGATATAAAAAATGAAGGAATTGAGCTACAAATGGAATATCTGCTCTTCAGAACACTTCTCTTCTTCGTCTTAAGAGCAGAGATTCCACAAAGTAGAAGGAAAAACTGAAAGGAGCTTTTCAAAGAGGCTTCTCGCTATTGTGGTGCCACACAAGTAATTGGCTGAAGTTTTTTGGAAGAAAAACTGAATTAGAAGGTTCAAACTAACATTCATGCAACTTCTACTAAATATGCTTACTTCACTTAGAGAAGCTGGTTGGGGACAATATAATGGTGGTGCAGGAAGATATAGCCCATCAGGCACTAAACCAGACAATTTTCTGCTGAGGTCCTTGGCAGAGTCTATCAAAAGTTGAAATGTCTCTGAGAGAATGTCTGCATCTGCCATAACAGCTGCTTTCAGTATTTCTTGCACTGAACCAAACAGGACATTTGCATCTTCCTCTTCAATGGGATCTAAAAAATACCAAGAATTGAAACTGATACGGTAAATGCATCAATTGATGCAATGCTTTCTTCTGAAATTAATAAACAGCATTATTGTATTTTACATTCATTTTTCCAGAATTTATGAATAACTCATATTTACTTTCTTTAATACAAGATTTGAAAAAGTGAATAAATGTAGAGTTAAAAAAACTACTTCTAATGCTTAATAATTAACTCTGGTTGTTTTTTGTTACACAACATCTCCCACAAATCTAGATGTCTGAACTGCTCTCCTTTCTCTGCAGCTCATGGAGGTGGATCAGTGTTTTAGTGCTGAGATGCTGGCAGACCAGGTGCCAGGTCTTGCCAAGGCTGTAGGCATCAGCTGAGCACTGACAAATTCATAGCTGGAAACCAGACCAGCTCATCTGTATGCTAGTAGTGTTTAAGATAGATGTTAGCCTTGTAAGGATGTATTTACTCTATAACATGCTTGTAAATTGCTGCATGTATTAATCTTAACTTGCAATGTCTGTATCCCATGTTATAAGGTAACATGTAAATTTTGCTTTACAATTATAAAAATGCCTGCTCTGAACTCCTGAATTGGCAGGAAGAGTGGTACCCCTGCCACCAAGGAGGACTATGAAAACTAAGTGAGCCATTGTGAAGCAACAAGATTTTTAAAAAATGGGTTAATAGCCCTCTCACACCCATAAAGGTGCAAGGAATCTTGTCCCATCAACTTGAATTCTGGAAGAGGAAAATATAGATAGATGACATGAAATTTTTTCATCTCTTTGCTGTTTGGACTCTCACAGGACTGGAGCTAGGAAACAAAAGCAGAAATCCACAGGGTCAACCTGGGTTAGCCTTAAAAGATATTCAGTGATGACAATTTACTACAGCTCTGTCACCTTTTCGAACCACTATAACTTGTGTGTGTATATGTTGCCTGCTTTAACCTTTATTTAACTCTCTCATTTCTTTTTCCTACCTAACAAATACTTAGTTAGTTTACTACAGGATTGGCTACAAGTGTTGTCTTTGTTGTGAGATCTGGGGTACAAATTGACATGGGATAAGTGACTGGTCTCTCAGGACTGGGAGCAATCTGAATATTTTGTGATCTTTGGTATAAATGACCATTTAACATTAAGCTTGCCTGGGTGACAAGAAAGACTGGAGTGTCCAAGGGGACAGTCTATGACTTCATGGTAAGGCTATTATAGTTCTTCGGGAGTTCACATTTGTAACTGGGCTGATGAAATCTAATGACAGAACATAGCACCAGTTTGAGATGTCTGCCCTGCTTTTCGACAGTCTGCCCTGGCACTCACAGTCGTGAACCACTCCAAACAGCGTGACAATGGCTAAGACAAAGAATACCGTAAATCACAAATGCAAACAAGGCCTTGAAATACGGACTTCAAAAAGCAGAGCAGAAAAAGGGATATGGATAATTTTACTACAATGAGACTTTCTGGAACAACTTTGGCGCAGTGCAGAAAAACAACATTTTTTGTCTTGCTATAGGCCGAAGTAATACTTCAGTGTTCTATAACTTTAGTGCCAATGCAATGATGCTTTCCATACTGTTCATACATCCACATTTATTTCAACGTGTCTTATTTTTATTATGCTCTAAATATGTACATTTGCCAATAAAATATTTTATAGTCAAACCAAACTGAAGTGAATATATAATATGTCTAGATCTTCCTCCCCAAACAAGAAGGAAGATATGCGCCATCTTGGGCATGGGAAAAGCCAAAAGACCAACAGGATACTATGCGGTGGTGTTGTAGCCTTGTTGGTCCCAGGATATTAGAGAGACAAATGGGTGAGGCAATATCTTTTATTGGACTAACGTCTGTTTGTGAGAGAGAGAAACTTTTGGGAACTTACACAGACCTGAAAAAGAACTCTTTGTGAACTCGAAAGCTTGTCTCTCTCACAGATGTTGGTCCAATAAAAGATATTACTTCACACACCCGTCTCTCTATAGGATTCTAGGCACTTATAGTAGCTATCTGAATATATGGTGATAATAACTATCTTCATAATGCTAAAGACATTTATTTTTAAAGTGAACACCTAGGATTTGTGAAATCAACTGGAATAAAGTTGATAGTAAATAGGATGAAACTATATTTGTAATATACCCGTAAATTGTTTATATTTAGTGCTTCCTTCATCTGATGTTTCAAAACTGACTGGCTGTCCCAAAAAAGACTGTAGTTTTTCCTGAAAAATGTGTGTTGGAGTCAAGTTCAAAGGCAGATGTAAATCCATTTTCTCTGACCTGAAAGTAAATCAAGAAACTATTAATTAATGACAAAGTAATAAACAATATATATCTGTGGAGAAATCAAGGAAATTCTTTGGAAACATCTTTCCTTTTTCTGAAAAAAAACTTCCACAGATAAAATTATTAATCTGAGGCACACTGGCTGAGGCACAAACATCTATTTAAATCTTGTATCTATTAACCTGTAAGTGTCTTAGGGGAAGGACACTACCTTCTCTGCTAAGTAAAATACTTGATAATACATGATACTATACAATAATGCATGATGATAATTCTGAGTTCCCTTATTTGAACAAGCATAACTCACTTTAAGAAGTCACCATCGCTTTGACAGTACAGATTATAGGCCACACCTATTGAAACGGACATTTTCCAGTCTCCAAGTTTGTGTGCTAGCCATGCAGCCTCTGGAATCAGTCCACCCACAAAGAGCAAGTCAAGAGTATATTCAGCTGTCCATACAGAAGAAAGGTTCTGGTCTCTAACAGCACTGGTGACCAGAGAGTGCTGTAGTGGAACAACTCGAGGGAACCAGTCTATGAAAGGAAAATTATTAAAAACATATGTTAATTACATATCCTGCAGGTTAGTTAAAATAAATTCAGTGTTTATAGCAGGGGTCTCAAACACGCGGCCCGTGGGACACATGTGGCCCGCGGAGTTATTTCCTGCAGCCCGCCATAGGTGCCAACTCCACTGACAGCCAAGCTCCAAACATTACCGAGTGTTTATATATTATTAAAACCCCTTTTTGCATTACAGTTTTTAAAAAGTTAATACATTGACTTTTAATAGAATACTATATTACTCTTCATTTTTTTTCATTTTTGACTATATTTTTGTATCATTGTATGAAAAAGTTTCAGTGATGTGGCCCTCAGGCCAATTTACTAGTTCTCATGTGGCCCTTGTGGTGATTTGAGTTTGAGATCCCTGGTTTATAGTGTGGCATTTGATCACACCACCTTGTTGTGTAACTGATTTTTTTTTTATTACCTTTATAACATGGTATATGATTTTTAAAGGATAATATGGGGCAGAGCCTCAGCTGGGGAAAGTTGTCATAGCTCCATTAAACTCAGAACTATGATAATTTTCACAAGCTGAGGATCTGCCCCATAGGCTTTTCTCTATCAAGTATCTTCTCTCTGTCTGGCACTTACAGACAGACAGAACAAGTTGCCTCTTAACCTTCTCTTTGCTGAGCTAAATTCAGTGCCCAAAATCATTGTTAACAGAGAGTTCAGGTTGACCAACAGTGCCTTGTACCCTTCCAGAATGTCGAGTGCACCTATACTTAAGTCTCTAAAAACAAGAAAATAACTTAAGATACACACCAGCCCTACCCCTGCAACTTTAACTCTACTCCCTGGAGTCGACAAAAGCCATTGGGGATATACGGAAAGTACATTTCAGCCAGGGCTGCCCTATAATGAGCAAACATAAGGAATGACTAATTTAATAAGTCATTTTATTTGATGCAAAGTGTCCCATCGAATTGTATTCTCTCATTCATTTCCACAGACTCTAACTGCCCTTCACTGTGTGAGAGACAGCTGTATTGACTGATGCAGGGATTAATTGCAGTAGGTTGCCATAGCTCACTCTGTGATATGGAGAGAGGTACATCTGCACCCAAAGGTATCATGGACTGCTCATTTCTGTGCTGAGTTAGGTGAGTTGTGCAAGCCACAAGTCTAGTCTTGCCATGGAGATTTGTAGCATAAGGGAAAGGTGCTCTGCACAACCTGCAGCAGCACAGGAAAATTGCAGAAGTAGAAAGTTGCCATTAATCTTAATTGGGTGTTTTCAGTTGAGGTGTTCAGAACACCATGTGGAGGTGAATACAGACTGACTCAACCTGACAGGTGTGAAGTGATCCATTCACCTCATGGGGGTACTCTTCTCCCCACTCTCCCAAAGTCTACCCCAGTCTCTGTTGTGGAGTATGTGAGCTTTACAGCATGTGAATATCAAAATCAGCTGTTTATTGTGAGGGATGTGTTTGAGGAACTAGCACCCTGACCAAATGACTCCAAAGTAACACCAAGAAGCATACCCCTGCAAATGTCATGGCATACCAATACTCTAAATAATCTCACTATGCACATGACTTTTAGAGCATTTTTAAAACTACAAGCTCATAACATAAGGAGCACGTGGTATGATTACACTACCCTATGTTGCTTACGAGAGCTTCTCATCTTCCCTTTAGTTAATTACAACTATTTTCCTTGACAATACTTCCAAAGTAAAAACAGAGAATGCATGTGGATGAGAGAGCACTTTGAAGTACCAGCTCATAAACCAGAAACTCTGCTCTCAGGGCAAAACTTCCAAAAGGAACCCTTGCAGAATGCAGGCAGAGAGCACCTAATGTGCAAACACACATTCTCAGAAAGCTGCCAAGGTCAGGACTAAAACTCACACTAGAAGGTGCTGCTTGGATTTAATGGCCACAGCATGTCAGCTTGAGTCACCCTGTTACTCTAATGTCAGGCTGCTTGGAACATCACAGCTTACAACAGAGCCCCCATCCTCTTGCACATGCACATATAATTTTCTCAAGCCACACTGTAGATTCAACTTATCACCTGGATCACCTGGATCACCTGTATCGATCGGACTTCAGCTGTTGTTAAGACTGCGCCAATCACAACACGTCTGCCATTCTTCTTGCACTCTTGCCTTTCTTCTCCACGTTCGTCCGAAACGTTTAGCGATGTCATCTTCCCATCTTCTTGGAGGCCGACCGGGGGGGGTCTTTTCTGTTCTCGCGGGTACCACTCAGCAATGATTGCGGTCCACCTGTTATCCGTGAGCCGTGCTGTGTGGCCCGCCCATCGCATCTTGTTATGTCTGCTTTCCACGACAATATCTTTCACACCGCTGTGTTCTCTGATGATTTCATTTGGTATACGATCCAGAAGGGAGATTCCCAACATAGCTCGTTCCATTGCCCTTTCAGCTACCAACAGCCGTTGCTCTTCTCTCTTCGTCAGTGCCCACGTTTTACTGCCATACAGCATGGCTGGCAGCATTGCTGAATTGAAAATATTTTTACGTGTGGTCTTGTCAATTTTTCCTTTGAGGACGTCCTTGATGGAATTAAACGCACACCATCCTGCCCGAATCCTTCGCGAGAGTTCTCTGTTCAGGTCTTGGCGCATATTAACTTCTTGGCCCAAATATATGTACTGTTCCACTTCTTCGATGTCTTCGCCTGTTACCGTTATTCGGGCTTTTTGTAAGATGTCTGATCGCATATATTTCGTTTTGCAGCAGTTCATTTTCAGGCCGACCTGATTCAACTTATATCCTGAATAAATTTTAACGCACTGCTTCTTTTCCCAAAGGGTAGTGTGTGTCAGACAATAGTTGAGATTTATCCTGAATGGGTGATATCAATTTGAGGAGGGGCAGAACCAGAGTTTGAGCCCCAGATGTGTATAAAAAAGGCATTGTAAGAACTGTAAAATTTTTATGTCACATTATGATAGTTTTTAGGAAGGGCTGTATCTTGGGAATCCCTTGTTCAAACAACCTCAAATTTGGATTAACAACTACTCTGGATCCCCATGAGGCACAGCAATTTGCAAAACAATCCAAGTATGTATGTAGATTATAGAATAAACTGAGAATACTCTGTACTATACTTTTTAAGTATGACATTATCTTTATATTATATTATGTTTATATTCATAAAACCAAAGTATAATATATTATATTTATATTAATAAAACTAAAGTATAATTTTATCCTTAATACTAGTAATTATAAAAAATAAAAATCACATATCTAAAAAGCAGAGGACTTACCCTTTTAAGGGTAGGCAACACTGATACAAATAAAAACATAAATCATAACACTGAATCAGAGACAGTTAAAATATTTTTGTTTAACAGAATACCTTGGTTGATGTGAAGTGGAGGTAGAATATCGACTTTATGTGGGGGAAGTATATGAAGCAGCTGATTAGTGAAGTAGGCAGCCATGAATCGTGCCATGGACCGTATTACTGCCACTGCAGCTTCATGATGAACATCTCTTATCATCCACAGTTCATATTGAGAATATTCAGCATCTAAGAGATAGATATCTAATTAAAATGTTTTTGACAATAACAACAAATTGCTATAAAAATTGAGCACTAGAACTGTTTAATTATAGCCAACACAACTCTTTGCACTGAACAAACAAACTGTGGCCCTTAGGCTCTAAAAAAGGGAACTTAGTCAACTCACACACAAACCATAAACTATACAATTAAAGATTCCAAACACTCACTCAACTTATTACAGACTAGACGGAAGTTCTGCAGTCAAATATTTTTAAGAGACAGGAAGACTGATGATTCACAAGTGAGGCATTAAGGAATTAGAGGCTGAAGAATGGAAATAATTAAGGAACTCTCAGCTTCTGTCACAGTTACACAGAAAACCCATTTTCCATCCTTAAGAAAAAGATGTCTTCAGTCTGCAGGGAGCTCTTGGAATTTTTAGAAGGGAATCATGGAGTCATGTTCTTACAGGAGCATAAAAGTTAGACACCAGGTTATCTAAACAATAGCAACACACATTAGCAAATGGATCGGAATTTTTTTTTTAACACGATAAACATACCAGAAAAATCTTCTATCTGCCTTACAGACCACTGAGATCGTCTTAGTATCTCTCTCACAAGATGATCGCTCAGCCCCTGAGCCTCACTTAAGTTGTAGTGATACAGGTGACAATATAATATAGCAAGATAATACCTAGTTTGAAGAAACTGTGTCCTCTTTTCTCCTATATTAAAAAAGGGAAACAAATGCAGAATTGTATATTGAAAAGCAAAAGAAGATAAATATAGGTAAAAAGGGTCGGACACACACACACACACACACGCTCTCTCTCTCTCTTTCTCCTCCCCTATTTCCCTCCCACAAAAGAGGGGGAGTTCCAACTGTAATCCAGGATGCAGAAAAAATTAGCATAAAAGAAGATGCAGAAAGTCAGATGCCCGTCACCTGAAATTGCCTCTATGTAAACATGATACAACTAAGGACCCAGAAGTTATAGAGGGAGCGGAACAGGAAGGGAGACATTCTAGAAGATGAGATCCTATTGCAAACCAGTGCATTTTCAGTCAGAAATCTGCATGGGAGTTAATTCTCCTCCTTGAAGTTCCACTTCTGCAGCTTTTACACAGTCCAAAAAGGGAGTTACTGAGCAGTTGTGGTGTTACAAAGGAAGCACCGCTCAAGTCAGATATGGTGCCAGGAGGGGGTGCCCAGGAGGTAGCAAGGAGAATGCAGACACACTGTGCCTCAAGATCCACAAGGCTAAGACCTGATTTGTCCAGGTATCCTCAAATACCAACAAGGTTTCAAACATCTCTCTCTTAGTGAAAATACAGTTAGATCCTGTACTCTCTGAAATAACTAGTGATACAACCAGGTGGCATTCTTTCTCCCTGAGCCTGTGGGGCAAGGCTAATGCAATAAAAATGAATATTCTGTGTAGGCTCCTCTATATTCTAAGCAGCCTACCTGTATATATCCCTACATCTTAGTTCAGAAAATTTAACAACCTTATTAGAGCCTTTCTGTATGGTTCTGGTCAACGCCCATGACTATCACTTAAAAAATTCCAGCTCCCTGTAGCCAAGAAAGGGTTTGGGCTCCTAGACCTATAAAATTACTTTTATGCTTTTAGCATGTCACAGATGTTAAATTGGTTCTAGCATAAGGCCCTTATACACACATGGGTGGAAACTGAATGAGTATTAATGTATCCAACTCCGTCTGTGGGTCTGCTTGGTTCCTCATTTTTGTCTGATGGAGAAAAATAAGGTGCCTATATTGGTGGCAACACAAAGAGTATGGGTTATCCTAGCTAAGAGGTACCAATTTCATCCTTGCCATCATGCAAAAGCACATATCAGGGTAACCCAGACTTGCAAACTGGGGGGGGGAAACACACATAATTTGGAAGAACTGGCTGAACATGGGTATCATATGTATTTCCTAAAACACTTGCAATGTATCAATTTGGTCTGTATACCCTAAGACTGCCAGAGGCCACAGAGCTACTGGAAACCTTGGAAATTCTTCATAAACTCCTCAGACCCATGTCCACTATGTATGCCTTACTAACAAAGAGGAATTTGATTGGTCTGGAGTTCTTTACGAAAGCATGGGGAGTTATCACAGCCCTTAAAAGAACCCCAATGGCAGAGCATATTATAGAATGTTAAAAAGGCTTCTGTGGATCTCAAGCTATGCCTGATACAGCAAAGGATTCTATTCAAAACATACTGGATGCCACAAAAGTTGGGCAAGATGGGCGGGGGGGTGGCTTTCCTTTGATATTTGTTGGCACTGTAATAAAAAGAAAAAAGGAATCCTGATGCATATACTGTGAGATTGTCCTATAGACAGCTATGGAAAAAAGTGGATACATGAGTGAAAACGGTGCTTGGCTTCAGCAACCAAACCTCATCTGAAAATTAATTATGTACCTACTCTACTGGGTTTAAGTCCACCACAAAGATTTTGGTTCTTGAAGGCTGCAATGACTACCAAGCACATGATTTTACAAAAATGGAGGAGCTTACGCCCAGAATAGAGCGGACCTGTCTGAGTTAGCAGAGAAAGAAAGAATGGCTTATTGACATAGAGATGAATTATATGAATTCAAACAAATGTGGGCCCCATTTCTTGATACACTTGGGTAAAGAATGCAGAGATATTGAATTTCAACCCAAGGACAAACTGCTGGACTGGAAAGTTTAAAGCAGCACAACTGCATTGGTGCAGCTTCACTGCTGTAGGCTCTCTAGTATAGCTGCTCTAAGCTGATGGGAAAGAGTTCTCCTGTCTGCTTAATTACTCCAGCCCCCACGAGCGGCAGAAGCTATGTCAGTGGGAGCTCTCCTGCTCACATGGCGCTGTCCACACCAGTGCTTGTGTCAATGTAACTTATGTCATTTAGGGGGGTGATTTATTCACACCCCTGGGCGACATGGGTTATTTCGACATAAACTGGGAATAATGAATTATACAAATACAAAATGGGAAATGACTGCCTAGGAAGGAGTACTGCAGAAAAGGATCGGGAGGGTTAAAGTGGCTCAAACAAACAAACTAATACTGTTGGGAAAAAAAAAAAGTGAACACCATTATGGGGTATATTAGCAAGATTGTTGTAAACAAGACGTGAAAAGTAATTATTCCACTCTACTCAGCACTGATAAGGCATCAGTTGGAGTAGTGTGTCCAGTTCTGAGCACCACACTTTGGGAAATACGTGGGTAAATTGGAGGAAGTCCAGAGGAGAGCAACAAAAATGATTAAAGGTCTAGAAAACGGCCTACAAATAAAAAAGTGAAAAAAATTGATTTGTTTATCCTGGAGAAGACAAGACGCAAGAGGGACATGATAACAGTCTTTAATGTATAAAAGGTTTGTATCAAGAAGAGGAGCGATACATTTTTCTCCTTATCCACCAAGGACAAGACCAGAAGTAATGAGCTTAAATTGCAGCAAGGGAGATTTAGGTTAAACATCAAGAAAAAATTCCTAACTGTAAAGGTAGTTAAGCACTGGAACAAATTAGCTAGGGAAACTGAGGCATCTCCATTATTGGAGGTTTTTAAGAACAGGTTGGACATAGCTGTCAGGGATGGTTTAGATAATACTTAGTGCTGCCTCAGTGCAGAGGACTGGATTAGCTGACCTATCGTAGTCCCTTCCAGTCCTACCTATGATTCTATCATAGCTCAAATCATATCAGACTTCCATTCCACCTGACCCCTCTGCTTTTTCCCTCCCTCTTCCAGCCCCACACTCTCCTTTCTGTTTTTGCCTATTTGTGTATGTCTTTTTACTATTATTAATATTATTATTATATTTTTATATTTACCCCCCACTCTAACATGTTATATCTCTGTAATACTGTCTGACTTAGTACTGTCTGGTCTTGAAGCTTTGACAAGTTGTAAAGTTGGGTAACTGAATAATTTTATTGGAAATGTGCAGTATTTGGTGACAAATACAAGCTGTAAGTAATTTACCTTTTTGCATTTTTATTGTTTCTTTAGGAAAATTAATACAAAAATCATAAAACCTCCTATATAACCCCTGTCCACTCAGTATATCTGAGAACTACTCCTTGTCCTAAGACATGAGAAGCTGTCCTCAAAAGGTAGCCATGTAAAGATTCTGGAGTATTTCTTTCCTACTTTCTACTCTCTATAAATGCATCAGGGGTAAGCACCAGGGGAGGAGATGAGCTATTTAATCTAGAGGACAGTGCTGCTACAAGAACAAATGGGTATAAATGGGACATACTTAAGTTTAGGCTGGAAGTTAGGAGGAGGTTTCCAACCATCAGAAGAATGTGGTTCTGGAACAGCCTTCCAATAGGAGTAGTGGGGGAAACCTAACTAGTTTTAAGATGGAGCTTGATAAGTTTCTGAACAGTATTATCCAGTGGGGTTGTCTGCAATTCTGGGAACTGGACTCAATGAACCAGGAAGTCCATTCAAGATAGTCTACTCGCTCACCAAATGGATTTTCAGCGAGAGTTTTTTATTTAAAACAAAACAAATTCCTCCTTTAACTTTACAACTTCTGTAGTAATTGTCCTTTGGTTTTTCAAATGTACTTAAACCGTCTTCTGGACTCAATTTTTATTCCCAAGAAAATTTTGATTTCAAGATAGCAGTTCTGGAAAATAGGTGTCTTTTACAAAAGAGCTAACAGCATGTTAACTACAGCAGAGAAGTATGAACAGCCTTGCCAGAATATTGTGCAAACATCTGAAAACTGAAAAGATGAACACTGCACCATTTTCTCCTTGCCTTTTGTTTTGGTTTCTTGAAGAGCCCTCTTCCACAGATCCACAGATTCTTCATATGAGCCTAAAAGAAACTGTTCCTCACCTTTAAAAAAAATACAATATAGTCAACAAAATTACAAGGTATTCAGGTCCTTTCACACATACAGTAACTCCTCACTTAAAAAAAATGAGGAGTACGTGTGGCACCTTAGAGATTAACAAATGTATTTGGGAATAAGCTTTTGTGGGCTAAAACCCACTTCATCAGATGCATGGAGTGGAAAATACACTAGGAAGATAGACAGACAGACAGATTACACACACACACACACAAAGAATATGAAAAGATTGGGGTTGTCATACCAACTCTGAGACAAATAAATTAAAGTGGGCTATTATCAGCAACAGAAAAAAAACGTTTGTAGTGATAATCAGAATGGCCCATTTCAAACAGTTGACAAGAAGGTGTGAGTAACAGTAGGGGGGAAATTAGCATGGGGAAATAGTTTTCGTTTGTGTAATGACCCATCCACTCCCAGTCTTTATTCAAGCCTAATTTAATGGTGTCCAGTTTCCAAATTAATTCCAGTTCTGCAGTTTCTCGTTGGAGTCTGCTTTTGAAGTTTTTTTGTTGAAGAATTATGACTTTTAGGTCTGTAATTGAGTGCCCGGGGAGGTTGAAGTGTTCTCCGACTGGTTTTTGAATGTTATAATTCTTAACGTCTGATTTGTGTGCATTTATTCTTTTGCGTAAAGACTGTCCGGTTTGGCCAATGTACATGGCAGAGGGGCATTGCTGGCACATGATGGCATATATCACATTGGTAGATGTGCAGGTGAACGAGACCCTGATGGTGTAGCTGATGTGATTACGGCTTATGATGGTGTCCCTTGAATAGATATGTGGACAGAGTTGGCAACGGGCTTTGTTGCAAGGATAGGTTCCTGGGTTAGTGTTTTTGTTGTATGGTGTGTGGTTGCTGGTGAGTATTTCCTTCAGGTTGGGGGGCTGTCTGTGAGGACTGACCTGTCTCCCAAGGTCTGTGAGAGTGAGGGATCATCCTTCAGGATAGGTTGTAGATCCTTGATGATGCGCTGGAGAGGTTTTCGTTGGGGACTAAAGGTGATGGCTAGTTGAGTTCTGTTACTTTCTTTGTTGGGCCTGTCCTGTAGTAGGTGACTTCTGGGTACTCTTCTGGCTCTGTCAATCTGTTTTTTCACTTCAGCAGGTGGATACTGTAGTTTTAAGAACACTTGATAGAGATCTTGTAGGTGTTTGTCTCTGTCTGATTGATTGGAGCAAATGCAGTTGTATTTTAGAGCTTCGCTGTAGACAGTGGATCATGTGATGTGGTCTGGATGAAAGCTGGAGGCATGTAGGTAAGTATAGCGGTCAGTAGGTTTCCGGTATAGGGTGGTGTTTATGTGACCATCGCTTGTTAGCACTCTTGTGTCCAGGAAGTGAATCTCTTGTGTGGACTAGTCCAGGGTGAGGTTGATGGTGGGATGGAAATTGCTGAAATCACGCTGGAATTCCTCAAGGGCTTCTTTTACATTGGTCCAGATGATGAAGATGTCATCAATGTAGCGCAAATAGAGTAGGGGTGTTAGGGGACGAGAGCTGAGGAAGCGTTGTTCTAAGTCAGCCATAAAAATGTTGGCATACTGTGGGGCCATGGGGGTACCCATAGCTGTGCCGCTGACTTGAAGGTATACATTGTTCCCAAATGTGAAATAGTTGTCGGTGAGGACAAAGTCACAAAGTGCAGCTGCCAGGTTTGCCGTGACATCATCAGGGATACTGTTCCTGACGGCTTTTAGTCCATCTGTGTGTGGAATGTTGGTGTAGAGGGCTTCTACATCCATAGTGGCCAGGATGGTGTTTTCTGGAAGATCACCAATGGATTGTAGTTTCCTCAGAAAGTCAGTGGTGTCTCGAAGATAGCTGGAAGTGCTGGTAGCGTAGGGCCTGAGGAGAGAGTCTACATAGCCAGACAATCCTGCTGTTAGGGTGCCAATGCCTGAGATGATGGGGCATCCAGGATTATGGATCTTGGGTAGCAGATAGAATATCCCCGGTTGGAGTTCTAGGGGTGTGTCTGTGCAGATTTGTTTCTGTGCATTTTCAGGGAGATTCTTGAGCAGATGTAGTTTCTTTTGATAACCCTCAGTGGGATCAGAGGGTAATGGCCTGTAGAATGTGGTGTTACAGAGCTGCCTAGCAGCCTTTCATTCATATTCCGACCTATTCATGATAGTGACAGCACCGCCTTTGTCAGCCTTTTTGATTATGATGTCAGAGTTGTTCTTGAGGCTGTGGATGGCATTGTGTTCTGCACGGCTGAGGTTATGGGGCAAATGATGCTGCTTTTCCACAATTTCAGCCCGTGCACGTTGGCGGAAGCACTCTATGTAGTAGTCCAGTCTGTTGGTTCGACCTTCAGGAGAAGTCCACGCAGAATCCTTCATTTGTAATGTTGGTAGGAAGGTTTCTGTGGCTTAGTATGCTGTTCAGAGGTGTGTTGGAAATGTTCCTTGAGTTGGAAACGTCGAAAGCAGGATTCTAGGTCACCACAGAACTGTATCATGTTCGTGTGGATGGAGGGGCAGAAGGAGAGGCCCCGTTTGCTGTAAAGGATGTTCATCAGGTGGTTCCGCAGTTTCTTTGAGAGTGTGTGGCACAATCTTTCAGCATAGTACAGACCTAAAAGTCACAATTCTTCAACAAAAAAACTTCAACAGCAGACTCCAACGAGAAACTACAGAACTGGAATTAATTTGGAAACTGGACACCATTAAATTAGGCTTGAATAAAGACTGGGAGTGGATGGGTCATTACACAAACGAAAACTATTTCCCCATGCTAATTTTCCCCCTACTGTTACTCACACCTTCTTGTCAACTGTTTGAAATGGGCCATCCTGATTATCACTACAAAAGTTTTTTTTCTGTTGCTGATAATAGCCCACCTTAATTGATTTGTCTCATTAGAGTTGGTATGGCAACCCCAATCTTTTCATATTCTTTGTGTGTGTGTGTAATCTATCTATCTGTCTGTCTATCTTCCTAGTGTATTTTTCACTCCATGCATGGAGTGTGCATATATATACACACACATCTTCCTACTGTATTTTCCACTCCATGCATCTGATGAAGTGGGTTACAGCCCATGAAAGCGTATGCCCAAATAAATGTGTTAGTCTCTAAGGTGCCACAAGTACTCCCCATTCTTTTTGCTGATACTGACTAACACGGCTACCACTCAAACTCCTCACTTAAAGTCGTACCGGTTAACACTGTTTCGTTGTTACGTTGCTGATCAATTAGGGAACATGCTCGTTTAAAGTTGTGCAATGCTCCCTTATAACGTTGTTTGACAGCCACCTGCTTTGTCCACTGCTTGCAGAAAGAGCTGCCCATTGGAGCTAGCTGGTGGGGGCTTGGAACCAGGGTGCACCAGCAGCCCCGCATCAGCTCCCCGCTCCCCTAAGTTCCCTGTGCAGCAGCCGCCCAGCAGGCTATCAATTGCTGGCAGTTCAGTTGTCCCTCCCCCCACTGCTGTGTGCTGCTCCTGCCCTCTGCCTTGGAGCTGCCCCCGGCAGCCTCCTGCTTGCTGTGTGGGGCGGAGAGGGAAGAGGGGGGCTAATGTCGGGGTGTCCCCCTCACCACCGCCCCCCACTTACCCAGTCTCCATAGAGCAAGGGGGACACACGACAGGGTTCAGGATGGAGGGAGTTTGCTGGTAGCAGCTGCTGTCTCAACTTGCTGATCTACTTAAAAAGGCAATGTACTTAGAGTGAGGTCAGTGTACTTAAAGAGGCAATGCGCATCTCTCTCTTTCGCACACACAGGGTGTGTATCTCTCCTCCCTCCATTCGTGCTGCCTTGTAGAGTGTGAGGCTACATTAACAACGTGTTAACCCTTGAGGGCTCAGCCAAATGCTAGTTCATCATTTAGCAGTAAGGCATTCCCTGGGAAATATCCCACCCTCTGACTTCACCACCTCACAATCATCATTGCTGGGTACAGTATTAAATTGTTTGTTTAAAACTTATACTGTGTGTGTGTGTGTGTGTATTTATTTATTTCACTTAAAGTCGCATTTTTCAGGAACAAAACGACAACGTTATGCGAGGAGATACTGTACAAACACAAAAATATATATCAGTTTCATTTCAAATCTTTGCCTGTTATTAAATATATGATTTTTAGACACTGTAACAGAGAAGCTGCCATAAATGGTAGCACAATTCCACAAAAGCTACTACATGTGCAAATTTCTCAGTCTCTGGAAAACCACTCTTATTCCAGACAAATGACTATTTGGTCAGGTGGGTGAAAATAATAATTCTGAATTACATACTTTTCTGGTAAACATTTTTGACTGCTAAATCACTATTAAAGTGGAATTAAAATTGGTTACAACCTCTTTCCACAAAGCTTTCATAAACTGTCACTCTTTAGCATACTAACAGTAAATTCAGAAATGGTTCAAAAACATATAATATTTATGGTTCAAAAACATACAATATCTTATTCATGGTGATAAGTATTTCCTGTTACTTTTTCAACTTTCACATCACCTGCTTTGTTGTTTTAGTAATAAATAATAATAGCTCAAATGTATACAATATTCCCTTTCATTCCAAAAGGCAAATCTTCCAATGAAGTAAACTGGATTTTGCCTGCACGAGAAATATAGCCCTATCTACACATCATTGAAATGTTGTGGGGTAATGGGTGGAAGCCTGGTGAACAACCAGCATAACAATGGGAGAATGGAACCTTTTTGCCAAAGACACCATCATCAGCAAACTCCTACTCTGAGGGAAAGTGGCATGGAACTTTGAAAACAATCTCTGTTTGTATGGTCTCAACTGAGAAACAAACATACAGAAGTGCCTGGAACTCCATTTATCTACCTCAGAAGAGACAAAGCTGTGTCACCTTTGTCAGGATTCAGATTTCTGATACCAGGATGCCTATGTATTTCAGACTTGATTCAGCAAACTGAAGTCAATGGAGTTTTTCCATTGAGTTCAACAGGTTTTGGATGAAGCCTGTAATGTTTAAGTCACTAAACTATACACAGAAATACTGTTAGCCATAAAATAGTAAGATGCTTAAGTTGTGAGCCCTCAGAAGTTGGTGAATTCCTACTATAACTATCTCAGCAAATAAATTACAGATCAAGTCAGTTATTAATTACAAATAAGCTGTACCAACTCTAATTATCAGTCCATACAATTGTCATCTGATTACAGTTCTTTCCAATGTACTAACCAATCACAGAATTGAGCTTCCGGGTTTGTTCCAAGATCTCTCCTGAAGATTGCAGGACTGTCTGTATATGACCTAGAAGTTGTGCAACAATGGATTCTTCATGTACAATCTTCATTTCAGTTAATGGCTTGCCATCCTTAGACATTTTTCTGTTTAGCTGAGTCTGATACCAAAGCACTTGTTTATATAATAACCGCCATAGTATCATCAACCTGCAGATCAAAAAGTAGTATACTATCATTAACAAAAAAACCAAAACAGGTTAGTTGAAACAGAGGGATAATTCTTATTCCTCAAAAGTACTTGTTATTTTGTATATTATATTACAGCTAAAGTAATATTTTCTTCAAAGTTTCCACCATAATTTGATTTTCAGCTCTATATTTCACCAATTATATTTATAATTTTTTTCATTAATACAATATTTTAATTTATTTTCTTGGATATTCTTAAGAATCACATTGTATGCTATTGTTTTCCTTTTGTCTACTAAACTTATTATTGTGCAGAATGTTTATTAATAGTGTACAGCTTTTAGTGTTCAGAAGAATCACCCTAACTCATGCACCCAAGTGTTGCTCCCACACGGTTATTTGTTTTATTGAACTTAGTACAAACATAACAGTACCTTTGTCAAATAAACAAATATATAACACTGTATTTCACTCTAATAGCATGGAATTACCACGCCTGCTTCAATAAATTACCAAAAAAATGTCAGAGTAAAAAGTGGTGATGAGATAAAATGCTGCTGTAATTCTTCCCTAATAAAACAATGAGAAACTAATTAAATCCTGTTTTTAAAAAGTTTTTCATGCACATTAACAATCATACCTGTTTTCTGGCTTTTCACCAAGTTTTACTGCCTGAGGAGGTATCTTAAGCAGAGAGTTCAGTGAGCAAAATTTCTGAGCACTGCTCCCATCAAGAACTTGAAAAATAGGCACAATCAGGGAGTCAAGCTCTACAGCACTGTTAACATCAGAGGATGCAGACATCATCTCATAACGAGGTGTGAACTTCCCATTTAGACTATGTGCAACCATCTTCAGCAAACAGAAGCACCCCAAAAGGTTTTCTGAGAACAACTGATCTTGGTGCTGAATAAGCATCAGTTTTACAGTCTGCGATGTCAGCTTTACCAAATGCCCAACTGTCTGTCTATCTCTCACATCCCAGTACAGGACAGTTAAACACTGCTGAAAATGTTTTAAGATACAATGCATCCAGAGATTATATTTTTCAGACTTGTTTAAAAATGCGTCATGGTTTGGTAAAGGACTTTTAATGAACTGGAGAATGTTGAAAAGGTGGGTAATGCAGCCTACTGTGTAATTCAGCAGCATATCTTTTTCTTGCACATTTTTTGAAATCCCTATCCCCCAGGCTGCAAGAAGGTTTTTCTGAATTGAATTTAGTTCCATAGACAGATCATCTTTTGCATCTGTATCATCTTTGGCATGAACGGTGTCAAACATTGATGCAAATTCCAATCGGCCTTGATCAGCTCTACCGAAAAATGAATTTGGTCTCTGACTGCAGAAAGTAGAAGAGTTATTTTGAAACTGTTTGTCATCATCAGATTCATCTTCATAATCCTAAATCAATGGGAAAAAACACACATGTAATCTGATTTGTTTCTATTTTCTTGAAAGCAAGGCTAGTGAAGGGGCACAGTGAAGATTAACAGGCCTTATATATGAAACCTCTATCCATTCTAAATCATCTAACATTCAAAAAGCAATTAGCACAGTGTGTGTGTCTGTCTCTCTCTGTCTGTGGACTCTACTCCCCACCCCATTTGCTGTCCCAAATAGTAAGGCTATATATCTCTGATCCAATTGTCCAAGAACCATTCTTCAAACCACACAACATGGTGGCTCAGAATGCAGCTAAAGGGGAATTTGCTTCTACAGAAGAGAGCCTCAAAAGCAAAGTACACAGCAGATTTGAAAGGCTGCATGGCGAGTTTGACATACAGCCATTCTTCCTAAAGAGATGTTAAGATCTATGAGGTATACAAGTAGCAATACATGTTAAAGCTTAAAACTCAGGATACATTTCTTTGTTATAGTTCAAGGTGCAATTCCCAATTGAACTAGATTTTGAACAGCAACAGAAAGTGACTTAACAATATGTATTTTATTAGCATGCATTTTTGGAAAAGTAAATTCATTTCTGAAAAAATCATTTGTTTTAAGATGTTTGAAAACCATTAACATCCTGCTAAAATGACTGGTAAGAAAAATCAGTGCATTTTCTAGAACCTATAAGGCAAAATAAAATTAAGAATTTGTTTAATGTAAAATCATTTAAGCAAATTTAGTAAGAGAATATGACTTAAAATAGAGCTCAGGATCATTAGATTTTTTTCCATATTCAGATTTACCTAAATTAGATCAGATGCATTAATTATACAGTACATAGAAAAGTGGTGTTAAATACCTGTAAATTTGCTGCTTTCTCACTCAGTTCTGTGGTTTCTTCTTCTTGTAGGAATTTTGGAATGGTAGAAAGGGTAGAATTTTGGTTTCGATGTTGTTTCAATAGGCTAGCTTTTAAAGAAGACAATGATCGCAACTGCAGCCTTTTCCCTTTAGACTGTAGGAGACAAAAGTAAGAGAAACTACCTTAATATTATTACGTATTTGTCTGTCTCTGGTAACACCCACAACATGCTAGATACTTTCCAAACATAAAAGAAATTATTCCTGACCTAAAGAATTTACAATCCGAGAGCCAAACAGGCAAATACACAAAGGGCTAGGGGAAAGAGGCATATTCTAAACAGACTGGAAACGGTATCTGGCCATGTCTTCACAATGCAATGTTGTAACACCACCAGTCAACTGGGTTTTTTTCCTACATATCATGGCAGAAGGGGGTCTTCAGGAGGGATTTGAATGCATGGAAGTAGGTGCAGAAATGCTTGTGGGAGAAGTGGACTATCACAGATCACTGTGTGTGCTATGCCTTGTACCCCTTGCTATGCCTTGTACCCCTCCACAGTCCCTTGAGAGTGCATCATTCCTAGTGATAGGACTGGGGCTTCACTTCACTCAAGGGAGAGTCCTGCAATTCTGTCACTCAGCTCCCCCTCAGTTCTGTTGAAGACTCTTGGTATTCCCGCTGGAGGGATCTCATCTTTGTCATTGTTTCATTTCCTGTTTTGATTAAATCCATGCAGTCATACAGAATATCATCAAAATAGATAAACTGAGACACATGTAATATTCATAGAAATAATACAGAAATTTCCCACGTTCTCCACATAGACTTACACCTGCAAGAGAAGTAGTGTGTCAAGGTTGCTATCCCTGGCAGTGTGGATGAGACAGGGGGCAATAAAAAAAGAAACCAGGACTAGTATGCTGGGAAGGACAAGGTTATGTAGGCACCTGGAGGGTATGGGGGGGAAAGCCTGAAATATAGGAGGAGCTGCCAGTGGAGGAATTCAAATAAATGGATAACATGGTTAGAATAACAAGCAAAGAAACCGATCTGGTAACTGTATTTTCTAAATGCTAGAGGTATCAGGGAGGCGGAGGAGAGGAAAATGTTACAATAATCAAAATAGAAGATAGTCAGATAGCCTGAACAAATGTTTTAGCTGTAAGGATAGAAGGAAGAGATCAGATCCCTGGAACAGATGGATTTTTGGAAGAATAACTGGCAGGATTTCTGTACAGCTTGCATAAGTGGTAAAATGGAGAATAAGTGGTCAAAGATGATCTTCAAATTCTGGCTCTTACCCTGCATCTACAATGTAGGGTTTGTTAGATTATTTTTTTTTTTTAGTTTTTAAGATCTCAAATAAGGCTCTACTTCTGATTCACTTCTTTTAATATCACATCATCAGTAGGGTAAAACTAACCTGTCTCACGACGGTCTAGGCATAGCACACACAGTGATCTGTGATAGTCCACTTCTCCCACAAGCATTTCTACACCTACTTCCATGCATTCAAATCCCTCCTGAAGACCCCCTTCTGCCATGATATGTAGGAAAAAAACCCAGTTGACTGGTGGTGTTACAACATTCTTTTAATATGTGCTTCCTATTCAACAAATGTAAACTGAAATATTAAAAAAAAAATCTTGACAATTACAAGGTCATAGTAATGCTTTGCTTTCTATGCCTCTATATGGTTTTGGGTGAGGTGTGTTAATAAATCTGGACATATCTATACCCTTACTGATATGTTCTTGCTCATTAGCACTGGGAAATTTTACATCCAGGCTGACTGCACTTCCAACTAGCTTGCCTATAATTTCATCTCCCTGCTGAATACTCTCAGTTTATCAAACCACAATGAACCTATACCACCACATATTCAACCTAATTCATTTCAAACTCCTCTTTCCACTCCCAAATCCATCAGCAATCATTCTCTCATCCTATTTGATTTTGTTCTTCCTAAACTGGTAACAACTGGCTTCTTCATTCACTAATATATATGGTGCCCTTAATCCTCTCTCAAAGAATCCTTCTCCTCTTGATCTCTCAGTTGATCCTACAGATAGTTTTTACTGATACCTATAATTCCATCCCTTCTTAGGCTCTTAACAAAATTACACCCATAAAGTCTCACATCCTCTCCCACTCTTCCAATTTATCCCAGTAAACAGATCATCTCCATAAACTCAAGTATACTTGCTAGCACCTGCAAGGTGGTGGTGCAAACGGGTTTCAGTTTCCATTGGGATATATGGAAATCCCATCTTATGCTTAACATCAAATGAATCTCTGTGCGGGGCTGGAAAGAGAGCTGAAAGGTCTGTCAGCTCTAATTTTTTTGTTCAAACTTAGCCCCAGTTGCTAGTGAGTGTAAAGTGTTACCCTCCAATAGCTGTTGATGTGAAATGAGTGGTTTTAATCCAGTGCTATGGAGTTCAATGGAGTGATGATATTCACAGTACAACTAGAAACTTTGTTAACTGTCTCGACAGAGACCAAAGACTGAAAATGACATGGAAGAAAAATTACCTTCTTACACACTAGAAGTGGCCTATCCAGAAC
Organism: Chelydra serpentina; assembly: GCA_037349315.1. NCBI lineage: Eukaryota > Metazoa > Chordata > Testudines > Chelydridae > Chelydra > Chelydra serpentina. Next base: position 85,111,577 of record JBAIAC010000042.1, on the reverse strand, counting down.
AGGGCTAAGGTATAACAAGGCACTGTACTGCCATTTTTTGTTCTCCATGGGCATACAAGAAAGTTCAATTTCATTTAAATTCAGAGCCTGTTTTTCAAATCACTGCCATTAGTCTGTCTCAAAACCTTCCTCCACGGAGCACTGAAAGGAATATATCATGATTGTCCTTTCAAAGACTAAAACAGGCACATGACTCCACTGTTGCCTTTGAAAGCATTTTGTAATACTCTGTTTGAAAGAGATTATAGTGTTTACTATTTTCTCCTTTTGACTAAAAATTCATCATTTAAAAAAATCTCTAATGTAAAAACACCCACACACAAACAAAAAACCACCACCCAACCCAACAGTACCTTGGGCGTCATCAGACCCTGATCTATCTTTTCAAGCCTCTGGGCTGAATCAAGCAGAAGTGACCTCATAACTCCAGATGGTAAAAGATTATCAGAAAACTTAAGTACTGTAACCATATACCCATCAGAGACAATGAAGTAGGGTAATCTTGAGTGCGACGTTACAGAAAATCTCTGTCTCATAAGATCACTTTCAGAGGCAGATGAACCAAAAGAATGACTAGAATCTTGAGACACAGACTGTTGCGGTCTAGCAAATAAAATAAAAATATATCAGAAAAAATAAACAACAAATATCATATGCAAAATTAATAAATACAAATATCAGAAATATATATTTTGTTTTAAAAAAATTTTTTTTTTGTAATTTATACAATTTTTCGCCAAAGGGAAAATTTAAATAAAAAGTGCACAAATGCAAGATGACAAAATAATAATGTAAGCAATTTAACACCAAGTTGGAAGTTATAATAATATAACATGACATAACACAGGTCTTTTTTTAACCTTAATTAGCTATTACTACAACTACTACAACAAAATATTGACATATTGAATTTTGTTATGTAGACCTATTATATAGTAACATCAATTTATGGTGCTCTGTATGGCCCCAATTCTGCAAAGATTTACGCAAATGCTTAACTTTATGCATTATCAGTAGACCCATTGAGACTAATCAGAAGTTAAGTCCATGATAAATCTTTGCAGGATGGGGTTCTAAATGACTACAAATAAAAATCATGTATGTTAAGTAATGCGGAACACTAGTATTTTGTGTCTATTTTAAAAATAAACTCCTCGGCCACTCTACAGCAATAATTTTTAAATATAACGCACAGGACCTAGTCCTTACACAGAAAAGATTTCCATTGAAGTCCATGGGCCCTGTACTTGCACATGCATTGTAAAATTGGATGCATAGCATTTCCAAATTATCAGTGAAACATTTGGTTACTTCCCATTTCTTGACAGTTAAAATGTTAGGAAGTTCTCTAAAATTTTAATAGCTGAATGTGTGAATAAACAGTTGTATTACAATTAAAAATGGTCTTTCACAGATCATAATACCACCTAGCTCCTATATAGGTCTTCATCAGCTGATCTTAAAGTGCTTCAACAAAGGAGATCAGTATTACTATTCCCATCCTACAGATGGGAAAACTGAGGCAGAGAGATGAAGTGACCTGCCCAAGGTCATCCAATAGTCTAGTAGCAGAGTGTGGAATAGAACCCATGTCTCCTGAGTCTCAGTTCAGTACTCTACTCAGTAGGCCACTCTGCCTCCCCTACATAAAAAATAAAATACTGATTTTTAAGTCGGCCAATGAAAGCGTGCACTGCAATACCATTTGCAAGTATGTAACTTCAAATTCTTTTTAAGTTATTGACCAGCAATTTTTTTTTCTACATCTATGTGTAGAAAGTTACAAGAATGCCTGAAACTTAATGGCTAGTATAGAGGTTTTTAAAGCCAGTAGCAAGATACTAAAGGATTTAGCATTAGGGAGCTCGGTAATGTGGTGGACTAATGTGCTATCTTTTCATCAGTGGAGATGTGGGTTCAAAGTTAAGGTCACAAGAGAAAAGGAGTATGTTGGTTTCAAATTAATCACTAAAAATGCTTTACATCCTGCCACAACAGACACACTGCTCAAATAACGACAAAATCTGGAATAACACAGTTGATCTGTTTTAGATATGATGATGGCAGACACTTTAGAAACACTATATATAGATTAATGTAGAAAAGGATTTAAATGCACGGCAGAGTAGTGTGTGACAATACCTGGCTATAATCCATCAGTGCTAAAAGTCAGGATCTTTCATTAAATTAATCAGATTCACAGAAAAAGTCTTTTAAAGATTCTTATATGCATTGAAATTTTGTAACTACCTGCAACTTGTAATTAAGGTTAAATAAAATTGTATATTGCACAAGTGTGATTTCTTGTTATAACATATTAGAAGTGCCTTTTGTTCATTTTCAAGAAGCAATTTTCAATAGTGATACACCAGGAGTAGGCAACCTATGGCACACTGATTTTCAGTGGCACTCACACTACCTGGGTCCTGGCCACCGGTCTGGGGGGCTCTGCATTTTAATTTAATTTTAAGTTAAACTTCTTAAACATTTTTAAAACCTTATTTACTTTACAAACAACAATAGTTTAGTTATATATTAAAGACTTATAGAAAGACCTTCTAAAAACGTTAAAATGTATTACTGGAATGCAAAACCTTAAATTAGAGTGAATAAATGAAGACTCGGAACACCACTTCTGAAAGGTTGCCAACCCCTATGATACACACTACTGAACACAAATGCATGCACAACTGCACTTCTTATATGAGTGAGAAACTGGATATGAAAAATAAGGTTCTGGGCTTGCAAAATACAGTATATAAAATACTTAAATATAACTAGCTACTTTGTTTAGATACCCTACGTTCACATACAATTGCAATAATTTCGTATTCAATTTGGAACTCTCACAATTTGAAAGTTACAGTAAATTAATTCTTGAGCCGCCAAAGTTATCCTGGCATTAACAATTAATCCAAGTTTTTAACCTTTACAAAAAGTGAATTTCTTCCATCATGATAAAACAACATGGCAGGTTTTAGATAATGTTAACCTCTGAAATATCTAGAAATTTAACCAGTCCTAAAAGTCACTTAAATAATTTATACTTACATTGCCACAATGCCAATTTTTCAGCAGGACAAAGCCATTATAAGAAATAGAAGAGAACTATGAATGAGAAACAGATATTGAGAAAAAAAAGATAGAGAAACCAAAAGACTTAATTTGAAAGATGAAATTTATTTTAAATAGTAGAAAACAAGTAAGAAAGGAAGGTATGATCAAATGCTAAAGAAAAAAAATCTAAAAACCTTCAGGTTGTCTCACCTGTATGTTATTAGTGGATGAAAGGGAATAAACTCTGCTGGTCCAAATTCTATAGAGCAACCGGAAGTAACCAAGGTCAGCAATTCACCCATACAAGTCAATAAGATCAAGGAGCCACGTTTTAACATGCAAGCCAGGAAAAGGCTATCAGGAGTCCAGCTCATGTCACCTACCCAATATGACCTAACAAAGACAGAAAAAATAATAACTTTACAAGTCTACTTTCCTATCAAATCAAGGTATCAATGATTTTACTTCTTAGAATAACTTCTGAGTAAAAACACTTAAATTCTACTCTTCAGATACTGACCTGACAAACTTGACTGGAACCACATGATTCTTGCTACTACAACCTTTAAGGCTACCAGAAACAGTAACAAAATTCAGTGTATTTATAAACAAAATCTGAGTTGCCTGTGAAGAAAAAAAGAAAAGCACAAAAAAATTAATAATGGACCATAATAAAGCCTTTTAATACCAAGTTATGCCTTAGATTTGTTGTTCTGAAAACATTACTACATGCAGAAATCTTGTGACCATAAAGTTTGAAGTCATGCTTATTACATTTCTACCGCCAACCTTTGTAGCAAGGATTTGAAATTTGGCAGCAGCTTGTCTGTGTGTCATGGATGTGCCTTTTGCTATTCCCATGAAAAAGTACTTAAATTTGGCCAAATTAGAAGCCTTTACAAATCTCATTATATTCTCAGCATTGACTTGTTAGAGTTTGGCAACTAATTTCTCCAAAGATTCCATCTGAATTGAGCATGTTCCGTCTCAGGGCTATAGGGGCTGAGCTGGACTTCCCTCGAATTGCTGCTCCCAGGCGCTGCAATTCTCCCTGGTTCCAGGCACCAAAACTAAGAGCAGGGAGCCACTCTCTCCCTATTGAAAATAAGAAAGAAAAACTTGTAGCACCTTAGAGACTAACAAATTTATTTCAGCATAAGCTTTCGTGGGTTAGTACCCACTTCATCGGATGCATGGAATGAAATTATATTTCAGATATATTTATACAGTCAGAGAAACATGATGGTCCAGGTGTATAGACCAATCTTAAGAGGCTAATTAGTTGAGAGGAAACATGACAGCAGGGGAAGAAAAAGCTTCGGCATGAAAAAGGAAGAAGACTGACTTGAATAGAGAGGGAAAAACAGTCCCACCTGGAATGGATGGTGGGAGGCTGGGACTGAAACAAGGAGTCCCGCGGGGAAGAGGGAAAAGACAGGACTGAAACAGGAACAGGCTGGGCTAGAAGCACAATGGATGAGGCTTGGAAGGGAACAGGGACAGAACAGTCTGTGACCAATACAGCACACTCCCCTCAAGAACTTGGAATGGAAGGAGTGGTTCCTTATCTTAGAATAATTCAGTTCTTCTAAATGGTTTGTCCTTTTTGGTGCTTCACTGTAGGATGTGTGCGCATGTGTGTGCTCTCAAATGGAGAATGCAAAGAGGCTGTCCACGGGCTCATGGCTGAACAGCACCTCATGCCTCCAAACAACGGCATGTATGGAGCCACGGTCTGCCACAACTCAGTTCCTTCTCAACCATGGAGCAGAGCCTCCACAGCCAAGGGGAAGGAGGGTAGAGGCACCCACAGAAACAAAAAACTTCTCAAAGAACTGAAGTTACTCTAAGGTAAGTAATTTCTACTCCTTCTTTAAGTATGACTCTATGGATGCTCCACCGCACGAGACTCTCAACCAGTAACTCAACGAGGAGGTAGCAGATTTTCCAGGCTTCTCCTGTCAACATAGATGAGGGCCTTTCTGATGTCCAGTGTATGCAGGCTGGTCTCTCTGAAGACATGAGGTTTTGGGTAGAACACTGTAAGGTGAATCTCTTGATTAATGTGGTGTTCCAAAGAGACCTTTTGGAGAAAGTGAGGATGAGGATACAGTATAACCTTTCATTTATTGAAGGTAGTATATATGGCAGGTCAGCCATAAAAGCACCGAGCTGTCCCTTTATCTAGCTGAAGTGATGGCTATGAGGAACAAAGTCTTGGGTGAGAAGTGGAAGAGAGAACAGGTGTTCATTGGTTCAAAGGGAGGTTTCCTCAGGGCACTGAGAACCAAATTTAGGTCCCACTAGGGGCCAGCTTCCATATGGGCAGAAACAAGATGTGTAAGTCCTTGAGGAATCTAACTGTTGTTGGATGGACAAAGACTGAGAAATCATTGATGGGTGAATAGAAGGTTGTGATAGTAGTCAAATGTACTCTGACTGAGCTCAACTGAAAGGCCTTGCATCTTTGAATCCAACAGATAATTGAAGATTTTGGCGAGCAGAATCTCTGAGGCTTGAGAAGAGTGAATAGAACAGTAGGAATGGAAGCATTTCCACTTTTGGAGGTAAGTTTTTCAAGTACTAAGTTTCCCGCTAAATAAGTGAACTGATTGGACCTTATCCAAACAGGTTAGTGCCATGCATGAGAGCCATGGACTCAGGTTCAAGGAGGAAGGATTGGGATGGATCAGGGTCCCAGAGTTCTGTAATAGGACCTGATTCCTGAGAAGAAGTCAGAGAGGTGTTGACACTGACAGGTAGAGGAGATTCAAGTACACACTTGTCTTGGCCAGGACGGTGCTATAAAGAATAACCTTCACTCTTTCCTGATGAAGTTTGAGTAAGGTCTTGAGGTAGAGACAGATAAGCAGACAATAGGGTATGGAGCCATGGTATTATCAGGATAGCTCACAATGAGTTGCGGCCGTATCTTCCACTGAAACAGAAAAGGTGACATTTTATGTTTGGACTGGCAGAGGTCTGCTTTTATGAGGCCATAGATTTGACAAATGCTGTGGAAGACAGAATTGTTGAGCTATTGTTTATGGTCTTAAGAAAGCATGCGCTTAGGGAGTCAGCAGCTGTATTCTGGAGGCCTGGGAGATAGACTGCTGAGATTTCTATCTGATGGGAGATGCACCAGTCCCATAGCCTTAGCAACTATGCGCATAAGAACGGGGATCTTGCTCTGCCCTGTTGGTTGATAGAATATATTGCTGCCCTGTTGTCCAGCATTACCTAACGGAGTGATCCTGTATGGGTGAAAGAAGTGTTGGCAAGCGTAATGAACTGCTCTCAGCTCCAGAATGTGGATGTGATGTGGACTGTGACCTCTTGTGCAGACCACTTGCTCTGGGCTGTGGCCCTTGGAGGTGAGTTCCCCATCCCAGAAGAGAAACATCTGTTATAAGGATCTCTGAGAATGGGGGATGTGAGAATGGGGTTCCCACACTGACCTTCCACTACCACCACCTGAGAGAGTTCAGAACTTTCTGAGGTACTGTGACCTGTTTGGAAAAATTGTATCTGTTTTGAGTGTATACAGAGCTTAGCCATGTCTGAAAGCACCTAAGGGGCAGCCTCGCCTGAAGTGTGATAAACGTGGAGTCTGCCATGTGGTCCACAAGTTGTAGGCAGGTCCTTGCAGTTGTTTGAAGGCTGTGCTTCTGGAAGGTGGATAGCTATATGAAATTAGGCATCCTTGAGGTCGAGGGTGATGAACCAATCTCCTAGATCTAGGGTTGGAATTATAGTGTCACCATCCTGTAGTGCTGGGAAAGGATACAGGTGTTCAGGTTTCCTAGGTTAAGGATCAATCTCCGACCTCCACCCCTTTTGGGAACGTGGAAATAGTTGGAATAGAATTCCCTTCTGACGAACCCTGGGGGAAATGGCTTGATTGCCCCCAAGAGTACGAGAGACTGGACCCCTTGTTTCAAGAGATCTTCGTCAATGAAAGAAGATGGAATACCCTACATTGATCACCTCCAAAATCCATCTGTCTGAGGTAATCTGTTCCAAGGCAGTGAGGAAGTGGGATACCTGATCTCCAAAAGGGGGTTGGATGGAATTGTTCAGCACAGGATCTGGGAAGGTAGGTAGATTGAGGCCCTTGTCCAGGACATAAAAACAGTTTCTGAGGGAGGTGTAGATAAAGTTGCTGTAGAAGGGGGTGGGGTCCCCTTTTCTGGGGTCTATATCGCCTCTGAAAGTCCGAAGGTCTGTGAAGGCTGTGGCTAGGGATCTAGAAGCCCTAAGGCTTGGTCTACACTGGGGAGGGAGTCAACCGACAATACGCAACTTCAGCTACGTGAATAGTGTAGCTGAAGTGGCATATCGAAGGTCGACTTACCTGGCTGTGAGGACGGAGGTGAGTCGACCGCTGCCGCTCCCCCTTCAACACCGCTTCCGCCTCTCATGCCGGTGGAGTTTCAGAGTCAACAGGGAGCGTGTTCGGGGATCAATTTATCACGTCTAGATGAGACGTGATAAATCAATCCCCGATAGATCGATCACTACCCGCCGATCCGGCCGGTAGTGAAGACGTACCCTAAGGCACCTTGGAGGGAGGTTTTATCTAGCAATTGCCCCTCCAAAATGAGAGCATGAAATTGTTCCCTCTGGTCCTGTGGCAGATGTTCAACAAAATGAGTGAACTTAGAATATGGTTAGAGTCATACTTCACAAACAGGGCTTGGTAGTTTGCCACATGGAACTGGAGGGCCGTCAAGTAGTAGTAGTTCTTTCCTGGGAGGTCTAAACATTTTGACTCCTTTATCGTAAGGAAAGGGTTTGGCATGGGCTGTATCCAACACCAGGGAATTGGGAGTGGAGTGGGAAAATTCCATTCCTGTGGCTGGAATATAGTACTTGTACCTGCCTGCTTACAAGTGGGCTGGATAGTGGCAAATGTTTGCCAGACTGTGTGACCAGGCAATAATATAGCCTTATTTATTGGGATGGTAATCTTTCACTGAGAGGTAATATTTAAAATGTCCAGCAAGGAGTGTTGAGAGTCCTGGACCTCTTCTAATGAGATCTGGAGGGATTCTGCCAGGCGTTTCATGCGGTATTGATAGGCCCGAAAGTCATCCGAGTGAAAAGGGTGGTATTACATCCTCATGTGCGGATGAAGAGAACTTAGCTGATGTGGGTCAGATTCCCTCCATCTTGGGGTCCTACTGCTCTTGCATGTCTCCTGGCGCCAATGGGGTATAAGGTACCAGATGGCGATAATGCGGTGCCAACTGGTGAGCCTGTGATACTGAAGGTTGGTCAGTCGGTGCTTGTGAATGATGTGCTACCAGTAGTTACTGGAGCCTTTCTGGTTGGAACCCTATAAAATTGCTCAGCAAGGTGACTCAAGGGATTCCAGTAAGTCCAATAAGGGGACAGATAAGGAAAAGGTCCCCATGGAGAGTCGTAATTAGCAGCTCTAGGTCATCTGGTGTGGTCTGAAATAGCTTCTTCCAAATACTCGTTCAGCAGAGTGTGGTGGTAAAGTGGGGAAGAGAGCCTGTAGTGAGACCTCAGACTCTGAAGAAGAATCATGAGCTGAAGGGGGGAGCCTCAAACATAGTCGCCGGTATCGCAGACTGGAGGTTCAACCAAGGTTCAATCCACATGGGCATTTCCAGGGAAGGGGCACTGGTAGAGGATTGTAGCAGGGGAGACTCTGGTACATCTAGTATAAACAGGACTTCCAGGGAAAGAAATCTGAAAAATGCTGGAGGACTGTGGCATTCATAAGACTGAGTCAATACCAAGGTTTAAAGGTGCAGGGATGGTAAGCATGGTGTGACGGTGTTCCCCATAAAGCTTTATGGGGAGATGCTTATAAATGTATATATGTAACTAGAATATGTTTTATGCTACATGTGCCATGTAACATATCTCTGTGAAAGTTATGACCTACTGAATTTATTCCTCCTGTTTGTAGGCATGTATCATTGTTGTAGTTGAAGTTATGAACATTGGTTTTATATTTGCTGGTTTTATGCATAGCTTTTGTAAGAACAATGGACCAGGTCCAGAGGAAGGAATGTGCAAGTTAAGGACAAGTACTTAACAGACAAAAGAAGGTGCAGACCCCAATCCACATCGGGGCCCCAGTCAAGGATGCAACTGGTTAGACTGGTTAGGGCGCATGGACAGGTGACTTGCCCATGTGATCCCAACACTCCAGGGCAACTGGATCCTACGCAGGGAGAGGAAGAAAGGCTATAAAAGCCCTTGCAAGACCCTTCCATTTTGTCTTCAGCTGGCTAAAGGGAGAGGCTCTCCACCCCTCCGAGGACATTCCTGAGGGGAACTGAACAAAGGACAAAGACACTAGGGGGTGTGAGCGACTGCTGGACCCAGGCTAATTCTACAGCCTGTAAAAAGGAAAATATCCGAATCTGGTGAGGCTTTTATCTGTGTTAACTTTGAATAGACATAGACGTGCATGTTTTATTTTATTTTACTAAGTAACTTGCTTTGTTCTGTCTGTCATTACTTGACATCACTTAAATCCTACTTGCTGTACTTATTAAAATCACTTTTTACTTATTAAGTTTCCTTGAGTACGAGTTGGTACCTGGGGAAAGCAAACAGTTGTGCATATCTTTCTATCTTTGAAAGAGAAGGCGAACTATTTATGAGTTTACCCTGTATAAGCTTTATACAGGGTAAAACGGATTTATTAAGGGTTTGAACCTCCTTGGAGTTGAGCAGCTGGGTGTCAAAGGCAAGAGCGCTTCCAGGGGCCTTACAGTGGTGAGTGGACTTGGTTTGGACCTGGGTCTCTGTTTGCAGCAGATCAGTGGAATCTGGCTCAAAACAGACAGGATTCGGGAGTCCCAAGCTGGAAAAGGCCTGAAAGCAGGGACAGAAGTGGCCTTGGCACACCACGTGGCAGCACCAAGCAGGTCTCTGTGGCCCCAACCCGTCACACATGGTACCTGCAAGGCTTGTGGAGGAGTTTCTCTGACCTCAGAGCCCTGATGCAAGGGAGATGATGGTACCGAGGCACGGGAGGGCTGTCCATCTCTCAGTGCCCGGATGTGTCAGTTGGTAACGAGATAGGCTGCTCCCTGTGCTGTCTGCTAGAAGACTTGTCTGCATGCTGGGATATTGGTGGCTTGCTACTGGATGCAGAAGGAGCCTCAGCAGTACCGGAGGCTTCTTCTTCTACCTAGAAGGTGCTGCTGCCACAAGGGTGGGCTGGGCTGAGGCTGATGTACTGCTGGAGCTAATGAATGTTCCATTAGATGGAGCTTCAGTCTAGTCTTGGTCTTCCAATCCCTGCTTTTAGATCCTATACAGACTTTGCATTTAGACTGGACGTGGGTGTCTCTCTGGCCATGGAGACAATGCAAATGCCCATCACTACGGGAAAAAGACCTCTAGCAGGTCTGGCAGGGTTTAAACCCCAGAGTCTTAACCTGGAGTATTGGTGACCCAAAGGAGAAAAAACAGTGGAGTAACCCCCCTTCTAAAACACAATTGTATAAAACTAAAGAAATAAAATAACCAAGAAAATAAAGAAAACCTTAAGAATAAATAGCATATTAAGAAAGGGAGGAAGCTGTAAAAATCAATAGACATGCAATCACTCTGTCTCAAGCCACAGGCAGTCAAGAAACTGAATAGCAACAGGCCTACACCTCCCTCTATGCCCTCACTTAGAGGCACAAGGGGCTGCTCTGCACAAGTGCAGGCCTGTGGACACCTGCATTCTCCAGTTAGAGTGCACGGGCATGTGTGCATCCTATGGTGCAGTATCCATAGAAAAATATATTCAAAAAAAGGAACCAAGATTCCTGAGTCTCACCATTCCTTTGCTGTCTACAAATATCTGTGAAACTCACTGGCAGAGTGCATGTTTCATTTCTAGTGGCTGATCCACATAGAGCATGACAACATACTACTGGTATCAATTATTCTGTTAGGTTAAGTGTCAGAGACTATGATTTGGGTCCAATCCGGCTGATGAGCCATGCAGGTGTCAATACATTTCCACATATTCTATTTTTTCAGTTTGTTTATTCAAGTATGTAGGACCTTACACACACACACAAAATACATTAAAAGAATGTTAATATTGCAAGTCAAGCACACAAAAGTTAGGAAATGCCAAAATTAAGATTGCCTGTACAAACTTAATTAAGTCCCTTTGTGCATATTAATTATGACATTCTTTAATTGCATACTATTTATTTCTACATGATCACTGCCTCATTCCGTGCAACCCATTGATTAAACAGGATAAAACAAAATACTGAATAGCTGTTCATTCAGTGAACTCTGTCCACCTTGTGCACTGAATGTGGAAGGGACTGTGTAGAAAAAAATAGTATGTGATCATGTAATTACACTATGATCATACACACAAGGAAACAAAATTAAGGCTACGGGGCAACCTTAATACTGGCATTTCCTAGTTTTTGAGTGCCTGACATTTTTTTAATGTACTTTGTGTGCAGCAATATGAACATGCAGAAAAGAGGCCATTGCTGATGACTGCTCTCTGGATCCTGTTTGTGAGGAGTGATTTGAACATTGCAGTGTTGCGAGGTGCACTCCAGATATGTCACGTGAGCTGGTCAACATTATTTATGGTCCAATGCACTGAAAGCTGCAGAGAGGTCAAGCAGAATTAGCACTGAGATGTGTCCTCTATCCATTGGCATGAGAAGCTAATGAGAAGTTACTGAACTGTAACTGGAGGTTCATCAAGTTATATGGTCCTATCTGTATTCCATTGTGGGGAGATTATGCATATACACCATGCGCCTGGAGCTAAAGAATTTGAAAGCAGTGTCCGTTGGTCCACACATGCACTCTAGCACATCTTAGGGGCGTGGCCTCTCTACTACACGGATGGAGGGACAGCCGTGACCGCCCCCGGGTGGGCAGAGCCAGGACGCCCACGCCTGCCCTGCTGGAAGCTGAGGGGAAGAACCAGATCTGGAAATATAGAAGGCAGGCAGTGGAACCTGTCCTTGGGAAGATGCACTCTTTTGGTGACAGAATTCAAGGTGGTCCCAATGAAGTCAAGATTGTGTGTGGGTGGATTTTTCAACGTTTACTCTAACTCCCAGTGAAGAGAGGATATGCAGCATCATAAAAGTTGATGAAGAGGTTTCCTGGTGGAAAGGAGAAAGCCGGCGAGATAGTGGAAGACAATGAGACCATGACTTCTGATGTGAGCTGCTATTTATACTGAGACGATCTTGATCAAGACTCTGGGGACGATAGATATTTCAACATGACCATGAGAAATCTGAATTTGTGAATGAAGTGGTTGAGATGGCAGAGGTGGAGGAAAGATCTCCAACTGCCTTTCTTTTTGAGTAACAGGAAGTAAGGAGAGGAAAAACCCACTCCTTTGATATGGAGTAGGGAAGAATTCTATCAATTCTCTCTACAATAGGGAGTTAATCTTCTTTGAGAATACTCTCGTGAAAGTGGTCCCTGAACAGGGGTGGAGAGGGTTTTTTGGAGGAGATAGGGATGCAAACTCTATCATTTAGCCAGAGTGGATGATGTTCAGCACCCACTTGTCCATTGTTATTGCACTTCATGTGTTGAAAAGAGTGCTAAACAACCCCCAAACAGTGTGTAAGGGTCAGGAAGCGTTGGGCTTAGTGTTTTGCGGCTCTCAAACGCCCATCAAAAATAACATCAAGGAAGGGGCTGAGATGGAGATGCATAGCCTGTTGCAGATGGTGTGGGGAAGCAGGTCATTTGAACCTCTGTCTCTTGTGAGGTGGTTCATAGGGTCTCTGATGGAAAAACTACTGAGCAGTATGTCCAAGAGAATAAATCTATAATAGATTTATAAAACACTAAACTGTAGACGATAAAAACTATAACACTATTAAAACTATTTACAAAACTAAAACTAATTCTTATTTTGTAGGACAAAAGCTGAAGCTATGGACACTGGTGGTTCCGAAAAGGAATATGTGATGGTGAGAAGGAAATGGAGAGGCAGTCTGCCCCACCCTTTATCCTGTCAGATGGAGGCATGAAGTGAGCCATGTCGCACGCGCAAACCAACAGACGCTTTTCAAATTCACCGGCTGCGGGCACATGGTGCACATGCATAACCTCCCACAGTGAAATACAATAGGGACCATTACTCAAAGAACCTTTCATGCCAGGGCTATCTATTCTGTGCTTCAGGCTGTAGCCTGACTGTGAAGCATTCAGGATAATGGCAGATGCAACATGTTGCTTGAGCTTTGTTGTCACTGCTTTCTCAATAACTTTGCCTAGTAATGGGAGGTCAGATATAGTGTGGTAGTCGGAGAGAATTTCTATATCATTTTGGTGTTTTGAGAATCAAGCAGATGATCCATCTTCCTGAGAGCCATGATTTTCTGAAGAACTTCCTAGCTATAAATATGGTTATGATTAAATAGAAAGCCTATCTGAGAGGCAATTTTAAAACAATTTAAATAAGGTCACTTTTACTAAACTGTATTCTATTTGCAAGATTAGCTTTATTGATCTACTTTCTACCAGTCATACCTTTGGATCATTTTGATTAATGGCTACTGCCAGTAAAAGTCCATCCCTTGAAAATGCAGTAAGCAAAGCTCCTCTCGACTTTACTGACTCACACACTGGAACCAGAGTGGACAGAGAACATGCTTGCTGTGCCCAGTGGATATGATAAGGTAAAGAACTGTAAAAAAAAATAAATATATATATATATATTAAATGAGAAATAACGGTGCATAAACAAACTAGGGAAATACAACATCGAGGAACTACTATGAGGTGGGTGCACAACTGGTTGGAAAACCGTTTCCAGAGAGTCGTTATGAGTGGTTTGCACTCAAGCTGGAAGGACATATCAAGTAGGGTCCCACAACGGATCAGTTCTGGGTCCGGTTCTGTTCAATATCTTCATTAGTTATTTAGATAATGGCATAGAGAGTACACTTATAAAGTTTGTGGATGATACCAAGCTGGGAGGGGTTGCAAGTACTTTGGAGAACAGCATTAAAATTCAAAATGATTTGGACAAACTGGAGAAATGGTCTGAGATAAATAGGTTGAAATTCAGTAAGGACAAATGCAAAGTATGCCATTTAGGAAGGAACAATCAGTTGCACACCTACAAAATGGGCATTGACCGCTTAGGAAAGAGTAGTGCGGAAAGGGATTTGGGGGGGATCATTGTAGATCACAAAATAAATATGAGTGAAAAGTGTAAAAAGCAAACATTCTGGGATGTATTAGCAGGAGGGTTGTAAGCAAGACACAAGAAGAAATTCTTCTGCTCTACTCTGCACTGAGTAGGCCTCAACTAGACTATTGCGTCCAGATCGGGGCACCACATTTCAGGAAACGTGGACAAACTGGAGAAAGTCCAAAGAAAATCAACAAAAATTAAAGGTCTAGAAAACATGACCTATGAGGGAAGATTGAAAATTTTGTGTTTGTTTAGTCTGGAGAAGAGAAGCCGGGGGGGGGGGGGGGGGGGAAGAGGCAGAAGACATGGGAACAGTTTTCAAGTACATAAAAGGCTGTTACAAGGAAGAGGGTGAAAAATTGTTCTCAACCTCTGAGGATAGGATAAGAAACAATGGGTTTAAATTGCAGCAAGGGTGGTTTAGGTTGGACATTAGGAAAAACTTCTTGACTTTCAGGGTGGTTAAGCACTGAAATGAATTGCCTCGGGAGGTAGTGGGATCTCAATCATTGGAGATTTTTAAGAGCAGGTTAGACAAACACCTGCCGGGAGGAGGGATAGCTCAGTGGTTTGAGCATTGGCCTGCTAAGCCCAGGGTTGAGAGTTCAATCCTTGAGGGAGCCATTTAGGGATCTAGGGCAAAAGTCTGTCAGGGGACAGTACTTGGTCCTGCTAGTGAAGGCAGGGGAGTGGTCTCGATGACCTTTCAAGGTTCTTCCAGTTCTATGAGATATGCCTATCTCTATGTAATAGATCAGTGGTTCTCAACAAGAGGTACTTGTACCCCTGGGGGTACGCAGAGGTCTTCCAGGGTCTACATCAACTCATCTAGATATTTGCCTAGTTTTACAACAGGCTACTTAAAAAGCACCAGCAAAGTCAGTACAAACTAAAATTTCATACAGACAATGATTTGTTTATACTGCTCTATATACTATACACTGAAATGTAAGTACAATATTTATATTCCAATCAATTTATTTTATAATTATATGGTAAAAATGAGAAAATAAGCAATTTTTCAGTAATAGTGTGCTGTGCTACTTTTGTATTCTTAGGTCTGATTTTGTAAGCAAGTAGTTTAACTGTGGTGAAACCTGGGGGTACACAAGACAAATCAGACTCTTGAAAGGGGTACAGTAGTCTGGAAAGGTTGAGAACCACTGGTCTAGAGAATACTTCCTCCTGCCATGAGTGCAGGGCACTGGACTAGACGACCTCTCAAGGTCTCTTCCAGTCCTACAATTCTATGAATTATAAACATCAAATAAAAGTAATATCTCAGAGTAAATTTAGTTGATGAACAAGATTTAATTTATTATAAGTTAAAAATTCTCTGTATTTACAAAAAAGTTTCTAAAATGATTGCTGAAGGTTGAGAATGAATTTGTTTATTTGCATCCAACCATAATTCTGGCCTTGCATATAAATGGCCCAAATAAGTGCACACCGGAGAAGACCGGAAGCCCCTTCATCCGGTCTGCCACTGCTACAAACAGCTGGTTCAACTTCCTGAAAGGCTTTGTGCGCTCAATGTCAAATGCTAGCGCTCTCCACACATCTAGTGAGTGAAGCCTCTGCTCCTGTGCATTACCACGTGGCTCGGGATAGAAATCTGGCAAAAAAATGTCCTGGCCGATATGGAATTGGGATACCACCTTGGGCAGGAAAGCTGGGTGCGGCCTGAGCTGTATCTTGTCCTTGTGGAAGACTGTGTAGGGGGGGTTGGAGGTTAACACTTTAAACTCCAACAACCTCCTGGCCGAAATGATGGCAACCAGAAAGCCCACCTTCCATGAGAGATACAGAAGGGAACATGTAGCCAGTGGCTCAAATGGGGCTCCCATTAGTCTAGCTAGGACCAGGTTGAGGTCCCAAGCCAGTACCAGTGGACGGGACTGTGAATATAGCCATTCCATACTCTTAAGGAAACTGCCCACCATAGGGTTGGCAAATACTGAGCACCCTAACTCTCCTGGGTGGAACACTGAAATAGCTGTGAGGTGTACTTTGATGGATGATTCGGCCTTGCCCTGCTGTTTCAGATGCAGTAGATAGTCCAGGATGAATTATATAGATGCCTGAAGTGGGGGTACGCGACTGCGATTGCACCAGCAAGAGAACCTTTTCCACTTGGCCAAGTGGCCCTGGTGGAAGGTTTCTTGCTACCAAGCAGCACCTCCCTCACTGATCCCGTGCATTGGAGCTCCATTGGGTTTAACTATAAAGCTCCCAAGCCATGAGATGGAGGAACTGGAGGTCTGGGTGTAGCAGGCAGCCGTGGTCCTGTGTAATCAGATCGGGGAGGAGTGGCAGCACGATTGGAGAGTCCACTGACAGCTCCAGAAGCATGGTGAGTTTTGCCCACATGCTCAGGGTTTAGCTGATAGCCATATTTGGAGTCGGGAAGGAATTTTCCTCCAGGGCAGATTGGCAGAGGCCTTGAGGGTTTTTCACCTTCCTCTGCAGTGTGGGGCACGGGTCACTTGGTGGAGAATTCTCTGCACCCTGAAGTCTTTAAACCATGATTTGAGGACTTCAGTAGCTCAGACATAGGTTAGCGGTTTATTACAGGAGTGGGTGGGTGAGATTCTGTGGCCTGCATTGTGCAGGAAATCAGACTAGATGATCATAACGGTCCCTTCTGACCTTAAAGTCTATGAGTCTATGACTCTATGACTGTGTACCAATGTTGGTGTGGCCATGCAGGAGCCAGAAGAATTACATCCGCCTTGTCCCTGCGGATCTTGAAGAGAATCTTGTGGACAAATGGTATCAGAAGGAAGGCATACAGTAGACGGTTCCCGCAGGGTAGCATCTGGGATAGAACGCGTCTGAGATAGAGCCCGGACTGTGCTTTTGGAAGGAGCAAAACATTGGACACTTCCTGTTGCTCCTGGTTGCGAATAGGTCTACCCGGGGAAACCCCCACCTTTGGAAAATGGAATGTATGACGTCTGGCTGGATGGACCACTCGTGACTGGGGAACGACCTGCTGAGGTGGTCCGCAAGCTTGTTCCATGCATCTGGGAGATAGGATGCCTCCAGGCGAATGGAGTGAGCTGTACAAAAATCCCACAGGTGGAGAGCCTCCTGACAGAGAGGGAAGGATTGGGCTCTGTTTATGAAAAACATTGCAGTGGTGTTGTCGGTCAACACCACCATGCACTGACCTTTCAATATGGTATGGCAGGTCTGGCAGGCTAGTCTCACCACTCTGAGCTCCTTTATATTGATGTGGAGCGGGATCTCAGACTGAGACCACCTGCCCTGAGTCTGTAAGGTCTTGTAGGTGGGCCCCCCAATGCAGGTCTGATGCATCCGTTACTAAGGTCATGGATGTTGAGGGGTGCTGAATGAGACTCCTTTGCAGACCATGTGAGGGTGCAACCACCAGCCTAGGGTTTCCAAGACTCGCACCAGTATTGTTACTACCGAGTCTAAACTGTCCCAACCTGGGTGATAAGCTGAGGCAAGCCACGCCTGGACTGGCCTCAGTTTCAGCCTGGCATTCCTGACCACATAGGTGCATGCTGCCATGTGTCCAAGGAAACTGAGACATGTCCTCACGGTCATGGTGGGATACTGTCTGAGAGTCTGAATGACGTTTGACAGTGTTTGGAATCTAGATTATGGCAGAATGGCTCTTGCCTGAATCGAGTCCAGCACCGCCCCAATGAACTCTATTCGTCAGGTAGGTGACGTCAACTTGTCCACATTGAGGAGACCTAGTCTCTGGAAGGTCTCTCTGACTAACCGGACCTGGGAGTCCACCTGCTCCCTGGAGTGTCCCCGCAGCAGCCAGTCGTCAAGGTAGGGATACATCTGCACCTGCCTCTTGCAGAGAAAAGCCGCAACCACGGACATGCACTTGGTGAACACCCAGGGTGCTGTTGATAACCCAAATGGGAGCACTGTAAACTGATAATGGATGTGGTTGACAACAAACCTCAGGAAACGTCTGTGGGCTGGCCAAATGGCTATATGAAAGAACGTCTTTCATGTCGAGGGCGGCATACCAGTCCTGCAGATCCAGGGAAGGAATAATTGCACTCAGGGAGACCAAGCAAAACTTAAACTTTACCATGATGAGTCCTCGCAGATCTAAGATGGGTCTGAGACGCCCCCCCTACTTTGTCTTGGGGATTAGGAAATAACAGGAGTAGAATCCCTTGCCCCTTAGCTCCTGAGGAACCTTTTCCACTGTCCCTATAGCGAGGAGCGATAGCACCTCCTGGATAAGGAGTTGCTCGTGAGAGGGGTCCCTGAAGAGGGATGGGGAAAGGGGGTGGGAGGGAGGAGAGGTGGGAGAAGAATAGGAGAGAATATCCCACTTCTACTGTGCGAAGAACCCAGTGGTCTGACGTTATATGGGACCACGCACGGTAGAAGTGGGACAGATAATAGGCATGGACCTTCAGAAGTTCAGAAGTGAGGGGGAAGGATCCGGTATAGTGGCTGGTACGCTGTCCTCGGGCGTCCCTTGAAAATCCTTGCTTGGACCCTGACAATAGCTTGGTCAGGCCCTTGGCTGAGGGAGGGTTGGAAGGTCCACGCCTATTATTCCCGCCCCTACAGCGGTATGAATCCTGCCTCAGGTGGGGCTGGTATTGCGCCTCTGCTGCTGGTGGGGTTGAGGCTTGAAGGGGTTTTTTTCTGGGTAGCAGAAGTGCTCATTCCCAGAGATTTCATAGTTGCCCTCAAGTCTTTTAGGCTGTAAAGCCTCAAGTCTGTCTGGTCCGAAAACAGTCCTGCGCCCTCAAAGGGAAGGTCCTGCAGGGTCTACTGAACTTCCGGGGGAAGCCCGGAAGCTTGAAGCCATGCAGTTCTCCTCATGACCATCCCAGAGCAGATGGTATGTGCTGCAGAGTCAGCCAAGTCGAGGGAGGCCTGCAGGGATGTCTTGGTCATGGATCTAGAAACCCTGGAAGGGGTACCCGAGGCCTGATGGTAAGCCCAAGGGGTCCAGAAGGGTCATTGCACATGGGTGGCCACTGTGCCTGCCAGGTCGACTGTGCAAGTCTCCGGCACTTATCCGACCTGTGCCTACTGCACCACAAGTAGTAGGAGTTGGCCTCAGAGTCCGAGTATCCCAAGGGCGATGACCAGGGCGGTGTCAATGATCCCTGAGCCAGTGGTCGGTGCTGGGAAGAGGAAGTCGAGATCGGTGCCATGACGATCATGTAGAGGATTGGTGTCGGCTGTCCTGCAATCGAGAATGGCTCCTGTGTTCCGATGCCGTGTCTCGGAATCGAAACACGGCAAAAGAGGGTGACCGCGATTGGTGCTGACCCCTCGGTGCCAGAGACACAGATCACCGCACTCCCTGTGCCAGGCGATCTTGCACTGGAGATGGTGTCTGGGGGTGTTGCGGCAATGGAGACCGGGAACAGTGCCGGTCCGGCGACGAATAGAGCCTCATCATTGTGGGCTTGCCTCTAGTTGGCACCCGTCAGCGAAGTGTTGGAGGCTTCTCTCTAACACTAAGGGGCTGAAGCACAGTACTTTCTATAAGTTCCTTTGCAGCCTTGAAAGTGTGCAGGGTGGAGAAGGGGGTTGGTTTCCAATTCCTCTACCAAGCACTGCCCCGCCGGAGAATCACTGAGTGCCAGGCTCAACAGTGCCAACTGGAGCGCCGTAGTCAACGGCACAAGCTCCTGCTGCTTGCAAGTCGAGTCCTTCTTCTGAGGCAGCAAAGTCTCCCCAGATGATCTTGCTCTCTGAGGAGAGCACCCTCTGTCCGCCTTCTTATGGCTTTTGTGGGGCATCGGGGATGTTGACCAGTGCCAGGGCGCTGCTCAATGCTGCGGTGCCGGGAATCTCCAGTACTGAGGGTCTCTAGCACCAGAGTCCTTCCCTGGTACCAATTCGTGGACTGACGCTAGGGTGCTCCACACTGAGCTCAGGACTTGGCGGTCAGGTGCCGCTGGACGGAGTGCGGCTTCCATTAATAGCTGCTTCAAACAGAAGTCGCATTCCTTCCTAGTTCTGAGGTTGAAAGCCTTACAAATCTTGCAGCGCTCAGACTGATGCGCCTCCCCTAGACACCTCAGGCATGAGTTGTGGGGGTCGCTATTGAGCACAGGCTTCTTGCATACACCGCAAGATTTAAATCCTTGGGCTTAAGGCATGCCCCAAAGCCCAACGTGGGGTGAGGGGAGAACGATCCACTCACCAAGTCTATCCTAACTACAAACAACAATAAACTAACTACAGAACAAAAACTGGGTAGGACTAAGTAATAGCTAAGAGAACACTTGCAAGCAAGTGAAGCAGTTCCAACACCGCCATGAACAGCAATTAACTGAAGGGGAGTAGGGTTGGCAGGGTCATATATTGAGTGCCATGAGGGTGCCACTCCAGGGGGCTCCCTAGCCGACCCAACAGGAGCTGCTGAGGGAAAAAGTTTCCGACGACTGTGCATGTGGCACGCGCACATCTGATTGGAATCAACGTGAACAATCACTTGAAGAAGAACTAGCATTAACAAATGGAAGCGAGGTCAGAGAAAAGCAATACCCATGATTAGGTGGTGGGAGGGATTGATTTCTGAAGAAATATTAAAAGGGCTAAATAGGTAAAGCTTTGTCTATACATAAAAGTCGTACCACTTTAATTCCCATATAGTTAAAATGATACAACTCTCATAGTGTGGATGTAGTTATACCCCTGTTAATGTGCTTCCCATAGGGGAAGGAGAATAAGCTATACCAATATCCAGCATCTTTATACCAGTTTAACTGCATCCACAAAGGGCTTTACTGGTATAACTATGTCAGTAAAGTCTCAGTTCCAGCAACCAACAGAGTTATTCTAATACACAACCTGTGTGTAGACCAGCCCTAGAAATGACAAACAGGGGTACAGTAAAAACACAATTTATAAATACTGAAGGAAGTGAGAGAGTAGGACGAGTTACATAAGGTGTGTATGGGGGTGTATCACAGACTAACAGGTAGAAATGAAGAAAGGGAAAATGTAGGGAAATTATCAGGAATACTTCCTGACAGTGAGCTACATTATATTCTAGGCTAATCTCCCCAAAAAGTGATGGAAACTTCATCTCTTGAGATTTGGACAAAACACTAGCCAAACACTAGACAATACACTGTAGGAAACAATATAATTTTGGCTTAGAATGGACTGGACAATCTAATATGTCTAATATCTCTAATTTTTCTGATCTTCTGCACAAGGGCATGTTAACAGCATTCATTTCCAGATCAGGTGATGCATGAGTAAAAACTTATGGCCCGCATTCCCAATCATTAGGCCCTAAATAGAAATTCCCCTCTCTCTCTCCAGTTAAGTATATGCAGTTGCTCTTTCACAAAACACAAGACTGGAGCAGAAAACCTCAGCTCAGAACTCCTATGCTTTATGCAAATTAGCTGACATTGCCTCTGAACAGCTTCTTTCCAAAAATCAACAGTAAAAACAGATCAATGTGTACAGTAATAATTCACTCCAAAATAAAACTGTTGGTTTTTTTAATTAAACATTATGGGTCCTGTATTCAAAGTTAGGGAGGTGATTTGTTGTTTATACATCTGTGCATGACTACTTATACTTATATGTATATCTAGTGATGCAGGCTAGCCATGCACGCTTGCAAATACCTGATTTGTTCATGCATCTTAATTATTGGTATTCATAAGCTAGTTTGGCATAAATGTCCATGGTTGTCCACTCATTACTCTGAAAACTTGGCTTCAAAATGCTTTATCAAAAATAAATCAACTATTCCTTGTAAAACTGGCAAAATTTCAAATAACTTTGAACTCACCTAATGTATTTGAAGCTGTTTTCATGCCACCGTAGTGCCAAAAATGTCAGCATCAAGCATTCCCCAGAATAAAACACAAAAGAGCACAAGCAGCAGTCACCTAGTATCTGCAAAAGAAACATTTCTTTTCTCTTTAATAAAAACTTACTTGATTAGTGCAATACCTATTACTACAATTAAAATTAAATTCAATATTTTTCTCTTAGATCCAGAAGTTAGGACAAACCGATAAAAGCAATTTGTCAACCACCTCTATTCTGCTGGCTTACTAGAAAAATAGAAAACAAATTAAAACATAAAAAATGACTCAAATAATTATATGCATGTAGTGCAATATAACGAGTATGTAAGCACTTTAGCAGGACACAGTGCAGGTGACTGGTTTTATTATTAATAATTTGACAGTAAATCCTACAGATTACATTTGTAGACAAAAATAAATTGATTGCAAAAATACATATATGATGCATGAACTGAGAGAGGACAATTAAGACCCAATTTTTCAGAGATTTTGGAATCCCATCTAGTCTCCCTTAGCCAGAAGGATCAATAATGCAGAGCCTTAAACTGACGCTTTTAAAAATAGGAAGAAGGGCAGTGGGGAGATCTTCAGAGCTTTTTGAGACACACAGAAGTAATCACCCCTCCCAATTCAATCAAGAATAAATAAATACATGGCTGGATTACAGAAGGAAAGGCCTTCCAGGTTTCTGATCCTTCAATCAGATTTGCCCAAGCAGTTCCCCATGCCTGCACAGAGCCATACTGAAATAACTGGGGTTATCAGCAGATACAAGAAACCATCAGATTGCATGACTGAGGCCCAAAACTGGGTTCTGATAACAAAAGTTGAGACAGCAAAACATTAACAGTATGTTGCAGCAACATCTTATTTTGATAATACTTTAAAATAAGGTCTCTCTTCTTGGTCTCTAGTTGAAAGGAAGGTTACTTACTTTATAGTAACTGGAGTTCTTTGATATGTGTGGTCCCTATGGATATTACACTGTTGGTGTGCATGCACTCCGTGATCCTGAGACCAAAAGACTTTTCACTAGCAGTGTCCACTGGTCTGCGCCTGCACCCTGTGTCTCCTTGTGCTCTTAATTCAAGGCAGGTATGGACCGACCTGTTCCCACAAATGACTTCGAAAAGGATCCAAAGCAGTGGGGTAAGAGGGTGGGTAGTGAAATACCTACAGAGACTACACATTTCAAAGAATTTCAGTCACTGTGAGATAAATAGCTTTCCTTTCTTTTTTGAGTGGTGGTCCCTATGAGTAGTCCATTGTGGGTGACTCGCAAGCAATATTCATTGACAAGAAGGATGCAAAGAACCATGCAGGACTGCCGTATTGAAGGATACATCTGCTGAAGAAGCTTGTACCATAATGTAATGTCTAGTAAAGATATGCACAGAGCCTCATGTAGCCACTCTAACGATCTCCAGGATAACACCCTGAAGAGAAGCCATGAGGCAGCCTGGGCTCTGATTGAATGAGCCCTTATATTTTGAAGCGCAGGCGTCTCCATAAGCTTATAGCAAAGCAGGATGCAACTTGAGATCCATTTAGAATATCTCTGTTAGGAGACTGCTTTCCCTTTTATCCACCCAGAAATGGAAATGAAGAATCTTGGAGATTGCTTGAAGGGTTTTGTCCTTTGCAGGCAGAAAGCTAAGGGCTTGTCTACATTACCCACTGGATCAAAGGGCAGCGATCGATCCAGCGGGGGTTGATTTATCGCATCTACTCTAGACACGATAAATCAACCGCCGAGCGCTCTCCCGTCGACTCCTGTACTTCACCAGGGCAAGAGGCGCAGGCAGAGTCGATGGGAGAGAGTCAGTCGTCAACTTACCACACTGAAGACACCACGGGAAGTAGATCTAAGTACATCTAGCTACATTATTCACGTAACTGACGTTGCGTAACTTAGACCGACACGCCCCCTCCTCCTCCCCCTCCCGCCCCAGTGTAGACCAGGCCTAAGGCTCAAAGGACATCCAGAGAATGGAACTTTCTGTCTTCCCTGGCGATGTGAGGCTTTGGGTAGAATACAGGCAGATTTATTTGGAATTCAGATTACACCTTTGGAATGAATTTAGGGTATAACCTCAAAGAAACCTTATCCTTAAGAAAGACATGTAAGGAGGATCCACTTAAGGGCCCTGAGCTTACCTACTCTTCCAGCAGAGGCAACCACAGTCAGGAAGGCCAGTTCATAGACAGATGAAGAAGGTACCAGGAGGCAAGGATTCAAAAGGAGGATTCATGAGCACTGGCAACACAAGACTGAGTTCCCAAAGTTGGTGTTGGTTTCAGTAGGGGAAGAAAGATTCTGAAACAGACTTTCAAAAACGTTACAGCCACTGGATTGGTGAAATCCAAACAATTCTCCACTGAAGGAAAACGGAAGGTGTTGATTGCTGACAAATGCACAGGCAGTGAGCTGAGACACAGACCTGACTTCTTTCTGGAAATAAGGTAGTCCAAGATAGTAGGGATCTCTGAGTACTCTGGAAGAATCTCATCCCAATGTGCAGAAAGAATAGCAAATATGGCAGGCGACCAGTTTGGCTTCAAAGAGAAATCTTTGGTGAGCTTAAACACAAAAAGGAAGCTTACAAGAAGTGGAAACTTGGACAAAAGACTAGGGAGGAGTATAAAAATATTGCTCGCGCATGCAGGGATAATCAGAAAGGCCAAAGCACAATTGGAGTTGCAGCTAGCAAGGGATGTGGAAGGTAACAAAAAGAGTTTCTACGGGTATGTTAGCAACAAGGTAGTGGTCAGAGAAAGTGTGGGACACTTACTGAATGGGAGTGGCAACCTAGTGACAGACGATGTGGAAAGAGATGAAGTACTCAATGCTTTTTTTGCCTCCATCTTCAAAGACAAGGTCAGCTCCCAGACTGCTCCACTGGGCAGCACAGTATGGGGAGGAGGTGAGCAGCCTCAGTGGTGAAAGAATAGGTTAAGGACTATTTAGAAAAGCTGGACATGCACAAGTCCAATGCAATGCATCTGAGGGTGTTGAGATTGCTGGCTGATGTGACTACAGAGCCATTGGCCATTATCTTCAAAAACTCGTGGCGCTCAGGGGAAGGTCCTGGACAATTGGAAAAATGCAAATATAGCGTCAATATTTTTAAAAGGGGAGGAGGAGAATCCAGGGAACTACAGACCGGCCAGCCTCACCTTAGTCCTGTGAAAAATCATGGAGCAGGTCCTCAAGGAATCCATTTTGAAGCAGTTGTAGGAGAGAAAGGTGATCAGAACAGTCAACATGGATTCACCAAGGGCAAGTCATGCCTGACTAACCTAATTGCCTTCTATGATGAGATAACTGGCTCTGTGGATATGGGGAAAGCAGTGGACGTAATATACATTTACTTTAGCAAAGCTTTTGATATGGTCTCCCACAGTATTCTTGTCAGCAAGTTAAAAAAGTATGGATTGGATGAATGGACTATAAGGTGGATAGAAAGCTGGCTAGATCATCAGGCTCAACAGGTAGTGATCAACTGCTTCTTGTCTAGCTGGCAGCCGATATCAAGCGGAGTGCCCCAGGGGTCGGTTTTGTTCAATATCTTCATTAACGATCTGGATGATGGGATGGATTGCACTCTCAGCAAGTTTGTGGATGACACTAAACTGGGGGGAGAGGCAGATATGTTGGAGAGTAGGGATAGGGTCTAGAGCGATCTAGACAAATTGGAGGATTGGGCCAAAACAGATCTAATGAGGTTCAACAAGGACAAGTGCAGAGTCCTGCACTTAGGACAAAAGAATCCCATGCATTGCTACAGGTTGGGAACCAACTGGCTAAGAGGCAGTTCTGCAGAAAAGGACCTAGGGATTACAATGGACGAGAAGCTGGATATGAGTCAACAGTGTGCCCTTGTTGCCAAGAAGGCTAGCAGCATATTGGGCTGCATTAGTGAGAGCATTGCCAGCAGATCGAGGGAAGTGATTATTCCCCTCTATTCAGCACTGGTGAGGCCACATCTGGAATATTGCGTCCAGTTTTGGGTCCCACACTACAGAAAGGATGTGGACAAACTGGAGAGAGTCCAGTGGAGGGCAACGAAAATGATTAGGGGGCTGGGGCACATGACTTATGAGGAGAGACTGAAGGAACTGGGGTTATTTAGTCTGCAGAAGAGAAGAGTGAGGGGGGATTTGATAGCAGCCTTTAACTACCTGAAGGGGGGTTCTAAAGAGAATGGAGCTAGGCTGTTCTCAGTGGTGGTAGATGACAGAACAAGAAGCAATGGTCTCAAGTTGCAGTGGGTGTGGTCTAGGTTGAATATTAGGAAAAACTATTTCACTAGGAGGGTGGTGAAGCACTGGAATGGGTTACCTAGGGAGGTGGTGGAATCTCCATTCTTAGAGGTTTTTAAGGCCCGGCTTAACAAAGCCTAGGTGGAATGCTTTAGCTGGGGTTAGTCCTGCTTTGCGCAGGGGGTTGGATTAGATGACCTCCCGATGACCTGCTGGAGTGCAAGAGTGCCTAGGAGCCTCTGGAATCCCTGTTGGGGCTAACCTCATGCCTTGGAGAGGCAAAGGAGTTGCTGTCTCAACTACTAGTTCACCAGGTAAGTAAAAATATTCAATTCTACCAGCTAAACCATTGGTACTGTATGCCTTGCAATACAGTAATGGCATGTGGTGCACTGATAATGTGGATATCTCCCTAGAGACTACCAGTTCCAAGAGTATCAGCGACTCTGGGTCAGAGTACAGAGCCAGGTCATAAAAGATTATATACCAGGGTCTAACAGTTGGGGACATGAAGGGCTTCTACCCCTTGATGAAGCAGACAGTGCCGATTTAGGTTAGGTGGTGAATGTTGGTGCCACCAAAACCTCCTTCCTCCTGCTCTGGCGTGGTACCTTTGGTGCAGCTGGCAATTGCTCCTCTCTCTCTCTTGCTGGTGCCAAAGTCAATCCCACCCTTTCTCCAGCCAGCAGTTTTGGGGCACTCTTGGACCTCAGTCGTGGTGGTTGAGATCCATGCATCCCATGAATTCCTGACACATCCGTAATGGGGTACAGAGTCTTATTAGATTTAGAAAGAACAGGGGAGGCACTCCTCTTCATAGAGGCCTTGGGTGGGGATTTCTCCCACTTCTTATGAGGGTATTTGTCCTTCCCCTCCTCCCATTGCAGGTTAGAGTATTTGGGCCTGGTTTCTGATGGTTCACTTATGGAGAATCCAGCCAGGAGGGGTGCTACTAAGTACGTCTGGCCAGCATACACGGGAAGCACATGACCCAGGTTTGGACTGGGCCATCAACAACTGTTCCATCAGGTGTCTTTGGAGCTGGAATTTTCAGTCCTGCTGGGTTCATGGTGGAAAAGAATTACAAATATTGCACATGGAGGGAATGTGGGATTCTCCAAGCCAATATACAAGCAAGTCGTGGGGGATCACTCATCAGGAAGATGGGGGACAGACCATGGAGGACTTGAACTGGGGATCTTAGGCATACTAAGCAGGGGAGAATGGAAGGGGAAACTCCAGGATTCCAAAATGCTAACTAACTACTAAAACTATCTAGAAGGTAAAATTATTTACAGAAAAACCTGATTTGAAGCAGTAATTCTAGTGAAGCTGCCAACATTTCAGGGTTCTCTCTCAGGTCATGAAATGTAGAAAGGAATTGTAAAGGCAGTGAATCTGTGCCTACCTTTATGCCCTTGGTTTGGCACAACGAGGCGGCACAGGCATGGACCAACAAATGCTGCTACCAAAAAATCTTCCCGTTTTAGGCACATGGAGAGCGTGCACACTCACAGTGGAATACTCACAGGGACCAAGAATTAAAATATCCCTCAGCACTTTTTTTGAAAGATCAGAAGAGAAACTCAGGGTCCAAAATCCCCTAAGTATTCTAATTGTTTTTACATTTTCAAAAAGCACACTGCATGCAGTGCTATTTTATACTTTTTTTACCTCATTTTTGATGAAATCAGCATTCATTCCAGTTTCTTTATCTTCAGAGGAAGGCAATATAACTGATTCCTCAGGAACAATTTGTGACCAACGCCCAGCCAGTGAAGGATTTTTAGGAGAGGATATATTTTTGCATTCTGTGCTCTCCCACAGAAAGACACACACAGTAGGAGTAATGAGTAGCACCTTGTTCCCATCTCCTGAGACATACAGGTACAATCTCATGGAGCACTCTGGAAAAATGTCAGAAAAGTGAATTTTTCAGCGTCCACAGATTTGCGTGAAGAGATTTTACTAAAAAAAAAAGTTATGAGTACTAACTGACATCAAACCAGTTTTTAAAAAATATTTTAAGAGCATATTTAGTGAGTTTCATACAAGGAACACACATACGAACAGCAAGCAGTGTTATCAAACGTATCAGTGTAACTGCATGGGTCTCTCTCCTCCATGGTCCACTTCGCCCAAGAGAGGTGGTGGCTGGGAGCCAGAAACCATAGGTCGGTGCCTCAAAGGACCACCGAAGGAGAATACAGATGCAATTGTCCTAAAACTGTGACAATATGTATCAAGTGTAACCCTTGTGTATGTGAGACGCAAGTAAGAGTGGTGGTATAATTCAAACAAACTTTGTTGTTGAAGTAAGCCTCCAAATAAATAAAGGAGGCAGCATGCATTACATCTCAGTGTAAACTGCACAGCCTCAGAAAGCTTCACAGTAGCATCAATCCATACAGTGATGTCCTGTGTAAAGATGGGGCAAGAGAAAAACCTGTTTTAAAATTTCTTTTGGGATTGCTTTATCATGATTGTGTTACATTTGAGTCAATATCTTGATTAGTGTAATCTCCTCTTCACCCTTCTCCCTTCACTTATCCCCCCTTCCAAAATCCATGCAACATAGCTTTTATGATTATCTACTTTGCCTGAAGTGACCATGTAAACCCATCCAGTGGCTCCCCTATTCGCCACCATCACAAAGTCAACCTTATAGTGACTGTTCTAAAGACTCTAAATTTCCATCTTCATAACTATGGGTCTCTCCATTCTGCCACTGATGGCAGACT
The DNA here is from genome assembly GCA_037349315.1 of Chelydra serpentina. Lineage (NCBI taxonomy): Eukaryota > Metazoa > Chordata > Testudines > Chelydridae > Chelydra > Chelydra serpentina. The sequence continues at coordinate 85,082,517 of JBAIAC010000042.1, read as the reverse complement.
TGATGTCCCATTTATCTGCTTCCCCTATGACCATCTCTGCATTAACCTTCATGCGATAAGAACAGAAGAATGGCCATACTGGGTCAGATCAATTGCTATCTAGCACAATATTGTGTTTTCCAGTGTGCAGTACTTTGCATTTATCGATACTGAATTTCATCTGCCATTTTGTTACCCAGTCATCCAGTTTAGTGAGATCCCTCTGTAACTCTTTGCACGCAGCTTTGGGCTTAATTATCTTGAGTAATCATCTGCTTTGCCACCTTACTGTTCACCCTTTTTTCCAGAGTGTTTATGAATATGTTGAACAGCACTGCTCCCGATACAGATCCTTGGGGGACCACTCTCCCTCTGAAAACCGGCCATTTATTCTTATACCTTGTTTCCTATCTTTTAACCAGTTATTGGTCCATGAAAAAACCTTCCCTCTTATCTCATGATGCCTTACTTTGCTTAAGAACCTTTGGTGAGGAACCTTACCAAAGGCTTTCTGAAAGTACAAATACACTATATCCACTGGATCACCTTTGTCCATGTTTGTTGATCCCCTCAAAGAATTCTACCAGATTGGTGAGGCATGATTTCGCTTTATAGAAGCCAGGTTGACTCTTCACCAACAAATCAGGTTCATCTATGCATTTGACAATTCTGTTCTTTACTACAGTTTCAACCAATTTGCCTGGTACTGAAGTTAGGCTTACCAGCCTGCAATTAGCAGGATCGCCTCTGGAGTCTTTTTCAAAAATCAAAGTTACATTAGTTAGTCACCAGTCATTTGATACAGATGCTGATTTAAGTAATAGGTTAAGCACAGTTGTTAGTCTGGCAATTTCATATTTGAGTTCCTTCAGAACTCTAGGGTGAACACCACCTGTCCTGTTTCAGTGTAGTAGCCGTGTTAGTCTGTGTCAGCAAAAAGAAAGCAAGAAAAATACCTGTGGCACCTTAGAGACTAACAAATTTATTTCAGCATAAGCTTTCATGGGTTAAGAACCCACGTCATTGGATGCATGGAATGGAACATACAGTAAGCAGATATTTATACATTCAGAGAAACATGAAAAGGTGGGAGTGTCTATATCAACGTTAAGAGGCTAATTAATTGAAAGGAACTGTTATCAGTAGAAACTTTTGAAGTGATAATCAACATGGCCCATTACAGACAGTTGACACAAAGGTGTTAAGGGTTTTTAAGGAGGGGAAATAAATTCAATTAACGTAATGACCGAGCCATCCACAGTCAATATTCAAGCCTAAGGTAATGGTATCTCGTTTGCATATTAATTCCAATTCCGCAGTTGCTTGTTGGAGCCTGTTTTTGAAGTTTTTCTGTTGCAAAATTGCTACTTTTAAGTCTGTCATTGAGTGATTAGAGAGGTTGAAGTGTTCACCTACTGGCTTTTGAATGTGATGATTCCTGATGTCAGATTTGTGTCCGTTTATTCTTTTGCGTAGAGACTGTCTAGTTTGGCCAATGTACATGGCAGAGGGGCATTGCTGGCACATGATGGCATATATCACATTGGTAGATGTGCAGGTGAACGAGCCCCTGATGGTGTGGCTGATGTGATTAGGTCCTATGATGGTGTCATTTGAATAGATATGTGGACAGAGTTGGCATCGGTCTTTGTTGCAAGGATAGGTTCCTGGGATAGTGTTTTTGTTGTATGGTGTGTGGTTGCTGGTGAGTATTTACTATTTAATTTATCTATTTCTTCCAAAACCTCCTCTACCAACACCTCAGTCTGGAACCTAAAAAGAACACCTGGAACCTTCCTCATATCATCTGCAGTGAAGACCAAAATAAATAATTCATTAACTTCTCCGCAACAGCCTTGTCTTCCTTCAGAGATCCTTTCGCACCTCGATGGCCCACTGGCCCCATTGATTGTTTAGCAGGCTGCTTGCTTCTGATGTACTTTAAAAAAAATATTGATATTAGTTTGTATGTCTTTTGCTAGTTGCTCTTCAAATTCTCTTTTGGCCTGCCTAAATATACTTTTACACTTGATTTGCCAGAGTTTATGCTGTTTTCTATTTTCCTCAGTAGGATTTGACTTCTATTTTTTAAAGGATGCCTTTTTGCCTCTAACAACCTCTTTTACTCTGTTAAACCATGGTGGCATTTATTTTATTTTTTTAAATTAGGAATATACATTCAATTTGAGCCTCTATTATGGTGATTTTAAAAAGTTTCTGTGCAGCTTGCAGGCATTTCACTCTTGTGACTGTTCCTTTTAATTTCCATTTAAATAGCTTCCTCATTTTTGTGTAGTTCCCCTTTTTGAAGTTAAATGTTATTGTGATAGGCTTCTTTGGTATTTATCCCCCTACAAGAATGGTAAATTTAATTGTACTATGGTCACTATTACCAAGGGAGTCAGCTATATTTACCTGTTGGACCAGATCCTGTGTGCCACTTAGAACCAAATCAAAAACTGACTCTCCCCTTATGCGGGACTAGCTGCTCCAAGAAACAGTCATTAACGGTGTTCAGAAATTTTAGCTCTGCGTCCCATCCTGAGGTGACATTCTCAGTCAATATGGGGAGAGCTGAAATCCCTCATTAATGGGCTGTTTTTGTAGCCTCTCTAATCTCCTTACCATTTCACAATAGCCATCACTATCATGATAAGGTGATTGGTTGTATGTTCCTACTGCTATACTCTTACTATTCAAGCATGGAATTTCTATCCATAGAGATTTTATGATACTGTTTGAGTCATTTAAGATTTTTACTATATTTGACTCTATGCTTTCTTTCACATATAGTGCCACGCCCCAGCCAGCGCAAACTACTCTGTCATTCCTATATATTTTGTATTCTGGAATTAGCGTGTACCATTGATTACCATCCTTCCATCAAATTTCTGAGTTGCCTATTATATCAATATCCTCATTAAATGCCAGGCATTCAAGTTCACCCATCTTTATATTTAGACTTCATGGATTTGTACACAAGCACTTATAAAACTTGTTAATATTTAGTTGTCTATCTTCATGTGAAGTAATTGAACGGTACTGTTTTTCCTTTGACTGTTTCTCTTCAGCTCTTACTTGTACTTTATAGTAAAGAGGAGTGGATAGAAGTTGATAGAGTATCTCCTTTAAGAAATCATTCCCTAAGGGATGTGTCTTTCCTAACCATGTGTTTTTCCTCCACACCTGTCGGCTTTCCACCAACCCGTAGTTTAAAAACTCCTCTACAACCTTTTTAATTTTACATGCCACCCCCAATGTATGGAATGTCTTACCTGAACTGGTTCTTCACTATTTAAATTCCTCCTGAAGACCCACTTTTATGAGAACTACAAGAAACTAGCTGAGTAAGTCTTCTACTTACATATTTCACTTATCTCATGAATGAATTGCTCCTTTATATGGAAAGACAGGCTTGAATGCTGGGAGAGAGATGTAAGGATACTAGAATTGAAGCTGGATATTGGGATGGGGGAAGATGAGGTTGAACTGTGTATGGAGAACAGGGAATTTAGTGTGTTTAAACTTTTAAAAAACAGCAACAAAGAAACATAACTAACAATGCATGCTGTCAACTATCTACCTGATCATTTTGCCTGGATGATGGTTTCCTCGGTATTTGGAAAGCTACTACCACATTTTGGATGCTACTAAAATCAAAGTAAACAACTTTATTTGTAAGTGTTATACAAAAATAAATTCCAACAACAACAAGAAATCTTTAATTTTAATTGAAGAAAGAATATCCCCCCCTCTTTTGCCTTTAAAGGAGAGAACTGGCTGAGAGAGGGGGAAGCGGTTGCTACAGAGAGGTGAGGAGAAGAACTTTAAGATCTAGATCTCTCTTTGGAGAAGATGTTGCATTTTAACAGAGAGTTGTTGGTTCAGGGACAGAGCTATCTGTGTAACTAAGCCAACTTCAGTAGCAATTCTGAATCTTCTTGTCTGATCCCTGTTGCAAAGAGGAAGGGACAGCCAGAAAGCTGCTCCTGCTGCAGGCAGAGAAAGAGATAGCAGCCCCATCTCAGACGCAGGTATGCCATCTCTCAAAGATCCTGTTGTCAGCAGAAGAGATACTGCACTGGCAGATCCCTTAGGTATACTGGCACAGCATTACTGCTGGGAAGGGGAACCCCTTCCTCATGGCCATCCATGGGATGGGGATGAATGGGGGAGAATCCGAATAGACATTTCATGGGGAGAGGAGATTAAGTGGTGGGTACAATGGAAGCACTGATGTCTCCCTTACTACCTTACCTTGACCTTTACCATTACCCCCATGGTTGCCTCTAAAGCCTGGTCTACACTAGGAGTTTATGTCGAATTTAGCAGCGTTAACTCGAATTAACCGTGCACCTGTCCACACAATGATGTTATTTATTTCGACATAAAGTGCTCTTTAAATCGATTTCTGTACTCCTCTCCGACGAGGGGAGTAGCGCTAAATTCGACATGGCCATGTCGAATTAGGGTTAGTGTGGACTGAATTCGATGCCAATAGCTCCGGGAGCTATCCCAGAGTGCACCACTCCGTGGACGCTCTGGACAGCAGTCCGAGCTCGGATGCTCTGAACAGCCAGACAGGAAAAGCCCCGGGAAAATTTGAATTCCTTTTCCTGTCTGGGCAGTTTGAATCTCATTTCCTGTTTGGACATCGTGGCGAGCTCAGGAGCACTGGCAACGATGCAGAGCTCTCCAGCAGAGGTGACCATGCAATCGCAGAATAGAAAGAGGGCCCCAGCATGGACTGATTGGGAAGTCTTGGATCTGATCGCTGTGTGGGGCGATGAGTCCGTGCTTTCGGAGCTGTGATCGAAAAAACGGAATGCGAAGATCTACGAAAAGATCTCAAAAGACAAGACGGAGAGGATACAGCCGGGATGCAATGCATTGCCGCGTGAAAATCAAGGAGCTGTGGCAAGCGTACCAGAAGACCAAAGAGTCAAACGGACGCTCCGGATCCCAGCCCCAAACATGCCGTTTCTACAAGGCACTGCATGCAATTCTAGGAGGGGCTGCCACCACTACCCCACCAGTGTCCGTGGACTCCGACGATGGGGTCTTATCTACGGCCGCTTCCTCGGAGGTTTTCGCGGACGGGGAAGATGAGGAAGGAGATGAGGAGGACGAGGCAGTCAACAGCGCTTTCAATGCTGATTTCCCTGACAGCCAGGATCTTTTCATCACCCTTACTGAGATCCCCTACCAACCCTCCCAAGGCGGTAACCCCGACCGTGAATCAGGGGAAGGATCAGTAGGTAAGTGTTTTAAACATTTATTTTGAATAGAATTGGCATGGTATGTTAGCAATGGGTTTCTCATGATTATTTAGCCCTAGGCGCTTTAGTGTTTAGTCGTTGCCAGTGCAGCTACTCGAAAAGTCTGTCAACATGTCTGGGGATAGAGGAGAAATCCTCCTGGGACATGTCCATGAAGCTCTCCTGGAGGTAATGTGCCAGCCTTTGCATCAGGTTCCTGGGGAGAGCGGCCTTATGGCCTCCTCCATGGTAGGAAACTTTTCTGCACCAGGCTAGCAGCAGGTACTCCGGTATCATTGCCTGGCAAAGCATGGCGGCATACGGCCCCGGTGATTGCTGGCATTCACACAGCATACGGTCTTTCTCTGTCTCCGCAATCCTCATCAGAGTGATATCAGTCATGGTTTCCTGGTCTGAATTAGGGGAATTTTAGTATGGTGACTGGTTGCCTGTTCCTTTAAATAACTCTACCCGGCAGTTTCCAGCCACGCAGCTGGGGCGGGGAGGTGAACCGTTCATGCTGAGCGGTTCACCGGCAGCATGCTGGGATCTTTCCCGAGCCCAGCCACGCAGTGGGGGCAGGGAGGTGAACCATTCATGCCGAGCGGTTCGCCGGCAGCATGCTGGGATCTTTCCCGAGCCCAGCCACGCGGTGGGGGCGGGGAGGCAAACCGTTCATGCCGAGCGGTTCGCCGGCAGCATGCAGGGATCTTTCCAAAGCCCAGCCACGCGGTGGGGGCGGGGAGGCGAACCGTTCATGCCGAGCGGTTCGCCGGCAGCATGCAGGGATCTTTCCCGAGCCCAGCCACGCGGTAGGGGTGGGGAGGCGAACCGTTCATGCCGAGCGGTTCGCCGGCAGCATGCAGGGATCTTTCCCGAGCCCAGCCATGCGGTTGGGGCGGGGAGGCAAACCATTCATGCTGAGCGGTTCGCCGGCAGCATGCAGGGATCTTTCCCGAGCCCAGCCACGCGGTAGGGGCGGGGAGGCAAACCGTTCATGCTGAGCGGTTCGCCGGCAGCATGCAGGGATCTTTCAAGGGTACAGCTGCGCCGCGGGTGTGACAGGGAGAGTTCATGCTTGCCAGATCGCCGGCAGCAGGAACTGGCCAACAATAGGAGCAGTGCTTGGAACGTGAAAGGAGGGCACTGCTGTAACTTAAGCTTTCAGCAGCCAAAAGTCTACGGCTTACCATGGCCTCCTGCTAGCCGAATTCCGTTGTCCGCCCCGCTTGTGTGATCTGTACAGCAAGACCACAGGCACTCAATATAAAGACAGAAAATTCGACCTTGTACTAACTGCACATGTGATAGGTAGTGTGCATGGTCTAGTTCAAAAGGAAAGACTATATTCATTGTTCGCGAAAATTTATCTTTCTGAGGAATTCACTCCCTTTTTCCCATCCCACAGCTGCGAGTGTCTCCCGGGCTACCCCGGCATCCCCCTCCCAGAGGCTGGCGCTCATCAGGCGGCGCAAAAAAAGAACACGGGACGAGATGTTCTCGGAACTTATGGTCAGTTCCCGAACTGAAGCGGCACAGCGGAGAGAGGACATCTCTCAGTACCAGCGAGCATCCAGTGAATGGGAGGAGAGGACTGAAGCTCGTGAGGACAGGTGGCGGCAGAAAGACCAGCGGGCTACTCAGACGCTGATTGGGCTAATGCGGGAGCAAACGGACACGCTCCGGCGCCTTGTAGATGTTCTGCCGGACCGGAGGCAGGAGGAAAGAGCCCCGCTTCATCCTATCACTAACCGCCCTCCCCCGCCACAAAGTCCCATCCCCCCCTTACCCAAAGTCCCAAGACAGAGGGGCGGCAGGGGCCATGGAAACAATCACTCCACCCCTACGGACTGCTCAAGCAGCAGAAGGCTCTCATTCCCCAAGATTTGATGGGTCCTTTCCTTCCCTCCAACCGCGCCCCACCCTAGCCACCCTTCCAGTTTCATCCCATAACTGTGAAGTCCTTAATAAAAATTACTTTTCTGTTAGGTATTGTTTCCTTGATTTTCTTGTAAAGGACGGTGTATCTGAAGGGGGGGAAGTGGGTTGGTAATTAGAGACGATAGGCGCCTTTAGCAGGGTAAAGACAGGGGTGCAGGTTCACCAGAAGGTCACACTCACATTGCAGCCATTAGGCACCCTGGTCAGTTTGGGAGGTGGTTTTCATGTTCTGTGTGTGAGGGCTCTGTGGGTTTGCGGTGGGGGATGGCGGTTACAGATCTTATGCAGCGGTCCGTAGCCTGGATGACAGAGCCACGCAGCAGGGAATCTGTAACCGCCCTCTCCCGCCACAAAGTCACATAGCCCCACCACACAGAGTCCCAAAAAGGAAGGGTGGCAGGCTCCGTAGAAACAATCGGTCCACCACTGTGGACTTCTCTAGGAGCTGGAGCCTTTCATTCCCCGAGTTTAGAAGCGTCCTTTCCATCACTCCACCCGCTCCCCAACCACAGTATACGTCCCAGTTTCAACCCTTTATCGAGAAATCCTTAATAAAGAAGACGGTTTTAATTAACAATTGTTTCATTTATTTTATTTTTAAGGGTGTGGGGGAGGGGTGGAAGGGGTTTGGTAATTGCAGAGGACAGGCAACAGTAACTGGGTAAAGAAACGGAGGCAGGTTCAGCTTCTGCTTAAACAAACGTAATAGTCAGAGGTTACCCTGGTCAGTCTGGAAGCTAGCTTTCAAAGCTTCCCGGATGCGCAGCGTGTCCCGCTGTGCTCTTCTAATCGCCCGGGTGTCTGGCTGCACGTAATCAGCAGCCAGGCGATTTGCCTCAACCTCCCACCCCGCCATAAACGTCTCCCCCTTGCTCTCACAGAGATTGTGGAGCACACGGCAAGCTGCAATCATAATGGGGATATTGGTTTCGCTGAGATCAGAGCGAGACAGTAAGCTTCTCCATCTCCCCTTCAGACGTCCGAAAGCACACTCCACCACCATTCTGCATTTGCTCAAACGGTAGTTGAAGAGCTCCTTTTCACTGTCCAGGGCGCCTGTGTACGGCTTCATGAGCCAGGGCATTAGCGGGTAGGCTGGGTCCCCGAGGATCACTATAGGCATCTCCACATCCCCAACAGTTATTTTGTGCTCCGGGAAATAAATACCTTCCTGTAGCCGTCTAAACAGACCAGAGTTCCTGAAAACGCGAGCATCATGAACCTTGCCCGGCCACCCGACGTTGATGTTGGTAAAGCGTCCCTTATGGTCCACCAGTGCTTGAAGCACCATTGAAAAGTAGCCCTTTCGGTTAATGTACTGGCTGCCCTGGTGGCCCGGTCCCAGGATAGGGATGTGAGTCCCATCAATAGCCCCACCGCAGTTTGGGAATCCCATCGCAGTGAAGCCATCTATGATCACCTGCACGTTTCCCAGGGTCACTACCTTTGAGAGCAGCAGCTTAACGACTGCGTTGGCTACTTGCATCACAGCAACCCCTACTGTAGATTTGCCCACTCTGAATTGATTCGCGACTGACCAGTAGCTGTCAGGCGTTGCAAGCTTCCAGAGGGCTATGGCCACTCGCTTCTGGATAGTCAGGGCTGCTCGCATCCGGGTGTCCTGGTGCTTCAGGGCAGGGGACAGCAAGTCACAAAGTTCCAGGAAAGTGCTCTTACGCATTCAAAAGTTTCGCAGCCACTGTGATTCATCCCAGACCTGCAGCACTATGCGGTCCCACCAGTCCGTGCTTGTTTCCCAGGCCCAAAACCGCCGTTCCACAGCATCAACATGACCCATTGCCACCATGATGTCCAGGGTGCGGGGTCCCGTGCTTTGTGACAGGTCTGTAACCATCTCAGAGTCAATGTCTTCACCACGTTGCCGTAGCCTCCTCGCCCGATTTCTCAGCATCTGCCACTGAAACAGGTGGACGATAAGGTGTGAGGTGTTGACAACGGCCATAACTGCAGCGATGATCGCAGCGGGCTCCATGCTTGCGATGCTGTGGCGTCCGCGCTGTCAATCAGTAGAAAAGGGCACGAACTGGTTGCCAGCCGGCGCTTTCATGGAGGGAGGGTGGGAGTAAGGGTTGAATGACAACAGTTATCCAAAACCACCCGCAACACATTTTTTGCCCCAGCAGGCATTGGGGGCTTGACCGAGAATTCCAATGGGCAGCGGTGACTGCGGGAACTGTGGGATAGCTACCCACAGTGCTCCGCTTGCAATGTTGACGCTTGCCCCATTAGTGTGGACTCTCAAAGTCGAATTACTGTCCTTAGTGTGGATACACACATTCGACTTTGTAATATCGGTTTCACAAATTCGGTTTAAGTAAAATCGAACTACTCTCGTAGTGTAGACATAGCCTGAGTTCACCCACAATTCCTCAAAATGGGCACTTCACTTCAAGTTCACCCTTCAGGACGCAGTCCCCTGGAAACACTTACTACATTTGTCATGGTTACAGGGCTAGAAGCATCTCTGACCCTTTTATGATCTCACTGAATGCACAACCTCAGATGTTAAGAATGATGTCTTCACCTCTCCTAGGGTGGAATCCCACAATTCTTCCACTCTTAGATCAGGCCTTGGGCTATGTATCAACCTTGATTATTTAGCAAGTCCTACTGGGCTGAGAACCTGCAAGTCTTCCCTTCTGGAGCATGTGACCAGTGGTTAATACAGGTGACCAGATAGCTCTCTCAAACCAAAGTGCTGTTTAATTTTAACAGCAGGAACAAAGCACTTTCAAACACTAAAGGATCTATATGCATGTCTATCTTACCCTCATCCCCATCATTCAATCGTCAAAAAACACAAATTTATTCTGTTTAAAACAGAATCTTAAAAGTTTGGAAATCCAAAATGTAATTAACATTTCTGTTAATAAAAAGATTAAGGTTTGCTAAGGGTTAGCTTAGCATACACAAAATACTAATTAGATTTACAACTCTCTCTTCTGCCAAATAAAAGTTAGTCATTATTTATTAAGTAAATTGTAATCATCAAAGGAAGATCTTTCTTGTCAACATTTGTTTTCAATTTTTAATTTTAATAAAAAAGACAAACTGGAGAGTCCTACCTTGTGCTGCTGTAACCACCTTAGTAGATTCTACAACTGCTGGTACAATTTTCAGATAGTCCTGGTCTTTATTCCAAAGAAATAGTTCTCCTGTTGTAAGTATTCCTGCCAACCAAGCACCTGTTTTTATAGGAAAAAGACTTCTAAAACTGTTTTACTATAAAGTATTTAAAATTATCTTCCCCCATTTTGTCCCCAATCCTGCAAGTGTCTCTGAACTAGCAGATCCTGTGCTTGTGTGGAGACAGCTAGCCTCAGAGCCTTTTACAGTACTGTATGTTTTTAAATTGTTGCAATCTTAAATTAAAACAAAAATTTGAATTGGAACTTGAGAAAATACTTAACCATTTCTTGATGTTGCTAAGACGACAACATTTTTCAACAATGATTGAAGTCGAGGAATTTTCTTCTTTGTCTTTCCTGATAACAGGTTAATTTCACTTATACATTTATCATCTAAAAGAAAAATAGCTTCTTCTTCCTGTTAAAAGGAAAAAGGAATATTTCAGTTTTCAAAAATGATACTTATTTTCTATTTTTGCCTGAAAATTGATGCAGATATAGATATCTGTGTTAAGACCAGTAAAGGGGGGGGGAGGGAGAAAGGGAACTTTATCAATTAAATGCAAAAGGCTAAAATGAAATTCACAGTTAAGCATTCAAAAATCATGCAATACTGAAACTTTAACTCTGCGTTTTAGTACATATCCATTACAATACAGGGCCAAATTCAGCACTCACTTATGCCAGGGTTGAATCTGGCCCATCATTTTTAATTAGCCTGATCCCACAATCCTTATTCCCACTTAACTGAATAAGACTACGTGCCTAGAAGATGCAGGATTAGGCCTTAAAGATCTGATCCTATGTCTCTGAATTCAATGGGAGTTTTGCCATACATCTCAATGGAAGAAGGATCAGGCCCTAAACCAGAGGTCTCAAACTCAATTTGCCTCAGGGCCAGTGCCAGTCCTCAAATCCTCCCAGCAGGCCAATAATGTCACTGAAGATGTTCAGAAAAGAAAATGTTTATATTGTATTTTTTATTTCAAATTTCTTAGAAATAATAAAACTGTCATACAACTTTATACAATTCTTTGCCTGCCAGAAAGTTTTTAGTGTTTGCCAGACACGTGGAAACACTTCAGTTCTGTCAGTTTGTTGATGTTCGGCCTCCGTGACTGAGCAGTTGAAACCTTCAGGATTGCAGCAAGGTGTGCATCAGATAGTTGTGTGCAGTATTTTGACTTGTTTATATTCATTGTGGAAAAAAGTGATGCTTCCTCCATGGCTGACTGCCCAGAAACTAATGATGCTACCTCCATGGCTGACTCTGCCCAGCAACTAATTATGATATCTCTGTCCCTCTCCCCAAGCCAATGGGAGCTACGGGGGACGGCGCCTACAGCGAACATTGCCAGCAGAGTCTGCCTGTGTCTCTCCTCTGCAGGAGGTTCTCCAGCCGCAGATGAGACCCATTGCCCTAAATGATTACATACTATCACTCAAATGATACAATGAAGGAAATAAAAATTCTACTATGTTAGATAACATTTGAACATATGTGTAAAGATTCTATTGTAATGTATATATCCAAGAGAGGAGAGCTAAGGCTATATGTTTAACTTTGCCTACAGCATTTCCTGGCTACTAAATGCTTAACCATGCAATATTGATACTGCTTTAACTTAGTTTTATACATAACTTCATAAGCTGTTTTAAAAGAAAAGAATACAGTAAACTTGTGCCCATCAAAGTCATTAATAAACTGCGTATTTGTTGTACAGGTGCTAGCTGGCTAACAGGCAGTAGTGTCTGTCACTATAGCAGGTTAAGTATACATTCCCATATCTGTGCACGTATATACCCTTATAAATGTATAACTAAAGATATCTTTAAAGTAAAATAAGCAACTTCCACTCCTGGCTCCAGGCCCTTGCTATCCCCCATAGCACATTATCACAAGAATGTCAGATACTGAACATAGGTCAGAATAGTTGAGTTCTGTTATGGTTGTCCCAGGGGAGGAATACAATCTCAAACATTGAATATTTTTCAGTGCATATAACCAAATAATGCCAATAGGAATAATTATAATTTAAAAATTATATTAACTCCTGTGAAGCATACAGCTATCAAAATATGTTTTCCATCAGGTATTGTGAGAAATATTGAGCCTTTGGAATGAAGTCAAAATGGCAGCAATAAATCCAGTGATTTGTCTTGGTGCTTCCTAACTTAACAACCAGTATGGCACTTCTAAATCATTCCCTGAAGTTTTTTGTAAACGGAGTTGTTAAATAACTGCCACATAATCAAAACTATGTTTAATGTACAGTTAGGTTTAAATAAAAATCTACAGACTCTCACCTGTCCCAGCCAGGAGATTCGAGGCCAAGGTTTCCTATGTTTGATACACGTAGAGACTAAAACATCTAACTTAATCTCCATGTTTATTAGCACTCCCGGTAATCACAAGAGTTTTAAAAAAAAAACCAAAAGGAGTGGAGGGCAGTCTACCATTACCTGTAAAAGATTGAAAAAAATATGTTGGTTTTCATTTTAGTTTTTGGAAGATACAAATTCAGAACACAATCTTTAGTTTCCACATACTACATAAACACAAACATAATTCCCAAGCATTTTTATTCTCAAAATAAACTTGACCCGTGGATTATTTGCATTTGTGAAATACATTTTAACTATTGGGCCCATTTTATAGTATTAACAAGTGACATGGTTTTTGGTTGACAAAGTATATAATCAATGTAGGCTAAATATGCTTAGCTAAACCTTGGCTGTTCTAGCCCTATGCTTAAATACCTAAGCAACATTAGTAGGTTTCAGCACAAAACTAATCTGTATCAGAATTACCATGATAGTATAAGCAGACCTCTAGCACAGTTCATTATTAACAGGTCTCTACCAAATTCAAGGTCCATTTTGGTCAATTTCACAGTCATAGGATTTTTTAAATAGTCAATTTCACATGTTTACATCAGAAATTTCAGTGTTGTAACCATGGGGGTCCTAACCCAAAAGAGGGTCGGGGAATTGTTACCCTTACTTCTGTGCTGTGGTGGCAGGGGTACTGCCTTCAGAGCTGGGCAGCCAGAGAGCAGCGGCTGCTGGCCAGGCACCAAGCTCTAAAGCCAGCATCACCAGCAGCGGCAGCACAGAAGTGAGGGTTGCAGGGTCTGGGCATGGGGGAGAGTGTTTACCATACCTGCAGGTTTTCCCAGTAGCCTCCCTCCCAGATCAAGAGCTGACAGCTGGAGCTGCAGCCTCCCACCTGGGTTAGGAGTGTCCTGGCCAGCAGCCGTGCAGCTTCCTGCAGCTGAGGGAGGTTCTGAGAAGTGGGTGTGACCCAGCTCTGGGAGCAGCCCCTCTGCATGGGAAGAGCAAGTCCTGTCCCTCCCCAGCCTGGGGCAGGACTAGCAGCTGGTACTCAGCCCATGGTAGAAGCCCCTGGCTGAGGCACCCCCAGCCCAGTCAGATTTCATGGGGAAGATCAGATTTCAGGGTCCATGACATTTTTCACAGCCGTGAATTTGGGAGGGCCCTAATTATTCATCTACCACAGGGTCCAGAGCGAGGCACACCACATTTCACAATGTAGCCTCACCTTTAATACAGCGACATGGCCCTCTGAAACAACATACCCCACTATGTAATGCTTTGATCTGTATTACCAAGGGATCTACTCAGATGAAGTATTACATGCAGAAGCCTATCCTTTCTATAGGCTGCTTACATCAAGTCAACACGTCTGTGTGAGGCGACATCTCCAATTAATAATTAGTTGTATCTTTATCCTCCTCTAATAGCTACAGCTAATGGGGTTATTCTTCTAGCTCAAGCACTAAGAATCATGGTTTGAGCACTAAAGGCTCCATAATCAAACTCTGAGAATGATTCAAATGGAGAATTGAAAAGATTCAAAATCTGAGAATGATCCATTAAAACACATCAATATGGGGCTTGGACTCCAACAGAACTCAGACACCTTGGATGAGCATCTTCAGACAAGGGAAATATGTAATCCAAGCCAGCAGAATGTAAGTCTTTGTTGATAGTTTAACATAAGAGGATAAGTATTTACTACAGTTGACTGCTAGCTGAATCAGTGTTGGATACAGTTTGAAACAATATATTGGATGCTGGGATCCCTTGTCTTTATTCTGGCATATTGAACGTGAGTGTTTGTATGGTTTGAGATGTCGCACACTGGGACCTATCATGTGTGCTGATATACTGAAGGCAGGAGAGAAATACAGTTCAAGATAGCACACTATATATCAGAATGCAGCAAGCAAGGGCCTCCTCCGTTCAAGACAGCACATCGCACCATAATATTCAGTGTCTCTGCACTGCTACATTGATACACAAATTACTGGGTGACCTTCTTTGGCCTCTGTTGCATAGGTCATACTAGATGATCAGCATGGTCCCTTCTTGCTTTAAAATCTATGCACTGGAGGGCATGCACATGACTTAATTCAAGGTGGTGTAGACTAAATATGAAATTAAAGAATTAGAGTTAGTTTAAGTTTGGTTAAGGAAATATAAGTATTGTAAAGGAAGGCCCCGGCTAGCAAGTAAAGGAAAGGCCTTCAGACTAATGAGTTATAAGCCCAGAAGGAATGAAGTAGGGAGGATGCCTGGTTCAAAGAGTAACTAATGACATAAAGGGAAGTTTCTAAAAAGAAGACCTCTGACCAACAGGGATGACTGCAGATGGTTTTAAATAAGACAAAGAGACTCTGTCTTAGAAGAAGCCAACATGGACTTTCCCATCCCACATACCAGTGTTACCTCAAAATTAGGGCATATGCAACAGAAAAACTGTTGTTCAGCAAGGATGGGAAGAGATAAGAGGAAAGACCTTGGTGAGAAAGGAGATGGTAAATTTTATCCGGATTAAGACCAAAAATAAAGACGACCTGCCCACATTGGTTTTTAGCTTATTATTAATTGGCAGTCATAATTTATTTGTTGATGGGTACAAAAAATTATGAATTTAGAGTTCTTTGCCAGACTCTATCTGAGCATGCTTGAGCACAGCAGGATGAGACAGTTGGCTAGGTTCGGCCTATTTGTAACATATTGATCACATGCTTATGAATATTTTGTTACCATATTGCAGTGGTGGCCAAACTTTTCCTGTCATGCTCACCCTTACGATTAATGGAATCTGTCCATGCCCCCTCACCCTTCTGCAGTTGACTCAGCAAAGAAGTTTGGGCTGAAGGCAGAGCTGGTGGCAGAACTAGGGATGGGGAAGGAGATGGGGTTAAACATAGAGCTGGCCTGGGGGCAGAGAGGGAATGGGGTCAGAAATGAGCGGGAGGCGGGGTAGAGCTGAGATGGGAGCAGGAGGGTGAAGTGGAGCTGGGGCTGGAGCTGGGCTAAAGGCAGAGCTGAGCTGATTGGTGCTCCCTCCCCACCCCCCATGGGGGCTGGCCCAACCCCTGCTGTGCACCCCCCAATCCTTCCTCTAAAGGGGGCACGCCTCACAGTTTGGGAACTACTGCTGTACAGGATGTAACTGCTTAGTCTTTAGGATTTTAAAGCTATTGTATAAATACCATTTGGCCTCTGGACTTAAATATATGGTTAAATTAATGTTTGGTGGGCTCCAATATTAATATTCATAATTCTAAATATTATTAATAATTCCAACAAATGGTGAATCATGTGCTAAGTCTCAATACTCTCAAACTGAAGGCAGAAGAGGATGCACTGTTCAAGGCAGCACCCCACATCAAAGATAAGGTGCATGACACAAACTGGATCAAGCTACCTTTGCATCGGTGCATATCACTCTTACCTCTATGCTGTAGTAGAGAAAGGGTGTGTTATATGCCAGGTGTTACCCTTCCCCCCACAATGCTATTGAGGTTGAGGCGTGTCGCATGCTGGCGCTGTTACCTCCATGCTGAAGGAGGTGCTGCATTATGATGCTGAATATGAGGGGATGCAAGGTGTCCCCCCACCCCATCCCCTCGAGGGCCTCTCGCCCCAGCTCACTCGCCTCGCAAGCTGTGCCCCACAGACGCGGGCGCAGCGCGCGGAGACGTCCTGTGGTCCCAGGGCGGTAACGGCCGCGGGGCCCAGGGGGCGGGCTGGCAACACAGAGCGAGCCGGCCACCCTCGGCCCAAGTCCCCACCGCGGCCAGCCACCACGGAACGAGCAGAGCGGTGCCCGTCCCGCACTCACCGAGCTTCTGACCCCGCACAGCGGCTGCGCTACGGCCCCGGCTACAGCGGCGTCTGCCTCCCCCCCAATTCCCGGCTGCGCCCAGAGCGAGCGACGGGAGCTGAGTGGACTGGAGTGCGCAGCTGCGGGCGCGCGGGGAGGGGACCGAGCAACGGGGAGAGTGGCTCCCTCCGAATCCCTCCTTTGGGTTTGGCGCGCGTTGGGCCCCGTCAGAGCAGCCCGGCTGCTGCCCCCGCAACCCCAAGCTGGATGCTCCGTCCCTCAGGGGGCTGTGCTGAGTAATCGGGGGCCCGCCAAGGACTAGTACGAGCGGCTCACGTAGCGCTGCACACGCCCCAGCGTCCATCCCCTCAACTGGACGTTAAACAACCATGTAAACAAACGCGCCACACAACCGGTAGCTCCTCGACTGTAAACCTCGCAGCAACCCCTCCCCCACTTTTCATCTGTGGAGGTTGGCTGGTGCATAGTTGCTGGAACAATGTGTATAGTGGGGGTGTTGATAGCTATTGTATTGAACAAAACTGTAAATCCTGTATATGATGGAAACTACATCAAATCAGGAGGGCCTGCTGCACCCCGAGCACTTCTAATTCCAGCGTCTATGGGCTGGTGTAGTTGCAACAGCAGACTTGGTTTACCCTAGCCTATCTGCAAGCGTTGTGCTCTGAGTCTGAAGTAAAAGGTTTGAAAGAAAAATCATTCAACCCGTTGTTTTTGTGTTTTAGTTACAAGCTATACTTTTGAAGTTATAATCAAAAGTATAACAGGATAATATTGTAGAAAGGTACCCACAGTCTGCATTTTCCTTTTTGTATAATGTCTCAGCTACAGATGATTAAATATTATGACATACTATACTTTAGATAAGAGAAGGAAGCTCATATGCAGCATATTGGAGTTGCAGCTTGCAAGGGATGTGAAGGGTAACAAGAAGGATTTCTACAGGTACTGTATGTTAGCAACAAGAAGAAGGTCAGGGAAAGTGTGGGACCCTTACTGAATGGGGGAGGCAACCTAGTGACAGATGATGTGGAAAAATCTGAAGTACTCAATGCTTTTTCTGTCTTGGTCTTCACAGACCAGGTCAGCTCCCAGATTGCTGCACTAGACAGCACAGTATAGGGAGGAGGTGAGTAGCCCTCAGTGGTGAAAGAACAGGTTAAGGACTAGTTAGAAAAGCTGGACATGCACAAGTCCATGGGTCCGGCTCTAATGCATCCGAGGATGCTGAGGGAGTTGGCTGATGTGGTTGCAGAGCCATTGGCCATTATCTTTGAAAACTCGTGGTGATCGGGGGAGGTTCCGAACGATTGGAAAAAGGCAAATATAGTGCGCATCTTTTAAAAAGGGAAGAAGGAGAATCCGGGGAACTACAGACTGGTCAGCCTCACCTCAGTCCCTGGAAAAATCATGGAGCAGGTCCTCGAGGAATCCATTTTGAAGCGCTTGTAGGAGAGGAAGGTGAACAGGAACAGTCAACATGGATTCACCAAGGGCAACCTGGTCCCAGCTCTAGCCCCTTTTCTTGGCATACATCCCCAGCATGGATTTTAGGGTCCCACTGAACCTTTCCACCAGCCCATTGGCCTAGGGGTGGTAGGGGGTCGTCTTAAGCTGTTTCACTCCGCACACCTTCCATAGCTCATTGAACAACTGCAACATAAAATTTGCCCCCCCCCCCCCCCCCCCGATCAGACAAAATCTCCTTAGGGAAGCCCACTCTGCTGATGGTGAGCATCACCGTTTCAACTTCTATGTTAGACAGCACGATTGCCTCAGGCTACCAAGTGGCAAAGTCTACCACCACTAAGATATACTTTCGTGGGTGAATACTCACTTCGTCGGATGCATCCGACGAAGTGGGTATTCACCCACGAAAGCTTATGCTCCAATACGTCTGTTAGTGTATAAGGTGCCACAGGACTCTTTGTTGCTTCTACAGCTCCAGATTAACATGGCTACCCCTCTGATACTTAAGATATACTTGTTCCCCCTCCGACTGGGGCACGGCAAAGGAACCACTATGTCCATTGCCACCCTTTGGAATGCCTCCTGAATGACAGGCAAGGGACGCAGCAGAGCCTTCTGGGGTCCCACCGGTTTCTTCCTCTCCTGACACACCACACAAGTCCTACAATGATCCCTCACATCATTCTGTATCCCAGGCCAGTAGAAATTCCTCCTCAGCCTGTCATAAGTCCTCTGTACCCTCAAGTGACTAGCAAAGGGACTATCTTGCGCTACCAGCACTAATTCCCCTCGGTGTTGGCTTTCTACTCCATTTCCTTGGCTTGCAGTTCCATGGCCAGTTTCTGGATCTCAATTTCTTTGTTAGCCTCTATCTGTTTCAATTCCAGAACTCTCTAGTATGCAGCTGTTTGCCTGGCCTCTTCTGCTTTCCTTTCTTTTATCTGTAATTGTTTTAACTCCAAAAGGTTTATGTTCTTTCTCCTTCTCTTCTGTCTGAAATCTGCACACTTCCAACTTCATGACAGTTTCACTTTCACTCATTTTGCTGCTTTTCTGTTCCTCGCCGCCTGGCCGCGCTCCTGCAGACTGCCTGCTCGCCGCCTCCTGCTCCTGCTGGCCTACTGCTCACCACTTTCGCTGACCGCTCCCGCCAGTTACCTTCTGCTGCCATCTGCCTCTCTGCTGTGACCTCTGTAGGTCAGTCCCTTGGTGATTTTCAGCTCTTAGTGACTTTTTAGCTTTCAGCAGGCTGGGCAGAAACACTGTCCCACCACAAGTGATTTCAGCACTTAAAACAGCAAAAGGCTTCTAATGAAGCCTATTTATCCCTATCTTTGAACAGTGGGGAAGACCGGGTTAAACCAGACCAGAGACCCTTAGGGAGAGTTCATACCTCCTGGCTGGGACACATCGCATTCGGTCCCCTGGCTTAATGAGGTCTGTTCAATTGAGGGTGACCCCCTCATTTGGGACAAGTTATGCACAGTTGCTCTCCTTTACTTAGACAATAAAGACAACAATGATAACATTTCACTACCCCTACATTCAGTACTAAAGTGATTTGTAACCCAACTCGAGCCAAAGTTGATCACTTGGAGCTCCACAGCTTCTATCTGCTAGATATTTATGCAGAGTAAGTGTATTCATGTAAATATAGTTTGCTACTGAAGTCTCTCCCTCCTCCCCACACTAGCTGTCAGGGGAAAGTTCATTCAGACTCTGCTTACATAATTTTTATAATTAACATGTTGTACAGTAACAGGTCAAAAGTCTTACAGAAATCTAAGTATATTACATCAATACTATTTACCTTTATCAATCAAACTTGTAATCTCATCAAAAAATATATCAATTTAGTTTGACAGGATCTATTTTCCATAAATCCATGTTGATTTGAATTAATTACATTAGCCTTCTTTAATTCTTTGTTAGTCAAGTCCAGTATCAGCTGCTTTGTTATATTCCCCAGGATCAATATCAGGTTTACAGGCTTATAATTATCTGGGTCACCCCAGGTACCGTTTCTAAAAATTGGCATAACGATAGCTTTCTTCCAATCTTCTGGAACTTACCCAGTGGTCCAAGACTTATTGAAAATTAACAATGATCCAGTAAATTCCTTAGCCAGCTCTTTAAAAACAACTTGAATGCAAGTTATCTGGACCAGCTGATTTTAAAATGTCTCATTTCAGTATCTTTCATTTAACATCCTCCTGAAATAATAGTGGAATGGAAAGAGACTATATAATCTGATTTATCCCTAATGCAGAACAGAAATATTTAAAGAACTGCCCTTCTAAGGGAATAACCATATCCCTGGCAAAGGATGCTACAGTGACATCAAGAGCCCTTTTGTCCTCGAATGTTATAGATCCTGAGGTAACTCTTGTTAATATACTTGTCTTTATCAGGCTTGTTCTATTCATTCCTAATTACTTCCTCCAAGAAGGAGTGAAGGGTATTGCAGCCTCAGGAGGATTTTGAGGGGAGAAATTTACTCTGGGGATTACTCTCAGGAACCTGCTCAGGTTTCAGAGTCAGACAGCACACCTTCCTTAGTAAAAGAGAGAGGAGGAGGAGGAGAAAGAGGAGTCATCTCTCCTGGATTTTTGTGTGCCTTTTCTTTCCTTTTTTTAGCCTTTTTATATGTAAAACTTTTTTGCATGCTTTGGGAGCATAGAAGCTGTGCTCTGACTTTGGTGAGGCTTTTTGTGGCTAGCCTTCCTTAGGGCCTGGAACCATCTCAAGAGTTCTGCCTCAGAATCCTTTCCCACTGGGTCCCATTCCCCCTGGGAGATGGGTTGGTGTGACATTCCCCTAGTGTTATCTGGACTGTTGATTTGCTAGATCACTCCAATCCTTGACTCTGGGAGCCAGCTTTACCCTGTTCTGCTGTGAGAACTCCCACTCCCAGCTCTTCACGCACAGCCTCTAGCATGTAAGCTGCTCCCAGCTACATGAGTGAGCACTTTTGGCTAGCCGCTGCTTGGACTGTGCAACCGAATGACATTAGCCAATATCTCTGGTCCCAGACACAACTCTAGGAATTGCCGTCTTGCAGTGTCCAGTTATGCCTGCTGGACACTGCAAGCTTATATGAGTTAATCAATTTAACAAATACATTGATATGTACCAGGCTTGTTATCCCAAGGGGAGTCTCTGACACACTTCAAACCAAATGCACTGCTTCCGGTAGAATAGACAAACAAATTTATTAACTACAAAAGATAGATTTTAAGTCAGTGGTTTTCAAACGTTTGTACTGGTGACCCCTTTCGCATAGCAAGCTTCTGAGTGCGACCCCCCACCCCTTATAAATTAAAAACACTTTTAAATATATTTTACACCATTATAAATGGAGAAGGCAAAGTGGGGTTTGGAGTGGAGGCTGACAGCTCGCAACCCCCCTGAGGGGTCCCAACCCCCAGTTTGAGAACCCCTGTTTTAAGTGATTATAAGTCAAAGCACCAGTCAGATTTGGTCAAATGAAATAAAAGCAAAACACATTCTAAGTGGATCTTAACACTTTCAGTGCCCTTACAGACATAGATGCATCTCACCACAGGCTGGCTGGTTGCCCTTCAGCCAGGCTCTCCCCTTTGATCAGTGCTTCAGTTGCTTGGTGGTGTTGTCTGTAGATGGAGGTGGAAGAGAGAGAGCATGGCAAACGTCTCTCCCTTTTATCATGTTATTTCTTCCTGTCATAAATATGAAGGGAAGGGGGAGAGGGTCTGATGCAGTGCAATAAAATCCTCTTTCCAGTAAAGGGTTAAGAAATGCAGGTAGCCAGACTGACACCTGACCTGGCTGGGCTCTGACCAATAAGGGGACAAAATACTTTCAAACTTTGGGAGGGGGGAAGGTTTTTAGTGAGTGTTTTTGTCTGAGGGAGAGTGATCTTGGAAGACAGAAGGAACCTACAGAAAATCAAACCTCCCTTTTCTGAAGTAAGTTTAGATAGCATAGCGTATAGATTCTGTTTATTTGGCTTGGTATATCCCCTGTGTTAGAAAGGGCAAAGGGGGGGGTGAGGTATTCATGGTTATCTGTAACGTTAAGGTTTTGTCCAGAGGGGGAAATCTCTCTCTCCTTCTCCTCCATAGCATACTTCCTCTTCTCCTTAGCATGCTTCCTCTCTCTCTCCTTCTCCTTCATAGCATACTTCCTCTCCTCCTTAGCATGCTTCCTCTCTTTCTCCTTCTCCTCCATAGCATACTTGTTATTACTTTGTTTTCTTTTAAAGCTCCAGGAAGAAATCACAGCCAGTGTTTCACACTATCGGTGATTTGGGGGGCGTGTCATAAATATGAAGGGAAGGGGGAGAGGGTCTGATGCAGTGCAATAAAATCCTCTTTCCAGTAAAGGGTTAAGAAATGCAGGTAGCCAGACTGACACCTGACCTGGCTGGGCTCTGACCAATAAGGGGACAAAATACTTTCAAACTTTGGGAGGGGGGAAGGTTTTTAGTGAGTGTTTTTGTCTGAGGGAGAGTGATCTTGGAAGACAGAAGGAACCTACAGAAAATCAAACCTCCCTTTTCTGACGTAAGTTTAGATAGCATAGCGTATAGATTCTGTTTATTTGGCTTGGTATATCCCCTGTGTTAGAAAGGGCAAAGGGGGGGGTGAGGTATTCATGGTTATCTGTAACGTTAAGGTTTTGTCCAGAGGGGGAAATCTCTCTCTCCTTCTCCTTCATAGCATACTTCCTCTCCTCCTTAGCATGCTTCCTCTCTTTCTCCTTCTCCTCCATAGCATACTTGTTATTACTTTGTTTTCTTTTAAAGCTCCAGGAAGAAATCACAGCCAGTGTTTCACACTATCGGTGATTTGGGGGGCGTGTCATAAATATGAAGGGAAGGGGGAGAGGGTCTGATGCAGTGCAATAAAATCCTCTTTCCAGTAAAGGGTTAAGAAATGCAGGTAGCCAGACTGACACCTGACCTGGCTGGGCTCTGACCAATAAGGGGACAAAATACTTTCAAACTTTGGGAGGGGGGAAGGTTTTTAGTGAGTGTTTTTGTCTGAGGGAGAGTGATCTTGGAAGACAGAAGGAACCTACAGAAAATCAAACCTCCCTTTTCTGACGTAAGTTTAGATAGCATAGCGTATAGATTCTGTTTATTTGGCTTGGTATATCCCCTGTGTTAGAAAGGGCAAAGGGGGGGGTGAGGTATTCATGGTTATCTGTAACGTTAAGGTTTTGTCCAGAGGGGGAAATCTCTCTGAGTTTGGAAATATAGTGCCCTGTGAAATAGTTACCATCCTGATTTTACAGAGATGATTTTACCTTCTTTATGTTTAATAAAATCCTTCTTTTAAGAAGTTGACTGTTTTCTATAGTGTTAAAACCCAGGGGGTGGGTTTTTAGATCACTGTGTAACCAATTGGTTGGGAGATTGTTCTCAAGCTTCCCCAGGAAAGGGGGTGTACGGCTTGAGGGGGCATTTTGGGGGGGGAGGGAAGTTCAAGTGATTCCTTTCCTGGATTCCTGTTAGACATTTGATGGTGGCAGTAAGAAGCATTTCTCGGGGTGCAGGGAATTTTGTACCTTGGGGGGGTTTACCCTAAGCTGGTAAAATAGGCTTAGGGGCTCTGAATGCGGGTCCCCGCGTCTTTACCCTAGAGTTTAGAGTGGGGAGGGAACCCTGACACAGGCTCTCCCCTTTGATCAGTGCTTCAGTTGCTTGGTGGTGTTGTCTGTAGATGGAGGTGGAAGAGAGAGAGCATGGCAAACGTCTCTCCCTTTTATCATGTTATTTCTTCCCCCTTGGCTTTGCCCCCCTCCCTTCAGAATCAGGTGAGCATTACCTCATCGTAGTCCCAAACTAACCAAGGGTAGGGGGGTGACTCACTTGAGAGTCCAACAGATCCTTTGTTGCTGCCTAGACCAGTGTCCTTTGTTTCTGTGAGGCTCGCTGGGTTTGTCCCATACACGTTCTGATGAGGTGTGAACTGCCTCTCTGCTCCTGGAGAGTTTTGCCTGGGCTTGTTTTAAGCCATGAGGACGTATTTCCAGCCTCATAACTATATACATGAAATTACAACCTATAGCATTACTATAACAACAATGCTCAGTGCATCATGATCCTTCCGAAGACACCCAACATGACAAAGTTTGCATTGGATACCACACAATTATACTATAAGGATGAACATGGGGGTGCAGAGTGCTCCCTCGAGGTACAGAGTGTCACAGTGGGAAGTCACTGTTAGAACCCCGCTCATTGCCTTGGGATAGAGGGGGCTGATTAGAGCCCTGCTTCTTTCCCCAGGACACTCAGGCCTCATTTTAGGACTGGGTGAGGGGGTGAGACTTGTGACCCTGCAAGCTTCCCCTCTTTGTTCGGCAGGGGTCCTTTGGGACTAACCCCTGAATTGAGTGGTCAAGGTCCTCCTTGCTTTTGGAACCTCTCCCTGCTCAGCACTGGGGTTCCTGGTCCATTTTTCATTCGTTGGAGACACAGCTTCCTCAGCGGGTGAGGCACTGCACCTGCCTGTCCAGCACAAACCACCAGGACCTAACAAAATTAGGGATGGAAGGTTGGGTGTCGGCTGGGCATGACTTGCTATCTGCCAAGCCTGGGAAGGCTGCATCACATGTAGAGCACCATTTGGATTTGACCTGGTGCTTTCTTGTTAGGTCTGCCATAGCTATAAGCATGGGCACCAGGTTTGTATAATTTTTGGTGGTGGCCAGAATGGGTCCAAGCAGAGCTGTCCCATCCATAGGACGGACCGGGGCAACTGCCCCAGGCCCCACGCTTTGGGAGGCCCTGGACTTCAGGGGGACATGGGGTACAGGGCAGCCTGGGGCGTTAGTAGAGGGCCTGGCGCTGGCAGCAGCGAGCAA
Source organism: Chelydra serpentina (assembly GCA_037349315.1). Lineage (NCBI taxonomy): Eukaryota > Metazoa > Chordata > Testudines > Chelydridae > Chelydra > Chelydra serpentina. Next base: position 85,057,708 of record JBAIAC010000042.1, on the reverse strand, counting down.
CCCGGTTCCAGGCTGCCGCGCTGGCTCCCCGCATTGCTCGGGGGAGGGGTTGAAAGCCAGAAAGGGGTGGGAGTTGGGGGAAGGGGTGGAATGGGCAGAGCAGGGGCAGGCTGGGTCTGGGTTGCTAACTGCTGCTGGTGCCAGGCCCCCTGCTTACCCCTCAGGCCACCCTGGACCCTGCATCCCCCTGAAGTGAGGGCTCCCCCAAAGCACGGTAAGTCCAAACATTGGACCCACATTCCTAAATATTGGTGGAGCACAGGCACCATGGGCCCTTATAACTCACCGCCTATGTCTGTATGGGGCAGAGGAGGCAGCAGGCAGACACTGTAGTGGAGGCTCAGAGAAGATTAAATCCCTGAGGGGTCAACCAAGCCTGCGATGAGAAGGAATGCCAATGCTCTCCACTGCCCCAAAAAAGGGCAGAAAAGTTAAAATAGGACTGAGAGCAGGAGCAAAAGAAAATGCCATTGTCTGCTGCTGTGGAGGCAAGGAATCTGGCAGCAAGCCAGAGCAGAGCGGGCAGGGCCAGACAGTGTGGTGCCCAAACACTGATCCACCTTCCTGAGCTGCAGCCAGAGGACAGCAGCCCAGACAGCCAGAGTTTTGGGAGACACTGGGCTGCAGCAATGTAAATTTGCTGAGCAATTGATTGATAGGCTTATTACATGATGGTTCTGCATTTGAATTCTGGTGATTGGTAGTGGTAAAGAACCTTTCCATGGTCCCTCCCTGAAATCATGTCCATTTTAACTTCTCCAACTTTATGTTAAGTGAAGTCACATTTCTGTTAAGTTTAGTGTATTTCAATTTGGGCTGCCAAAACATAAGACAGAAGTAACTTAAAAAACTTATGAGTCTGCTTAGGGGAGCTGGCTTTAGATTTCATCTGTTGAATTTGCTAGAATGGTGCTTTTACTACAATTCAGTCTACTTTGAAAAAGGGGTTTGCCATACTCCAACTTCCTGTTTTTCTTTTCATCACAGGAGAGTTAACACCATATCACCTGTTAACTATTTTAAGACAAATTTTGGAACAATCAGAACATACATGAAAAAAAAGCCTTTTCCTTTGTATTGTCTTCCAAGTCTCAGAATATTTTAACAGTGTGTAGTCCAGTAGCCAAAAATAAGGTCATGGGGCAGATTCTGAACTCAATTACACTGATGTAAACCCAGGACAACTTGCTGGGTTCAATGGAATTTCTCCAGATTTATACCAATGTAACTGAAATAAGAATCTGATCCTTAGTATCTAAATCGCACCCCAACAGATTCTCTGTTAGGAATCTACTAAAGTCCTATTCTGAGACATGCTATAGTAGTTAAGGCCAAGAAGAACGTTTTTCATTCCGTGTTAATTTTAGAGACAGAAGATATTTCCACACTGAAGCTTCCAATGAAAAAAAATTAGCTAAATTTGATAAAATATGGTTAACTGATGAAAGAAACAGCCAATCTCTATTTTCAAAAAGATTTTTAGACTTCAAACTCTGTTTTACCAACAGTCCTTACAGAGAAAAAATCTGATTAATTTAATAAAAATCAATTTGGAAATATCCATATTAAAAAATTACATATTGTGCATATGTCCATCGTCAATATAGTTCCAATAAGCCATGTGAATTTCAATACCCAATGTTACACCAGTTATCGCAGGGGTGGGCACATTTTTTGGCCCTAGGGCCACATCAGGTACAGAAATTGTATGGAGGGCTGGGTAGGGAAGGCTGGGGGAGGCTATGCATCCCCAAACAATGAAGTGTGACCTGGCCCCTCCCCCCTATCCAATCCCCCCTGCTCCCCACCCCTGACTGGCCCGAGGGACTCCCACATCCTATCCAAACACCCCTGCTCTCTGACCTTCTCCCCAGGATATCCATCCCCTATCCAATCCCCCCTACTCCACATGCCCTGGGGCCCCCCTGCCCCCTATCCAACCCTCCCTGCTCTCCCCACCCCACAATACCTGTGGCGTGGGGGAAAGAGGGCACTCAGTCCTTTCCCTGTGCGTTTACCCTGCTCGTTTGGCTGCTGTCCCTGGCAGTCGGGCAGGTCTCGCTCCGTCTGGGCTTGGCTGCTGGGGACAGGGGCCAAGCATGCTGGTGGTGGAGGGGGGCCCGAGCTTGCTCTGCCCCTGTCCCCGGCAGCAGGGCCCAGGCCCCTTGACCGCCCCGCCCCCTGACCCACCAGGGCGCTATAGGCGTGCTGCCCGGCCGGAGCTGCAGCCACGATGCCCAGGAGCTGGAGGAACTGTGATTGCGAGGGAGGGGCCAGGGACTAGGCTCCGCCCCACTCACCGGCTGGCTCCTTCGCAAACCTGTCCTGACCCGCTCCCTGGCAGGAGCTCGGGGGCCAGAGGGAAGGGGCCTGCGGGCCGTAGTGTGCCCCTGTCTGAGTTATCAGGTTAACACAAATATTTCATATTGAAAGAGAAGAAACACGTTCTACCACAATTTTAAACTAATATGAGTAATGGCGAAAAGGTTTCCCACTGTATGTTTTGAAAGATTTTAAATGCATTTTAAGGCTATCTGATGGTCAGACAAGAGGGATAAAACCTCAGGTATAAAAACACGGTTACTCACCGTAGTAAATAGTGTTCTTCGAGATGTGTTGCTCATATGTATTCCAGTTAGGGGGTGTGCGCGCGCGGCGTGCACGATCGTCGGAAGATTTTTACCCTAGCAACACTCGGTGGGCCGGCTGGCGCCCCCTGGAGTGGCGCCGTTAGGTGCCCCGATATATACTGCAGCCGGCCCATCGCCCCCTCAGTTCCTTCTTGCCGGCTATTCCGACAGTGGGGAAGGAGGGCGGGTTTGGAATACATATGAGCAACACATCTCGAAGAACACTATTTACTACGGTGAGTAACCGTGTTTTCTTCTTCGAGTGCTTGCTCATATGTATTCCAGTTAGGTGACTCCCAAGCCATTCCTAGGAGGCGGGGTCGGATTGTGATACAGCAGAGTTTAGGACCGCCGAACCAAAAGCGGCGTCGTCTCTAGAATGTTGCACTATGGCATAGTGCGAGGCAAAAGTGTGTACTGACGACCATGTCGCGGCCCTACAAATGTCTTGTATAGGTATGTGTGCCAGGAAGGCAGACGACGAGGCCTGAGCTCGGGTAGAGTGGGCCGTAGTGTGCATGGTGGGGACACCTGCCAAGTCATAGCATGTGCGGATGCACGACGTGATCCATGACGAGATGCGCTGGGAAGAGACAGGAAGGCCTTTCATCCGGTCCGCCACGGCGATGAACAGCTGGGTCGACTTCCGGAACGGCTTTGTCCTCTCGATGTAGAAGGCGAGGGCTCTCCGGACATCCAGGGAATGGAGTTGCTGCTCCTTCCTGGAGGCATGGGGCTTAGGATAAAAGACAGGTAGAAAAATGTCTTGGTTAATATGGAAAGCCGACACTACCTTGGGCAGGAAAGCCGGGTGTGGCCTGAGCTGTACTTTATCCTTATGGAACACCGTATAAGGTGGTTCCGAAGTGAGCGCTCTGAGCTCAGAGACGCGTCTAGCCGAGGTGATGGCTACTAGAAAGGCCGTTTTCCATGAGAGATACAGCATGGAGCAAGTGGCCATGGGCTCGAATGGGGCACCCATGAGCCTGGTAATGACTAGGTTGAGGTCCCATGTAGGGACCGGGCGGCGCACCGGCGGGTGTAGCCGTTCTAACCCCTTAAGGAACCTGGTGACCATGGGGTTGGAGAAAACAGAACCCGCCCCGTCCCGGGGGTGAAAAGCTGAAATTGCCGCTAGGTGGACTTTTAGCGACGAGAGAGCCAGACCCTGCTCCTTTAGTAAGAGGAGGTAGTCCAGTATGGTGTGAACCGGCACCTGCAAGGGGTCAAGGCCCCGAGTGCCACACCACAAGGAAAAACGTTTCCACTTAGCTGAGTAGGTGGACCTGGTGGAGGGTTTCCTACTGCTCAGCAGAACGTGCTGGACCGGGCTGGAACATCGTAGCTCCGACGGGTTCAGCCATGCAGCAGCCACGCCGTGAGGTGAAGGGACCGCAGGTCGGGATGCTGGATCCTGCCGTGCTGCTGCGTGATCAGGTCCGGCCATCGCGGAAGAGGGATCGGGTCTGTCACGGACATCTCCAGGAGCGTAGTATACCAGTGTTGCCTGGGCCACGCTGGAGCAATCAGGATCATCCTGGCCATGTCCCTGCGTAGCTTGAGCAGGACCCTGTGGACCAGTGGAACTGGTGGGAAGGCATAGGCCAGGTTGTCTGTCCAAGGATGGAGAAAAGCGTCTGTCAGGGAGCCTGGGGAGCGACCCTGAAAGGAGCAGAACACTTGGCATTTCCTGTTCTCGCGAGTCGCAAAGAGATCTATCTGGGGAAACCCCCACTTCTGGAAGACAGAGTGGATGACGTCTGGCCGAATGGACCACTCGTGAGTTTGAAAGGACCTGCTCAGGCGGTCCGCCAAGGTGTTCTGGACTCCTGGGAGAAACGAGGCCACGGGGTGAATGGAACGGGCTATGCAAAAGTCCCAGAGCTGAGTTGCCTCTCGGCAGAGGGGAAGGGAGTGTGCCCCTCCCTGTCTGTTGATGTAATGCATGGCCGTCGTGTTGTCTGTAAGGATGGAAACACAGCGGCCCTGTAAGTGTTGAGCGAAGGCTTGGCAGGCGAGACGTACCGCTCGGAGCTCTCTGACATTGATGTGTAATGTCAGCTCTTGCTCCGACCACAGGCCCTGCGTTTGGAAGTTCTGCAGGTGAGCCCCCCAGCCGAGGGATGACGCATCCGTAGTCAAGGTGCGGGAAGGCTGAGGTGGATGAAAGGGAATACCTGACATCACATGTGCGGGGTCCAGCCACCAGTTGAGGGAGGCAAGGACTTGCGGTGGGACCGTCAGAATCATATCGAGGTTGTCCCTGTGTGGTCGGTATGCGGAGGCCAGCCATGCTTGGAGGGGCCGTAGGCGTAACCTGGCGTGAGCTGTCACGAAGGTGCATGATGCCATATGACCCATGAGGCTGAGGCAGCAGCGGGCTGTCGAAGTTGGGAAAGCTTGGAGGCTGCGTATGGTGGCTGCAAGCGTTTGAAAGCGAGCCTCTGGGACGAATGCCCTGGCGAGGGTAGAGTCCAGTATAGCCCCTATGAAGTCTATTCTCTGTGTTGGGACCAAAATGGACTTTTTGATGTTTAGTAGGAGGCCGAGACGGTTGAACATGTCCATGGCCTTGCGAATGTGGGACTGGACCTGGTTGGCGGAGTTGCCACGGAGGAGCCAGTCGTCGAGGTAGGGGAATACCTGAACTCCTTGACGCCGAAGGGCGGCTGCTACCACTGCCATGCACTTTGTGAAGACTCTCGGTGCTGTTGAGAGGCCGAATGGCAGGACCGCGAACTGGAAGTGTCTCTGGCCCACTACGAAGCGCAGGAAGCGTCTGTGAGGTGGGTAGATGGCAATGTGGAAATACGCGTCCTTCATGTCGAGGGCGGCGTACCAGTCTCCCTGATCCATAGAGGGGATAAGAGTGCCCAGGGAGAGCATACGGAATTTCAACTTTACCATAAACTTGTTGAGACCCCGTAAGTTCAGGATAGGACGGAGCCCCCCCTTTGGCTTTGGGATTAGGAAATAACGGGAGTAGAATCCCTTGCCTCTGAGATCCCTTGGGACCTCCTCCACCGCTCCCAGAGTAAAGAGTTCGTGCACCTCCTGGATAAGGAGTTGCTCGTGAGAAGGGTCCCTGAAGAGGGACGGGGTGGGAGGGTGGGAGGAGGGCGGGGAGACGAATTGCAATCGGTATCCCCCCTGGATGGTATGTAACACCCAGCGGTCTGTGGTGATATTCGACCACGCCGGGGAGAAGGGGGAGAGGCGGTTCAGAAACAGGAGTGCGGGATCGGAATGGACTGGTACTCCGGCCTCGAGCGCCCCTTCAAAAATTTTGTTTGGGCCCCGACGGTGGCTTGTGGGGGCCCTGCCTCTGGCCGGTCTGCCGGCCAGGTTGCTGTCTCCTACCCCCTCGACCACGCGGCCTTCTGTAATAGTCTTGACGTGGTGGGGGAGGGAAATAGGTGCGTCGCACGAACGGCCTGAAGGGCCTGCGCTGCGTCGCGGGGGTATGCATCCCCAGCGTGCGGATGATGGTACGACTGTCTTTTAAGGTCTGCAGCTTAGGGTCTGTCTTCTCCGAAAACAGGCCCTGCCCGTCAAAGGGTAGGTCCTGGATAGTGTGCTGGACCTCTGCTGGGAGGGTGGAGGATTGCAGCCAGGAGATGCGCCGCATGGCGACTCCGGAGGCGATGGTTCTGGCAGCGGAGTCGGCGATGTCCAAAGAGGCCCGCAGCGACGTCCTGGCCAGCTTTTTGCCCTCCTCCACGAAGGCTTTATACTCCTGTCTGGACTCTGGAGGTATAAGCTCTTTAAACTTGTCCATCGTGACCCAGGTGTTGAAAGCATAGCGGCTCAGGAGTGCCTGTTGGTTCGCCGCACGAAGCTGTAGGCCCCCTCCTGAGTAGATCTTCCGGCCAAACAAGTCTAGGCGCTTGGCGTCCTTTGACTTCGGGGCCGGGGCCTGCTGGCCGTTCCTCTCCCTCTCGTTGACAGATTGGACCACCAACGAACACGGAGGGGGGTGTGTATACAGGTATTGAAAATCCCTCGGGGGGGCCATGTACTTTCTCTCTACCCCCCTGGCAGTGGGGGGTATCGAGGCTGGTGTCTGCCAGATGGATGTGGCGTTGGCAAGGATAGTCCGCACAAAAGGTAAAGCAACCCTAGTGGGGGCATCGGTCGTCAGGATGTCCACCACGGGGTCCTCCAGTTCAGGGACCTCTTCTATTTGGAGGTCCATATTCAGGGCCAACCTGCGGAGCAGGGCTTGGTGGTCCCTTAGATCGATGGGAGGTGGACCGGATGATGATGCTCCAGCCACTGCCTCATCAGGGGAGGAGGAGGAGGACAGGCCTTGGGCGAGCGGGTCCTCGACGGGTACCTCTTCGGAGCCCAGGGCTGGGGGCTCCGGTTCTGGCTGCTCTACCTCTGGCGGAGGCCTGGAGACTGTAGCCTCTGGAGGACGGGAGACTGTAGCCTCTGGCGCTCGACGCTCCAACGTGGTTGAGGTAGGAGCTCTTGCTGGTACCCTCTGGGCTTCATAGTATGCCATGGGGGTCCAAAATGGCCACCGCTCCTGAACCTGCCCGGTCTCTGGCAGGTGACCCTGGTCGCTGATGGTGCGGTCCTCCGCGTAAAGGTCGCTACCAGCTCTGGAAGAGCGGGATCCAGAGCGCGAAGGCCAGGGTGGGGCAGAATAGCCATGCAGTGACGTCTGCGTGGCCAGGGTCTGCCTCCTTGGTGGGGTCCGGTGCCGGGATGGTATCCGGTGCCGGGAGCCTGATCAGTGCCGGGATGGCGTCCGGTGCCGTGAGCCGGATCGGCGCCGGGATGGTGTCCGGTGCCGGGAGCCGGATCGGCGTCGAGAGTCGGATCGGCGCCGGGATGGGGAGCGGCGTCGAGAGCCGGATCGAGGGCGGGACCTGGATCGGTACCTGCGATGATCTCGGTACCGTGACACGGATCGGGACCTGGAACGTCTCGGCGATCTGCGCGTCGACCGGCCGCGGGACCGGGAGCGGCGTCGCGAGTCAGGGTACCTCCGTGCGGATGGAGACCTGGAGCGGTACCGCGAGTAGGAACGGCGCCGGGATCGTGATCGGTGCCGGGACTGCGAGCGGTACCTTGGAGACTCACGTGGCTGCTGCTGGCTGGTCTCCACCTGCGGCACCGGGTGGAAGATGGCCGGTTTGCCGCGTGATGTGATGATCCGCACCGGCGGTACCGTAGACGGGGTCGGTACCGGAGCGGTCATCTGGAACAGGTCCCGCGCCGCTGCGAAGGTGTCCGGCGTGGACGGCAGCGGGAGCTCAACCACGGAGCGTGCCGGGGAGCTGGCGGTTACCGAGCTCAACGGCCCTCTCGGGACCGGAGTCGTCGGTACCGGAGCCTGCGGAGGATGACCTGCACTCAACGGCCTCTCGGGTGCCGGAGTTGGCAGGGCCGGCGCCGGTGTTGACGGCGGCGCCGGACTCAACGGCCTAAGGAGGGCCGGAGTAAGTGGCACGGAGACCACTGGCACCGAACTCAGCGGTCCTTCCGGTACCGGAGTTGGCGGTGCGGGCGCCTCGACAGACCTAGGCTGGTCTGGAGCTGGCTGCGCATGCAGCGGCGCCTTAGTCGGTCCACCCGACTTCTTGGCTCTCGGGGACAGAGAGCGGCTCTGTGAAGTCCCGGGTAGAGAGGGACGGTGCCTGGGTTCTTTACCGGAGGTTGGACGTTCCGGTGCCGCAGACGTTGAGGCCGCCGGGGTCGGTGCCGGGGTACGATGCGGCGCCGACATCGGGCTAAGAGACGCCTCTAACAGGAGCTGCTTCAAATGAAAGTCCCGCTCCTTTTTGGTCCGCGGCTTGAAGGACTTACAAATACGGCACTTGTCCGGAAGATGGGACTCCCCGAGGCACTTGAGACAGGAGGCATGCGGATCTCCTGTAGGCATCGGCTTCTGGCATGCCGAGCAAGGCTTGAATCCCGGTGAGCCAGGCATTGGCCCGGTACCGGGTTGGAGAGAAGGGGAGAAGCCCCTAATCTCCAGCTACAATTGTCACTGAGTCTAACAACAACTATTAACAACTAATTAACGGTACTTTAACGGTACTTAAACTATCTAAAAGATAAACGAGTGCTGTAAAGCTAGGGCTGTGGAGGTCAGCGAGCTGCTCTCCACTGTTCCAACGACCGACACGGGCGGTAAGAAGGAACTGAGGGGGCGATGGGCCGGCTGCAGTATATATCGGGGCACCTAACGGCGCCACTCCAGGGGGCGCCAGCCGGCCCACCGAGTGTTGCTAGGGTAAAAATCTTCCGACGATCGTGCACGCCGCGCGCGCACACCCCCTAACTGGAATACATATGAGCAAGCACTCGAAGAAGAAGCACATTTATAATACCCATTGTAGAACCTGAACACTTAACTATACTTGAGTAGTGCTCAATATTTTTGGCCAGCCACATGAATTCTCCAACTAACCCCTGGTCTATATGATCATACACTTAGTAGTAAACCCAAAACCAAATAGATTCAGAAATGTAATCTAGAATCAAATTATGAGTGCAGGGGTAACTCCCATTTCCCAACTGGAGGGGAGGATTTAACTATTTCTTTCATAGTAGCTAGCAGCCTAGCAGCAGAGGTCAGGGATATTGACGACTCTGCTTTAATAATTAGAGCTACCACTTGGGGAATTAAAGGTTCTAAGGTTCAGGCTTCATCTGGAATGGATTCTTCATAAGAGAGAAGATATCAGATGACAGTAATCCTCAGACTTTCATTTTACCTTCCTAAAACATGAAGTGGAACAATCCTGGTTTTTCCACTCATCTAATTTGTTCTTGTGATAATGCACTTACCCATATTTTATGTTTATGAAACCTTTGTATTCTCCTTTACAGATTTACAGGCACCTGTAAAAAAAAGCACCAACAAAGATGATGGAAAGGCTGAATGTATGATCAAGAACATTTCTTCTTAAATGTACAAGTTGCACAAATCTTGGAAAAGCAGACACAATGCCCCAATGGCAAGATGACCTTTTTTGAGAAAAATGTCAGCCAAAGAAATTGAGTCTCTCATGTCAAAGCCAGCTTTCCCCTTGCTTTGCTCTCTAATTCCAACATTCCTCAGACTTAAAATAGATTTTTCTTGCTTTAAATTTCCTAAATTTAAGGCTGGGATATTACAGTACGAAAGCCAGGAAAATAAGATTTAAGGTTTATACTACAGTTTTAACCGTAACCATCTGCAAGTATGATATATAAATACTTAACCCTTTACATTTTCAAAGTGCTCTACAAACTAAACCGCACAACACTCCCAGGAGGTTGGTAAACTATCCCCATTGTACAGATGGGAAAACTGAGATAGATGAAGTGACTTCCCTAACACACAGCAAGTCAGTGGCAGACCTGTGACTGGAACTCCATTCTTGTCTCCCATCCCAGTGCTAATTCCTCCATCTTGATGCCTCATGCTTTGAAAATTCCCTATCAAGATCACATAACGTGGCAATACAACATATTGTTGAACAAATATTAAGTTTACAAATATGGGTTAAGTATGTGGAAACAAAAAAATAAAAGGGGAGCAGGGGACATAACTTGGTGTGAGTGTATAGCTAGTTAGGAAGGGAGGCTGGATTAACATAAAGGCTAACAATCATTACATTTTCTTGCAAAATTAAAAAAATGTAAACTGCACATTTATTGAAATAACAGAGAACAAATATACAAAATGCCTGAGCATAGAGATCTGCAGAAAATTAACATTTCTTGTCTCTTTTGCAGCGAGGAACTAAGATTAGCCTTAAATGAAACAGTGCCATTGTTGGGCTGGTGTCTCTTTTTCCGATACTTCCCCAGTTCACATAGTAACCCAACGTATTTATAAGAGTTTGTGAGGCATTTCCACATTTATATGGTCTGGCAGGAAAACCAGGATTAAAACGTCAGTTTTATTTTAGCCTACAGCTAAAGTTGGAGGCTAGACCTATCCCAGTTTACTTACTGGATGAAGAGCAGCATGTTTTGGTGGGATGGAGAAACTAGAATCCTGAGTATACTTGGTGATTTGAGGGGGAAAGGTCCAGAGGTCTTCTCTGAATAAATTAAGTTTTGAGGCATGCTAAATATCACCCAGTAATTAAGTATATTTAAGACCTAAAGGCTATACATTGGTATCTAGGAAGTGTTTTCCTTTGTATGGGTGACTGAACCAGTAATTCTTCTCTTCTACTTTAGAGTAGATAGAAGGTTGAGATTTGTGCCAAATGCAATACTTCTGGATAATCCAGCCCTGGAAAAATACAATACTAAGGAAAAGTCTTTTTGGTCAGTAAGTCATCAAAAAGTGAAAGTCCTCAAGGAAGACTAAAAATGGAGATGGATCTGACAACATAGTGGGGGGACAGAGATGATTTTCAGTGTATGGTTTATGCAAGATCTGTTATTGGATATATTTAATATCGATGCACATCTGTTTGTAGTTTGCACTGCTGCTGTAGCTGTGTTGATCTCTGGATATTAGAGTGACAAGATGGGTGAGGTAATATCTTTTATTGGACCAACTTCTGTTGGTGAAAGAGAAAAGCTTGCGAGCTATATTGAACTGAAGAGCTCTATGCAGTTCAAAAGCATGTCTCTCACCAACAGAAGTTGGTCCAATAAAAGATATTACCTCACCAACCTTGTCTCTCTGGTAACTGTTTATAGAACAAAAATGAAACATTTACAGGTGGCCATAGGTCTTGATCACTGTAGCAAGCTAAGAGATATCCTACATACATTGATTCTAGGAGGTAATTATACAGGATTCTCTGATTTTGTTCCTTTTAGGAATGTAGGAAGACCGGCACTCAAAAGGATTCGTGGTGGAAATGGCTAGCAGTTATGTTTTTCTGGAATGTAGCCCTTTTACACATTGTGGGTTTTCCAAGTAAAAATTAAGAGTTGAACAAGGCATAACTTATACTAAGGAAAAATATGGGAGAGAATGTTTGCTGGGCTTCTACTAGTGTATTTTTTTTTTTCAAATCCAGATCAAGCAAAGTATCTCGTTAGTTTCTGAAATATAGTCCTAATAATTCTATTATGGTGGCAATTTTTGTGCAAATAGTAGGCATGGAACATATTGTCTTTATCAAAAGGTTAGCCATTATACATGATCATGTACAGAGATAGTTTTAAGATTGTGTTGCTAACCCTAGATCTAACCAGGTCTGAGGCCAGATAGACGACTTTTCTCCAATTTGTAATTCTCTTCTTCTTGCCGCCTGCCAGTACCTTCTCTTCATGTTTTTCATATCTGTCAATAAGCTACAAAGTACATACTGTATGATCACTTTTGATATTGCATCCCACTACTTCCTCTATTGCATTACGTAAGTTATGTTTAGTAAAACAAAAAAAAAAGTTTTCCAAATACATTTAATCCTCAAGGGAGCAATTATACAAAGTATCTTATTTCAGCAGTATAAAAAAAGTTTTCCATTGTTAGAAAAACGTGGTGGTAGCAAAAGAAATTCATAATTTGACAAATATACATTCTATTGGTAGATAACTGTAGATTAGTAAGAGCATAGAGCACACAAATAATCAATTGCAGCAGGAATTTTAATTTTCCCCTAATTCCTTCTGAGCATTTGTTCTTCCAGATTCCAGTGCAGACATCTGAGCTTCCATTTAACAGTTCATTTTCTCTGGACTAAGTTCTTTATCATATTAGTCAATGAAGCCGTTCTAATTTAGCCTGTAGAGATTTGAAATTCCCAATAGTGGTCTGCACTGTTAGTGTAGGGCTCATAGACTGAAGTTCAACAAGGTAGCAACTGACAGCATCCAAACATACATTAGTGAATCGTCGTCTGTAAAGAAGAAAAAAAAAATTGTCAAGAAAACTCATTTTGGCTTTTGTTTATTAAAATTGATGTAAGAAAAGGAAGTGGGATTCCTTCAGACAGTAATGGAATAATCTGTAAACAACAAAACCACAAATCAGCTAACTTTAAATTTTCTAACATATAGTTAAATGTAAAGCAAATATTTTAAATCTAATGTTTGTGACTGAAGCATACAGAGGAACTTGTTAAATAATTTCTATTCACCTGAGTTTTAATAGTTGCAGCAATTCAAAAACAAAATTTGTAGCTCTTGTCAGTTCAGGAGTGAAATATTTGTTTGAATCGTTTTTAGTGTTTTTATCTAATAAATAACAATAAATAAATGTAGAAGTACCCATTCACTCAGGGATGCCTCTGAAGAACTATGCTGACTTGTTAGGAAACAATGTTATTTTGCAAAACAACTAGTTTTATTCAGTGAAATTTGTAAACATGAATGTAAAATTTATAAAGAAAAGCACATTTACATATACAATATGGAATGGAAAAACTGAAAAGAATCAAATAGAAACACGATTCAATAGAGGAAGGGGAAAACCTAAAATTAAAGATATGCTTTTCTTATTTTATTTATTTAAGTGAAATCCTGTGCTTGTAAAAGGATGCTCGATTGCCAGTCTTGGAAAACAGTCCTCATTTCCCAGAATGGGCATTGCATGGACAGATTTACTGCAAGATTCCCTCCACTGTCCTGCAGATGTGCCCGAACCCTGTTCCAGAGGAACTACTTCCAAGGGTAGACGAATTCATACTCCATAGGTAAAATTCTAACCCCAGTTAAGTCAATAGCAAAACTTCCCATTACAGCAATGGGGCCAAGATTTCACTTCACACCTAAGTAAAATTTTCACATACCTGTGGATTTTAGTTAAGCTCCATCAATAGTTGACAAGCTTAAAATTGAAAATAGGTTAATAAAATATACATCAAAAATACCCTAAGTGTACCATACATGGTTGAAAGTTGTTTGCAGACAGTGTCAGTTGCCACTAAAGATTTACCACAATCACTGTGAATCTGATCCTTGAACATGAAGCTTCAAGAGGCAGCCAATTTTTGATGTAATTCAAGGGAGTCCACATTTTTAAAGAACTAAAAACATTTACTTAAAAGTGAGACACAATTTGTTCAAAACAAGCACCATAATAATAATTAAAACCCCCATCACCTAAAACTGGAACTCCTACCCAATACATACCTCTGAACAACTGTAAGAGTAACAATGCCTTTTGGTGACTCTACCTTGAGTTGGATTTTAAAATCAGTGACCCAAAGGGCTTTGGAGCATCCAAAACAAATAACTTGAGAGTATATTTTTAAGTTTTGTAGAACATTTGTTTATAGTTCATAGTTACCTCTCAAAGTTAAGCACTTTGTTGGGGTCTTGTACATATCCCGATAATAATACATGAATACATTCCAAAAGGTGTAAAGGCTTTTTCATTCTATTCCAGTATGGGTCCTAAAAGAAGATTACATCAAATTAGGGAGGCAATACTAAGTTAATTGTGATTCATCGATAGGGAAATGTAGAGGATGTCAGTATATAAAAATTGTGTTACTGCAATATTTTAAATGTTTGATTTATTACAGCAAAAGAATGAAAAAAGTGAGAATTGGATTTTAGTTTACTTGCATGGGTTTCTACTACTGAAACTATAAAACACATGAAATTCATCAAACAGTATTGTAAATATTAGACTTTGTATATTTCCAAACACACTCTGAACTACTGAACAGTTTGGTAAGATATGGATATGTAATGGGGTTTACAAACACCATATTGACATAGACAGAAAGGTGAGGAGAGCCTCTCCTGTTTACAGGGAAACAGCTTGACTACACCTCCAGCAGCCGTCACAGCTCCCAATTATGGAGACAAGCACCCACAGCTCAACATCTAAGAGAAGCTTCCAATGAAAAGGACTTGGAACAGAGGTGGGGAGCACAAGCTGCAAAGCAAGTGCAGCTAGTGCCTTGAGAATCTGCATCAGTCAGGGTGAGACATTACTAATTCATAGCCAATCTTTCTAGTATTGTAGGTTTAGTTTGCAGTTTTGTTTATTTGCTAGGTAATTTGCTTTGATTTGTTTGCTGTCATTTATAATTGCTTAATATCTATCTTTTGTAGTTAATAAACTTGTTTTATGTTTTAACCTAAACCAGTGTGCCTCTAAGTGTCTGGTGAAGTGTCTGGTGAAATATCTCAGCTTGGTTACCACATGTGTGCATATTCCTCTCCCCATTGAGGGAGGGGTGGACATATGGGGGCGGGGGTATGCATGCATGGGGAGCTGGGAAACTGGCTGGTGTCTGCTGTTTGCACTCAGGTAGCCCAGTTTGGGTGAGTGGCACCACGTGCTGTCATGTTGGGTGATTACAGGGCTTGGGTGAGGCTGGCTGTGTCCCCAACCCAGCTGTGTGTCTTAGAGGGGTGCCGTGGTTCCCACAGCTCCCAGACTGCACCCCACAGGTGACAACTGGTCACACCAAGAACTGCTCTGACCGGGGACAAACTGAGGAGGACCGGTCAGGAGCAGCAGGGACCCCTCAATAGATTACACCTGGAGCCAGTGACAGGACAAAATGAACCACATAGATTATCTTTGTTCTTTAATCAGAAAAAACACACACTATGAACTAAAAAAGGCAGGAAGTGATTCTTATTCTTTGTGTCAGTCACAACCCAGGGAAATTAATAAGGTAAGAAAGATGAAATAGTTTGTCTGTTTCTGTTGACCTTGTCATTATGAACTACCCCGAAGAAAGAAGAAAATCAGATTCAGGAATCCAAGACCTGTTGTCCATGCTGAAGTGCAGCGATTCTAATAATTTTAATCCTATTTATGATAGGAGGGAGATCATCTGTAGCTGAAGTAACAGGAATATCAGAGTTTAATAGCGTTCCTCACCTACTAGGATCAGAAACAGTGAGGGTTATTTTTTTTAACTAGTAAGATATTCCAAAATCGCAAGGTCTATTAGAATGTCTGATATATCTCATTTTAACTTTAATGTAAAATTTTAGAATTTAATGTTGAAGATAAAAGTTTAGCTCAAATATTATCCTTACCCGTGCTTTGAACAACTGGTCATACACTTCAAGTAGCCTAGATAGTGGTACTCCAATTTCCCGCATAGTATATGTTACGAATCCCACATCCCAGTTCAAAGAACAAACTTGTTGCTCTAAAAACTGCACTAAGAAATCTGAAAAACAAAGAACTGCCTGTTCAGGTTCCATCTTGCTTTAATATTAGTTTAACAAAACTAATTAATGTTAGGTATCTACACAAAGTTTAGTTACGTCTTCCCTTACATAGAACCTTTCAACTGTGGAAATCAAAGCATTTTATAAAGTGGGTAAGAGTTATCCCAGAATTTACAAATGGGAAAACTGAGCCTGAGAGGATATGCAAGATGTGGCTGCTTTCCAGAGTCAAATGCTGTTATGAGCATTACAAGAGGTATTATTCAGGAGCAACAACTCTATGTTACTAAAGGCTTAGCACATTATCCTTGTGATACTTTCAGGCTATGCTGTTGGTCAGGGAAATTCAATAGACCAACTCTGATTTTCCCGTGACAGCACAACACACTGCTATTAGATTGCCAGACTAGTCTGTTTTATCTATAATACCAGCACATCCATACCATGTTTAACTCTCTGTAACATAAAACTGTAGTATTTGTAAAAGCTTAGAGTGACATATATCCATGCAGGTTTTTATACAAACATCCTCTTCACCATGGCATTTGAGCATCTCAAAGAAGAAAACACAGACCTCAATCTAATAAAGGACACAGAATTCCCCTGTATTATACTTTATGGAGTTGCCTCTGTAGATATATAAAATATATAGATATGGCAAGTAGATACATAAAGAATCTAACAACTGTACAAAATAAACACACACTATGCATATACTTAGTACATGAATAGAAACAGACCGCTCTACCCTTCAATATCAAGTTTACGTAACTGTTCAAAAATAAATTCAGCTGCTGTTTGAATAGAGCAAAATAAGACCATTTCAGAACTTAGATTAGCTACAGTTTTGGGTGAAAAGTACTAATCCTAGGTAAGTTCTAGGAACATAAGAATATCCATATCATATCTGTATTATAAATATACATTTTTCCATTACAATCTTGTCTCTTCTCTTATTATAGCCACTCTCTCCAATCATCCTCCAAAGTGACTGTGATAATAAAGCATGCACCACAATCCCATTGTCCAAATTCTTACTCTTGGACAACAAAGAAACGACCAGCCATCTGCCCTAAAACCCATCATCAGGAATTCCCTAATTTACTCAACAACCTCAATCACTATAATCTTTTCAATAGTAAACCTCAATGAAAATTGATTTCATTTTACTGTTCCAGCCACAAGGGGAAATGTAACATATAAAAACAATGATTAAATATTACAGACAGCAGAGGAAATAAAGTTTTCTTTAGAAACAATCTTACAATTGTCTCTCTTTTCAGAAGAAAAAGACAGGCAATTTCTCAATAACCGCAAAAAAACTTGTTTCACCATGCTCTTTTGATTCTGTCTTGTATAAAGAGTACAGCATGTAAAGCTAACATTTATTTAACATATGCGAAAACAGCATTTATATATACAGGTAAATTTAGTTGCTTTTTAATTAGCATCATACAAAGTTTAAACACTGAATAAAGCATGTACTGTATATACTCATTGATAAGCCGAATTTTTTTTAGTAAAAAAGAGAAGCATCAGAGAAGGGGGTTGGCTTATGAACAGGTATAGAGAGGGGGAGGTGGGACACAGCCCCCCCCCCCACCCCCCCAACAGAGGGGGCAAGGAGAGGTAGCACAGCTAGCAGAGCCAGAAGGGAAGAGGTGAGGACAGTCTCTCTGCTTCTGGCCACACTGCTCTCCCCACAACCTCTAAAGCAGCTGTAGCTCTGGGGCTGGCAGGCTGCGGCCGTGCTGCCTGGCCCCACCCGCTGGAGCACGCTGCAGCCATGTCGCCCGCCCAGCCTGTCGGAACATGCTGCGGCCGCACCGCCCAGTCTGGCCCGCCGGAGCAACTGCGGCCGCACCGCCCAGTCTGGCCCGCCGGAGCAACTGCGGCCGCACCGCCCAGTCTGGCCCGCCGGAGCAACTGCGGCCGCACCGCCCAGTCTGGCCCGCCGGAGCAACTGCGGCCGCACCGCCCAGTCTGCCAAAGCAGCTCCGGCCAAGCCAGAGATATTCTCCCCTGGCCCACCCCAGCTAAGGTGGAAAGGGATGGGATGGGGAGAGTGTGGAGGTCCTGGGCTAGGGGTGGGGTCATGTGGGGGATGGTCACAGGGTTACTCCCCTGACCCCCAGCTTCTCCCCTCCCTCCGCTCCCCAAATTTCCCCACCAGTTGCTGTCCTGGCCCGTCAGGGTAAGCAGCTGGCAGGCCGGGACACTTTGTTTACTTAGGTTTACCTCCGTGCCTGCGGACGCTCGAGGTAAACAAACCGTCTCGGCCCGCCAGCAGCTTATCCTGATGGCCCGAGAGCCAAAGTTTGCTGACCACTGAATTATAGGGTCGGCTTATGAATGGAATGGGTCATAAAAAATTTTCATTTTTACTTATCCATCTTGTGGGGGGCGGGGGGGTGGGAAGGAGAGGGAGCTGGTCATCTTATAAACGAACCGGCTTATGATTGAGTATATACAGTATGTTTCAATGCTTAGGGAGTACTTGAGGCCTTTGAACCCATTGCCATAATGCATATTTTTCTTCCAAATACTCTGTTAAAATTGCTTACCTAAAGGAAAATAACGAGGTGTGCCAGCGTATATCTTTCCAAGCAATACCATCTTTAGACTAAGAGCTTGCATTCTGTCAGCTGGGCTCAGAGTGACACTGTCACTCAATTCTGAAAGAGAACAGTTAGGCATATAATCTACCTTTAAATCTAAAGTTTACAGAGGGTAATTAAATAAATAAAATACCAAACAGCTATTACCTATTACTACAGTGTTGTATTTCCATTTACCACTAAAACTCCAAGCAAGTCTTTTCTAACCCTGACTTTTATATTCTTAGGGCGTACACACAACTCCATTTATTGTTGGTGGGAAGTCAGTATGTATGCATGTGGAAATGCAAATACACTTTCAGATTTCATATGAATGCATATATGTTATATGAATAGGTTTAGTATTCCCTTGAATTCCACATAAATCCACTAATATACATGACCAAAAAAGTCTTATCCAATAGCTTTTGGGAGACCTATGTGAAATGAACTGTAGTTTCAATCCAATACCCAGTGGAAAGGTGCACACATCGCAAAATCACCATCAACGGTGACACAACTTTCCTGGCCGTCTCCAGTACAAAAGCAAGGACTGAATGGGCAAGGAAACTACTTGTTCACTATAGAGGTTAAGGCAAACTGGCAGAGCCAGGTGGGGAAGCCTGCACTGCTGGAACCAGTGCTCGACCTCTTCTTTGGATAAACAGAAGACTTCAGTTTCCATGCTATCAATTTGGCAACCTTTCATAAACACTACATTCACTTGAGGCTTTAATCCTTCTCAGCATAGCTTTACTTAACATTTTGATTAAGATTTCCTAATCTTGAAACCTTCAGATGAAAGCCTGCAGGATTTCTGAAGCCATCTCTTTTAGAAATGCCCCTGTATAATGGCAACCAAGAAGAGTATAAACAGAGGTCTGCTCTGCCAAGCAGATGATCAGGGGTTTGGGGTCAGCAGGGGGTAGGAGTGGGGTGGAGGAGGCAGCACACTCTGCCCTCTAGAAGGATCTTCACTTGCCATTTGGCAACACATTTCTGTCTCCAGAGAGTATTATGTCCAGACTCTCCTTGAAGAGAGACATGGCTGCACATAATTGGTACGGGAATGGGGTGGGGAGGGGCGTTTCTAGTGGATCAAAAACTAAATACGAGTCAACAATGTAATACTGTTGCAAAGGGGGGGGAAAAAAAGGAATCATCATTCCGGGATGTATTAGAGCAGGCCTGCACAACTTGTAAAGCGGCGAGGGCCATATTACTCCAAAGAAAACAGCTGAGGGCTGAAACCCCCTGGCCCCGTGGAAACACCTCCTCCCCCGCCAGCGCCGCCCGCCCCACGGAAACAACCCTTCCTTCCCCAGCGCTGGGGTGTGGAAGTCTGTAGAGGGGGAAAGAAACAGCGCGCATAGGGTGACCAAATCACAGCAGTAAAATAGGACCCGCCCTCTCCCCGCTCGGCCCCACCATCACACCCCTCTTCACCTCCCCAGGGGTCACTATATTACTGCACACAACAGTCAATCAATGCAGTTGTAGATAAATCTCTGCATTATGCATTTTTGTATAACTTTTATATGACTTTGTATTGAACTTTGGTAATATGTTATAGCGGGCCCCTAAGGTAGTATAATTAAGGTAAAAGAAAAATGTCTTTTTGCTAGAAGTAGAATAAGATCTTCCCCCCACTTTGTATTCAATTGCCCTGTTGAATGAATGAGGTGTGAATGAGAAAGGCGCGGAAGGCAGGCACCTCCAGACAGCTGCAACCCTTGGAGAGGGGATGGGAACCAGACCAAGGACAATGAAACTTGTCAAGTGGGCTGACTAGAGAAGAGCAGACATACTGACGGTCTCGGGGGTTAGAAGCAAGCACCTTCCTTTGGGAACACCCTTTTTGCAGCATTGGGACAACTCCCAGCCCAGAGACAAGCAGCAAAAAGGACCAACGGACACAGTCCCAGATTTTGGGCCGCAGTGAGCCCATCTACTCACCCCCCTGCGGGCCGCACAGTGAGCCCACGCGGGCCGCATGTGGCCCCCGGGCCGCATGTTGTGCAGGCCTGTATTAGTGTTGTAAGCCAGAAACACGAAGTAATTCTTCTACTCAGCACTGATAAGGCCTCAATTGGAGTACTGTGTGCAGTTCTGGGCCCCACACTTCAGGAAAGATGTGGACAAACTGGAGAAAGTTCATAGGAGAGCAACAAAAATGATTAAAGGTCTAGAAAACATGAACTACTAGGAAAGACTGAAAAAATTGGGTTTGCTCAGTCTGGAGAAGAGAAGACTGAGGTGGGACATGACAACAGCCTTCAAAGTAGGGCAAAAAGTTGTTATAAAAAGGAGGGTAAATTGTTCTTCTTATCCACCGAGGATAGGACAAATAGTAAGCGGCTTAGATTGCAGCAAGGGAGATTTAGGCTAGAGATTAGGAAAAAAATTCCTATCTGAGAAGAATAGTTAAGCACTGGAACAAACTACATCTGGGGTTGTGGAATCTTCATCATTGGAGGTTTTTAAGAACAGGTTAGACAAAATACCTATCAGGAATGGTCTAGATAATATTTTACTCCTGCCTCCATGCAGGGGACTGGACTAGATGACCTATCTTGGTCCCTTCCAGTCCAACATTTCTATGATTCTATAAGGCAATGAAGGAGAGTAAGATGATTAATGGGGTGGGAGGATGTGCTGTAAAAAATTCCCATCTATAATGTGGGTTATTCAAGTCACATGTACATGTAAATCATCCTGAGATTTGTTTGTACAAATGTTTGATTTCTACTTTCCATTAGGCACTGGAAACAATCATGTTAACATTACTGAATTAATAGGCAGGCTCAAAAACCCAAGCACAGTTCAATTTCAACAAACCATTTAATAAAGTCATTTTTTTTTAAATTGTGTAAATAGATAATGCCACTAACAAATGAACATATTTATTATTATAATGGAACATAAGTGTTTTTTTCCCTACTTATGTTATAACATGTCTTTGTGTTTAATTCACACAGCTGCATTCCACTCACTGTTAACACATCTTCTAAATCTTTAGAATGATTGGAATGAGGAGCGCACAGCTGCTACGTCCACAACTGGAAGGAAATACACTTCTACTGCTGCAATACAAACAGACTCAAGCCCCAATCCCAAAACAAGCTCCATGTGAATGCAGAGGATGAGGACCTCATCCTGTACTATTCTTTTGTTTAAATAATAAGGCTTTGAATTTTTACAAAAGTCCTAAGTTCTGAAGTTAATATTTAGGTTTCACATGCAATGAAGTATACTGCAGAATATTCCTAAAAGATGTACTTAACATCTCATGTGGATAGGACACTAACAGCAGCATAAGATCACTCGCACTAAATGCTTTCATTATCAGTTATTCTATATTTCTAAGCTACTTTAGTCCGAGTCTATCAAGACTTACCTTTCTCAATTATTTCTTGCCAAAGAGTCTGCACCAAGATAGGGTCTGAATGACCTGCACAATGTATAATTGCAAGCTTACACTCCGAGAGTTTGAAAGGGTCAGCAAATTCACCATACAGCTGCAAGAAGAGAGACAGAGTTTGATATTTCAGTCAAGACAAAACAACATGATTTATTATCAGAGTGAAATTAAATAGAACAGTTATTCATTAACATGCAACATACACAAAGTGAAACTAAGCCAAAATTGTAGACGGTGTATTTTAATAGCCATTGACAGATATTGCATGAAGAGCATTTGTATTGCATCAAGTCAGCTCCGTATCACCATACACTCTTAAAATTTTAAAGCAAGCTAGGAAAAAACTAGAGTGTTTGCAAATTCAACACCTCTAAAACCAAAGAAACTATGCACTGTGTAAATAATATATGTTTCTCTACAGCAGACAATACAAAGAGAAAGAGCGGAAATTATTGGAGGTAAAACATGAAAATATAAGATTAGATAGGCTAAACCTAAATATATATAAATTTTGAAAACAGGAAGCTGAATTCACAGTGACTTTTTTGGCTAATGGCTGATAAACAATTTGTTGGAATGTCATTCTCAGATATTAGAGAAGCTTATACTCAAGAGTGGGATATTGCATCTTCTTTCGCATGAGTAGTTTCAGCAGTCAGGTGAACAACAACTTATTTCTAATCACCTTGGTTATGTCCATCAGCTCAGAATCCAACTGGGAAATTGCATCTTGTACTGAAGAATGATGGAAATATTGCCGTTGTAATGTTTCCTCTATTTGTAGTTGTATCCTAGCCACCTAGTTTTAAAAAATTAAGATAATTCAAGAGTCCTTCATTTCATCCAAAGCTATGGAAACTTGGAAAAACCTAGAATTGGTTCTAACACATTTGAATATAGAAATTCCATGAGTATATATTAGAGACATAGTCCTAGTAAAGTGAGTGCATCTGGATCTGCTGATTTTTACTGGGACAATGCATTTCAGCCTAAACAGTTTGTTTTTGCATTTACATCAGTAGAAAAAAAAATTGTGTAATTCCCAATAATACAAAAGACCTTTGCTAACACTGATACTAATAGAAACATTAACTTTTCATCATAGCCTCTCCCCTGTACTGTCCCTCCTTCTCCCTTGTCCTGTCCATTCTCCTTCCCTCTAATTTCCTCCCTAATGAAGCCCACCTCCCAAAAAATAATTATGGAACTAACATGTTTGCTGCCATTGCACAATTCACTCTGCTTGTGTGCTATATCCCATTCCCCTAACCGGTCTGTCTTCTTTATTCGATTTTAAGCTCTTCAGGGAAAGACTGCTACTGTATTTGTACAGTGCCTAGCACCATCGGGCCCCCACTCTTGGTTGGTCCTTAGGCAGTACCATAAACAAACATGACTTAAAAATTAATAATAATAATAGCAACTAAGGAAAATGGTTTTTCATTTTTTCTTACTTCCATTTTCTCTTCTAGTTCATGTAGGAATTCACCATCTGCAGCTATTGATGATATGGCAGTGGAACTCTTGGCACTCAAAATGGCACGTGCAATATATTCAAGACGCTGCTGAAGTGGAATCTCTGTACTGTAAAAGAAACATTGTAAGCCACGTGCCTAGAACATAGAATCATAGAAATGTAGGGCAGGAAGGGACCTTGAGAGGTCTAGACAGCCACTGTGCTGAGGAAGGACCAAGTAAACCTAGACCATGCCTGACAGGTGTTTGTCCAACCTGTTTTCAAAAACCTCCATTGATGGGGATTCCACAACCTTCCTTGGAAGCTTATTCCAGAGCTTAACTATCCTTGGAGTTAGAAAGTTTTTCCTAAAATCTATCCTAAATCTCCCTTGCTGCAGATTAAGCTCATTACTTCTTTTTCTCCATGCCCATTAAAAGAAGGCCAGTTCATCACCATCCTCTTTATAACAGCCATTAACATAGTTAAAGACTGTTTTCAGGTCCCCCTTCAATCTTCTTCTCTCTGACTAACCATACAGTTTGTTTGTTTTTAACCTTTCCTCATACATCAGGTTTTCCAAACCTTTTACTGTGCTTGTTGTTCTCCTCTAGATTCTCCCAATTAATCCACATCTTTCCTAAAGTGTGGCGATCAGAATTGGACACAGTACTCCTGCTGAGGACTCACCAGTGCCAAGCAGAGTGTGACTATTACCTTCATTGTCTTACATATGACATTTTTGTTATTACACTCCAGAATATTGGCCTTTTTTGCAACTGTATCACATTGTTAACACATTCAATTTGTGGTCCACTATAAACCCTACATCATTTTCAGCAGTACTAGCACCTACCTAGTTATTCCCAATTTTGTAGTTGCACATTTGATTCTTCCTTCCTAAGTGTAGTACTTTGCACTTGTCTTTATTGAATGCCATCTTGATTTCAAACCAATTTTCTAATTTGTCAAGGTTATTTTGAGTTCTAATCCTGTCCTCCAGAGTGCTTGCAATACCTCCCAACTTGGTGTCATCTGCAAATTTTATAAGCATACTCTCCATTCCACTATCCAAGTCAAAATACTGGACTGACCCCTGCGGGACACCACTAGATATGCCTTACCATTTTGACACCAAACCACTAATAATTACTCCTTGAGTATGTCTTTCAACCAGTTGTGGGTACTATAATACCCAGCTTTTAGTAATTTCATCTAGACCACATTTCCCTAGTTTATGAGAATATCATGTGGAACTATTGTATGCAATGGTGTTGTAGCCATGTCAGTCCTGGGATATTAGAGTGACAAGGTGGGTGAGGTAATACCTTTTATTGATCAACACATGTCTCATCACTCTCACCAGTAGAAGTTTCTCTAATGTGGAACTGTGTCAAAAGCTTTATTGAAGTCAAGATATAGCGTGTCTACTGCTTTCCCCTATCCACTAAAAAATGGAGATATGCCAATCTCCTAGAACTGGAAGGACCTTGAAAGGTCATCGAGTCCAGTCCCCTGCCTTCACTAGCAGGACCAAGTACTGTCCCCTGACAGATTTTTGCCCCAGATCCCTAAATGGCCCCCTCAAGGATTGAACTCACAACCCTGGGTTTAGTAGGCCAATGCTCAAACCACTGAGCTATCCCTCCCCCCATTACTAGGCCAGTAATCCTGTCAAAAAAGCATGTTCTGTAGACTGTTCCTAAAATAATTATACTAAAGGGAGCATAGGAATCAGGACTTCTAAATTCTTCCGGCTCTGACACTGACTCAAAGTGTAACTAAATAACCACTTTGTACATGCCCATCTGTAAGACATTCCTCCCTCTGCTACTCTACAATTATTATATAAAACTATAATAAAATACACAATGTAACTTAGGGTAGGTCTATACTTACGCGTCCCGTCGGAGGCGCGCGATCGATGTTCTGGGTTCGATTCCAGACGCGATAAATCGAACCAGGAAGTGCTCCGTCGTCGACGCTGGTACTCCAGCTCGACGAACGGAGTAGGCGGAGTCGACGGGGGAGCCTGCGCGCCGCGTGTGGATCCCGGGTAAGTGTTTTTTCATTCGAACTAAGGTACTTTGACTTCAGCTACGTTATTCACGTAGCTGAAGTTGCGTACCTTAGTTCGATAGGGGGGGGTAGTGTAGACCTAGCCTTAGTTACCATTTAATATTCCACAACTACATTAATTCTGTAACCTGTTTATTTCTGTATAAAATATCCAACAATTTCCATTTTATCATTCTAATAGTGGCCAGGTTAAAAACTGACATTTATATCATAATATTTTAGGTTTTTGTTTATTGTTTAGTCTTTACACAAATTAACTTTTCTTTTATTATCTCAATACTAAGAATAATACATTGATTACAAACTGTCCATACCTATGCATGTCTGCCAATTTAGCCAACACTCTGGCTGCATTACTGAAATTCCTGTTCTTCTCAAAGTATCTCCACAGTAAATCCATATAACGAACTTTATTTTGATCAACCTTGGCCATACGCACCAGATATGGCTCCAGAAATGGGGAGGTAATCTGCAGGAAACATATAAACCACATTTAAGTCTTTTTTTAAAAGCATCCTTAAAAACTTCTCTGTTCCTCGTGTATGTGTTTTTAGCTAGTATTACAATCAACTCTTTTGGCCTAATAGAAGTACCCTACAAAATATTTTTGTGAGTATGTTTGTTTTGCATGATCTTACCTGTAGCAGTTTATCTGCAAGGTCAGCTTGTATCAGCCAGTTGTAGAGAGCAATAGAGAAGAGTTCATCTGTTGAACGCTGAGCCAATTTTAGCATTTTTTCAAACTGAAGGAAGAAAAGCTCAAAGATGTTACCCCAGAACTGTTCATATTTCATACATAGCTCAAAATCTTTGTCACTGGGCATACAAACATTGCATATTTACATGTGCCAACATCTATATTAATATACAATAATTTTTATGAACACCATTATCTTCTCACATACTGAAACAAGTTCATTTCAAGTCCTGACTTTATCTCTGTTAATTTACTTTGCAACAATATATTGTACAAACTTTAAAAAAAGAAGTTTTATACCCCTCAGGAAACAAATTGGTAGCCTTTTAACTTAAACCTTTCCTAGTGCTTAAAAAGCAAGATAGTTGTGACTATATCTCTTTTGTAAATTTCTTACATGCTGTCCCGCTTCTTCATTGCTCAGCATATTGGGATCAGATGACAACACTGGAGGGCCTGGCTTTTTGGGTACACTGGGAGACTGAGGAGCAGCTTTACTTTGATTTACTAGTTCCTGAAGGGTGTCGGTGATGCACTTGTAACTATTTAACCTGCAAGTAGGTGCAAGAGAAAGAACAGTTTAAGTTACAGATATCTGCGAGATCCTTGTTCCCACAAGATAGGTTACTGTATATGCTGGAAAAATATTTCTGAAACTAAAAGGAAAGGTTTTTGTAGGACTCTGTGAGCTGAATCAATGTAATTTACTACCAGTCTCTCTCTTCTGGAATGATCTTCATCATAAATACTTTGTTGTGCAAATTCCCCACTTCAGTAGTAACTGCTAACATGCTATTTTCCTTTCAGTTAGGAGGGCAGGGTGCAAAGACCTTGGAGGATGCTTATTCCCAATCAGAAATAATTTAAGGGCTATACACTATGAATACTCCTCCTCACCCAGGTCATATTTTCTATAATGGAGCATCTTCCATTAAAAAAGTAACATGACTAAAGCTGGCCAACATTTTACAGATATTCTTGAAGTCAATGCTGCCCCTAACATAGTGCTGCAAAGGGGGACAGTTAAAATCTTGAATATCATCCATAATTACATTTTTTTTTCTAATTTACAGGCCATTTCAATTATATAAAGTTTAGATCAGACAACCTTCCCCAAACCATATCTTACAGCCTCTGATCAATTAACCTTTTGGCCCAAATAAAGATGGCACATCTTATCAATATCTAAGGAACGTGCACTGAGAAAAATGTGTTCTCACTCTGCTCTTAATTCTAGAAAGCTTATCTATCATCCCACACAAATCAGCTGCTAAATTCTTATGAGTAAAGTGCCTTGAATAAAATTGGCTGTATAGTCTGAAAACTTGCCTTTCCTGGAAAGCCTGGAGTCCAACAATATCCTCATCAGGTTCTCCATTTTTGTAGAAATGAAGTCCGAGACCTTGAGGATCCTTCTTCTCAGCAGCAGTAAGAGACAGTTCCACCACACCCTCATAGAAACGCACTTGAGATAAGGAAGAACTGAGAGTTTGGTCCATCACAATATTAAACATACAGCGAACTACTATACAATACTGAACTAATATATTGCACACTTCCCATTTTAGAATGCCCGAATTCCCCTCACTCCCAATGGCCCTGATCCTACAAACACTTATTCACATGCTTAATTTGGGGGACTATTCACATGCTTAAAGTTATACATTTGAAGGATTGGGGCACGAATCATTTTTAATATTGCAGCAGTTGTATGATTATCTACAAAAAGAATTAATTTTCTATGAATGCTAAGTTAACACAGAATCATTTTTCAACAACATGTATGGTATGAGACAACACCTGCAACAATAAACAGCCATTTAAATTTTACCCTAGGTATTTTGTTAAAAGAATTTTACCAAATGGTTAAGTGCCTTGGCAATTTAATGTAGAAAATGTGGAACAGTGCACAGGAATATTTTTAAAATAGGAAAAATATGCCTGAGTTGCTCAAATCTAATCAAGACAAGCCACAAACAAAAAGAAGATTTTGATGTCTATAAAATGCAAGGGTAAAATTTGCTCAAAAACCAGAGGGAAATAAAAAACATGGCACTAATGGACATCAGGAAAACTTCTTTATGCACAGAATAATCAGTTTGTGAAATGGATAACAAAACGCCAAAATTAGAAATGCAACCATGAATGTATTAAAAAACACAAAAGTTAAATAAGTATAGTGTCTGAAGTAAATAAGATGAAATTTAATAAGGACAAATGCAAAGTACTCCACTTAGGAAGGAACAATCAGTTGCACACAAAATGGGAAATGACTGCTTAGGAAGGAGTACTGCGGAAAGGGCTCTGGGGATTATAAGATAAATATGAGTCAGAAGTGTAACACTGTTGCAAAAAAAAAAAAAAAAAAAAAGGAAACTTAATTCCGGGATTCATTAGCAGGAGTGTTGTAAACAAGACATGACAAGTAATTCTTCCGCTCTACTCTGCACTGATTAAGCCTCAACTGGAGTATTGCATCCAGTTCTGAGTGCCACATTTCAGCAAAGATGTGGACAAATTGGAGAAAGTCCAGAGAAGAGCAACAAAAATGATTAAAGGTCTAGAAAATATAACCTATGAGGGAAGACTGAAAAAACCAAGTTTGTTTAGTCTGGAGAAGAGAAGACTGAGTGGGGGACAAACAGTCATGTACATAAAATGTTGTTACAAGGCAGATGGAGAAAAATTGTTTTCCTTAACCTCTGAGAATAGGACAAGAAGTAATGGACTTAAATTGCAGCAACGGCAGTTTAGGTTGGACATTAGGAAAAGCTTCCTAATTGTCAGGATGGTTAAGCACTGGAATAAATTGTCCAGGGAGGTTGTGGAATCTCCATCATTGGAGATTTTTAAGAGCAGGTTAGACAAACACCCTGTCAGGGATGGTCTAGATAATACTTTGTTCTGCCATGGGTGCAGGGGCCTAGACTAGATCAGGGATTCTCAACCTTTTTCTTTCTGAGGCCCTCCCAAAACATTATACAAATTCCATGGCCCACCTGTGCCACCACAACTGTTTTTCAGCAGATTAAAAGCCAGGGCTAGCATTAGGGGATAGCAAGCAGAACAACTGCCCAACGCCCCCATCACAAGGAACTCTGCGAAGCTAAATTGCTCGGGCTTTGTCCCCGAGCAGCGGGGCTTGGGATTTGGCTTTTTGCCCTGGGCCCCAGGGAGTCTAATACTGGTCCTGATTTCTGGTTTATTTTGGTAGACACCCTGAAACCTGCTCAAGCCTCTCAGGGGGCCCCAGAACCCTGGCTGAGAATTGCTGGACTAGATGACCTCTGGAGGTCCCTTCCAGTCCTATGATTCTATGGTGAAAAGAAGAATCATTACAGATTAGGTCTATTGATGGACAAATGTAAGGGAGCTGCTTAGATTCCTTCCATCCTGAAAGTTGACTATCAATAATAGCATAAAATAAGGCAAAGAGTTAACATATTAGAATATGAATTAGTATACAAGCCCCTCTGTCTCCATGTGTTCATTTCTCTTACCTATATGTATATTTTTTCTGGATTATCTCTTGTATACTCTCAGAATACTATGCCTTGATCTGAAGTGCCAAAAAGAGGTAAAAATGGGGTCTGAACCAAAGACTGAATTCAAAAGATGTCCAGTTTCCAGTGCCGTTTGCCTCTCACCTTGTCTATATTGTGCACAGACATTAGAAAGATCCACTTGATTGCTTATCTTTTGGTACTCCTTCAATGACTCTCTTAGCATCTTCTCTTTTTCCAATTTGCTCTGAACCTGTCGGGACCGCTGAAGCAATTCATTTGCCTACAGTGAAACAATTGGAAATGTAAGTCCTTATTAATTTAAGTTACACAGTCATGAAGATTTTCTTTGCAAACTCACTCTTTCTGTTAACTCACATGTTTCAAAGCCTGAAGTACTATAGACCTTATCACTTCACGTTTAAAAAAAAAAAAAAAAAAAAAAAAAGGTCTCTGCCCAGAGACAACATGTCAAGTTTTAGGCAGAAAGATTCTGTATTCAAAATGAGGGACAAAAGGAGATTTTTGTTACTGGTTTACTGGTTGACTGAACTGGTTCCTGTTTGAATGCTTGTTTTTAATGCTCTCGGGTGGGTTACAGTGTTGAAAGATTGCTTAAATGTTAGGGTAACAGAGGTTTTATATAGATGCCTTTTTAACTATTATATAAATCTAAAGGGAATAAAGTTAGAGATGGAATTAAAAGTAGATTCATAATGGAAAATGTGTATTTAGCTATTATATCACTACCATATGATGTGTCATTTAATGGCAAATAAATCTGACAGTCAAAAGCACAAACATTTTGTGCTCATCTGATCACACTACCTAATATTCTGCAAGTTTGGATGGAAGACAAGTAATGATAATAAGCACATTTAAAGTAATTTCTACTTGGTTTACATTGAGCTCCAAGAGGATACAGTGGGATTAATATAAAATGCACAATAGCATTTTGCTACAGCAAAAGAACAATTATACAGAACAATTCTGTCTTCCATGAATACCTCTCACTTTCACCACAGAGAATCAAAAGTACATTATACCTTGGAACAGACAGCATCATCAGTACTGTACAGAAGCGGACATATGTCTTGTAAATGTGAACTGATGCCATCCACAGCAGCATTATCTCTGATGTAACAGTTAATGAGAGAGGCAATGAGTGCTCCAGTTAACTCTTTGTCTCTAATTACTAAGTCTTTGAAAGTAGTAATCTTTAAATGCTCTTGAAATTCCTACGGGAAGAAAAAAAATCCATTATATTTCCAAAGATGCAGCATTCTTACATTTCCAAACAGGACTATTATAATAGAAGCAAATTCAGCTGCTTTCCCAATAAACAAAAAAAACAAAAAAAAATAAATGGAGATATGCCAATCTCCTAGAACTGGAAGGACCTTGAAAGGTCATCGAGTCCAGTCCCTTGCCTTCGCTAGCAGGACCAAGTACTGTCCCCTGACAGATTTTTTTTGCCCCAGATCCCTAAGTGGTCCCCTCAAGGATTGAACTCACAACCCTGGGTTTAGCAGGCCACTGCTCAAATCACTGAGCTATCCCTCCCCCCTAAAAAACAAATTTTAAATTACCAAAATTCACAGAATCAATGCACATTTTTTAATGCCTGTTGAAGACTAAAATAGAAAATATTATATTAAAGAGGATGATCCAGCAGTTATGGCCCTCGCCTGGGACTCAGAAGAGCAGAGTGCAATTCCCTGCTCTGCCAAGGACTTCCTATGTGACCTGAAGTCTGTGTCACTTAAATCTCTGTGCCTCGGTTCCTCATCTGTAAAATGGGGGGGATAATAACCCTTAGAGAGCTGTTGTGAGGATGAGTATGTTAAACATTGTGAGACATTCAGATACTACAGGCCTGGGGCCCATATATCTATCTAAGAGATGGATAAATGAATACAGGTGATTCAAAGAACTTTGGACTCAAAGGAAATTATGCATGTTTGCACCGTTTTTTGCTTCTTTGTATAGTCTTAAAGGTGATCATCCTGTTTTTTAAAAAATATTATAAATATCTGGTTATGTTAATCTTTTTGCGAACTAGTGTATTATCTCTCAAGAGATTGAAAACTGCAAGAATGCAAGAGAAAGGGTTTTCTGTTAGTTTTAACAGCTAGTTAACTAACTCTTGACAAACACTGGAGAAATGCTTCTTTTTTGAAACAATCACTCCCAACCTCAAAAGTAAGGACTGAGAAAATTCCCATGTCCATTTTTTAACCCACAAATGGAACAAAGATACTTTCCCTCAGCGCACACATGCACTTCTGCAAATCGTATTTAAAATTATCCTATCACCAGGACAGAATTACTTATGCTCATAAATAAACTGCTGGTACTAGGTAGGCGCTAATGGTGCAATGTTTTTAATTGGCAAACAAAACAACTTTGATTAAACCTACAAAGAGTCCTGTGGCACCTTATAGACTAACAGACGAATTGGAGCATAAGCTTTTGTGGGTGAATACCTACTTCTTCAGATGGGTATTAGACGAATTGGAGCATAACCTTTTGTGGGTGAATACCTACTTCTTCAGATGGGTATTAACCCACGAAAGCTTATGCTCCAATTCGTCTGTTAGTCTATAAGGTGCCACAGGACTCTTTGTTGCTTCTACAGATCCAGACTAACACGGCTACCCCTCTGATATTTGATTAAAGCTGTTATTGATGGGCAACTTACAACACTCCATGTTATTTACACAAGACAAATGTAGTTACTTTCTTTCCTTTATAAAGATAACCTCAGTTCTACTTTCTCTGTCACTGAAATCAACTGTGTTTCAAATAGGCTTTAAATTCCAAAGGTGTCTCTTGAGTTACTTGATGCAGCATTTGTTGACACATCTGCCAGTTATCTTAATGGTGGCAGCAGCAGAAGTTCCTCACAAGTTTCCTAGCAGACTGAACAGCCCTTCGCATCCCAAAACTGCTGGGGCTTGAAGCCTCTGGTAACTGGGCCCTTTATTCCTCTGCTAGACCTTTGCAAGTTAGAAGGCAGGGAGTGAATTTTCTATGCAGACTCATTTCAGTCCCATTGTCTTCACTCTGCACTTCCCAGACTTTGCTCAATGGCAAAGTGGGGACAGAGTGAGTACAAAACAAATTCAATATTAACTTCTAAGCCAGAGGTGGGCAAACTACGGCCCGCGGGACCGTTCTGCCTAGCCCTTGAGCCCCCGGACCCTTCCCCGCTGTCTCCCCTCCCCCGCAGCCTCAACTCGTCGTGCCGCCAGTGCTCTGGGCGGTGGTGTGGCTGGCTCCGGACGGGTGGTGGGGCTGCGAGCTTCAGGGGGTTCTGGGGGGCAGTCAGGGGACAGGGAGCGGGGGGCGGGGGGTGTTGGATAGGCATGGGAGTCCCGGGGAACTGTCGGGGGGGAAGCGGGGTGGATAGGGGTCGGGGGTTCTGGGGGAAGGTCAGGAGAGATTGGATAGGTGCAGGAGTTCTGGGGGGCCTGTCGTGGGGTGGATGGGGTCCGGGCAGTCAGGGTTGGATAGGGGGTGGGATCCTGGGGGGGCAGTTAGGGGCAGGGGGGGTCCCGGGAGGGGGTCAGTCAGGAGACAAGGAGGAAGGGGGTTGGATGGGTTGGGAGTTTAGAGAGGGGCAGTCGGGGGCGGGGGCCAGGCTGTTTGGGGAGGCACAGCCTTCCCTACCCGGCCCTCCATACAGTTTCATAACCCTGATGTGGCCCTCGGGCCAAAAAGTCTGCCTACCCCTGTTCTAAGCAGAGTTTTTCGATTTTATTTTAATGGAATACTTGCAACTTCAAGAAAACTGAACTCTTGAAATCTCTGTACATGCTGTACAGGTTGTGAAGTTCATTTAAATGGATTAGAGTAACTGTTTAGAATACATATTTAAGAAGCCCAGACTTGTTAAATGCAATCAACTAAAAAACAGACTGTTCAGTAAAGTTTATACCATACCTTCTGAAGCTCACCTACAACAACATTGAATTGGTGCTCACAGAGAAGTTTCCACAAAGCTAAAGCCTGGCAGGTTTTGTGAACAAGTTGCTGGATCCCTTGAAGTGTGGTCTTCTCTGTTAACTGTGCCTCTGCTGTAACATTGAATAGATAAGGGGTAATTTTCTATTCAGGTACTACATGTGCTCTTCTTGAATCACCATGCCAACTTTTGTTTTACAATGACATTTCCCCATATTTCTAAGGAGTTTTTTCCTCTTTGCTGCTTAATTTTCATTCATGTTTGTGTGGATCTTTAAATCTCAACACTTCCCAAAACAGATATTAATTTGTCATCACTGATCTCCAACTACAAACATAACAGAAGACCTTTTTGACAAATAAACATAGTTCTGTATGTGCACACTGATTTCATATATTGACCAGCCTCAAATAGAAGTCCAGATTAATAATTTATCATAAATTAAAAAAATGGTGCATTAAAGGAACTATATTAAATTATTCTAGAAACAGCAATTATAAATAATTTACTTAAAAATTTATTCAATGTATAACTGCTATGGTAATACAAATAAATTATTGATAATAGTAATACATTAACTAATAGAATCTTCTATTTAACAGCCCTTAAATATGAAATCTAAGTAACAAAAATAAAAAGTAAAAAAACCCAATGGATTGGAGTTAAGGGTGTGTTATGATGAAATATGAATGTCTTTATATTGGATACAATATGTTGACTATGTAGGCAATGTAATAATTATGATGTCCTTAATTCACTTCTTTGGTTAAGTGCTTGCATGTTGTGAAGGATGCAACCACTGCTGGTCACTTGGCAACCACAACTATGTTTTGAAAGGAAGTTTTTCAGTTTTGGCATGCACACAGAAAAATATAACAAAACATGAACAGGGAGTTGATCATTTTATTCTATTTAAAGGTTGTTTTTTTGTACACTATTGGCAATATTTGTTACAGAAATAAGAGTGAAAACATGAGAGAATTAATAAACTGAAGAAACCTAAAGAACTTTGATCCTTGCTGTGTATGTGCACCAGACAGCTAGTGAACAGATCTCATGCTGCATCTCTGTGAGTAACCCCTCATCCTCTCCGGTTTTTGAGTGCTGGCTGAGGTCTAATACCTATATTTAAGGAGGCAGCACAGTCTAATGGATTGGGTGAGAGGAATTCATGAGTTCTAAACCAAGCTCTGCTATCTTCTTGATGGCTGGACTTTGCCAGTCTCAGTTACCTCATCAATTAATGAGGAGTAATATATACTGACCTACCTCACAGAAGAATTGCTTTGGATTCATGTTATTACATCATTTAGAAAAGGTAAATTGCTATGTACTATGATTAACAAATACAGACAATTTTATGAATTAGCATGGCACAGATATTATCTGTATTACTGTATCACCTAGAAGCCCTAGTCATGGACAGAGGACCCCGTTATGTATAGAGACTTGTGACAAAAAGGGAGAAAGACCATAAGAATGGCCAGAGTGGGTCAGGAAAATGGTCCATCTAGTCCAATATCCTGTCTTCCAACAGTGGCTGGTACCAGATACTTCAGAACAGAATAGGCCAATTACTGAATGACCCATCCCCTGTCTTCCAGTCCCAACTTCTGGCAGTCTGAGGTTTAGGGACACTCAAGAGCATGGGGTTGCATCCCTGACCATCTTGGCTAACAGCCACTGATGGACCCATCCTCTATGAACTTATCTAATTTTTTTTTGAACCCAGTTAAGTTTTGGCCTTCACAACAACCCCTGGCAACGAGTTCCACAGGTTGACAGTGAGTTGTGTGAAGTATTTCCTTATGTTTGTTTAAACCTGCTGCCTATTAATTTCATTGGGTGACCCCTGGTTCTTGTGTTATGCGAAGGGATAAATAACACTTTGTTATTCACTTTCTTCACACTATTCATGGTTTTATAGACCAGTATCATACCCCTGCTTAGTCGTTACTTTTCTAAGATGAACAGTCTCCAATTTTTTAATCTTTCCACATATGGAAACTGTTCCATGCCCCTAATCATTTTTGTTGCCCTTCTCTGTACCTTTTCCAATTCTAATATATAATTTTTGAGATGGGGCCATCAGAACTACATGCAGTATTCAAGGTGTGGGCATACCAGGGATTTACATAGTAGCATTGTGATATTTTCTATCTTATTGTCTATCCCTTTCCTAATGGCTCCTAACATTGTTAGCTTTTTTGACTGTCGCTGCACATTGAGCGAATGTTTTCAGAGAACTATCCACAATGATTCCAAGATCTCTTTCTTGAGTGGTAACAGCTAATTTAGACCCCATAATTTTGTACGTATAGCTGATATTATATTTTCTAATGTGCATTACTTTGCATTTATCAACAGTGAATTTCATCTGCCATTTTGTTGCCCATCACCCAGTTTTGTGAGATCCCTTTGGAACTCTTTGTTGTCAGCTTTGGACTTAACTGTCTAGAGTAATTGTGTATCATCTTCAAACTGCCACCTCGCTGTTTACCCCTTTTTCTGGGTTATTTATAAATCCGTTGAACAGAAGTGGTCCCATTACATATCCTTGGGGTACACTGCTATTTACTTCTCTCCACTGTGAAAACTGACCATTTATTCCTGCCATTTGTTTCCTATCTTTTAACCAGTTACTGATCCATGAGAGGACCTTCCCTCTTATCTCATGACTCCTTACTTTGCTTAATAGCCCTTTGATGTGGGACCTTGCCAAAGGCTTTCTGAAAGTCCAAGTACATTATACTGACTGGATCACGCTTGTCCACGTACCTGCTTACACACTCAAAAGAATTCTAATAGATGGGTGAGGCATGATTTCCATTTGCAAAAGCTGTGTTGTCTCTTCCCTAACATATTGTGTTTATCTGACAATTCTGCTCTTTACTATAATTTCAACCAATTTGCTTGGTACTGAAGTTAGGCTAACCGGCCTGTAATTGCCAGAGTCATCTCTGGAGCCTTTTTTTTTTAAAAAAAAGACCAGAGTACAGACAACAGTCTAGCTTTTATTTTATTCCAGTGATTCTGAGTGTAAGAAATAGGACTAAGAAAACATGCAACTACACAAGATTTTGACTTAATTCTTCATAGAGGAGAAAGCAGCTTAAAAACTGCTTTAATTAGTTTAATTTATTGAAATGTTATGGGAAATGTGACCTGTGGTTTGCTATACCTCTGACAGCTAGATGCTACTGTCCTTAATAAATTGATATTCATTTTACAGACAAAAGTTATGTTTGTGAATTGCTTTAAAGAGTCAATTTGAATACTAAATCTTACAATATTCAATTGGAACTTATCCTAAACAGGATAAACATTTGTACTCTGTGATGAGTGATGTCACTCATCAAATTCAAAGCAGAAAGACTGGCAAGTGTTGCTAAGTCTACATTTGGGTTTGCATGTTCGGCACATGCTTTGTCCCCAAAGGAACCATACAGAAATGCTCACCCCAATTTCCCCATAGAAATAAATGCAGAAATGTTGGTACTGACAAAATATTATAATCTTGTCAGAAATGAAGAGTAGAATGTGAACAGTTGATGTCACCCAGTCTACATCGTTCTTTGTACTGTTCTTACTTCTGAGTACAGTTTACTCACAGAAGCCAACTCTGCATTTTTATTCAGGCTCTTAACTGGAACAGCTGTGAGAGATTAGCATTTGGATGCACCACGTTTTCCTACTCATTGTTCAAGAGTACTTCCCTTACCATGGAACTTCCTCTGGAGCTCTTGTTGCACTTGCTGAGAACTTCCACCA
Source organism: Chelydra serpentina (assembly GCA_037349315.1). Taxonomy (NCBI): domain Eukaryota; kingdom Metazoa; phylum Chordata; order Testudines; family Chelydridae; genus Chelydra; species Chelydra serpentina. Next base: position 85,020,528 of record JBAIAC010000042.1, on the reverse strand, counting down.
TCAGGCCGCATGAACCCTAGTAACCTCTGCTGCAGGTTAGCAGGGGTACTAAAACTACAATTCCAAAATAAATTAAGAAGCTATTAGTGCAAACCCTGAACATTTATTTTAAAAAGAAACTAAAAACTAAGTTTGAGAGTTTGAGTAGATATGTTTTATTAGAGAGGAAACGAACACTAAGGCAAAATGAACAGCACTGTTGTATCTATATGGAATATTTTTCAAAAAGTAGCACTTCTATGCCCTTTGTAAACCAAGCATATTCAATCCTACCTTGGGTTTCCAAGAGCTCCTAGTGTTGCAAACTGTGAATTTCTGTCCAGAAATTCCTGTAAACCTTTTAGTTCCTGTAGCACAGATTCTAGCATGTGCGATGGTACACTGCTTTCAATCTGCAAGAGAAGGAGGGGGCTTCTTTACATTTCAAATCTCTGAACCTTTTAAATTTTAATCTGAGAGATATGAAACGGTCACTAAAGAATAAAAACCACCAAGACAATATTACCAAAAGGACAACATATTGAAGGTGTTATGTTAATCTTTAAGGCTATGATTTTGGCATGGAGGTCGCGATGTTCACAGTAATCATAAATCTGAACAAAGTCTGTAAGAAGCCCATCCCACACTTATTCTGCAGCGACAGCTTCTGTCACATGGTGCTGGGCCTGGCTCCACAGGTGCCAGAGGGGGGGGCGGGGAGGACCATTATCTCCCTCCCGCTCTTCTTTTTAAATAGGGGCCTCACCACCTTTTAAAACCTCTCTGGAAAAGAGCGCACCACAGCCTGGTTAGCTGGCACCAGCTCCCACTCTGCATCGTGTAGCATCCTGGCTGGATCCTGTTCTGTGTTGTGCCGCATGCTGGCAGTTGGGCCTTCACCTGCCAGAACTGCAGTGGCGGCTACTCTTGGTGCTGGGAACCGGGTGAGTCTGGGATGGTTCCGTCACCTGAGGACCTTGGTTTCACCAGCAGGGAGGATAAGAAGTGGGAGTGTGAGGGGAGAAGAAGGTGGTGGAGGAAGGGACTCCAGGATGGTCATGCTGGACTTTTGCAGTCCTTCCAGCACCCATACCCTACTTGGCCATTGCAATCTGGAGCACATGGTCACCATGCTATTCAGGTCTGGTGCATATGCCCCTCTGTAGATGGAGATGAGGGGAGGACATGACAAACCTGAGTGGCACTTAGACCATGTATGCCAGGCTGCAAAGCCCGGAATAGGGTAAGCTTGCTTTTACTACTTAAAAGCTCTTGTGCACGCTGATGTAGCAAAAACTACATTATTGTTGACCTTTCCGTGACTTTTCTTCCCCCTCCCCACAACTTTGCCATGAAATTTACAAAAATTTCCATGCCAAAATCATAGCCTTAACTATCATGTTCCACCTGCAGACCACAGCTCAAACCTAGATTTGGCTGAATAAAAAGATGAGGCTGGCATTAGCTTAACACTTAGAAGTTAAACCACTCAGAAATCCACTACAAATTTTGCCACATAGGCTCAGTAGAAGCTCAGGACTAGAATATCAGAGATTATGCTGATTTTTGTTTATTAGAACATTTGCATGCATATTATATATCATTTTCTTTGCATTTTTAAAGAGAATATTAGTGCCAGCTGACACCATCGGGAAATGAAATCCTCTCTTGTTGGAAAAATAAAAACAAAGGCAGCTTGCAAAGGTCTGTATGGAGATGCAGAGCTCTTCTGTTGACTTACTCTGTCACAAGCTAGGACGCTACACAAAGGTTTAGAGCAATTTTTGCTCAGTCATTCTTCTGGCGTTGTCAGCAAAGGAAACACAATGTACTAAATTATAGTTTGGGTTTTCTTTTGAAATAATGCGAATTAGGAGACTAAGACCAATGGATTTCACACAAATTACCAAACATACCAGCTAGTAATTTTTAGGCACCACTAATTTGGATAAAACTTAAAACTAGTAACTTAGGCGTGAAAGATTTTACATCCCATTCGCAGTCCTACAAAGAACAATTAAATACAATCAATAAATATTTATTGTTTCTGCTAAAATGCCGTGAGCATCACAATGCAGTGTCACTGATAAGAGAGGACATGTAAAAGTGCTAAAGAGAAATAAATAAAGTCTTTAAGGAAGATTTAAAAAACCAAATAATCTCCTACTTACTGCAACAACTTCTCGGTTACCACTCTTGAAAACTTTCTCAACAACTATACTGCCATCCCAAATATTTCTGAAATACAAGACAATAGTATGTTAAACGCCAAATAAGTTACCAAAAATGCCATTGGCCTTGAAAAATTGTTTCTTTTCTAAACCATTTCTTAATACAAATTGCCAATGTTTATGTATTAAAAAACCCTCCCCTCATCCTGAATCCAACCCAAAGATTTAACCTGTAAAAATCAGGGTCTTTATTCATAAAAAATCATGAGCGTAAGCACTATACCTTTCAGAATGAGGTAGGTACAAATTACAATTAAAGAAACAAAACCTCTTTATGTGCTTTAAAAACACTAGGTTTGATTTCCTCAAATTATTTTGCACATAAGCTAATAGTAGTATCTGAAGATAGAGAATAGGCAGGCAACTATCATATATACCAGCGGTTCTCAATCGGGGGTCTACGGAGCCCCGCAGCTGAAACCCGGTGCCCTGAACCCCAGCGCCGAAGTCCAGGCTGAAGCCAGTGCCCCCGCCCCCCAAGTCCCTGAAGCTGGGATCGATGTGGGGCTGAAGATGGCAAACCTCCCCTGCTCCCCTCTCCTCCAAGCCAGGAGCAGCGGGGGGCTGAAGCCGGGAGCCCCAGCACCCCCTGCCCTGCTGAAGCTTGGAGCTGCACTGGGAGCCCCACCCCGGCCCTTACACAGCCCCTAGCTACCTCCTGCCACCACCCTGAGCTACTCCCCTGCCCGCACACAGCCCCTAGCTACCCCCTTCCCTGCACCCTGAACTATACCCCTCACTTCACACAGCCCCTAGCTACCCCCTCCCTGCACCCTGAGCGGACTTCAAACTTTTTGAACTGAGTCCCCTCTTTGAGTTATATTTTTTGGTTGCATCCCTCCACAGCCCAGACAGGCTGGGTGGCCTACTGAGGGAGTCAGGGGGTGGAGGTGGCGCTTCCTCCCTGGACCATGCTGTGTGGAGCTGGCTCGAGTCCCGTCAGCCCTTCCCCCACCCCCCCGCCCCCAACAGAAGTAAAACTATGCCTATACCCCAGCCTGGAGCCCCCATTTTCTCCCTGCCTGGCCCTGGTGTTTTTATAGCACGTGGGGGGGGGGGGGGGTCCTTAGCAAGAAAAAGGCTGAGAACCCCTGATATATGCCATAATACACATTTTTTTCTTAAAGGCAGTACTTTCAGAGTACCGAAGAGGGTTTTGTTCTTAAACAGGCCTCCTACTACCACATGGTTAGAGGGCAAGGTAAAACTAGCCAAAATCCCCATTTTTGCAGTGCTATCGTCTAGCATATTAGAGAGCAATAATACTATTATTTATTATTGGTAAGCACTAACAGCTTACTCAGAATAGGACATGGTTTTTAAAAATCCCTTAACCAAGAAGGCTACAATCTAGGGGCTCAGCCCTATGAGGTGATGAGCATTTTTGTTTCTTACAGACTTGAATAGGAGCTGAAAGCAAACAACACCTCACAGGACTGGACCTTAAGAAACAAGTTTGCAGGGGTGTGTGCTTGTAGACGGCCCATTGCAGGATGAGGGCCTAAGTAGATCTGTTGCCTAACTCACCCACAGAACGTAATATTAGCAGAGCTGTAAAGGGAATGAGATAACAGATAACATATGAACAGGAAGGGAAGGAAACAGTTGGAGCAGTAAGGGAGAAAGTAGAACAAAAAATTGCTGTGGCGTACTCCTTTGCCTGTTCCGTCTATTATATGTGAAGACATACTTTCTGTGGGATAACCTGGGTGCTATTAGGTCTAAGAGAGGGAAGGGGGGCAACAAATTGGTCATTTTGCACAGATGTTTCAATGGCTAACTACACACTTGTAGCGAGAAGGTAGCATGTAAGACTGATTGCACTAGTCCACTAGAGTATCAGAGGGGTAGCCGTGTTAGTCTGGATCTTTAGCTTATGCTTCAATACCTCTGTTAGTCTATAAGGTGCCACAGGACCCTTTGTCGCTAGTCCACTAGAATTTACCTAGATTAGTCACAAATACACACTTTTTAATTATTAAACTACAGTAAATACAGTATCAAAAGCAAATACTACTCCATTAGTGGACAGAAAGTGTATGTTATGAACTGAGTGACAAAACATCTTTTACATGAACAACTCACCCTATAATTCGAGAGAAGTATATGCAGATGCCATTGTGTTTTCCTGAAAACACTATCTCTGGGCCCATCATACCACTCATGGATGCGCCAGCCTGAGACACTGAACTGCCTGCAGCAAACATTGGGGTTGACATACTAGGCTGCAAACCTAGGACAGGGACACATATAGATTAATCCAATTACTTTTGATATAAATAAATCTAGTTGAGAAAACAACAAAAAAAGAAAAATAAAATACCTTGCGCTGGTGTTGTCAAAAAGCTTGGATTAAGATAGGGACTGCCAATAGGCATAGGGGAACCTAAGGTGAAAGAAAGCAATATATACATTTATTGCATTCATAATGAAAAGAATGTTAAGATTGTCAAGTCAAGCATTCAGAAGTTAAGAAACACAAGAAATAAGTTTACCTTATGCAACCTTAGTTTGGCCCCTGTACATATCCATTACCATAAAGTCTTTAATTACATGATCACTAACTATTTTTGCGCAGGACCCTTGCCTCATTTGGTGCACAGAATGGTTTATGCTCACTGAATGGGTAGCTATTTAATATTTCTTTTTATTCTGATCATTTAGTGTGGCCCCGTGCCTCATTTACTGCACACCGACCAAACTCGGCACCAAGCACATGGGCTTTCCTATGGTGTTCTCATTGCTAAATAAATATTGAATTTCTCTGCACAACACTCCTGTGAAGTGAGGTAGTATTATCCCCATTTTACACATGGGAACTGAGGCCAGAGATTAAAGACAAAAGTGTCAACTATTTTTAGGTGTTCAATTTGCAAAGCCTAGGGCCTGATCTTTTCAGAATACCTAAGCCTTATATAATACTTTGTACATTCAGATTGGGGCTTTCATTGACCTTAGTTGCAGCTGTGAATTTTCATCACTTCTCCAAACTAGACAACAAGTGCATCAAGCTGAGTACCCAGAAAATGAGGAACACAAATGGCCACCTGGGAAAATTTTGGTTTATGTTCCTTACCCAGCAACACGTAGAACACGTCTGCAGCAGGGGTAGAATTCAATTCTCCAGGGTGACATTCGACTGTCTTAACCATGAGACCATCCTCACCTGCCACCTCCCAACTTCTGCAATAAATGACGCGGGGTTCCTACAGACAACAGTCTCCTTCACTACACAACCCTGATTAGTTCCCAAAGCAGGTTCACCCTGTGCACTGAATTAGGCATGATACTGCAGAGAAAATAGTAAGTGATCATGTAATTAAAGATTGTGTCATAAGGCATACTCATAAGGGGCCAAATTAAGGTTGTGCAGGCTTTAATTAAGGTGCTTGACTTTGCAACCTTAACATTCTTTTAAATTTTTTAAGATGTTTTTCCTAATTGTTTTAAGCAACAAAGAGTGGAGAAGAAAAAAAAACATTTTAATCACATGGAACCATATTGCCCCATCTGGTGTCATCAACAGGGTTGAGACTTTTAGATCCACAGCATAGTTCTCTACAACTTGAGCTAATAGAGCAGTGGTCCCCAACCTTTTTGTGGCCAAGAGCACATTCATGTTTTCAGAAGAGTGTGGCAGGCGCCAACAATTATTCAATACTTATTTTGTATTTGTACATTAAATAATATGAAAACCATCATATTTAATATTACATAATATATGAATCCATACGATACAAAAGGTAATTTTACATGTAAAAGGTATTAATTAAATTATTCGACAATTATTCTTTCACCTTACTATGTGAATGTGCTCTTTTTGTATTTACCTTTTTGAGGGGGGAGTAGTTTTGGGCAGTGGAGAGGGAAGCCGCAGCCTCCCGCCTGCTGGGGACAGAGAACACCGGCGCCTGCAGCCCCGGAGTTCTCTGCAGTAGTGTAGCCAGGTCTTGAGCACAGGGGGAGCGGCGCTATAAAAAGGCGCCTCCCCCTCCCCCGTACTCACCCTGGGACGCTTTAAAGGGCCCGGGGCTCCAGCCGCTGCGGAGCCCCGGGACCTTTAAAGTGCCGCCGCCGGAGCTCCGGCAGCGGGGCTCCGGCGGCGCTTTAAAAGGCCCACCGCTCCCCAGCGGCACGAGCAGCTGGCAGGGCCGGCGCGCCCACTAGGCGACCCTAGGCAGTCGCTAGGGCGCCAAGATTTGGGGGGCGGTGGGCAGCTGCCCGCTGACTCCCCGCTCATTGGCTGAGCTGCTGAGCGGAGAGACAAGGGGCAGCTTGCCGTGGCTGCTCCTTGTCTCCCTGCTAAGCTCCTGAGTGGGGAGACAAGGGGCGGCTTGCCCTGGCTGGCTGCTCCTTGTCTCCCTGCTAAGCTGCTGAGTGGGGCGACAAGGGGCGGCTTGCCCTGGCTGGCTGCTCCTTGTCTCTCCGCTCAGCAGCTCAGTGGGGAGACAAGGGGCGGCTCGCTGCGGCTGCCCCTTGTCTCTCTGCTAAGCTGCTGAACGGGGAGACAAGGGGCGGCTTGCCGGGGCTTGTCTCCCTGCTAAGCTGCTGAACGGGGAGACAAGGGGCGGCTTGCCGGGGCTGCGGGCGCCGGTGTTCTCTGTCCCCGGCAGGCCGGGGCAGCGTGGAGAGAGAAGCCGCAGCCCCGCGCCTGCCAGGGACAGAGATCACCGGCGCCCGCAGCCCGGCCTGCTGGGGACAGAGAACTCCGGGGCTGCGGGCGCCTGTGTTCTCTGTCCCCGGCAGGCGCGGGGCTGCGGCTTCTCTCCGTGCTGCCCCGGCCTGCCGGGGACAGAGAACACCGGCGCCCACAGCCCCGGAGTTCTCTGTCCCCGGCAGGCCGGGGCAGCACGGAGAGAAGCCGCAGCCCCGCGCCTGCCGGGGACAGAGATCACCGGCGCCCGCAGCCCGGCCTGCCGGGGACAGAGAACTCCGGGGCTGCGGGCGCCTGTGTTCTCTGTCCCCGACAGGCGCGGGGCTGCGGCTTCTCTCCGCGCTGCCCCGGCCTGCCGGGGACAGAGATCACCGGCGCAGGCGCCCATAAATGCCCCGGCGGGCGCCATGGCACCCGCGGGCACCGCGTTGGGGACCACTGTAATAGAGTAACTCATAGCAGGAGAATGCTGTTATCTTCTGTGTCAATCTGCCACTAGAGGGGAATGGAGACACACACTTTGCCAGTGGGCCTGATAGCTGTATGCAAGACAGCTAAGGAATATTGAGAATTGGGAATGGGTCCATTACAAGCTCTGAAGGGGAGTCAATCAGATGGTTACAGGCCTTTATCCCCCATTTCCCCAGCATCGCCCTGACTCCTTCTGCTCCTACCTCCCACTCACAGCTCTTGTCCCATCCTCTGCTGTTATTCTCTTTGGCTCTTGTCCATCTCCATCTTTTCCTACTCCTGCCCCGCTCCTATTCTCCGCCTCATCTCCTGCCCATAATCCCCAACTCTTAGCTCCTATCCTCTCCCGCACTACAGGTCCAGCCCCACCTGCTAATTCTCAGCTCCTATCATCCCTTGCTCCAGGGATCCTCCTTCACCATCTACTCCTACCCCCCTCTTCTCTCACCCGCTGCTTCTAACCTGCCCCCACATTCTATCACCCCTTCCTGTCCCTCATCCCTCTGCATTTGAGTCAGGTTGCCCCCTTCTCTGTACAGCCTAGAGCAGGAGTGGGCAAACTACGGCCTGCAGGCCGGATCTGGTCCTCAAGCTCCCGCTGGGAAGCGGGGTCAGGAGCCACTCCGCGCAGCTCGTGGAAGCAGCAGCATGTCCCCCTTCTGGCTGCTATGCGTAGGGGCAGCTGGGGGCTCCGCTCCGCACGCTGCCCTCACCCCAAGTGCTGCCCCCGCAGCTCCCATTGGTTGGGAACCACGGACAATGGCAGCTGGAGGGGTGGTGCCTGCGGATGGGGCAGCGCACAGCAGAGCTGCCTGGCTGTGCCTCCGTGTAGGAGTTGGAGGGGGGATATGGCACTGCTTCCGGGAGCTGCTTGAGGTAAGCGTCACCCGGAGCCTGCACCCCTAAGCCACCCCCAACCTCCTGCCCCATCCCTTATCCCCCACCCACCCTCCAAACCCCTCAGTCTCAGCCTAGAGCACCCTCTTGCACCCCAAACCCCTCACCCCCAGCCTCACCCCACAGCCCGCACCTCCAGCTGGAGCCCTCACCCCCTCCGCCCCAGCCCGGAGTCCCCTCCCACACCCTGAACTCCTCATTTCTGGCCCCACCCCAGAGCCCTCACCCCCTCCCGCACCCCAACCCCAATTCTGTGAGCATTCATGGCCCGCCATACAATTTCCATACCTAGATGTGGCCCGGCCCTGAGCCCAAAAAGTTTGCCCACCCCGACCTAGAGCCAGCAGGGGAGCACTGAAAGCATAGGAGAGAGTCTCCCTGCTCTCAGTTCTGGTGCCCTGCGCCACAGCAGCCTCTGGCACCAAGAAGGAGCAACTGCAGGAAAATTCCTGCAGAGCTCTGGGCTGGCCCACATGCTATTGCTCTGCAGAGACAGCATATGTGCAGCCCAGTTGCAGTTAGGAACGGTGAGGAGACGCAACATACTCAGTGCAGATGGACTCAAAGAATTTAGCTGCCAAACTAACAACTCTCTACTGAGCAAGTCTGGACCAAGATTTTTCAAACGCTTGTAACTTGACCAAGTTTTGGCAAATTTTTACAGGGATGGCAAAAAGCACATCCCCAACAGCAGGACAACCCCCTCCCAAATTCCAATTCCCTGCTCCAAAGCATGGAGGGGCTAGAGCTTTTCAGCAAAATTGTTATGTTTGTTTGTTTTTTTAAAACATAGGCAAAATATTTGCTACTCTTATTCTTGGAAAAGGATGAAATGTTGTAGTTGAATCTTCCAACAAAAAAAATCAGCTTTAGGCAGACACCTGGTATGGAAAATTTCAGCCCAAATAGTTCTGATTCAAATAACCTCTTTATGTTAGAGTTCCCTGAAAGCTTTGGTTTGGGTTGAGGGATTACAAAGTTGAACAGTTACATCCTAAATTAAGGAATCAAGTAGAGATCTTGTTGGGCACTGTATAAATTCAAATGCACTAAAATTTATTTTAAAAAATATGTATGTTTCCACACAACCAAACCGTGCCTCCAGTATAAACAGAAATTAAATATTCTGTTTCTACCACAGGTTGCTGGCAGAATATTATTCCACAGCATAAGCTTTATATTAGACAAAATCATAAAGCTTGGAAAGTGTATCTAACTGAACATTTAAAACGGCTGAATTCCTTACTGTTTTATAAACCACAGCTAAGAGTACTAAAGGAAAGGGCTACTCATTGCAATAGGCCTCATCCCAATGCAATGCACTTTCCCAAATGCTTTCTTTCAGTTAGACATGGGGCTGAATATGGAACCTGTTGTCTTCCATTGTGACCTATACACTCAATGAAATTCTGTCTCATAACAATATCAGAACCTTTTAGTCATACTACTTTATTTTATGAAAAATCAAAACCATGCGTCAGCTCAGGCAAGAAGACATTGTTAGCTAACTCAATAGTCCTTCACCAAATTCTCTCTCAGGTCAAAAAGTGAAATTTAGTTTAATGGTATAATCAGAGTTCCTTGTTAATCACAATTAATCATGACAGACTTCATATGTAGAGACTTGTTATGACTGGAACAAAGGGGCATTGCAGGTTAAGATCAGGATCTATGTGTAGATGTTTGCATAAAATCTGCTCACCTCATAACCATAGGTTCTAGAACTAGGGGGCCGGCTGCACCCCCTGGCTTGAAGTGGTTTTCGTTGCTTACGGTTTGGTTCAATAGGTCTCAGTACCCCCACTATAAAAATTGTTCCAGCACCCCTACTCATAACTTAGATCTGAATAACACAGAGAGCCCTTCAGTCCAATAAGCATGAAATTAAAAGTTCAAAGGGGGTAAGGGCAGGCCAGGTAACAGAACTAGTTCTCTTGTGGCACTGAAGACTGAACAAGAACTGTGTGCGGGGGCAGGAGCCTGGGAAGGGGAAAACGGCTACAAAAATCCTAAGAATTAATTTATTTTACTTCTCATTTCTTCCATCACCCACATATGGGTACACCTGCAGTGCTTGTGGAGGTATGAGAATGACACAAGTAAGAAGATACTCTGCAATATAGTGTTGATAAATTGCTTTCTGGCTGCCAAGGTGATTTTTGGCACTATGGCAGGAGGTCTGTATTTCCTTTATATAATGACAGCATCTTTAGAACACCTGGACATGTTTTAGAATCACATCAGTGAACCTCTAAATGTAAAATAATTCAAAAGAAAAGTAATGGAAAAACCCAACCCTGATAATCAGCAGGTTTATTCCTTGGAATTGAGGCAGTGAATGAAAAGAAGGAAAATATTTCATATAAATAAGAGAGGGTAAAGATACAAGAAGTTGTGAAAATGCAACAAAGTTCAGATGAAAAAAAAAAAAAACCCAATGAAACGTTTGCTACTCACTAGCAGGAACAGGAGAACCCAAAATTGGTCCTACGTTGCTTGGAGGAGGCAAAGCTGATGGAAACCGCATCTGTGCTTCTCCGCCATACCTAAGGTATGCCAGACAAAGACTAACTTCTTTGCATATCACATACTTGGGTCATCTGATTTTCAGGCCTAATTTTGTTAAATGTGGGTTAAACAAACTGAAAATAATGCAATTTTTCATTTCTAGAGTTAAAAATACAGACCTAAAATTTTCAGAAAAATGTATTTGTGACTGTATAACTGATTTGTGCACTCAAATTTGGAAACTGAATAATTACAAGTTAGATGAACAACAGGTCATCAGCATATTACAGACACAAATTAGATGGTCAATTCACATGCTTTTTTCTGAACAATTAAGACATTTTTGTTTATTTTTTTGTGGGGCGGAGTATGAGTTTTATGCAGAAGTTACAACTTCTAAAAAACAAAAACAAAAAGTTTCATACTCACTTCTAAGTAGACATGCATGATCAGTTGCATTTAAAATGCATGTTCCACTTTACTTTATTAAGAGTTTACACTAATTTTAAAACAATACTTATACAGAACTCAAACAGTTCCTGCCCACTGTAAACACAGCAAGAGCATTCCTTTGTGGCTTTAGTGGCATTAGATTTCAAACATAAAATTCAAGGCACAATCTACAAATTAATTGAAACTTACCTGAAAAATGCTCGGGTAGCCCAGGCAGACACTTCTCTATCACAAGCAGCAGCAGAGCAGGCAAGGATAAGGCAAGTGGCACAGGCCTGGTCCTCCTGTAGGAAATCATGATTTTTATCAGAGTGACAACAATTTAGATCATGGTGTTAAAAAGTTTGAAGGAGTTACATAGACCCCTCACAAAATATTCAAAGCTCTGTTTGCCTCAACAGTGAGGAGACTAAGGACTGGTCTATGCTACAGTTAGGTCAGTTTAACTACATCAATCAGGCTGTGAAAAATGTCATGCCCTGTGTGATGTAGTTAAGCTGAACTAGGAAGAATTCTTTTGCCAACCTAGCTACCATTTCTTGGAGAGGGGGATTTACTACAGTGATGGAAAGACTCCTTCCATTACTGTAGTGTTTCCATTGTAGACATAGCCTGAGTCTCATCAGTTAAACAGAAAGGAATAGTCAGTCACAGTAAGAGATTATGACAGGTAAAGTGATCTGTGAAAGCTTTCTATGAACGCTCTTGATTCTTGGCACGTTAAATAAGCTAGCAGTAGATGAAATATATGGAAAAAAACTGTTTTATAGGTATAGATAAGATGTATTATAGTTGTATGGAAATGTGAGTTTATTAAGTTAGTGTTAAGAAGGATAAACATCCATATGATTTTAAATGATTGTATTTGCTATTAAAGGACTAAACATTTAAATAAGTCACTTTAAAAAACATGTCTCACCCACTTCTCAAAGAAATAATAGCAGAGATTATTGTGAGGTTTCATTACTACTATGATGTGATGTATAAATTAAGAAAGAACTACACGTGTCACATGTTCTGTGAAAAAGTTTCATTCTAGCTTGCTTGGTATCAGTTTTAGTAAAAAAGGCAGGTGAATTCTAAGTATTTGCAGCCACTGGAACACATACAAAACTTTTCTGAAAAGGACTAGGACTATGACACTTTTTTTCAAGATTAATCATTTTTCTAATAAGAGAATTACATTCCCAATTCTTGTCATAATTCTGTTTGTGTCACTTACATGAAACAGAGTTTTAAGGAAAAGAATATTACCCTTACGTTTTTAGACCCCATAAAAATGGTTACTTTCTTCCTTATACATTATCTCGCTTGTCCAACTGAAAAAATCTTGATCTATACACTGTAGCTCTTGGGAAGATGGAATGTTTATAGATGCTCAGATAATATGATTCGGAAGCCTATATAACTACTTAGATATGATAGGTAAAATAAGAACTAATATTTTTGAAGCCAAAGAATGGCCACATTTACAACACAAACGAATCCAGGTATGTAACTGTACACCGTGGGCTTGCCTAATGGAGAGTTAGCATATAACAAGCTGGGCTGTAAATCCACAGCACTCTAGCCTGCCGCACACTGACTGGCCACGTGAACCCTGTCAAACTGCATCATGGAACCTTTAGTTGTATGGTGGCAGGGTTCACATGGCAGGTCAGTGTGCAGTATACTAGAGTGCTGTGGATTTACAACTCAGCTTGTTATACACTAACTCTTCGTATAGATAAGCCCTAAATCTATTCATAGAGGACTTTTCTCCCCATGGCAAGTTAAAAATTCCCACCTGATGCAGCTTGAAAAACCTTTCAATCTCCTCTCCATCACCTCCTACATTGCAAACTAGGAGATGTCGCAGTTGATCTACAGGTCTGAGTTTATGAAACATAAGGCTCCCCTAAAGGAAAATAAAGCAATACAAAGTTTGAAATAATGAGATCTGCACGTTTTGATTGGCAAACAAAAATTCAATACATTAATCTAACACCCGGAGGGTTTGTCTCACTTCAATGTTAGCTCAAGGTATAATGAGTGTTGCTCCAACCCAACTCCTGTGCACACAAAAATCTCTAGATCAAGTAAAATGGTGTTTAAAACTTGAAATAGCTGGTGCATCAGGGGTTATCAGCTGAAGTTCTAGTACGCCTCAAGCTAGTAATGCAGTTAGGCTGCAGCTACATGCTACAGCTTGAGTTAGCACAAGTCATCACTCTGCTAATCCAATCACTGTGTGTGGCTAAAGTGTTGTTTTCCAGTGTGGCCGCTCTCCCTTGAGGGAGGCTTTCTTGAATGTAGTAACTTGAGCTAACTGAAGCAGTGAAGACAAGCCCTGAGTTACAATAACCAGGTCCCCAATAACCTGCAGCATTTCTAGACCACTTTCATAGCACGTATTCGTACATTCTGTGATGGGTCCTGTGGTGTGATCTAACCAGACTCAAATAGCCTTATCATTACAAAACTGCAACAGGACTTGCAGCAAGCTGGCAATTAATTTTATTGTATTTCCTAATTGCTAAATTATTAGAAGGTTGAATTGTTGCTACACTTTCCTTCCTATTGTAAAGAGTCATTACATTTTAATAATACTTAATCTCAGCTATTTTTAAATGTAAGCCTTTTAAATAAAAAACAAATACTGAAGTTCTTGCATCATGGATTTCTTTTGTGAGGTGGATAGAAATGGAATTCTTTGCTCAAAATTCTACTAACAACAATAAATCCCTGCTCTTACTTCAAACCTTAGGATTCATAGTTATCTCAGCAACCTGTGTTTGTTCCAATTTTACATATCTAAAGGTATATCTAAACTCAGAGCTGGGGGTGTGATTCCGAGTTTGAGTAGACATATTTGTGCTAGCTCTCATCAAGATGGCATGCTAAAAGCAGTAGCGTAGCCACAGTAGCACGAGTAGGTGCAGCTAGCCCATGCTGCTACATGTACAACCCACTCAGACCCCATGGGTACGTACTTGGGATGGCTAGTCCATGCTACCGCAGCTACACTGCTGTTTTTAGCATGCTCTGCCCGAGTATGTCTACTTGAGCTAGGAATCACACACCCCAGCTCCAAGTGTAGAAATTCTTTAAGAGTATTTTGAACTATTGGCCACCTGGTGATATAAACCCATGTAACTCCCCTGAAGTCAACAGGGACATATCAGTTTATGTCAGAAGATAATCTGGCTCTATAACCTTGAGTTGGTTTACAGAATTTACAAATGGCTCCTTAACCTTTTCCCCCTCCGCTCCCCACCTCACCCTCACCAAAGGTATTCTCTGCAGACTCCCTGCACATGGCCCTTTGCAGCACTGGGTCAGTCATTAAGCTTTAAGTTTCTGCTTCTCCCTCTCCCAATCTCTAAACAACAGGAAAATAAAATCTATAACACACCTGGGCTGAGAGCAGAACAAATTTCTTTGGTGGCAGCATGTGTTGTTGTACGACAACAGGAGAATCAGTTATTGGAATAAGGTCTTTATTCAGTGGTGTTATAATCTTTGGAACTTTCAACTCATCTATGGCAGAAAGAGCCCATGAATGTCCATCAACATGTGTGGTCATCTGAGGAAGAGATGAATGTTCTCAAAAGTTTGAAACAGGATGCACATTTTGCACACCTATGGTGATATCTAAATAACCAGTATTTAACATTACACAGCACAGAAACTGAAGTACTCTCAAGATAAGCCCCTAAGAAAATAAGACATTAAATACAGACATATGCATATGTACCCCACCAGATTAAAAATTAGCCAAACTACTTCCAGTTATAAACTGCAAGCTCTTTGAGACAGGTCATTATTTGTACAGGTCCTCACTTAAAGATGACCTGGTTAACGTTGTTTCATTGTTACGTTGCTGATCAATTAGGGAACATGCTCGTTTAAAGTTGTGAAATGCTCCCTTCTAATGTCATGCTCCCTGAGACTCCTGCCTGCTTGCTGTGTGGGGGGTGAGGGGAAGAAGAGGGGGGCTAATGTCTCCCTGCTCCTGCACCTTGCTTACCCCATCTTCCATAGAGCCGGGGGGACGCATGAGGGAGGGAGCTGCTGCCTTAGGCAGAAGCTACAGCTGCCGGGCTTGCTGATCTAATTAACAAGGCAGTGTACTTCTGACCCCACTCTTGATACTTAAAGGAGAAATGCACATCCCTAGCTCTGAAACAAACACAGGTGTGTGTCTCTGTCTGCCCTCCCTCCTTTCCTGCTGCCTTGCAGAGTGCGAGAGTTAACCCTTGAGGGCTCAGTCAACTGCTAGTTCTTTTAGTAGTAAGTCATTCCCTGGGAAATTCCCACCCTCTGACTCCTCCACTTCAACCAAGCTTCACAATCATCATCACTGTGTACCAGTATTCAATTGTTTGTTTAAAACATATAGAGTGTGTGTGTGTGTATAGATAGATAGATAGATAGTCTTTTGTCTGGTAAAAAAAATTTCCGTGGAACCTAACCCTCTCATTTATATTAATTCTTATGGGGAAATTGGATTAGTTTAACATCGTTTCGCTTAAAGTCACATTTGTCAGGAACATAACAATTAGCATAATGAGGCCCTATGATGCTACTAACAATACAAATAGTAAAACCAAGCTGCAAATTGTACAAAACTCCAAATGCATAAAGACTGTTTATTTTTTAAAAATACCCAACAGCGGCAACTAAGACATGAGATTTTTAAAAAAAATTTCAGTGACAGACTGGCAACAGTGAGATATAATTGAGGCCAAGGCATTTAGTAGGATGCACATCGCTTAAGGCTACCTACCACCTACACCTACCACCTACTAGGACCCACAGTCCTAGATCCAGTTTCTAACTGTCTAGTCTCCAAGGTGTTCCTTCAATGTATGGTTGTTTTGTTTTGAAAGGACTCCTCCAATATGTTGGGGATCCTGCCAAGCTGCTAAGTAGCTCCCACAGCCAGGGGTCAGCAACCTTTCAGTAGTGGTGTGCCGCGTCTTCATTTATTCACTGTAATTTAAGGTTTCGCGTGCCAGTAATACATTTTAACGTTTTTAGAAGGTCTCTTTCTATACGTCTATAATATATAACTAAACTATTGTTGTATGTAAAGTAAATAAGGTTTTTAAAACATTTAAGCAGCTTCATTTAAAATTAAATTAAAATGCGGAGCCCCCCGGACTGGTGGCCAGGACCCAGGTTGTGTGAGTGCCACTGAAAATCAGCTCATGTGCCGCCTTTGGCACGCGTGCCATAGGTTTCCTACCCCTGTCCCACACCCACTCAGATCATCAGTCCTCTCCCAGCTCTCCCTCTGTACTTCAGGAACAGATGGAGAGGCCGTTCTGAAGGACCAAACAGCAAACTGCCTACATAGGAGCTATATAAGCATTATTTATTTTCTCACACACAAGCATTGCTGAAAAGAAACAGAAAGAGGCACCAGAAGGGAGGAAACTGATGAGTGACTCAGGGAATGATAAAAAAGGGGAAAATTGCAGTTCAGGTTTCAACTTTGTATGGCACAGTCAGTCCCATCCTCCAAACACTACCAAACTGCGTGTGTGTGTGTGTGTGTGTGTGTGTGTGTGTGTGTGTGTGTGTGTGTGTGTGTGTGTGTGTGTGTGTAAAATCAGGATCTGATGTTTCTAACATAAAATTACAAGTAGACTTCTTGAAGGAATCTTTATAACAATTGTAAAACCAGCCAATAGGTCTATCAAAATCTGACTCTACATAGGACACTGAAACTAGCCCCCCCACACACACTTAACCACCCTCTCTTTTATAGTGTTGGCCCTCACCCCACCTTTGCTTCACCAATCATACTATTCTTGACAGCTCACTTGTCCACTTCTCCAACAACAATCCTCATGCCTTCTTCCAAGCTGTACCCTATTCATGGAATGCGCTAACTGAACTGATACACAAGGCAACTATTCTCTCCTCCTTCAAATCTTTCCTACAAACCCACTCTTCACCTGTGACACCTACAAGAAATGAGCCAAATAATGGAATGATTGAGGGAAGTATGGCAGAGCTGAAGTACTTGTTTAATTAATTAAACAAAAATAATGTAGTATCTCCCCTGCCCTTCAAATGTTTACTCTTAGGGGAATTCTGCACCAGTACGCATGCGCAGAATTAATGTCTCCCACAGATTTCTTTGCTGCCCCGCAAAAAAATGATTTTCTGACAGGGAAGCAAAAGGAAGCTGCAAGAACAGTCACACACCACTTCCTAGCTGCGCAGGTACATTGTTGCAGGCACCCGGAGCAGCCAGCGGAGAGGTAAATCACTGCAGGGGTGGGGACACCCGAGCCAGTGGTTCCTACCCTGAGCTAGGATCAGCTGCTAGTCCCAACTGCGCTGGAGGCAGGAGAGGATGCGACTTCCTCTTCCGCTGCAAGGAGTAGCTGGGGTTGTGTCAGACCCACCTCCAGAAACCTTCTCCAGCTGCAGGAAGCTCAGCATCCTCCCCTGCTTCCTGCCCCCACTGCTCCCTGTATCTGGAGCCCCCCTGTACCCAGATCCCCTGCCGCTGGACCCCAACCCCTGCACCCAGACCACCCCCACCGCAGAGTTCCCTGCACTCAAACCCCCATCCTGATGAGCCCCAACCCTCTGCATTACCCTCAGTCCCCACATCCAGCCCCCCATGCCACTGACCCCAAACAGCTGCAGCCAGACCCCCACCCCACCAAGCCCTACTCCCCCAGCACTCAGACCCCCCTGCTGAGACTCTCACTCCCAGATCCCTCCGCTGAGCCCCAACTACTTTGGGGCTGGAAGCCCCTGTAGAGTCTCATTGCTCCTGCACCTGGAACCCCACCTACGAGCCTCTGTGCATCCAGATCCCTCCCCACACCTAGACACTGCCTGCACCCAGATTGTCCCACACAGAATCCTCTCACCCCACACCTGGATCCCCCCACACCAAACCCCTCCACACTTGGATCCTGCTTGGTGGAGCCTGCCTGCCCCACACCTCGTGCTCCTGGCGCAGAGGGGCAGGGCTCCAGGGTGTTTTGGGGGCAGGCCCAGGCCTTGTGCTGTGTCATAGTCAGGTGAAGCCTCACTACTAAGTCCGCATTCCAGGGGTGGAGAGGCTGCAGGGTGATCTCCCACCTTCGTACAGCCAGTGGTCTGTGCTCCCCACTGCCATGTGGAGCCTCTGCATTTGTTGACAAATAAAGCTTGCAGAATTTTAAAATATTGTGTGCAGAGTTTTTATTTTTTTGGCACAGAATGCCTTTAGGAGTAAATGTTGCTCCTCTTATGTGGCAGGACCACGTCTTGCTGTGTTTATGGACAGTGCCTTGCACATTGCAGGCACCACCAAAACAAAAACAGTAGAAAATTTCCAAAGATTTATAATGGCAAGGTGTTTCTTTCGATCCTTCTTTGCATTAAACTGGGTTCTCCAGCTGGAGAGTATTAAAGTGGGAGCTCCCACTGAAAGACACCAGCTCCATTCACAAAACAGAGATACCTAGTGTGAGACAGGTACTACAAAAAAAACTACACTGAACTTTATTTTTTAAATAAAAAGTTTGGTAAATATTTATTGAGCTACCTAATAACTAGTCACGGGAGTTTTTGTTTAAGTTATCTTTTCTATACAGGAACTTAAAAAGCGATTCATGAAGCCTATGATATTCAAATAATATTCTCCATGCCTCCTCAAAAAAATGATATTATTTAACAATATTGAAGAGCTTACTACCTGTGTTTCCATCATTGGTTTTTGGAAAGGGAAAGAATCATGATTGATACACCACAAGATATCATTATCCTCATTTTCAGAAGCAGCCATCAGCAGGACACCTAACAAAAGAGTAAAATTAAGACTCTGTAGTGGAAGCAAAAACTTACATCAGGCCCACTGTTACTAAACCTATATTTAAATTTAGTACAAGTCCATGCTACACATTCTTAATCTTACAAGCAGATCAACATCTAGCCATTGGTTGAGCTTATAAACTTAAGTATTTTAAGATTATGAATGGCTAGCCAACTACAAAAGCAGTTTCTCCTCCCTTGGTATTCAAACCTCAACTGCTAGAAGAGGGCCTCACCCTCCCTGATTGAGCCAACCTCGTTATCTCTAGCCTGACTCTTCCCTGCACATTTATATCTGCCCCTGGACATTTCCACTGCTTGCATCTGATGAAGTAGGTATTCACCCACGAAAGCTTATGCTCCAATACCTCTGTTAGTCTATAAGGTGCCACAAGACCCTTTGTCGCTTCTACAGATCCAGACTAACACAGCTACCCCTCTGATACTTAAGTATCTAAGGGGTTTCAGTGCAGATGTATATTTAACTGCTCTTTTGGGATTTAGGAGGCTGTATTTGAACAGTCTGTTGATCCCTTTTGCAATATAATCTAACATACACTATATATGCACACAATGTATTCCATGATACTCTAGACATGCACACAAACAAGGATGAAGGTTAAAATTAAGACAGAAATGATTTAACATTTTTCATTGATTTTTATGAAAGATTATGAGATGTTTAAATATACCCTGAAAGTAAAAAATATCTGGAAGTTATTTTAATAATAAATTTCATGCTTTAAAATTTTTAAATAGCTCTTCGCTAAAGTAGATTCATCACTCTATCACAGAGTCGGAGACACAAGGTTTATCTAAAAGAAAGAGTTCAGTGCTAAAATAATACACAGACTCTCTGATGCACTTCAAGGATAGGAGCATGAATATCCAATCTTCACAACACAAGGGCCTTACTAATAACTTTTTGGAAGTCATGGAGCCACATCTAGTTTGCATATATTTATGCAAAATACACAGATTGTAATATGTGCTTACAGTTGTATCTTCCATGACAGAGTAATAACAACTGCTTGTTACCAGCAATAAAAGTGGATCAGTGATGTCTTCACCCTACACTTCCAGAGGGTAACTGGATCATAACAGAATGATGCATGATGCTTTTGGCCTTTAAGCTGTATGCTATGTAGCACAGGTTTAAACAGAAAAAAGGTTAACTAAAAATATAAAAGAAAAAAACCTAAAATAATTTTACTGAAGAAAGGTTGGGTGCTGCTACTGCTATGATCTGAACCAGTGGTTCTCAACCTGCAGCCCACTTGCGGCCCAATCAGCACCCAGCTGCGGCCCATGTGACATCCTCAGGGCCATACAGGTAGTATATATATTGTGTGGATGTGGCCCACATAACACACTGAGAGCTACATATGTGGCCCACAATGGTAAATAGACCGAGAACCACTTTCTGGACCAAATGGGTCAACCACTACCTTGCTGTATGCCCTTGCAAACATCTACTCCGCAAGGAGTAAAATGAGCATACCCATCTACCTCACAGGAGACCTATAAGGATTTGTTAATACTAGTATAGTGTTCTGAACATATAAAGCACAATGTAAGTCTTTATTATTAATTAATTATTATTATTATTGGTAAGGGCTATTTAGTCCAGATATTTAGGAGTTCAAAGTTCAGAGTGTGACAAAGTCAGATCTGACACCTATAACAGAGTGGTCCTATTGGGTTCCGGGGAGGTGGGCGAGTGCAAGCCTGCCCATGGATAAAAAAACCCCTCGCAGCTCATGGGGATCCACAGAGCCTGGAAACTCAAGTAATGATGGGGGACAACGGAAAAAATAACAATGACTGGTCTGAAGGGCACAGGGTCAAAAATAGGAAACCTGAAGGGAACACCGAGCAGAGAACCCCGGACAGTGCCCACTGCTCCTCAAAGGTGTCAAGGGAGTCAGCAGACGCCGCCCAGAGGAACTCTGCCTGGATGTGTGAACGGAGGCTGTGGGGCCGTGGATAGGGTATGCATATATAAGGAGGTGGGGGGAGAAGTGCAGACAAAAACTTAAAAGGCTTCAGGGACAGGAGTGAACCGGGCCAAATACACGCCTGTGCTCACGTCTCTGTGAGCCAGCTGATATCCCCGGTGGGCTGTGGGACTAGGGTGGAAGGCGGGTATATCAGCCCTAAAATGGTAAAGGCCCTTTTCCCTACAAGCTGAAAAGGTTACCTCAGGTTAACTAGAGAGCCTGAGGCCAATTAAGGGTTGCCTGTGATCTTCAAAAACTCCTCTTCTGGTATGAGAGGAGGAGGAGAGATAAGAGACAAGTTGCAGTAGAGGTAATGGGAGTAGTGAGAAATGGTTTCTCCTGGGTGGAAGGCTGCCCTCCTACCTATATGGGATACAATCAAGCCAACTGTGATTTGGGGAAGGAGTGGCACTCAGAGGCCACCTTAATGAGGCCGCACCCCAGAGAGGAGGCAAGGAAAGGTACTCTCTCTTTGTGTTATGAGTTTGTTTCTTTTGTTTTGGGGGGGAGGGAAAGCTCAGTGGTTTGAGCATTGGCCTGCTAAACCCAGGGTTGTGAGTTCAATCCTTGAGGGGGGCCATTTGGGGATCTGGGGCAAAAATTGGGGATTGGTCCTGCTTTGAGCAGGAGGTTGGACTAGATGACTTCCTAAGGTCCCTTCCAACCCTGATATTGTATGATTCTATGAAGAGTATTATTTGGGCCTACTTTGTAAATCACATCACTGTCACATCACTGTCATCGATCAGTCTATCAGCCCTCACCGAGAGAGCGCTGATCACAACACGTATTGAAAAATAAAGGGGGTGGGGATGAAGGACAGGGAGACCCTCCAAAGTAAGACCAATTTACTCCAGGCCCCCACCACCAGATGGAGAAATGCTGAGGCTGACAAGGTGGAGGAGGTGCCTTGTCACAATATGACTAAACTCAGTTAATACACAGCAAATTTAGTTTGATATTGAAGCCTCAAAGATCTATGTTTTAATTAAAAACAGAAGAACAACAAACACGAAAGGGTAACATTTTGAGGAACTGCAATGTGGTTTGGTCATGTAGTGCTCAGGGACTTTAAAGTGCTTAGTTGCATGTCTCCCCTATGCGTCTTTGACAATTTACCTGGAAGACAATTGAATGGCTGAAGAGGTCAATGACATGATAAAGAGTTTTTTTCCACTTCCACTGAATTTAGCCTAGGTCAGAAGTGGCCAAAAACTGAAGCCATCTGAAAGCTATTAGGACGGCCTATACAAAATCAGTTAGTAATTCAGACAAGATCACTAACACAACTGGCACATGTATTGGCAAACTAAGCTAAGAGACCAATGACTTAATGGGCATAGAGTCTAACTATCACTATGTCATGTCTGGAGAGTCTCTTTCAAGGACAAACTTGAGGTACAGTGATAGGATAGTGTACCGTACCACTGCCTGTGTTAAACTCAAAGTTTCCTACTGTAAAAAGCAATCATGGTGGTGCTAATTATTATAAAAGTCTTAAAGAATGGATCTTATTTAAGCAGCACTCCAAGGCTTACCTTTGCTATAAAGAGCTCTGTGCACCTTTGATGGCTTCTCCACATTAGAAGAAGCGGAAAATCCTGGAGGCAAGCGGATGTGAACCAATGTTAACATGGAGGGTCGAGCCATTGGATGCTTAAATGGGGATGTACTAAAATACATTCGTACACCTAGGCCAAAGGAAAAAGGAGATGACTCTTAGGCAATGGATTTTGTGTAAATATTATAAGTGGCTAACAGTCTCAGCACATTTGATGCAAGGCTTAATTCAGAAGCTTGTAAAAAATTCTATATAAATATTACTACATTCCTTTATTGAAAATGATCCTTCTATCCAAGTCAAATGATTCTAATCCTGATCTGCCACTAGTTTTCTGTGTAACCTTTGGCAAGCCACTCTCCCCCTATTTCCTCAACTGTAAAACAGGATAAATAGTTATATGGTAGGATTAAGTATTTATCAGATGTCTGAAGTGCTTTGAACATATGAAACAATATACAAGAGACATGTAACATTATTATAACTATAAGTATATAAATGTTTTAGAATACATGGGGGATAGACAACCTTGCAAAGAAAAATGTTGGTCAATTTTTTGAACTTAAGCGGGTCTTATTTACCGATAAGGGAAGGAGGTAATATTGATTTCTTACCAGCATGTGTAACTGCCAGCAACTGACAATCTATAGATTCTGAATTTTCAATCACTGCTATCTGAACAATAGGCTTAAAAACAGAACGATCTATAGTCCTAAAAGAACAGAAAAGAGTTTACGTAACTCACATCATGCAATAAACAAATCAGAGAATACACAACACTCTTAAAAAGTTTGGTAAAACAAAAAAAATGAAACAGATCGCTCAACAGGAAGTATTTCCTATCACACTCTTCATATTACCTGGCAATGTTTCCAGCAGCAGAAACAACAGCATTCTGAGAAACAGAAGCAACTCTGGTCATTCCTTGACCGTCTTGGCCCAGATCATAAACCTGTAATTTAATAATTAGTTTAGTAGTTTCACATTTAAATTAATGCACATAACTTTATCCAATCATGGAGTGAATCAGATTTCTCTCAATTCTTCTATGGCCTCAAGCGTCCATACACCAGAGGACTGAAGCAGTGGTCCTTCCTAGTTTTCAATAGCAAGGATCATGGCCACAATATAGTGCGAGGGTGAGGGGAAGGGGAAATAAATGCAGCAAAAAAATTCCTGGGGGAAATCCTTCATGTCCTGACTAGCATATAGAGAATTCTAATGTACAAATGTAGTTTTTCAGATGGGGAGGGTAAAAATAACATATGCACATAAGAAACTCCAAATAGGTCATGGAAAGTATTCAGATACCTGCATCACTCCTTTTTCTGAACGGGTATATAGGATGTTTCGAGAATTGTCAATGGCAATTTGAACTATGGGATCTGCAAAAAAAAAAAAAAAAAAAGCATGTGAAAATCAAAACTGGATTTGGTGCAAACTAGTTAATACAGTAAAATTGATAGAACTGAAACTTTACAAGGGTAGATTTGCCTGGCATTTGATGGCTGCTGCCCAGGAACAGATTTTAAAGTGATATATTAATATTTTACGGAAGTACAGTAGGACAGACCATCACTATCTAATCCATTACAAAACAAACATTTTAAATATTTGTATAACAATTTCAAGTAAAAGTTTTGCAATACTGAGTACAATATTATCACTGCAGTATGTAAACGTACCAAATTTATACCACAAAAAAGGGACTTTAGCCACTATGGCCAACATTTTCAGACTTCAATACCTAAATCCATATTTAGGCATCTAAATAAGTAACTTGATTTTCAGAATTGCCAACCACTTGCTTTAGTCCCATAGTCCCATAATATTTAACTCAGTGCACCCAGGTATGAAAATGTTGGCCTAAGGTTTTTTATATTACATTAACTTATAAGCATTTCAGTTATTGATACTTTATCACCTACCATCTTCTGAGAATGTGAATTGCAGCAATGAAGGAACAAGGAAGGAAAGGGAGCTCTTTGAATGATTGATCTTTCTACACCGTTGACTAAACCAGCCTGCCTCAGCCTACAATTAAAAACATATAAAGCATTAAAACTAGCTAGGTAATCATGTGAATTCCTGCATGCTGACACAATACATTCAATTTTCATGGACCCAATTTTAAAGGGACACTCTCCATTTGAAATGTAGATTAAAAAAAAAAAAGTTGTTTCAGAAACTTAGAAGCCTCTGAATCTCAAAGCCATTGTTTGTGGTTTTCTAACCACATTTTCCATTTTTGGCGTGTGTGCGTGTATGGTTGTAATATCTTTCTCTCTCCTGCAATGTGTCAAGGAACGATCCAAACAAAGGAACCTGTTTGGCTAATTGTTACAGCCACCTGCTGAATATATCTTAAAATTAAAGTTTTAACTTCTTTGGGCAGGGATTGTCTTTTACAGGACATACCACAATGGGCCCACGACTTAGTTGGGGCTTCCAGGTGCTGATATAATGTAAATTAATAAAAATAATCAATACTTTCTTCTGTTTATTGTAATAAAAAAATAAACAGCCTATAAAAGACTTAACGTAACAGTGCCGCTTTAGGGACAAAGGACTGGGCTCAAGTCTGCAGACTGAGTCAGTGAAGTAAAATTAAATGAATGACAGCAGATCAAACCTCATCCCAGTCAACTTCTGGGTTTTATCAGTCTCCAATAATAAGAACAGCTGCTCCTATTAAGATGGTTTCGAAGGCAGAGATAAGATAGTTGGGGACAGCAGTGTCTGTAGAAGCTCTCAGAAAGGAGATCTCATGATGCATGCCCTTTGCGGAACAAACTTTTTTGCTCATTCCTCAAATAAATTAGCTTATCTAGCCTATCACGATTGTAGGTTGATAGCATTTCTGTATTAAGAGCTCAGCGCTATCACTCAAATAATTTAAGGCAGGCAACAAAATTATGGAAATGAGGTGACAAGATTGACAAATTTTAAAATTCCCAAAATCCCAACCCCATAACCAAAAACAAAAATACCTATGCATAAAGACTATGTTCACCTGGTAAGCTACTTCATATAAACAGCCATCCTTTCCAGCCAAAAAGATACGGCCATTTTCAGTGGAAGTTATGGTTAGAAGATAGGTATTATCAGTAGGGAGTGAATAGAGAGGATCTGGAAGCAGTTGCATTCCTCCAGACATGCTGTCATTGAGGGCTCCAGAACCTTAAATAAATCAAGAAAAAAAACCCATCATATCTGTTGAGTTTGATTGTTTCAGAAAATCAGGAAACTGGACTGCCAGAGTTTCTCTTTCTTTTTGTTTTTTAAAGTCACAGCAAGTTTTGTTTACACCTTACCTCTCTCAGAAGCTTATAATCAGTACTGTATGTTAAAATATTTTAAGACAATTATTACCTCAAAATCCTGACAAATCTGAACATAAGACTTCCCAGTTTGTCTATCAAACAGAGACATTATAACAACAACCTATTGAAAAAATATTCTATTTTAGCCCCCTAATATTCTTACTCCCTCATAACTTTCTCAAAACCTCTCATTTATTTTTTCTACTTACACATTTCATGTGTAAAAATATACAGCACTGGGCTTGAGTTTTCTGTGGTTCTGAATCAAATGCCAAAGAGTTTGGAGTTTGCCAATAAGGGTGCCTCTACATTGCATTTTGCACCAAGTGGGAGCAAGCCTCCCAGTGTGGGTTGACAGATCTGGGCTAGTGGGGTCCCGCTAGCGCTCTAAAAATAGGTGTATAGACAAATCTTTGAAGTTGCAGCTCAGGCTGGAGCTCAGGCTTGAAGCCATCACCTGCCCTAGGCTTCAGAGCCCAAGCCACAACTTCAAAGGGCTCTCTAGACAGCTAGTTTTGGAGAGTGCGAAAGAGCACCACTAGCTTGAGTCTGTCTACTGGTCTGGAAGGCATGCTCCGGCTCACTCCAAAATGCAGTGTAGATATTCCCTAAGACACATTAAAAACTGATGCAGTTCACATGCTGCTCCTTCCCCAACACAATACTTGATTACTGGGAAACAGTTAACAGTCAGAGTATCTTCAAAAATAACTAAAGGGTGGGTAACAGAGTAGGATACTTCTCTGAATCTCTTGCAACTATACAATACTGTATCCTATGTGAAAAGGATGAGATAGAGTTCTTTCACGCTGGATGCAGAAAGCCATAGAAACTTAGGAAGAGCCCCTTGGCATGCAGCTTAATATTTTTTAAATTACATGACCAGTAATAAATTAATGTTGTGTGGCAATTAACTCACAACTGAGAATGTTATCCTAGACATTTATATTTACTTGCGGTGCGAGAGAGAATTACCTGCTTGCAAATTAGCATAGCTAAGTCCTAGAATCACTATATCCACAGGAGTGGCCAGAACCAGTAGGTATCGTACATGAGGCTGGAAAATACCTAAGAAAAGAAGAAAAGTTAGAGCTTAGTTCAAGGCCAGCACACCAGATTCATACTAAGATCAACATCCTCCCTGCATGAAGGGTAGAAATTTACAATGGTCTGAGGGTTAGTCATATTGAAGGTCTGATAGCCTGTGAAGCTTCAGAATTAGAAAACTATATAACACTCAGACACCCAGTTTTCCAATGCTATATCTCATTCTATTCCAGCTCTGACAAGTCATGAAATACTGGATCTTAAAATGATATTCTTATTACTATCTTCTTTTCACCTCCAACCCTACCCCCTCCCTCCAACTTTGTGTCCAATCTAATGTAAGCAACTGTGACCAAAAGAACTACTACGGCTAGAAACCAATATTTCATGCCAGCTGAAAGCAAGTCAGAATTCCTAGTTTTCAAATAGTATAAAACATTAGATTCTAACTTAGCAGTAATTATAAGATCTCTAACGTTCATGCCTGCCTCACTACTTGTGACTTGTAAATCCTTCCATAATGCCTCTAGTTTAGTGAAGAAAATTAATCAGTTAAATTTTGTACAGTATTCAGCAGCTACAGAATTCTGGTCACTGTCATGCATGTTTTATTACCTGCCTTTGGCTTCACAAGACCCACAGCAAGAATAGTTTCACTAAGACCATCAAAATAAGCAAGGTCTCCCCTGTCAACAAATGAGAAAAAATTACATCAAAGCACAACAGAAAAGACTTTCAATATCCAATAATTTCTAAATATACAGAATCTGAAACTTTTAAAATCTTCTGTTACTATATAACACTTGGAACCCATCTCCTGCATTCTTTTATTAGGGTGGAAGCAAGACCATTAGAATGGAACTGACAGAAAAAAGTCATCTTAATAGCTATGTAACCAATCCTCTGTTTGGAATGAAGTAGCCATTTAGCGTTTAAGTTTCAAATTTGAAATCCAATCATATTTTTAATTCTCAGTTCCTTGGCTATTCACACAATCTACTTTGTAGTCTACAGTACTCCCAAAGTTAGTCCAGATATATAGATCAACAGGAGAAAGGGATTCACTGCACTATTCACAATCAACTTTCTTTCTTTCTGATAAAATTAGCTAAAGCGAGTTTAATTTATTGTGAGGAAAAAAATCTATATATAAAAAACCCACCTGTAATACTGTGAAGTTAGTATTATTCAACACTAATGGTGCATGCATTTTAGAGATATTAACTAACCCTGTGTAAAGCACAAGTCTCATTTAAATCTCCCCTAGAAGTGTAATAATTCAGAAGAAATAAACTGCAGTTACAGAAAATAAGTTATACTAGAGACCATAAGGAATACAAACCCATGAACTGAATGGGCATCACAAGCATCTCTCCCTGAGCCATCCAAAAAGACTGGGAATTTATTATCACAGTTTTATGAATATTTAAATCATAAGTCAGGTATGATATTTATATTAATAATCAATTTAAATCAGAAAGCTTTTATCTTCATCATTCTAAAGCCACATTATAAACATAAAAATAGCTGATTGTGGGAACATGATTGCCTACTACATATACATAATAATGCATGGATTAAACCTAGTCAGCCAAGTTAATTGTTGTATGAGCATACGTAGTCTAAAATAAAAACATTCCTCTTAAAAATGTTGAACTCAAGCTCAATATAAATACACCAACAACTTTAGGAGAGTAGAGAAGCCTAATAATAAAGGTATGCATTTTCCTTACCCACTTCTTATCCCCACTACACAAAAAATCCAGAACCTGAAATGATCCAAGGTATCTTAAAATAAGTACATATTCTGTGCTAAAACAAATTACTTGTCTTATAACCATCACTTAATTCAGATTTAACACCATATATACCTGTAGAAATTTGTTTTCTACATACCCATCTTCATAATTCCACATAAAAATGTCACTGTCAATGGTCAGCCATGCCCTGCTGATATCTGGAAATACTCCCATCATACAATTACATTGCATATCTGAAAATACCACAGATGTAAGGAACAATGTACTCAGGCTAGCCAAGACAAAATCCCTATCAGGCTATTTTAAAGTTGTAAGAATATGCACAGATACTGGTTAAAGAAGTTCTGTATGTGTGTGTAGGAGAAGCTGACATATTTTGACAAGTGTGAAAAAATAAATGAAAACTACCTTTAAAAGAAATCAGATATAGATGTTAGGGGGAAATTGCCTTGGTATTAGCTGTGCACCTCCCAAAGCTACAACATCATACTGCAGCTTTCTCTGGCCCTGCTTTGTTTGAAGATATTGCATATCAAACACGTGGGGCATACTCACTATTTACCGCAAGTACAAGTAATACCCAATGGAAGTTCCACCTGTGCATCATAAATAGACTATGCTTCATGCTGGGGAAACCAATAACTACCACTGTTGATGCTTGGGCAGAATCAAATGTTCTCTTCTCAGACACTTTTTTAAGAGTTGGTTAAAAACAAAAAAAGGACCATTTTGTATCCCTATTACTCAAATGAGCATTAAAACTGAACAATCCATTAAAAGCAATAATGACTGTTTTCACTTTCAGGGCCTATCCCCACACTACCTATCATTAATCATCCCAGCCTCCATTGCCCCCTTGTTAATTTTTCAAAATAAGCAATTTTGTGCTTACTCCCATGCTGCCCCTCATGCTTGCGGGGGGGTGGGGGGGTGGGTGGGGAGAGTTCTACATAAATGTCTGCAAAGCTACATGATTTTTCACCTCCAAATCCTTAAAAACTCTCCTTTGCTGTGTTGGTGCCTATAAAACGCTTGTTAGCAGTTAGGCTGCTGGTGTGTTGAGACTGCTGCATATCATGCTGACTAACATAAATACAACACACAAACAAAATCTGAAATGGTGCCCCTGGTGAGCCAGGAGTGGCCAGAGAGCTGTGGGATGGCCCTGGGCTCTGGCAAGACGTAGCATGCGACAGCACAGAGCCAGCCTTGAGCCGCAGGCCATGAGCTGCAGCAGCACAGAAGTAAGTAACATCCAAAAATATTTAAATAAATGGCATTCTATTATTTTTAACAGTGCAATTAAAACTGTGATTAATGGTAACTATTTTTTAATCTTGCAATTAATTTTTTTAATCGTTTGACAGCCCTAAAAATATGCATCTCATGCAAGCAATAACTTAAGTTATTCCACTTGATTTTAAAAGCATTTTATTTTTATCTAACATATGCAGACCTCTTTCATTGAAATGTACTAAGACTGTTATGACAAAGAGCCTGTGACTCGCTCATGTGTTAGACTCCTTGGTCCTTGTTATGACAAACATACCCAACTGTCATTGAGCATCAAAATTACAATATTTAGCTGCCAACCATTGAAGCAATTTCACATAGATGGATCCCTGTAACTTCTTGGGAGCCATATGGACTCCAGTGTGGGTGTGTGCAGTATAAGGGTCCATCCAGCAAAAGCTGCTTGAAGGATCAGGGCCAAAGTGATTATGAAATAACAAAAATTCATTTATAACATTATACACACAAAGCAACATGCTATTTTTATTAGGATACGTCCAAATTGCTCCACTAGCTCAGGGGGAAGCGGGACTCTGCGGATTGAACTGATCTCTGGAAGATTGGGTATTGAGAGCAAACCAGGTCCTTGCAAAGGATAATCCATATCTGACATACCAGAAACTGTGGGACTACCTGCAATTAAAATAAATAAAGAAAACAGCACTTTAAAGTTTCAACAGGCTCGAACGATGTAAAACAAGTTTGTAAGCCAAAAATACCTAATTGGTACTTTTCTTCAATTATCTTTAAGAGATTTTCCCTACCCCAATATTTAAATTAGCAAGCACTCATCTCTATTAAACCTTAGACTATTTTATATTCCTCTCTTAATTTTGATTGATTGATTATTCATGTAGCTGAAGTTGCGTAACTTAGGTTGAACACCACCACCCCCAGACCAGCCCTAAAGCGCCTCATAAGTCAGGGTCTATCTACAATGCAATAGAACGCTGTCAGCTGACTTGGGCCCACCGGGCTTGGGCTGTACACGTTCAGGCTCCAGTTCTGACACCACGCAAGAGGCGAGGGTCCCAGAACCCAGACCAAACATCGACACTGCACCTTCACAGCCCTGAAGCCCAAGCGCTGCAAGCCATGGGTGTTTCATTGCAGTGTAGACATAACCTCGGAGACTCCTCGATGGAACCAGGATACTGGAATGCAGTTTTGGCTGGGATGTGACCAGGGGCAGGAAGAGGGCAGCAGAGGCACTGTGCAGGGCGCTCTGACACTGCTGGCCGCAGAAGGTCCCCCGAGCAGCCATCCCTGCAAGGAAGGGGCGGGTAGCGCGCGGATCCCCGCGTGGCCACCAGGGCCCGAGGGGGATGAGCCGTGTGCGCCCGACCCGGCCGGGGAGAATCACAAGGGGAGGAGGGAGCTCTGGGCTGGGGACCAGAGCGGTGAGCGGGCCCGTACGGATCCTCACCGGGCGCCGGCACAGCCAGCAGCTCCGACAGGTCCGGGTAGCAGCGATCATCCTGGATCTGCCGGTCGATGATGCGGCCCGCGTTCTCCAGCGCCTCCTGCAAGGCCGGGGCGGCCGGGCTCAACGCCACAGGCATAGCGACAGCGGCCGGAGAGAGACAGGACCGCGCCAAACCCCAGCAGCCACCGCGCCCGAGCGTCTGACGCACTTCCGCCTCATGGCCAGTCACTTCCGGCGAAGGAAAGGGTTAAGTTTAAATTGGTGGCCGCGGCGCGAAGTCGGAAGAGGAGACGAGCCGGTGATGGACGCAGAGGAGACCGTTGGGGCAGGGGCAGGGGCGCTGGCGACTCGTGAGTGAAAGGGGAGGATGGAGAGCCGGACCCAGGGGCTCCGAGAACCTGGGCGGAGGGAGGGTGCGCCCCGCGCCTGCTCGCAGCCGGCCCTGGTCGCACCTCGGCAGCAGGGCTCGGTAACCCCTGGGCTCTTGGGTCGGGCTGCGCGCGCGGTGACGGAATAAAAGAGCTAGGTTGCTCCTCTGAGGGCTGGGCTTAGTGAGCCGGCCCGCGCAGCGTCTTTGCAAGTGACCCTCCCCCGCGGTCAGTGCCGAAGTCACTAGCGGTACCCAGCCCTTAGCTGGGCGGTATCAGTTCTTAGCTAACCTGTGACCTAACTCCCGATGCCCAGCTGCGCCCAGTCTACGTCGCGGCGACAAACTCTCCTGCTGTGTTAGCTTACAGCCCTGAGCTCCCCACTAGGCCTACATCCGTCCCTCTTCCTCACAAACAGATGCACGACCTGCTCTCAGGCAGAACATTAAGATACGTTCAATGCAGGCATGTCTAACGTTAGTCTGTAATATGTTATTTGTACTTGATAAAGTATGAGGCTAGAGTTTTTAAGACCACAATGTGGGCCAACATCTCTATTATTTATATTCTGCGTATTACTGTAGCAGCTAGATTGGAACCCTGTTGTGCTAGGTACTCTGCATACGCACAGTAAGAGAGAGTCTCTGCACTGAAGAGCAGTCTAAAGAGCCACGACAAAGGGCACAAGAAAGGACATCTCATCCCCTGCATTGTACATGAACAAACTAAGGGCTTGTCTACACTGGCACTCCGTCTACAGCGCGGCAACTTTCTCGCTCAGGGGGGTGAAAAAAACACCCCCTGACTGCTGCAAGTTTCAGTGCTGTAACATGTCAGTATAGACACTGCACCAGCATTGGGAGCCGTGCCCCTTATAGAGGTGGGTTGTTGTTTTTTTTAGAGCGCTGGGAGAGCTCTCTCCCAGTGCTGTGCCGTGACTACACAAGCCATGTTAAAGTGCTGCTGTGCAGCGCTTTAACATTGCCAGTGAAGATGTGCCCTAAGGCAGTGAGAAATTAAGAGACTTGTCCAGTGTCATACGTGATGTCTGTGGCAGAACTGGGAAGTCACAAGTTAAAACCTTAATTGCAAGACTATCCTTTCCTTAAGTAGAAGATGATAAATGGGAAAGAGTTAACAAAGAGATATGAAGCTGCTGGAATGTTACCAAATGAAGTGCAAACCAATTAAATAAAGATGTTAATAATAAAGGCTAGGATTTTTCAAACAAGCCTAAGGGAGCTAGGTGCCATCATAATGCAAATTATAGGTGCCTACAAATTTAATTGTAAGCAAAACTATAAAGTGACCGAAAGTTTTTTTAAAAAACCACTAACTTATAATAAATTTTTATCAGAAAAAGTCCAAAAGAGAAAGAGAGACTAAATTAGTCCAAACAGAAACGCTTACTGATATAATTGAAAGACTGTTAAGTTATGAATGGTAAACCAAAAAAAGAGTGGGACAAGAAATTAATGAACCAAAACTGGTGTTTTGGAAATTAGGTTTAATTGGTGGACAAAATAATGATGAGATGGGCTGTTCCCATCATTTGCTTTTTGGGGTCCTCAAAAAGAGATGGGGGGGGGGGCAGCTGGCTTCCACAATGCTGGCTGAAAAAAGGGGAGAGAGTGAG
Source organism: Chelydra serpentina (assembly GCA_037349315.1). Classification (NCBI taxonomy): domain Eukaryota; kingdom Metazoa; phylum Chordata; order Testudines; family Chelydridae; genus Chelydra; species Chelydra serpentina. Next base: position 84,987,115 of record JBAIAC010000042.1, on the reverse strand, counting down.
CTACGCCGTCATCGCTGTTACCCACACCATCTTCTGGGATCCTGCATAACAATATTGTACTTTCATCATCCTGATCCCGAGACATGTACAGAGAGGGTCCCAGATGATATTGCCACCTCTGCTGGCTCCAGCTAAATTGCACTTGGGATGTGAGACTTAGCGTCATAGTCCCCCCTGCTCCATGTGTCCTTTTCCTTCTTTACCTTATTCTGTCTTTCTCCTTTTCTTCTCTCTAATAAGAGTCTGGCTTAGCCAGCCACAACCATATGTTTTGGAGCTCTGCTGTAATCTTGTAACCAGAAAAGCAGCTAAAAGCAATACCCTCAACAATCTGATGGTGTTACAAGTTTGCAGGTCTTGGAGTGCCTGATAAGACCATGTGCTTTGCCTGTGTTCATTTGCCAGCAATGAGATTGCAAGTGAAAGTCAATACCAGAGGCAGAAGCTGCATTTTCTATCTTTTCCATTGTTTTCTTCCCTCTTGTGTTTGTCTTGTTTTGTGTTCTAGGAAATGGGATTAGACTTTAACAATTATATCAACAATTGCTCCAGCTCATTTCAACTAACTTCTTTTTTCACTGAAAGGGATAATTATTATAATCTTTAATACCATTTAAGAGACTGTCAAAGAGGGAGTTTTGCCTTTAAAGTCTCTTTACACTAAAGGAAAAGGGAACAAGGGATGTTGTTAAAATGAAAGCCTTACTTAATACTTTACATTTCAAATATTTTAACTGTTCCTTCTTTCAGAATCTTTAATAAAAGGTTAAAATGATTTTTAATGATGTTTGCCATGGTACTAAGCCGGTTAAGTTCTCTGTATACCAAACCCCAAAACTTGTTTAACACTGTTTAATGTGGGATGGTGACAGGATCATGTTAATACCTTTGACTCTTTGGGCTCTTTATTCCATCTCCGTTAATATAGCAGTGTCAAACTCCCGTTGATTTAATTGGAGTTAAGCACCTACTCCATGGCTCTATAGACCGTGGAGGTCTTTGGCCATTCTAACAGTTTGCGCCCCCCCCCCCCCCCCCGCTCCCCCTCTTTCTGTCAACACACATTTTTCCCATTGATGGTAATGGCATGTTAAGAGCTCTTAGGTCTTGTACAGTGTTATCCCTCCATCTTCTCCTTGGCCAGTCACAATGTCAGAAACTATAAGGATGTCCTTCTAAGAGATGCTTAGTGTGTCTGTCTTCTGAGTTCCAAACTGCATGTCCTGCCCACGGAAGTGCTTGGGCTTTCACTACAGCTACAATACTTGGCACCTGACTCTGTTGAAAATCTCAGTCATTACACTTTATAACTCTGTCCCATTGGACACTGAGGCCTGGTCCACACCTAAAACTTAGGTAGACCTAATTTTCGTATCACTCAGGGCTGTGAAAAATGTCATGCCCTGCACAATGTAGTTTTGCTGACATAATCCCCAGTTTATTCACAGCCAAATGGATGGAAGAATTTGTCTGTTGAGCTAGCTGGCGCCTCTCAGAATCGCTGTAGTGTCTATGCTACAGTGGCAGATCGCTGAGATTTGAGCCTGTGTTTGTGCCATGTTTAGATGGAGTTCTCTCCAACTAACCCTGCTGCTATACCTATTTAGGGAGGACGATGCCAGGAACTTGCAGGTGCAAGAAATATATCGGGGAAGGGGGACTATAAAGGGTAACTGGGGAATGTGGAGAGGGAAATGAGTTTGGCTGGGAAAACAACAGCCTGCTTGGGTGCTGCCACAGTGGCAGGGATGAGAGTCAGTCCAGCACTATATCTGCAGCTACAATGTACTGTCTGCAGCTCTGCTTATCCAGTAGGGCTGCTTCTCTGTAGCCAGGGGTTCAGAGAGTCCTGAGTGGGTGCCTTTAGGAGTCTCTCTGAGTGGGCCAATCCCCTCGTGACAGGGCTCCTCTTGATCTACCGCAATCTCCCACGCAGTCACTTCCTTCTGCTGGTGGAGGTGGCTCCTGTTGTGATTCCCGGTGCAGCTCCAGCTGAGCAGCTAGGAGTGGAGGGCGACGAGTGGCCACGACTGGGGAGCTGCTGGAATGGTGGGCTCTATGCACAGAATTTACTATAACCCCTCTGTTCCCTTGTAGATGTGGAGCTGGTGGAAGGACCCGATCCAGAGCTGGCAGCCACGATGGGCTTCTCGGGCTTCGGTGAGTCTAGGGCTCCTGGGAAGGGAAAAAGAGGCACTGTCTGTGTGCTGGAGGGATACACCTTGTGCACTGGGGAAGTACTGGTTGGGGATGGTGAAGGGAGCAGTAGGAAGGAGTGTGAGTCTCTGTGGAGTAGGGTAGCATTATCCATAGCTGGAAAGGCTAGGGTACCGTTGGGGCAGGATGCACTTGTTAAGGGTGTTGCAGTTCAGATGAAGCTTAACGCTGAAGCTTGTTTGTTCTTTCCCCAATTTTATATTACGGGTTGTGATTTAGAAGACAGTAAAATGTTCCTCAGTGGGTTGTACTACAGTATTTGTGGATTTAACTTTTTGACAATACTCTTGAAAATGCAATGTAAAAAGCATGGTAACATACACTACTATCCAATTCACATCAATCACAGTAACTATATAAATTGTGTGTGTATAGTGGAGAGACGGTACATTTTTTTCAAAGGCATGAAGGGCAATAAGGTGTCCAATTCCCATTTATGCAATAACCCTAGTGGGAGATTTGTAATCTGAAACTTGAATTGGAGAGCATCTGAGTTACCCTGTCACTTACTCATTTTAATCTTCTGAAGTTCATGTTACTTTGGTCTTAATTAAAGTTTCTCTCATCTTTTAGGAAAGAAAGCTCGAACGTTTGACTTGGAAGCAATGTTTGAACAAACTCGAAGAACTGCAGTGGAAAGAAGTAAAAAGATGCTGGGTAAGACAGATGAATCTCCTGTGCTTGTGTTTATGACAAAAGGCTAAAACACAATAATCTAACACATTTTTAACACTTGCCTTGTTTACATGTAGGTGTTTAAAACATGTTGGAGAACATGTTTTAAAAAAACACCTTTCATCCTAGTGTAGACTGCTGTAGTGGGGCTGGATCATGCTGGGACGACATACCAGGACTTTTGCTGCCTGGAGAATGCCGTTTTGTTCTCAAAACAACATCTTCCCTACAGTGTGTGGTGCATGCAAGGTCACGCTACATTGAAGACACCATTTTGGTAGAGCAAAATGGTGTCTTCTGCACAGCATGCATGTGTGCAAGGTCATGCTGCCAGGGGTGTTCCGGTAGCTGCCCGTTCAGGACTTCACCACTGAGTGTAGATAAGTCCTAAATGGTTTGGGATCTGCTTACTTGAGAGACCTCTCTTCCCCAGGCCACACCTTTGCGGTTGAGGTCATCTAAGTTGCTGAAGCTGGAGCTCCCTTATTATAAACATAAGGAACTACTTCCAAGTCATTATCCTGGACCATCTTTCAACCTTGGAATTTGTTCCCCACATCCTCTGGTCAAAAATAACCAGAATTTGTTAATTTTCAGGCATAATGCAAGGCCTGTGTAATTACTGATCCATTCAAGGAGGTGATGGGCTGATGGGTGCAGGATTTGATTATCATGGTTCTGATTCTAAGCTGAGAGCCATGTGAACACACTTCTGTGCAGATGCCTATTGGCTTTGAGGCTCTGAGTATTTGCCGGAGTATACCTGCTTTGTTCTTAGTTCAGGTTTGGGGCCTAAGTCTGCTGTAAATTATATATTTATTTGTTGGTGTGAGGAACACTTTTTTATGATATTGTGAAAATCAGTTATATAAGGGGGCCAGAGCATTGACTTAAGCACGTTTTTAATATTGAATAAATCTAAATAAATACTGTTTCTTCATGTTGAAATGTGTGATGCTGGTAGACCACGTGCCAGCTCATGCCAAAGTCCCCATGTGACATTCCCCAAGGTACAGTATGGACTGTTGCACAGCTGTCTCTCCTCAGTTCGCCAACCTTTTACATGCTTTGCTGTGAGAGCAACCATTCCTGGTCTGCTCTCACACAGCCCCCAGCATATAAATTAATCTGACCTATATTGCAAAATGTTTCTATCAGCCACCCTTGAATTACACAGCAGAGCGACACAGGAAATTCCCAGTCCCAGACTTTCCCACAGAAATATGCGTCTTGGACAGCCCAGCACTCGCCTGGACAACAATACAAACTCATATAAAGTCTCTCATTTCATTAACAAAAAATGTTATGCACAAACCTTGTTACCTCAAACGGAGTTCCCAAATACTTCAATCCAAGCGAACAGATTTAGATAAAACAATAAGTTTTTGACTACAGAAAGCAAGATTAAGTGATTTACAAGTAATGATGCATAAAAGTCAGAATTGGTTATAAAGAAATAAAAGGTAAAACACACACTAAGTTCACTTAGCTTGTTAAGTTTGCTATTAAAGCAAAAGTGTTTCTCACCACATGTTCTAGCAGTCTTACTGGCTGAATTTTTCAGCCAAGATCCCTTCATAGTCCAATGATGCTTCCTTTGTCTTTCAAACGTTGTCGATGCTATGAGTAGAGATGAAGGGAGAGATAATTTGTGTCCTCTGTTCTCATCTCTTATAGTTGTTGTTTTCCTCTTTAAAAATCATTTTCATCTGAGGTTCAGAAGATACAGTCTGTTTGCATGGCAATCATCAGCTGTTCCTTTGCCAAGATGTAAATTTCTCGCACACACCCTTCTTCCTGCCAAAGAATGACTGGTTAATCAGTTGATTTGAATCGTAGGACTGGAAGAGACCTTGAGAAGTCATCTAGTCTAGTCCCCTGCAGTCCTGGCAGGACTAAGTATTCTAGTCCATTTGATTATGTTGACACCTGCCCGAGGCGTTAGTTTGCCTTTCCTCTCTGATGAACTGGTTTGTGCCTGCCTTTCTAAACTTGGAAGGTGTCTCAGCAATGTCACATAGTAGACTTTTATATTTTACCAATACAATAATGATCAGCAAATTAGGAGTTTTCAAATGATACCTCATAAGACATACTTTGTAAAAGTGGTGGACATAAGGGTACAGACTTGTAAGACCCCATGTCTCAACTGAACACTGACAAATGCATAACTGGAATCAGTCTGGCTCACCTGTGTGTTAGTATTTGTTAAAATAGGTGATACAGTTATATAAGAATGTGTCATGTTTAGAGTTATTTAAATGTTTGTGAGTTGCTGCATGTATTAATCTCACTTATAACATCTGTATTCCCTATTGTAAGGTAATATTTAAGCATTTGTATTTTAAGTCTCTGACAGTGTAATCATCAAACAGAAAAGAGACATTAACTAGCATAAAGTGTTGGTCTCCAATGAAGGTATGTCATGTCTTGGCTAACGAGCAAGGCCCTTCAACACTAGAGAGATTATTGTGCTCTTTCTGCCCCCAAAGATGAGTCATGCAAGTGAATTCCTCCCATCAGCTGAGTTTGCAGCTCAGAGCAGAAGGGGCTGGTGTAAGGGAATAAACCCCAAACAAGAAGTAATTGTATCTTTATGCTGGTTGGACTCTGAGGGACAGTATTACTAGGCATGAGCAAAAGATCCAAGTGTTTTGTCTGAGTTAGCCCTAAAGGACCTATAGAACTTGCTTGTCATAGAAGATTCTATTACTTCAACATTTAAGATTGTAGTTAATCTGTGTACATATCTGACATTATTTCACGCAAGATTCATCTAAATGTTAATATCCCGTTTTGATCTCTGAATTAATAGTTATAGTGACAGACAGGAACTGTCTGCTTACATGGCTAATGTTTATGTGTATACACAGACAATTGGTATCACTTCTAACAACATAGTTTGCATTTTGAAGTTCTAGCCCATCTACCATGAATGGCCCTAATTACCATTTGCATACCTTTCTAACATGACTTTAAAGGTTGGCTCTGGGTCATTCAGCCTGCAAGATGTTTAACCCTTTCTGGCCATGTGTTATACTTTGTATAAGTTTCGTTGCAATTATATAACAGCGATAGCAATAATGATTTGCATGGTTGTTCTAATTAGACAATGTCACAATCCCCTAAAAAGAAAACCCCAGTTCAGGAGCTTTGCTCATAAGTTCTGACCAAGTAGAGTCCGAGGACCCTTCTGCCTCAGACACTGCAGAGGAGAGCACTGCAGTGGAACTGAACCAGCTGCAGTATCTGAGAGCCCAGGAAGAAACAAGCACCAGAGACTGATGGTGGAATTGTTGATCAGGGAGGCCGAAGCCACAGTCAAGATCAGTGAGGAGGTGGAGTAGAGAGCCCACCAAAGACTCAGAGTCAACAAAGAAGTTGATGAATAAGCCCACCAACCATGTGTGAAACAAATTGCGTCAGTGAAAACGGATGAGGAAGCAGAGGAAAGGGCACACAGGAGGCAGATGAAAGCTCAAATATTGCGGCTCTTGTTATTGGGGCAGCAAAAGGAACTTCCCCATCCAGTGAGTCTAACCTCCCCCACAAATAAAAGGGAGTGGGAGTAAGTCACTCAATGTATAAAGAAACTGAATGTCTTTGGTTTGAGATCTAATGTGCAATTAGTGATGCTGACAGACCAGGTGCCAGCTTAGCCAAAGCCCCAGGCCTCATTGAACATTACAAATGCATAGCTGGCAGCCAGGCCAATTCACTTGTGCATTAGTATAGATCAAGGTGATTGTTAAATGTAAAAGCATGTATTTAGTGTTTAAACTTCATGAAAACGAATGAGATGTTACATGCATTGTTTTCATTTTTCTGTATCCTGTTATAAAATAATAGCAAACATTTACATCGTATGTACCCCTATAAATAAATAACCTATCAAATGAGAAATAAGCCTAATTAAGAAGTACTAATTCTTATGCATTTAAAGGCAAATGGTCATTGTGTGTGTCATCTCTGAGCATATTTTTCTCAATTACTATAGCCACCCCAATTTCTTGTCTCCCTCTGATAATAAGACGGAACTACATTTTTAAAAGAAACCAGCAGTCAATTTTATCATGATGTACGTGAGATGGCATGAGGCTGGCAGTGTGTTAACATCTAGTATCTATTTTAATAATGCTAAGTTAATAAGAATGTGTTTTAGTGTTGATTAGTGTAGCTGCATGTATTGTTCTCCCTCAACTATATTCCGTGTTGTATTGTATCAGCAAGCATTTTCATTGAACATAACAGGGGTCAGAAACCTTTCAGAAATGGTGTGCCGAGTCTTCATTTATTCACTCTAATTTAAGGTTTCAAGTTAATTGTAATGGTTTTAGAAGGTCTCTTTCTATAAGTCTATAATATATAACTAAACTATTGTTGTGTGTAAAGTAAATAAGGTTTTTAAAATGTTTAAGAAGTTTCATTTAAAATTAAATTAAAATGCAGAGCCCCCCCAGACTGGTGGTCAGGCAGTGAGAGTGCCACTGAAAATCAGCTCGCGTGCCGCCTTTGGCACACGTGCCGTAGGTTGGCTACCCCTGGTATATAACCTTGTAACTAAGTAACCCATCAAGCGAGAAAGAAGCCTTGTGTAATGCAAATAATGATCTCTTACAAGAAGATGTTAAATCCTGTTCATTAAATGCAAATGAGCAATTATAGGAGATCAAGGATCAAAGATATTAAGTGCATTCCTTCCCCGCAGCCCTAACCCCATGAAGAAGAGATGTGTGGGAACTGTTGCTGTCATCTTGGTTTCTGAGAGAAGAAGCTATAATATGGACACAAGAAAAATTCTTAATCTCTGGACTTTTTGGACTCTAATGGCAGAATAACTAAATGATAAGACAGAGATCCCTACATTTACTCTGGGTAGCCCTAAAGACTTTTGGGGAACTGGCAGATTACTACATCTCTGCAACCTTTTGAAATTATAGACTAATTCACCTGTTCATATATTTTTACCTGCTTTAACCTCTCAATAACTCTGTCATAAATATAAAGGAAAGAGGTTAAGAAGCTCTGATATAGTACTATAAAATCCTCTTATCTGTAAAGTATTAAGACTCAGGTAACCTGACTGGCATCTGACCAATAAGGGGACAAGATACTTTCAAATCTTGGGAGGGGGGAAGGTTTTGTGTGTGGCTCTTTGTCTGGGTCTGTGTTATCTCTGGGGACTAAAAGGACCGGGCAGAAAATCAATCTCCTCCAACCCAGCCTCCACCAAACCTTCAATATTTCAATGTAAGTTAGTCAGGCATTGCGAATAGGTTTTGTTTGTTTTGTTTGTGGAGTTTTCCCTGTGTTAGAGGGAGGGGTTATTCCTGTTTTCCTGTAACTTTAAGGTTTTGTCCAGGAATCCCTCTGAGTTTGGAAATTGAGTACCCTGTAAAATAGTTACCATCCTGATTTTACAGAGATCATTTTTACCTTATTTGTTTTAATAAAATCCTTCTTTTAAGAACCTGACTCTTTTCCATTGTTCTAAGACCCAGGTGTTGGGTTTTTGATCACTTTGTAACCAATTGGTTAGGAGATTATTCTCAAGCCTCCCCAGGAAAGGGGGTGTACGGGCTTGAGGGGATATTTTGGGGGGAAGGGGAACTCAAGTGGTCCTTTCCCTGGTTCTTGTTTAAATCACTTGATGGTGGCAGCAATACCTTTTTCCAGGGTACAGGGGAGATTTTGTACCTTGGGGAGTTTTTAACCTAAGTTGGTAGAAATAAGCTTGGGGGTCTTTCATGCAGATCCCCACGTCTGTACCCTAGAGTTCAGAGTGGGGAGGAAACCCTGACAAAGTCTCATTCCTTTTTCTTAACTAATAAATCTTTAGTTAGTTTAGTATAGAATTGGCTACTAGCGTTTGTCTTTGGTGTGAGATCTAGGATGCAAATCAATCTGGGTGAGTGACTGTTCTCTTGGGACTGGGTGTAACCTGAATGTTTTGTGATTTTTGGGTGTAAGTGGCTATTTATCACATAGTCCATCTTGCCGGGGTGGCAATATAGCCTGGATTATATAAGGAGAGAGTCTGTGACTGCATTATAAATCTAGTGTAGTACTTAGGGAGTTCAAATTTGTTACTGGGTTGGTGAAATCTAATTATAGAACATACCACCAGCTGGGGTGTCTGCCCTGAGGGAGACACTCATGGCTGTGAGCACTGTTCCCTCTAAGCTGTGCGTGTGTGCGCGCGCGCACAGACCGTAAACCCCACGCACACGGCGAAACACTGCGCGCACAAAAATTTGCATAGAAGCACAACAATTTGCACAGAAGAAATTTTTTGCGCACGTGGCCTGTCAAAAATTTGCACAGAAGAAATTTTTTTGCGCACATGGCCTGTCAAAAATCAGAGGGAACATTGGCTGTGAGTCATTCCAGATAGTGTGACAGATGGTTCTATAAGGGCTCCCCTCTAATGAGGAACATGGGAGTAACTAGTGAGAGCTATAACAAATGTAATGACACCCATGTGTACTAGACTTGCTTCAACTGATTTAATTACCAATACCCTGTTCCGAAAAAAATTTAAAGATCAGTATTGACTAATCATACCTTGTTGATGTTGAAAATGTTCAAATGTGAAACAGTGGTATATGCTATAAAACATATTTATTCTGTATGAGCTAACAGTTTTTCTTTTTTAAGCTTGTCTTTGCCCTAGAGGTTTGTTTCTTTGAGTAATCATTTGGGTATAAAAATGACAGAAAATTAAAGGAAATTAGCATTTTTATTGTATCGGAAAGTTAACCAATTTCAATTAAAATTCTCTACTTTCATCTTTTCATACTTCTGGAATATGCATCTGAAAATGAAGAATTTAATAATACTGTCTCGCAAAGAAGCACCAAGTTTTCATTATTTTACGTGCTGAAAACATGGAGATCTAACAGTTGTATGTTCACTCCATATTTAGAAGCCCGTGCAAGAGAAGAGGAAGCCCATAAAGAAAAAGAACTAAGAAGCCAACATGAAGATGTTGATTCAGCAGCTTCCGGCTCAAGTGTGATGGGAGCTTGCCCTGCAGTAACTTGCAGGTAACTAGATATAGTGGAAGTATAGTGCATACCATCTTGCAACTGTTTTGTCTGAAGGGCTGTCTGAACTCTTTTGAGAGGAGGAGAGGGACCACTGAACTTGTGTCCACAAAACTATGTAAATGGATATTTGTTTCACTGTAATTTGCATCTATTTTGCAATTCACTTTTTTAATATGGTCTGTCAATTTACAATAGTTTTATGGCTTATAAACACATTGAAGGACTGTATGCTATTTTGATTGCCATCTTCTCACTTTGTGCACTTGCTTTCTTTTTCATACATTAGATTCTGCCATTTCTTTGTACTTAAAAAAAAAAAAAGTCAAGTAAAAACCATGGACAGTGGATCAAAGTAATAAACAATCATAACTATGTTAAATCAAGGAACGAACAGCGCTGTTGCCACCTAAAATTGGATAAAACGCATTTGTTCATATAGACTGGAAAACAAATCAAAATATGTATGTAGCCTCTACATGCATGCTACATCTAATTATAAAAATACGTAGTTTTGTACCAGTTGCCTTATAGTGCTCATTATAGTTTGGCCTGAAAACCTGTGTGGAAAACCTCACATGAACTGTGGCCAGTGATTTAAGTAACTGACTATACACAAAGTGCTGTCAAATGCACAAAGTAAACTGAAAAAATATAAATATTTTCTCTACACTCTTACCATACTAAAATGCTAATCTTCAGTATTGATACCTTGTTAATGGAAGGCTGAGGGTTACAATTAAACTTGCTGTGACTGATATTAGGTCTAAGACTTGCACAGTGTGTGTGAGGGGCAGGTTTAAATGTAAGGAGTAAAGTAGGATGTAAGAGGAGACAGAATAATAGAAAATTCTCAAAATACATTTCTTTTGGATAAGGGATTTGAGGAAGAATAGATTGGCTGTGTAGGTTGGAAAGTGGGAGAAGGCAAGGGACCCTATTCAGCAATCTGATTCATGCAGGTGGACCCTTGTAACTAGGGGGAGTTCCATTGATGTTAATGGGGCTTTGAGATTGCCAGCAATGGGAAGAGAGGACATGAGGTAAGAGTCTGATAGAAACTGTCTGAGCTGTAGTCCGATTCCAGAGTTACACATTACCTTGAAAGTTGTGATAAGGGGTTTGAACTTGATGTTGAAAGAGACAGGAAGCTGGGAAGAGAATGTGTTACTGTGCCCAGTGTTAAGCTGGAGGGACAATACATAATAGTGAGAGGCTAGTTAAGGCCCATAATTCAGACCTTTGTGCTCTCTACTGAGACTACCAAAATTGCACCAAATACAGCAGTCTTTGTGATGCTTGTCATTAGGGAACTGATCCAAGGTAACCAACTTGTTCTGCTAGCCTCAGATGGTAACTTTTCCCCTCAATATTTAGTCTTTGTATTTCAGGTACATTGAGTCATCTAGCCCCACCCCATACTAAAATTAACCTAAGAAGTTCCTGACAGTTTTATATGTATAATACTCACACTCTCTCTCTCTCTCACACTCACACACACACACACACACACTCTATTACTGCAGGGGGAATTCTGCACCATTGTGCATGTGCAGAATTTATATCCCCTGCAGATTTCTTTGCTTCCTCACAGAAAAATGACTTTCTGATGGGGAAGCAAAAGGAACCACAAGAGCGGTTATGAGACCCTCCCCAGCAGTATGTTTTGGATGCCCAGGGCACCTGGCAGAGAGGTAAATCACTATGGGGCAGGAGACGGGACTGGGGAAGACCCAGCTGGTGGCTTCTATCCTGCGCCGGGTTCAGTTGCTAACCCTGGTTGGGCTGGGGAGGACGGGACTTCCTCTTCCCCTTCACAGCATCTGGGGCTGTGTCAGACCCATCCCATATTTCTCCCCTGGCTATAGGAAGCTCTGCAACCTTCCCCTTTCCCCCCAAGCTTCCTGCACCCATCGCTTCTCAGCTGCAAGGAAAGGGATCACTGTACAGGGAGCTGCTCCCCCATCCACCAAATTGCTGTACATTCAGACCCCCCCCCCATACCCAGACCCTCTTGCTGAGCCTCAAACCCCCTCACACCAAGAACGCCCCCCGATGAGCTCAAATCCCCCTGCACCTGGACTACCCCGACGAGCCACCCGCACCTGGATTCCCGTCCCACTGAGCCACAACCAGCTGCACCTGGATTCCCACCCCACTGAGCCCCACTCCCCTGGCATCTGGAACCCCCCACTGAACCCCCCACACCAAGACCCCCTGTCAAGCCACACCCCCTCACATACACTCTGACCCCCCCCATGCTGAGCCCCAACCACCTTCAACCCCCCACAGAGTCCCATTACCATTGCACCCAGAACCCCCCAACAAGCCCCTGTTCATCCAGTTCCTTCCTCCCTCCCCCCCCCCCCCCCCCCCCCCCCGTACCCGGAGCCCCCACTGAACTGCCCACACCCAGATTGCCCCACACAGAGCCCTCTCAACCCACACCTGGATCCCCCCACCCTAAGCCCCTCCACACTTGGATCCTGCCTTCCTGAGCCAGCCTGCCCACACCTGGTGCACCTGGCACGGAGGGGAAGGGCCCTGGAGTGTTTCTGGGGCAAGCCTTGTCCTTGTGCTATGTCAGGGTTGGGTGCAGCCTCATTGCTGAGTCCATGTCCTGGGGTGGGGGAGCTGCACAGTGATCTCCCACCTCTGTGCAGCCAGTGGCCTGTGCTCCCAAATGCCATGCTGGAGCCTCCACATTTATTTGACAAATAAAACTTGCAGAATTTTAAAATATTGTGCACATAATTTTTAATATTTTGGCACAGAAGCTCTCAGGAATGTGAGTGTATGAGAAATGAGACAGTTACAGTATGTTGATTCCTAAATTAGCTATGAGGAGAAGGTTCTAATTGTTAAGCTATTCGTATATTCATATATATGCTTTAAGAATTATGATTGTTGTAAGGAGAACAGACCTGCTAACATCTTGAAAACAAAAACCAGTAGATTGCGTAAATTTACAAACACATAATGGAGGGGGGTGGAGACATAGAAGGGCAGAGAGACTCCTGCATTTTATTACAGTTCTCTGTTCTTCTCCTTCTCCGCACCACCTCACTTTTTAGGAGTGAAGGGGCAGCAGAAGATTTTATTCCTTCCATCTCTCCTAGGCTTGCAGGGCAGGATCTCCTCTTTCCTATTTTCAAAATGTTGAAAGAGAGTAATCTACAATGTACTCTGATTCTATGCTGGAGTAATTAGAATCTCAGGGTTGGAAGGGACCTCAGGAGGTCATCTAGTCCAACCCCCTGCTCAAAGCAGGACCAACCCCAACTAGATCATCCCAGCCAGGGCTTTGTCAAGCCTGACCTTAAAAACCTCTAAGGAAGGAGATTCCACCACCTCCCTAGGTAACCCATTCCAGTGCTTCACCACCCTACTAGTGAAAAAGGTTTTTCCTAATAGCCAACCTAAACCTCCCCCTCTGCAACTTGAGACCATTACTCCTTGTTCTGTCATCTTCTACCACTGAGAAGAGTCTAGATCCATCCTCTTTGGAACCCCCTTTTAGGTAGTTGAAAGCAGCTATCAAATCCCCCCTCACTCTTCTCTTCTGCAGGCTAAACAATCCCAGTTCCCTCAGCCTCTCCTCATACGTCATGTGCTCCAGCCCCCTAATCATTTTTGTTACCCTCCGCTGGACTCTTTCCAATTTATCCACATCCTTCTTGTAGTGTGGGGCCCAAAACTGGACACAGTACTCCAAATGAGGCCTCACCAGTGCCGAATAGAGGGGAATAATCACGTCCCTCGATCTGCTGGCAATGCCCCTACTTAAACAGCCCAAAATGCCGTTAGCCTTCTTGGCAACAAGGGCACACTGTTGACTCATATTCAGCTTTTCATCCACTGTAACCCCTAGGTCCTTTTCTGCAGAACTGCCTCCCAGCCATTCGGTCCCTAGTCTGTAGCAGTGCATGGGATTCTTCCGTCCTAAGTGCTGGACTCTGCACTTGTCCTTGTTGAACCTCATCAGATTTCTTTTGGCCCAATCCTCTAATTTGTCTAGGTCCCTCTGTATCCTGTCCCTACCCTCCAGCGTATCAACCACTCCTCCCAGTTTAGTGTCATCTGCAAACTTGCTAAGGGTGCAGTCCACACCATCCTCCAGGTCGTTGATGAAGATATTGAACAAAACCGGCCCCAGCACCGACCCTTGGGGCACTCCACTTGATACCGGCTGCCAACTAGACATGGAGCCATTGATCACTACCCGTTGAGCACGACCATCCAGCCAGTTTTCTATCCACCTTACCGTCCATTCATCCAGCCCATACTTCTTTAACTTGCTGGCAAGAACACTGTGGGAGACTGTATCAAAAGCTTTGCTAAAGTCAAGAAATAGCACATCCACTGCTTTCCCCTCATCCACAGAGCCAGTTATCTCATCATAGAAGGCAATTAGGTTAGTGAGGCATGACTTGCCCTTGGTGAATCCATGCTGACTGTTCCTGATTACTTTCCCCTCCTTTAAGTGGTTCAGAATTGATTCCTTGAGGACCTGTTCCATGATTTTTCCAGGGACTGAGGTGAGACTGACTGGCCTGTAGTTCCCCGGATCTTCCTTCTTCCCTTTTTTAAAGATGGGCACTACATTAGCTTTTTTCCAGTCATCCGGGACCTCCCCCGATTGCCATGATTTGTCAAAGATAATGGCCAATGGCTCTGCAAGCACATCGGCCAACTCCTTTAGCACCCTCGGATGCAGTGCATCCGGCCCCATGGACTTGTGTTCGTCCAGCTTTTCTAAATAGTCCCGAACTACTACTTTCTCCACAGAGGGCTGGTCACCTCCTCCCCATACCGTGCTGCGGAGTGCAGCCGCCTGGGAGCTGACCTTGTCTGTGAAGACAGAGGCAAAAAAAGCATTGAGTACACTAGCTTTCTCCACATCCTCTGTCACTAGGTTCCCTCCCTCGTTCAGTAAGGGGCCCACACTTTCCTTGACCTTCTTCTTGTTGCTCACATACCTGAAGAAACCCTTCTTGTTACTCCTAACATCTCCGGCTAGCTGCAACTCCAAGTGTGATTTGGCCTTCCTAATTTCACTCCTGCATGCCTGAACAATATTTTTATACTCCTCCCTGGACATTTGTCCAATCTTCCACTTCTTGTAAGCTGCTTTTTTGTGTTTAAGACGAGCAAGGATTTCACTGTTAAGCCAAGCTGGTCGCCTGCCATATTTACTTTTCTTTCTACACATCGGGATGGTTTGTTCCTGCAACCTCAATAAGGTTTCTTTAAAATACAGCCAGCTTTCCTCGACTCCTTTCCCCCTCATGTTATTCTCCCAGGGGACCTTGCCCATCAATTCCCTGAGGGAGTCAAAGTCTGCTTTTCTGAAGTCCAGGCTCTGTATTCTACTGCTCTCCTTTCTTCCTTGTGTCAGGATCCTGAACTTGACCATCTCATGGTCACTGCCTCTCAGGTTCCCATCCACTATTGCTTCCTCTACTATTTCTTCCCTGTTTGTGAGCAGCAGGTCAAGAAGAGCTTTTCCCCTAGTTGGTTCCTCCAGCACTTGCACCAGGAAATTGTCCCCTACACTTTCCAAAAACTTCCTGGATTGTCTGTGGACCGCTGTATTGCTCTCCCAGCAGATATCGGGGTGATTAAAGTCACCCATGAGAACCAGGGCCTGTTATCTAGTAACTTCTGTTAGTTGCTGGAAGAAAGCCTCGTCCACCTCATCCGCCTGGTCTGGTGGTCTGTAGCAGACTCCCACCACGACATTACCCTTGTTGCTCACACTTCTCAATTTAATCCAGAGACTCTCAGGTTTTTCTGCAGTTTCATACTGGAGCTCTGAGCAGTCATACTGCTCTCTTACATACAACGCAACTCCCCCACCTTTTCTGCCCTGCCTATCCTTCCTGAACAGTTTATATCCATCCATGACAGTACTCCAATCGTGTGAGTTATCCCACCAAGTCTCTGTTATTCCAATTACGTCATAATTCCTTGACTGTGCCAGGACTTCCAGTTCTCCCTGCTTGTTCCCCAGGCTTCTTGCATTTGTGTATAGGCATTTAAGATAACTCACCGATCGTCCTGCTGTCCCAGTATGGGGCAGGAGCCCTCCCCTCTTGCACTCACCTACTTGTGCTTCCTCCCGGTATCCCACTTCCCCACTTACCTCGGGGCTTTGGTCTCCTTTCCCCGGTGAACCTAGTTTAAAGCCCTCCTCACTAGGTTGGCCACCCTGCTTCCAAAGATGCTCTTCCCTCTCTTCGTCAGGTGGAGCCCATCTCTGCCTAGCACTCCTTCTTCTTGGAACACCATCCCATGGTCAAAGAATCCAAACCCTTCTCTCCGACACCATCTGCGTAGCCATTCGTTGACTTCCACGATTCGACGGTCTCTACCCCGGCCTTTTCCTGCCACAGGGAGAATGGACGAGAACACCACTTGCGCCTCAAACGCCTTTATCCTTCTTCCCAGAGCCACGTAGTCTGCAGTAATATGCTCAATATGCAGGTCATTCTTGGCAGTATCATTGGTGCCCACGTGGAGAAGCAGGAAGGGGTAGCGGTCTGAGGGCTTGATGAGTCTCGGCAGTCTCTCCGTCACATCACGAATCCTAGCCCCTGGCAAGCAGCACACCTCTCGGTTTTCCCGGTCAGGGCGGCAGATAGATGACTCAGTCCCCCTGAGGAGAGAGTCCCCGACCACCACCACCCCCCTCCTCCTCTTGGGAGTGGTGGTCGTGGAACCCCCATCCCTAGGACTGTGCATCTCATGCCTTCCAATCAGTGGAGTCTCCTTCTGCTCTGTTCCCCTCAGATGCATCATTCACTCCACTCTCTGCACTAGTGCCTGTGGAGAGAACATGAAAACGGTTGCTCATCTGAATATGCGTTTCTTGTACATGGACTTGTCTCATACTCTTTCCTCTTCTGGAGGTCACATGCCGCCAATTATCCTCGCTGGCCTTCTGTCCCCGCTGCGCAGCCTGCTCTGAATCCTCACAACACTGTGCCCGCTGAAGCCTATCCTGACGTCTATCCAGGAACTCCTCATTTTCTTTTATGGAACGCAGGGTTGATACTCGTTTCTCCAGACCTTGAATCTTCTCCTCCAATATGGAGATCAGCTTGCACTTTGTACAGACAAAGTCGCTTCTATCCTGTGGAAGAAAGACAAACATGGCACATCCTGTGCAGGTCACGACAGCGGATCGCTCGGCATCCATAGTCCCTTCCTTCGAAGAGTTTCCTCACTTGTGGCAGAAGCTACTCAGGGAAACCTGCAAGGGGGATGCCGCAGTAGGCTCTCTCCAGGCGAACTCCCAGGCTAACTCCACCTGTTTGCTTCTCTGCTATGCGCTGCTCCGCTGGTGCGCAGCTGACTGACTGTCTTTTTAGAAGAACCTGCAATGAAGCACTCCCAAACCACACTATTCAATCAGGAAATCAAACACTCAAGCACACGGTCAAAGTGCCAAACTGTCCCCTCAACAGATACTCACTCCCCCGTCTGCAGCCACCTGGTTGCTCTGCCTCTGCCTTTAGTTTGGGTAAAAGAGTAAACAGAGTTAGGAATGGCAAGGATAGCTTGCCCCCTTCGCACTCCCCTTCCAAACTCCCTCTCAAACTCCCCTGTTTGCAGCCCCTGTTCGCAAAGCTCCCTGGTCGCTTGCAATTGTAAATGTGAAGCAAAGCACACAATTAGGGTTATACATTTTTTGAGTCACAGATCATGTCACTGATTTGTTGCATTTCAGCATGTTGTCAGTGCTTGACAAATTATAAATACATTGTGGGTTTGTTCAGATGTATAGAAATTTTGGACTATAATTACATGGAACATTGTCATACTTGTTAGGCCTATCCTGATCATCTAGGACTTTGCATGTCCCTCATTGCTTTAGTGTCTGAGTATTCAGTATCTCCCTTATTGGGTGGATGGTGGTTGTTCAGTGTAAAGAACTAAACTTGACAGGCTATGCACAAGACACTTCTGTTGCAATATTTCCTGCTTGGTGTGCAGTTCTTAATTGGAAGATGTGTTTGGAGATCTGGGAATTCATGTAAGAGTTGAGAAATTTAGATTTGTACTCAGAGTAGTGCAGATTGGAACGTCTTTCTTAACTCTGACTTTAAAACAACTTGTATATGTTTAATTCTTATTCTAAAAGTCTGACTTGAACTTTCCAACCACATTGAATAGTCTTTTATTTGTGTTTACTGATCAAATTAGGGCTGTCAAGAGATTAATAAAATTAATCACGATTAATTGCGCAATTAAAAAAAATTAATTGATTAATCGCACTGTTTAAATAAATGGTATCCTATTATTGTTTAATAGTTTTGTCTGTTTTCTACATTTTCAAATATATTGATTTCACTTACAACACAGAATACAAAGTTTGCACTGTGAAAAGAAACAAAAGAAATAGTATTTTCAATTCACCTAATACAAGTACTGTAGTGCAATCTCTTTATCATGAAAGTTGAACTTACAAATATAGAATTATGTACAAAAAATAACTGCATTCAAAAATAAAACAATGTAAAACTTCAGAGCCTACAAGTCCATTCAGTCCTACTTCTTGTTCAGCCAATCGCTAAGACAAACAAGTTTGTTTACATTTATGGGAGATAATGCTGCCCACTTCTTGTTTACGATATCACCAGAAAGTTAAAACAGGCATTTGCATGGCACTGTTGTAGCCAATGTTGCAAGATATTTATGTGCCAGATACACTAAAGATTCATATGTCCCTTCATTCTTCAACCACCATTTGAGAGGACATGCTGATAACGGGTTCTGCTCGATAACCATCCAAAACAGTGCGGATGGATGCATGTTCATTTTCATCATTGGAGTCAGTCAGCTGCTACCAGCAGAAGGTTGATTTTCTGTTTTGCTGGTTCAGGTTCTGTAGTTTCCACATCAGAGTGTTGTTCTTTTAAGACTTCTGAAAACATGCTCTACCCTTTAACCCTCTCAGATTTTGAAAGGCACTTCAGATTTTTAAATCTTGGGTCAAATCTGCCGTAAAAGTGTTCTTAAAATGAACAACATGTGCTGGTCATCACTGGAGACTGCTATAACATGAAATATATGGCAGAATGCGGGTAAAACAGAGTAGGACACGTACAATTCTCCCCCAAGGAGTTTAGTCACAGATTTAATTAATGCATTCTTTTTTTTTAATGAGCATCATCAGCATGAAAGCATGTCCTCTAGAATGGTTGTTGAAGTATGAAGGAGCATATGAATGTTTAGCATATCTGGCACGTAAAGACCTTGCAATGCTGGCTACAAAAGTGCCATGCGAATGCCTGTTCTCACTTTCAGGTGACATTGTAAAGAAGAAGCAGGCAGCATTATATCCCATAAATGTAAACAAACTCATTTGTCTTAACAATTGGCTGAACAAGAAGTAGGACTGAGTGGACTTGTAGGTTCTAAAGTTTTACATTGTTTTGTTTATGAGTGCCGTTATGTAACAAAAAAAAAAATCTATATTTGTAAGTTGCACTTTCACGATAAAGAGATTGCACTACAGTACCTGTATGAGGTGAACTGAAAAATACTATTGTTTGCCGTTTTTACAGTGCAAATATTTGTAATAAAAATAACAATATAAAGTGACCATTGTCTGCTTTGTATACTGTTATAATTGAAATCAGTATATTTGAAAATGTACAAAAACATCCAAAATAGTTAATACATTTAAATTGGTATTTTATTGTTTAACAGTGCAATTAAAATTGTGATTAATTATGATTAAAATTTTTAATCACGATTAATTTTTTGAGTTAATTGCGTGAGTTAACTGTGATTAATCAACAGCCCTAGTTAAAATATTTGTATTTATTGCATTCTGCTCACAATTTTTGTTCAAAACAGACTTGTTGTTAAATTATAAGCTTTCTAAGGCAGGGGCTGTCTCTTCTGATGTGTTTTATATGTTACCAAACATACAGTGGGACCTTGAACTTGATAGAGACCTCTGATTATTTTTTTTAAAGCACTTTATCTGTATTGGGAGTATTAACAATTAATAATTTTTTTTTACACACAATACTTAATTTATTTTATTGTTTTTGCAATGGTATAACAACTGCTATTAGCACAACTGTGAAGTGGCTAACTGCTTTTGTAGAGCCAGCAGAGGGAGCACAAAAGCATTTATTTTTAGTAGCTTCTATGTGACTAGTAATAGTGGTGCAGTTTTACTTTTCAAAAATTTCTTAGTGATTAAATGATGTGTGTTTGCACAATTCCTGTGGACTTCAATGGATATTCCCTGTGTGAAATGGTAATAGCACAGGGATCAGCAGCGTTTGGCACTCAGCCCATCAGGGAAATCCGCTGATGGCCTGGGATGGTTTGTTTACCTGCAGCGTCCACAGGTTCTGCCGATCGCAGCTACCACTGGCCGCGGTTTGCTGTCCCCGGCCAATGGGGGCTGCGGAAAGCGGCGCGGGCCAAGGGGTGTGCTGGCCGCTGCTTCCCACAGCCCACATTGGCTGGGGACAGCGAACCGCAGCCAGTGGTAGCTGCGATCAGCCGAACCTGCGGATGCTGCAGATAAACAAACCATCCCAGACCGCCAGCGGCTTTCCCTGAAAGGCTGCGTGCCAAAGGTTGCCGATCCCTGTAATAGCACGTGATCTTTACACTCCAGGGGCTATACTAGGAGATTACAGTGGAGATTAAATATTTGGTCTAAAGTGCATGATCTTCTCTGTTTTAAGGGTTGTAAAACATACTGTCTTATTCTCTATTGCTTTCTCCCTTGTGTAGTCTCTTTACACCTGTGCACAGTGAGTCTGAAACATTACCATTTTGATTTACTCCTGCTTTACACAGGTGTAAAATGCCCGCACAAGGTGCAAGGTATTGGAGTATCAGGTCCTAAAGTGATATATAATTAAGTACTGCTGTGACTGTGGACATTGAAAGCATATTAATATACCACCATTAATCTAACTTTTTCTATTCTTCTGTGCAGTGATCCCTTGGTTGGCTGCTTTAGCACAGATTTCACCATACCTACCTATTTCACAACGGTATTCTGTTCTCCCTAGATTCTTGCATTGTGCCTGTCACTACAATATCTATTAGTTTTGTAAATTGCTTTGAATATTGTGGTGGATCTGTCTCTGCTCCCATTGAAGTTAGTAGAAGTTTTGCCATTGACTTCAATCAGTAAATTAAGGCCAATGCTGAGTGCTTCTGAAAACCACTATAGAAATGCTGCGTGTTACTTAAATAACCATTTTTACAATTCTTCCATACAGAGAAGCAGAAAGTAGTGAAAGTGAAGATGGTTCAAATGAAGAATTAATTGGTCCTCCTTTGCCTTGCCAAACTTCCATTCAAGGACCAGCAGAGGATACTGATGATGATGATGAATTTATTGGGCCACCACTTCCACCAGGGTATAAAGACAGTGACGATGATGATTATGACGACATGCAAGAGGAAGATAATGTAAGTATTGTTTTTTTTCTAAATAAGGTAGAAATGTTTCAATATGCTGTGCGGATCTTCACATGTAACTAACTATTCTTTCTGTATAGCTTAAATCGATGGTTCTCAACCAGGGGTACACGTAGCCCTTGGGGTACGCAGAAGTCTTCCAGGGGGTACATCAACTCATCTAGATATTTGCCTAGTTTTACAACAGCACGAGCAAAGCACTAAAAAAGCACTAGCAAAGTCAGTACAAACTAAAATTTCATACTGACAAAATGAGAAAGTAAGCAATTGTTCAGTAGTAGTATGCTGTGAAACTTTTGTATTTTTATGTCTTATTTTGTAAGCAAGTAGTTTTTAAGTGAGGTGAAACTTGGGGTACACGGGACAAATCAGACTCCTGAAAGGGATATAGTAGTCTGGAAAGGTTGAGGGCCACTGGCTTAAATGGTGCCGCTGCTGTTTTCAGCGCCAAGATTTTTTGTTTTTCTAGTAGCTGTTTACGAAATCCGTGTCATCTTTTTCTATAGTAAAAAAAACCTTGAATGCTTTAAACATATGCACAGCAGTGTCAGTATTCCAGAACAACCCAGCAGTACAATCCATAGTGTGTGTGTGTGATGGGGGGGAAATTAACTAAGGATATGGATTTATGTTTCAGGTCTCAAAAGGGCTATCATACACTTGGCGAGAGACTTAAAAGTTATAGAAAATTGTTTGCATCCTGTTGTTAAATGTGCAGTATTGTATTGCAGAATCCCTTCCACTCAACACTCTTTTGATAGATTTTTAATATCTCCCTCCCTTCTCCACCATGGGATAAAATATTTTTCTCTTTTTTGAAGACCTATCTCCTATAATGTCATTATTCTAAAGGAACAAACTAGGACACTATTGCAGGGAAAAATTAGTTTCTTATGCTAAGTTCAGTGGTTTTATTTCTAGTTGTTTCCATAATGTAAATGTGATTAGTAACACACTAAAAGCAACTAGTAACTGCGAAATCACTTCTCAATCTATTTATCTTTAGTATTGTTTGCTTATTTAAGCAGCGAATATAATCTTTTCCCAAATAAGGAGCACAAATCCAGACAGAGTAAATTTGCCAAAAATGTTTAGGGGGTAGGAAAAACACCACTGCAAATATGTCTGATTATTTTTTTCTTTAAATCCAAATAAATAACAGAACAACTTGTTCTAGTCTGGAAGGGAATGGTAAATTGGGGATTAGAGAAAACATAGCCTGTCTTTTGTTTGCTTTTAAATATCAAGAGAATGGATATTACACATGTTCTGTTGACAGGAGCTTATTGCTGCATAATCAATTGTGGGGTTTGGTCCACCTGCTTTTTCAAATCTCCTTGAACTGCAGATTTTGTGACGTTTCCAATATTCTTTGGTAGGTGCCATAACAGAAAATAGTTTCACTTGTGATGTTTTGGTTCTCTGCCTATATAAAACCTAGTTGTGCAGAAAAATTCGAAAAATAAACAAACTGCCCTTCTCCCATAATTAAGTGGGGTTTATTTTGTTTGGTGGGGGGATTGTGTGTAGTAGTACTGAAAGAATTTCAGCACAATTTTTGAGTAAAAGTTGTAGATGATTTTAATTTTATCTGAAACTATTTGCCTTATCCCAAGTGAACCATGATATATATACAAGAGTAGAACTACTGGCTGAAATTGTGAGAGAAGTGTCCATGGTAAATTTCAAAAGACTACCATTTTATCGGGTCTGTCTATAACATGTTATGGCTTAGGAGATAAACCCAATACAATTCAAGTGAATGCTTTTTAAGGTCTCAGAATTCTTATACAGTAGCTTAACTGTCTTCTGGATTGTGTTGCTTTCAAGGGCCAAAGCATGCCCCATGTTAGTTATTCCTATGTAAGTGGTGAAAAACTCAGCTAACTTGGATTTATGGAGTCAGCCTGATTGTTTCCATGGGGTGTGATTTGCCTCTGTCTCCTTCCTTCTCTGCACTGCAGAACCAAGAGGGATTTGGCTTCCTAAACTGTGGATCTCATGTTCTGAAGGCCAGATTTGTGTATTTTTATCCCCTCTGAACAGCTTCCCTGCCCACATTGGGAGCGGAAGAAATGCTTCCATGGGTCCCCTGCTGATGGCTGCCCCTAAAATCTCCTCTTGCTGTGGTGGCTCCATACTGATACAGAACTGGCTTAAGTTAACTTCAGGTTCAATGTCAAACTATATTAGGAATCCCCTTCTCTTTGAGGTTAAATAATGTTATGGAGAAAGTGATCCCACTGGACACACTGCTCCATACCAGCAGATTTCAGTTGATACAGAAAGTGCTATGGAGTCATCTCCTTTTGCTATTTTCTTCTTGATTTAATGCTTTTTGCTTCTTCGAGCCATTAGAAAATCTGAAAAATGTAGTCCTTTGACTAGGAATTTCATCCATAAACACATGAGCCAAAAGATATATGTAGAATTATATTTACTGTCTGTGAAACTAATCATTTTTTTTTGACATTGAGGAAAAACTAGTTTTGCTTCTGTGCAGTCTTGGAATATGAACAACAAATTGTGAACTACAAGGAACCCTAGCATGAGAATGAACACACTTATGGTATGTCTTAGGTTCTAATCATGTTAAGAAAATATAAATTGACAATTTCACAAAGAGGAAACCTAACAAAACATGTATATTGATAGCTGGTAACATTGTGCTGGTAACCACTGTAAAATGATAAATTTCAAAAACCGTGCTTGTTCAGCACGTGTTCTGATCTTACTTTGGAGGGTTGTTGGAATGCCTTCTAAATCATGTCTCTCGTGGGATTGTCTCCATCCTCTTCTCCAAAAACAAACAAACAAACAAAACTACCCCCCACCCCTCCCCTAGGACAGATCAAGAATGCAGTTCCACTTCAGCTCTGCTGTCAGCACTTCTGGAGCTTGTAACTACTTTGTAGCACTGAATAGTTGAAGCCACACATAGCAAAACAGTTGGGCTTTGGAAATCAAGTCCTGCAAGAATATCTAATCCCAGGGGAATGAAAAGTTCTGTTGCTAGAGGCTCTAAAGATTTCAGTGTATACTAAATTAAAATAAAATAGTATAAACTTTAAATTATTGCCAACTAAAACCAAATTTAAACCTCATGTCTCTATTTCACTAATGTATAACAGAAGAAGTTTACCTTTATAAATACTCCTTTCCTTAATTATTCCACTTCCCCCACATGTCTGCATCTTAGTGTCTTTCTTTCCCGTCACCCTTTTTATTTGTTTTTAACCACAACGGGGGTGTGAATAACACAGAAAGTATAAACAACGAGGAGTCCTTGTGACACCTTAGAGACTAACAAATTTATTTGGGCATATTTAGAAAAGCTGGATGTGCACAAGTCCATGGGTCTAGATCTAATGCATCCAAGGGTGCTGAGGGAGTTGGCTCATGTGATGGCAGAGCCATTGGCCATTATCTCTGAAAACTCATGGCGATCGGGGGAGGTCCCGGACTATTGGAAAAAAAGGCAAATATAGTGCCCATCTTTAAAAAAGGGAAGAAAGAGAACCCGGGGAACTGCAGACCAATCAGCCTCACTTCAGTCCCCGGCAAAATCAGGGAGCAGGTCCTCAAGGAATCCATTTTGAAGCACTTGGAGGAGAGGAAGGTGATCAGGAACAGTCAACATGGATTCACCAAGGGCAAGTCATGCCTGACCAACCTGATTGCCTTCTGTGATGAGATAGTATCAGGTGGTAGCCGTGTCCACAAAAACAACAAGGAGTCCGCTGGCACCTTAAAGACTAACAGATTTATTTGGGCATAAGCTTTCATCGGTAAAAAAATGACTTCTTCAGATGCATGGAGTGAAAATTACAAATGCAGTCATTGTCATACTGACACATGATGAGAAGGGAGCTACCTCACAAGTGGAGAATCAGTGTTGACAGGGGCAATAAAATCAGGGTGGATGTAGTTCACTCCCAATAATTGAGGAGGAGGTGTCAATTCCAAGAGAGGAAAAGTTGCTTCTGTAATGAGCCAGCCACTCCCAGTTTCTATTCAAGCCCAAATTAATGGTGTTAAATTTGCAAATGAATTTTAGTTCTGCAGTTTCTCTTTGAAGTCTGTTTCTGAAGTGTCTTTGTTCAAGTATGGCTACCTTTAAATCTGTTATGGAATGTCCAGGAAGATTGAAGTGTTCTCCTACTGACTTTTGTATGTTACCATTCCTGATGTCCGATTTGTGTCCATTTATTTTGTACTTAGAGACTGTCCGGTTTGGCCAATGTACATGGCAGTGGGGCATTGCTGGCACATGATGGGATATATCACATTAGTAGATGTGCAGGTGAATGAGTCCCTGAAGGTGTGGCTGATGTGGTTGGGGCCTCTGATGGTGTCACTAGAGTAGATATGGGGACAGAGTAGGCAACTAGGTTTGTTATAGGGTTTGGTTCCTGGGTTAGTGTTTCTGTGGAGTTGAGTGTAGTTGCTAGTGAGTATTTCCTTTAGGTTCTGGGGCTGTCTGTCAGTGAGGACTGGACTGGCTCCCGAGGTCTGTGAAAGCATGGGATCGTTTTCCAGGATAAGTTATAGATTGTTGATGTGCTGGAGAGGTTTTAGCTGGGGGCTGTATGTGATGGCCAGTGGTGTTCTGTTGTTTTCCTTGTTGGGCCTGTCCTGTAATAGGTGACTTCTGGGTACCTGTCTTGCTTTGTCAATCTGTTTCCTCACTTCCCCAGGTGGGTACTGTAGTTTTAAGAATGCTTGATAAAGTTCTTGTAGGTGTTATCTTATTGGGAGTGAACTACAGCCACCCTGATTATATTGGCCCAGTTAACACAG
This sequence comes from Chelydra serpentina, assembly GCA_037349315.1. Taxonomy (NCBI): domain Eukaryota; kingdom Metazoa; phylum Chordata; order Testudines; family Chelydridae; genus Chelydra; species Chelydra serpentina. The sequence goes on along the minus strand of JBAIAC010000042.1, from coordinate 84,960,911 downwards.
GTTCTCCGCTTGTGAGGTAACTCCCTTCTCTTCATGTGTCAGTATAACAATGCCTGCATCTGTAAGTTTCACTCCATGCATCTGAAGAAGTGTTTTTTTTTACCCATGAAAGCTTATGCCCAAATAAATCTGTTAGTCTTTAAGGTGCCACTGGACTCCTTGTTGTTTTTATGATGACATAATCGGCTCTGTGGATATGGGGAAAGCCGTGGATGTGATATATCTTGACTTTAGCAAAGCTTTTGATACGGTCTCCCACAGTATTCTTGCCAGCAAGGTTAAAAAGTATGGATTGGATTAATGGACTGTAAGGTGGATAGAAAGCTGACTAGATTGTTGGGCTCAATGGGTAGTGATCAACGGCTCGACATCTAGTTGGCAGCTGTTATCAAGCGGAGAGCCCCAGGAGTCGGTCCTGGGGCCAGTTTTATTCATCATCTTTATCAATGATCTGGATGATGGGATTAATTGCACCCTCAGCAGGTTCGCAGATAATACTAAAATGGGGAAAGAGGTAGATATGCTGGAGGGTAGGGATAGGATCCAGAGTGACCTAGAAAATTGGAGCATTGGGCCAAAAGAAATCTGATGAGGTTCAACAAGGACAAGTGCAGAGTCCTGCACTTAGGAAGAAAGAATCCCATGCACCGCTACAGGCTGGGGACCGGCTGGCTAAGCAGCAGTTCTGCAGAAAAGGACCTGGGGATTACAGTGGATGAGAAGCGGTGTGCCCTCGTTGCCAAGAAGGCAACGGCACATTGGGCTGTATTAGTAGGAGCATTGCCAGCAGATCGATGGAAGTGATTATTCCCCTCTGTTCGGCACTGGTGAGGCCACACCTGGAGTATTACGTCCAGTTTTGGTCCCCCCACTACAGAAGGGATTTGGACAAATTGGAGAGTCTCCAGCAGAGGGCAACGAAAATTAGGGGGCTGAGGCACATGACTTACGAGGAGAGACTGAGGGAACTGAGGTTATTTAGTCTGCAGAAGAGAAGAGTGAGGGAGGATTTGATAGCAGCCTTCAACTACCTGGAGAGGGGTTCCAAAGAGGATGGAGCTGGGCTGTTGTCAGTGGTGGCAGATGACGGAACAAGGAGCAAGGGTCTCAAGTTGCAGTGGAGGAGGTCTAGGTTGGATGTTAGGAAACACTATTTCATTAGTAGGGTGGTGAAGCACTGGAATGGGTTGTGGTGGAATCTCCATCCTTAGAGGTTTTTAAGGCCTGGCTTGACAAAGTCTTGGCTGGGATGATTTAGTTGGTGTTGGTCCTGCTTTGAGCAGGGGATTGGACTAAATGATCTCATGAGGTCTCTTCCAACCCTAATATTCTATAATTCTATGATAAGCTTTCGTGGGCTATAAGCTCAATATTTAACTGATACTTCTGTTGTGGTTGTGGTGCCAAGCTGGGATGTTGTAGCACAGTGGGTCTGCCTGAGAAGGAATTAAAAATAAATTTTGAATTTAAAATATCTGGAATGCTTCTCCCAGTTAATTTTTGGGGGCAGTTTGCATATACCTCTACAATGGAGGGATTCTTGCAAAAATTTTTACAGATCTGCTTCAAGGACATTACTTAACATTTCCATCTTCAAAACATTGCATAAGCTTTATCTAATTATTTCTCACTCTTGTTTGAGTTACTATTATCCATATTTACAGATGAAGAATCTAATGCAAAGAGTTTGATCTGCCCAAAACTAAAGTAGTAAGCTACTGTCAAAGCAGGAGTTGCAATTTGAGAGATCCTGGCTTGTAGCCCCATACATAGTCTGTTAGACCTATCTCCTTATGTAATGAATGGTATACTTAGCCTGCATATATAGGATTTTTTTAAAGAGTTAAATAAGACCTTGATTTGAAAGATCTAGATAGCAGCTCTGCCAAGAGCAGATTGGATGACCCTCGTGCTGTGGTTTTGCACAGCTAGCTGATTGTGTGATGCAATACTTCATATACATTGTTATCTTCATGGGGGAGAGGTGGGAGAAAACATATTGACAAGCAAGAGAAATATATTGGTACACGTTAGAGTGAAAAGAATGGAAAGGTAGGGTCTCTTCCTCGTGAAATTCAGGCTAATATATAATATAAGCCACACGCTGAACAGGCCACCAAAGGCTCAACATTGATCTTCGCCTTTGTTATCACTGTGGTTGAAACTTTAACAGTGTTATAAAACAATGCTGAAGATGCAACAGTAACCATCTGTATAATAGTTTTATAGATTATCTTTGTCCACAGAAAACCCATTTTCCTGTTGGACAAGAAAACTGTATTGGAAATGTATTAAGAATAACAATATAGTGTGGACAGGGTGATAGGCATGCGTACCTTGCCATTTATATTGTAAGTAGAGCATCTAATTTTATTAACTGCATGTGAATCGAGGGTCCCATTTACCCCACTGTTCCAATTTGTGGTGTAAATAGAACCTTCATTACAGTGGTGTAGGGAATATAAATAGCGAGCTAGAACAATGTTCCCACTACAGATTGGCATCAAGTTGTAACAGACTCCCTGACTTCTTACTGCTGTATGCCAGTTCTGTTGCCCTCCATTAAAGATGCTGCATTTCCTTAGTGCTTTACATATATACTTTTAAATCTTTGGGGATGAAACGTGCAATAAATATAAGTCATAAATATAAGCGTGCAATAAATAATACACATGTGGTAGCTGACACACAAACTGTTGCTGAGAAATGTAGAAACTTGTGACAGATTTACATGTATAACTGTCGTGATATCAAGTATCAGAGAGGTAGCCGTGTTAGTCTGGATCTGTAGAAGCGACAAAGGGTCCTGTGGCACCTTAGAGACTAACAGAGGTATTGGAGCATAAGCTTTCGTGGGTGAATACCCACTTCTTCGGATCCGAAGAAGTGGGTATTCACCCACAAAAGCTTATGCTCCAATACCTGTTAGTCTATAAGGTGCCACAGGACCCTTTGTCGTGATATGTGGATTTTGAACTCTGAATACAGTATCTTTTAACTTTCTGTCTCCATAGGGAAATGGGAAGCTTGCTTAGTTAAATTCCTGCTGTGGTACTGTAAATCCCTTAAGAATACCGAAGGGGAAACAATGTGCTGAACCAGCTGACTTTACTTTTGAAATGTGACCTTTCTCAGTGGCTTTCTTGTTTTCTGGTTGACAGTCTGACTTTCTAGAAATTTCCTTACATGGTTGCTCTGTATATCTGTTTGGATATCTGTACATGAAATAACTCCATAACTACATCTGATTGAGGGTGTTGGGGGGGGAAAAAGGCAGCAACTGGGAACCCAGATTAAAAGACCCAGAATGAAAAGTTTCAGACCTAGAGGTAACAGCAGACGGATGTGATTTGAGTTTGTCTGAACTAAAGACAATAATTTTTTAAAAAAGTCTAGGTTAGATTTGTTTGAGAATAAGCAGAGGAGCAGAAATATGAGACTTGTGGGTTTTCAATCTAAACAGTTAATTTGTAACTGGGAAAATTTTGTGTCAACATGGATGCCAGAGGCCTTTGGGGTCCAGAGCCTCCCATTACTGCTGCGCCTGAATTTAGCTATTTTCTTTCCTGTGAAGGGAATAAGGAAACATCTGCACTTTCCTGATTTCCTGTCGATCGATTGGTGATCACAGTAAGATCTTCTGAGCCCCAAGAAAAGCAGATGTTGATGTTATGAGAACTCCCTGATCCCTTTTTCCTAATTATACCTCAGCCTGGAGGGAGTTGTAGGGGAAGTGCTATGAGACATTAAATGAAAGGACTGGTTCAGGAATATGCTCTTTGTTTCTAAACCGATTATGGACCCAATTCTCTGTTGTGCCACAACATTTTTATGCTGATTTGACTCCGCTGAACGACACTTTTCTACATTTTTGATCCTGCTGGAAGCTAATTGCTTCCTTGATGAAGTGTACATTTCAGCCATGGAGTCTCAAGTCTTCCAACTGTTCATAGAATTGATACAGCACGTGCATCAATCATAGAAATGTAAGGCATCAATCATAGAAATGTAGTCCATCCCCCATGCTGAGGAACAATTAAGTGTATACCTAGACCAGGGGTTGGCAATCTTTCAAAGAAGAAGAGCCTTTTTTTTTTTTTTTTTTTTTGTCTCTGACCAAAATGTTTCGAGAGCTGCATTGCATGCAAAACTACTTGTAGAGTTAGAATTTATCAACTAATAATAATTGAACATATTAAAATTATTACTACTCACCACTACTTTTAATGCAACTTCTGCTGTTGGACATCTTTAGAGAGTTGTTCAATGTTTGGTGACTATGCCGTGATTTTAATTTTCAAGCAGGACTCGCAAGTTTGGCTCCTCAGTTTGTTTTTGATGAAATTCATGTTGGAAAACACTTGTTTACAGAAGTACCTTGGATCGAAGATTGGGAGAAGCCCAAATACACATTTCTTCAGCTGACTGTACATATCCAGTAGACAATTCCAAACGTTGAAAATAATCTGGTCTTGCCATTTAAAGTTGTGCATTTCAGACCACTTGTGTTGTAGCCCCAGGGTGGATTTCTGCCTTTCCAGATTTTCAAGTTCAGTGACAAGGTCTTTCAATTTTGAATTCCATAAATCCTTCTCTTGCAAGTCCACTAATTCAAGTTCAAATTGTGCTCGATCGATTCCCGCAATTGCTGAAAAATTCAGTGCAGAAGTGTCAACCTCAAGCAGTTTCAACAGAAATCACAAAGTGTCCTTTTCCCTTCTGAACTTGTGAAATCGGTCAGCAAATGCAGCTTGCATTTTGATGACTGTTTCTGCAAGGAACCTAGCGTCAATGTCAGTCGTTTGTTTATATTGCTTCAGTGTTAGGAAATGCACTAACATACCCATCTCAATGTCCCTTACAAACAAAGACAGCTTTCATTCAAATGAAAGAACTTCTTCCAAAAGCGAAATTGCAGTGTTTCCTTTTCCCTGTAGTTTCCGATTCAATACGTTTAAATGAGAAGTTCAATCCACCATGAAATTGAATTTCTGCAGCCAGTGAGGATCCGTTAGCGCAACATATATAAGGCCATTTTCTTGGAGGAACAACCTAATTTCCTCAACACATGACGCAAACGTCACCAGGACTGCACCCTTGGAAAGCCATCTTACCTTGTTATACATGAGAAGATCAGAATATTGGCTGTTAACTTCTCGAAGAAGCTCGCAAAACTGCCGATGATTGAGAGCACTTGCCATTATTTTGTTAACAATCTGTAAGACCATTTCCATTACTTTTGATATTTCCTCTGCAAAGGTTTGTGCACACAGTGCCTCCGGGTGGATTATGCAGGGAAATGAAATTACATCGTGCTCCATACTTCCTTTAAGTAAAGAAATGAAACCTTGTGACCCCTTCATGCTCGGTGCTCCATCTGTAGCAATAGAAACTATTCTGTTGATATCAATATCTTTTTGTTTCAGACATTCAGTGACAGCAGATGCAATATCTCTGTCCCAAGTTTGTCCTTTGAGTGGCAATAATGTGATCAACTCTTCTTGAGGACCTTGATCATTAACGTATCTGCCGAGTAAGGCAACCTAAGTGATGTCATCCACATTGCATGTCTCATTGCAGGCAATAGAAAAATCTGTTGCTGATCTAATGTCTCTAACCTGCTGGCTGGTTAAGTCTGTGGCCATCCCAGTAGTTCTGTCCTTTATAGTCTTCGCAGATAATGGCATTTCTCTTATTTTCTTAACTGTTTCATCTTCGTTTTTAAAATTGCTGAAGAGGTGCTCAGATGTTTTAATGAAACATTCTTTCACATATTCTCCATATGTGAATGTCTTCCCTCGTTTAATGATTTCTTGAGCTGCCATGATTCCATCCATTTAGCAAATGTACATCTTGTTTGCTCTGCTTTGCGTCGGAGCGCCTCTACTGCTTTTTTCCTTGTATCGCCAGCTGGATAGGTTTCAGCAAATATCCAATGTTTCTTTTCAAAATGTCTTTCTAGGTTTGATTTCTTATTGTTGGATAGTTTCTTGTTGCAAATGAAGCACACCAGGAGTCCGGCTGAACTCGATAGAAAAGCATAAGACTCAGTCCAGTCATTTTGAAATTCTCGATGTTTGTCTTCTATCTTTCTCTTTTTGATTGGTTTTTATTTTTTTTTATTTTTTTTTGGATTGAAGGTATTTATCTGATCTATGTTATTTCTGACGCTAGACTTTTTCAATCTGTTGGATGTTGGAACATATATAAGTAAAGACAGAGCACATCCGCTTCCTTTTCACAAAAATTCCAAGCGTTTTATTGGTAGACAACAGTTGCCTTGGTAATGAGCCATTTTAATATAAACAGGAGGGGGCTGGGGCAGGGAATTGGGGTGCAGGAGGGGGTGCAGAGTCTGGGAGGGAGTTTGGCTGCAGGAGGAGGTCCTGACCTGGGGCTGGGGATTGGGGTATGAGAGGGGGTGTGAGGTTCAGGCTCTGGCTAGGAGGTGCTTACCACAGGTGGCTCCTGGCTGGCAGCACATCAGAGCTCTGGCAGGCTGCCTGCCTGCCCTAGCCCCACGCCGCTCCCGGAAGCGGCTGGCTGCTTGCACATCTCTGCACGCCCCGCTGGGGTGGGGGAGGCGGCTCCACGTGCTTCCCCTGCCCCCAGTTCCATCCTCACAGCCTCGGGGGCAGTGCTTGTGGGCGCTGGCAGCGCATGGAGACCCTCTGCCCCCCCAAGGGGCGTGCCGAGACATACCAGCAGCCAGTCGCTTCCAGGAGCAGCGTGGGACAAGGGCAGGCAGGCAGCCAGCCTGCCTGAGCCCTCCTGCACTGCTGGCCGGGAGCTGCCTGTGGTAAGTGCCTCCCGGCCAGAGCCTGCACCTCACCCCCACAAAAAAAAACGGCTGCCTGCAAGGGGGCAGCCAAAGAGCCTCATGCAACTCTGGAGCCGCAGATTGCCGACCCCGACCTAAACCATCCCTCACAAGTGTTTGTCTAATCTCCAATGTTGGGGTCTCTTCAACCTCCCTTGGAAGCCAGTTCCAGAACTTTACTACCCTTGCAGTTAAAAAGTTTTTCTTAATATCCAAGCCAAGTGTCCTTTGCTGCATACTAAGACAATTATGTGTTGCCCTCCTCACAGTGTACATAGACAACAATTAATCACCATCCTCTTTATAACAACCTTCTACATATTTGAAGTGTATTATCATGTGTCCCGCTCCGACTTCTCGTCTCTAAACCAAGATGACCAGTTCTAATGCTGGCTTCACCATAATACTCTGCCAGTGTGCCTCAAACCTGTTCTCACTGGCCACCTGTAGCAGTGGAAGGGTAATTATTTCTCCGTGATAGATTAGTTTGTTAATGGAGACTGTCAATAGTAGTGTTTGTTAGTATCAATTGTGGTGGGAGGTAGGCATCTGTCAAATAAGAACTAGTCCAAGGCTACCCAACTGCTTTGTATACACTATTGAACAGTTTTAGTAGGTGGGAGTACATTTTGGCTTTACTGACTTTGACTAGAAACTTTTCACTCTTCATTTGTATGGTAATTTGCTAGGAAAATTGATCATTGATTATTGCTGAGTGTTCTGCCTTAGAGTACGTTGAATCAGTGCTGTTGGTTTTGAATGTTTTGCAGATACTTTATTTTTATGGACAATAATCATTTAATGCATGATGAGTACAAACTAGGGGGTTGAAACATATCAGTGGTATATGGTTTGTGATCTCTGACTTGACTAACTTTTTAGTATTGTTCTTGAAAGTAAATTCCATGAGACACCATGTGATGATACCAGTTATTGGGGATCTGTCTATGCTGGATCCATGCTAATGGTGCTGGTTGGCTGTTCGGTTGTGGGGTTTTCTTGTGTGTGTGGTATTTTCCGTATACATTTTAGAACTAATGACTGCTCAATTTATTACAATATATTATTCACATCTACTTCCCCTAGGAGCCTGAAGACTCTTGTTACCGGACATAGCTTTTGCAGCATCAGTGCAGATCCCTGCAGAGCTAAGTAACCATACCATACCATGCTATCCTTACTTCTGCACTGCTGCTGATGGCAGAACTGCCTTCAGAGCTGGGTGGCCGGCCGGCCAGCAGCTGCCACTTTCCAGCCGCCTAGCTCTGAAGGCAAGGAAAAAGGATGAGCAAGAACCAAAAAAAAAGACATCGTATCTGGGAAAACCTAGACATATGGTAGCCCAATTTTTTGTGATCTCACAACCCCCCCCTAAAAGAGCCTTGCAACCCACTTTTGGGTCAGGACCCACAGTTTGAGAAACGGTGCTCTAAGTTATCAGTTATACTAATCATGAGTGTTATGAGTAACAGTAGTAGACTTTAAAAAAAGACTTTCAGAGAGAACTGTGGTTTAGGTTCAATGTCTCTTTAAAATATATTGGTAGTATTATGTGAACATGACCCGTTTGAATGAAGAGAAGGTATTCACTAGCTGTCTTTTAAATGGTTAATTTCTTACTATTATCTAGTACATTATCTAGCTTGTCTATCGTCCTTTTCAGGGAAATGGAGCCCAGAGTGAGCTTGGGACTTTTGTTATAACACCTGTTTCCCACATCCTCATGCCTTTCTGAAAAAAGTCTCCTTGGCTGAATCTTTTCATGTTTGATCTAAGCCCAGAAATAAATTGTTATGGAAAATCTGAAGAAAATCTCATCAACCATTTTTGAGATATTGGGGAATGGGAAAAGTATATATTTTTTAGTCTCTTCAGGCTTTTTTCTTTCATTGATAACTTGGCCCATTTGCTTAGCAAATTTTTTAAGACTCATATGCAAAATGGTGAGTTTATGGGCAAGATTTTCAAACATGACTAGTGATATTTGGTTTCCCAAACTCAGACATCTTAACAGGATTTGTTTGTTAGAGGGGAGGCTCAATAGTTCAATTGTTAAATTTTGAAGAGAGTGGGGGTTAAGGGTAAATCACTTCTGAGCATCCTTAGCAGTGTCTGCTAAGATTCTAACAGAATTTAATGAAATCCTGTTTTCTTATGCCATCACATTGCATTTTCCCTGGACCGATAAGCCCACTGGTTGCTGCTAGCATAGCTTGCAGGGGGTAGAGTTCATGGTCACATCTTTGTTATAAAAATCAACAGTGTTGGGGGGACCCAATTATAGCACAGTTGAACCATATGAGGAGACAACATTGTTTCTTCTTGCAGGATAGCAGGGGTTGTGCTGTAATCATGTCCCTGAAACATTTTATAGCCTTGGATCTCTCCAAGGCTGTATCCTGAGTTGGGCAATGTTTTCAAAGTGACAGCCCTATGCCAAGTTTTAGGATTGTTTTGAGCCATTTCAAAGTTGTAGCAACAGTTTAACAGCACACAGCAACTGTACTCAACAATTCAGGAATGGAAGAATACAATTTCCTGCTGATTTGGAGGGGGAATTTAAGTAGACTGTAAAACAGCACACACAATTATGCTCTGTGCAGATGATGCTCTTGTATTTGTATTAAGCCTTAGGTTACCATTCCTAATCTTATAATCACTGTTAATAAATTGGGAGACACCTCAGAACATAAAATTAATTGGGGTTTATCAGAAATCTTAGGCATTAACAAATATGCCCACAAAGGTCTTTTCTAAAGTTGGGACTTTCAGTGGCAGTCCTTTTACATGAAATATTTAAGACTACTGATTCACAGTAATATTCAGGATATCTCTAAGATATGTATAGAACCAATTATTGCCCAAGTGGCTAGCAATTTGAGGAGGTAGAATTTGTCAGTTTGTTGGGTAAAATTAATATACTGAAAATGAATGTCCTTTCCAGAATTTTGTATATCCCAAGGAATCTCCCTGTTTCTATTCCTCAAACTTATTTTAAGAAATTCAGTAATATTTTCAGAATGTTCCTTTGTGGTGCAGGTAAGAAACCTAGACTGGCTCTGAACAAATTACAGCTCCCCCTCTCTCTGGGAAAATTTTGTTTTCCCAAATTAGAAAAGTCACATCTCTTTTTTTTGTTAAGACAGGCATCTCTGTGGCTGTTAGATATGACCACACAGACTCCATGTTGGGTTCAGATTGAATGAGAAGCAGTATACCCTGTCTCCCTTTCAGGCATTGTAAGATTGAATTATAGATTTGATGGCTCTAGAGCTCCCACAATAACAGCTGTGAGGCAAATTGGTCAAACTTGGTTAGAAAGTTCTGCTTCCATCCATTCTTCCATGTAGAGGTGGTCCTGTTGAACAATCCTATCCTTAAAATAGGTGGCAAAACCTTGATGTGAAGGGATTGGATGGAGAGAGGAATTGTAACTATTTCACAGCTAATTGACCATATTAAATTTAAACCATTTGTGGATTGTCAGCAACAATTTGTCATGCCCTGCTACAGAGCATGGAAATACCTCCAATTAAAGCATTTACTTATGAATGTATTTGGATTGGATGCATTGGGAACCCCAGAACTTTTATTATTTTGGAAAAAACTTCTGGGATTTACTCCGCCAGCGGTATTCTTTTATGATTTCCTGTCCCAATTTTTTTTTGCCCAAGACTGATAATTTTTCAGTTGCTTGGAATAGAGATTTGGATACACAGGTGTCTCCAACCTAGTGGAATAAAATTGTATCTAATGTTAAAAAAGCAATTATAGACCTGAGACTCTGGTTTTTTCACCAAAAGACACTTTTTTGAATATAGGTTAATAGTAATGGGCTTCATAAATGCTGACCACTGTTGTAAATGTAACTCCCTTGGTGCTACATTAGGTTGTTTGTTTTGGGAGAGCCCTTGTTTCACAAGTTTCTGGTATGAGGTGGGTCAAAGGACCAGTTTGATATTGGATGCTAAGTAGGAGCCTGTCCCCTTAAATTTCATTCTTGGATAAGAAGAAAAAAATAGTCATACTGAGCCAGATCAGTCATCCATCTAGCCCACTATCCTGTCTTCCAGTAGTGGCCGGTACCAGATGATTCAGTGGGAGTGAACAGAACAGGGCAATTTATTGAGCGATCCATCCCCTGTCATCCCATCTTAGCTTCTAGCAGTCACAGGTTTAGGGACACCCAGAGCATGGGTTGTGTCCTTAACCATCTTGGCTAATAGCCATTGATGGAACTATTCCTGATACCTGGAGATTACCTGGTAACAAGACAGTGCGGGTTCCAACATGCAGCGTAGGTCACTAAAAAATTAATCCTGCAAAAATGAAAAAGTCGATCCCCACCAAACATTGATGCCTGGCTCAATGGTACAGATGACCTTACAGCTAATAAATGATTGGCATTCGACAGAGAGGAATACCTGAAAAATTCAAAGTGATTTGGACTGACTTTTTAGAAGTCTGTGATTAGTATAGGTCTTGAGGGATAGATATGTTACTTCCCCTCCCCTCCCTTTATCATACTCCTCTTTATTTACTTTGTGTATTTTGATGAATCTGGTATTTTGCTATATTTGTTGTATTTGGAAAAATAATAAAAATTATAAATAAAAAATAAGAGTGTAATTACCTTGGTTAAAATTTGGCTAGGATACTAGGGTTAATAACCCTTCCTTGGCAAAAAATGTCATGGGATTTTTAATTGGCGCATTTAGTCTGAAAGATGGCACCTCCAGATGCCCAGTGCACCTAATCTGACCATTTACCCTTTCATCTAACTAGACTAAAGTGAAAAATGGGAAGGAAGAGACTTGAAGAAATTGCACAAAATGTGCCTGTGTACCCATGAAAGCTGAGGGAATGAGGCAATGTTCTTTAATTATGCTGAAAAAAATCAAAATGGTAACAATTAGTTTTGCTTTTAATGTTCTTTGTAACTTGTAGGTATGTCCTTTCCATTTGTCTAAGAGGAAAAACATTTCTCTTTATATACAGACTTTAGTTCTCAGATCTTGGCAATACTATACCAAAATTTAACAGGCTGTCTTTTCTTAACCGGATGAACATATATGTTGATGCATGTTTCCTCTTCAGAGTGCTTTCTAACAGTATGTAAGTATTCTTCACAGCTACCCTGTAAGTTAAGTGTTATTTTCTTTCTACTTTGAGATTGAGATGTACAGATGAAATTTACCAAAAGCTACATAGTGAGTCATTGGAAGAGCTGAGATTAGAATTTTGGCCATCCTGACGTCTAATTCTGTGCTTGTTTCTTTAGGTTATACTGCGTTTCCTTTCTGTCAGATACAGAATGTAAGACATGGAAATGAACAGTTTGGTAAATTGGCTTGGACGAAGTCCTAGGCTGAAGCGGTCATTTTATGAACTAAAGTGTATGGAATGTTTTAGAGTCTTTGAACCAAGACAAGTATTTCTTATGTAGGCGAGGTTGCATTGATGCAGGAATCAGGAAGGCACATTTTCTTCTTGTTAAGCACTGAACAGTTCATTAGATGCATTATGGTATTATTTTTATGAAGAGTCAACAGTGTGCTTGGTGTAGCAAAGAAAAAAAATTAGTCCCAGCTCAGAGTCTGGAAGATTGGCTCACAAGACAGGGAGGAATAATTTGAAGGCTTTCAGAAATAAAAAATTAGAGCACTTCCTGTGAAATAAGGAACAGTGATGGATATGGGAGAGGATCAGCCCGGGATTGATGTTGGCATAGTTAACAGAATGGAAGGATTAGGGAATTCCATGTGTGTGTAAGCTCTCATAAAAACAGTAATGGGAAACCATGATCTGGGTTTACAGAAAGAGAGAGGACGGCATTTAGTTGAATTCTGCTGTTCTAGTCACCTGGTCATTACAAACATCCAACATCCTAGACATTTATACATGTGGAGTCAACTGACAGCATAAGAAAGAATCAAATTGACTGATACGGCAATGCTGGAGATGAAGCGTCCAAAGGATGAAAACTTTTTTGCTAGTGCAGATTGTGGGTCAGACCGTCAACTGTTAACCTCAAACATAAAATTTAAATTTAAAAAAATACGATGTTTGACAGATTTACTGCATCTGGACTTGTCGGAAGTAATGAAAACTACATGTCTGCTGTCCAGAATGGGTTTGAGGCATTGTCAGAGGTGAACAACTGAAACAAATTTAAGAATATAATTAAAACTATTGTTCTTGAATTTGGCAAAGTGCACGTTCCAAACTGAGGAGGTGTTTAACTGGTGGAAAAAATGAGTGAAGGAGAATGATTAGGAGAGTGAATAACATAGAAGAGAGTCCAAGGGACTGAGCATACAGATCCAAAGGCAGACCATTTGAGACAAGAGTGAATACATAAGGGCAAAATGTGTTGAGTTTGAGAAACACAAAGAGAGGAATAATAGGGTATATTCACAGTGGTCAGATTCGTACCAAAAAGTATCATAGAATCATAGAATCTCAGGGTAGGAAGGGACTTCAGGAGGTCATCTAGTCCAACCCCCTGCTCAAAGCAGGACCAACCCCAACTTGATCATCCCAGCCAGGGCTTTGTCAAGCCTGACCTTAAAAACCTCTAAGGAAGGAGATTCCACCACCTCCCTAGGTAACCCATTCCAGTGCTTCACCACCCTACTAGTGAAAAAGTTTTTCCTAATATCCAACCTAAACCTCCCCCTCTGCAACTTGAGACCATTACTCCTTGTTCTGTCATCTTCTACCACTGAGAACAGTCTAGATCCATCCTCTTTGGAACCCCCTTTTAGGTAGTTGAAAGCAGCTATCTAATCCCCCCTCACTCTTCTCTTCTGCAGGCTAAACAATCCCAGTTCCCTCAGCCTCTCCTCATAAGTCATGTGCTCCAGCCCCCTAATCATTTTTGTCGCCCTCCGCTGGACTCTTTCCAATTTATCCACATCCTTGTAGTGTGGGGCCCAAAACTGGACACAGTACTCTACATGAGGCCTCACCAGTGCCGAATAGAGGGGAATAATCATGTCCCTCGATCTGCTGGAAATGCCCCTACTTATACAGCCCAAAATGCCGTTAGCCTTCTTGGCAACAAGGGCACACTGTTGACTCATTCAGCTTTTCGTCCACTGTAACCCCTAGGTCCTTTTCTGCAGAACTGCTGCCCAGCCATTCGGTCCCTAGTCTGTAGCAGTGCATGGGATTCTTCCGTCCTAAGTGCAGGACTCTGCACTTGTCCGTGTTGAACCTCATCAGATTTCTTTTGGCCCAATCCTCTAATTTGTCTAGGTCCCTCTGTATCCTGTCCTTACCCTCCAGTGTATCAACCACTCCTCCCAGTTTAGTGTCATCATTTAGGGTGCAGTCTACACCATCCTCCAGATCATAGACGAAGATATTGAATAAAACCGGCCCCAGCACCGACCCTTGGGGCACTCCACTTGATACCGGCTGCCAACTAGACATGGAGCCATTGATCACTACCCGTTGAGCACGACCATCCAGCCAGTTTTCTATCCACCTTACCGTCCATTCATCCAGCCCATACTTCTTTAACTTGCTGGCAAGAATACTGTGGGAGACTGTATCAAAAGCTTTGCTAAAGTCAAGAAATAGCACATCCACTGCTTTCCCCTCATCCACAGAGCCAGTTATCTCATCATAGAAGGCAATTAGGTTAGTCAGGCATGACTTGCCCTTGGTGAATCCATGCTGACTGTTCCTGATCACTTTCCCCTCCTTTAAGTGGTTCAGAATTGATTCCTTGAGGACCTGTTCCATGATTTTTATATGGTTTGTTCTTGACAAATCCATGTTGGCTATTCCTTATAACCCTATTACTATTAGGTGCTCATGAATTGATTGTTTAATCATTTGTTCCAGGTATCGAAGTTAGGCTGACTGGTCTATAATCCTCTGGGTCCCTTACTTTTTAAAGATAGGTTCCCTGTTTGCCCTTTTCTTGTCCTTTGGGACATCATCCATCCTCCCTGAGTTCTCAAAGATCATTGCTAATGGTTCTTAAATTACTTCTGCTAGTTCCTTAAGTCCCCGATAATGAATTTTATTAGGCCCTGCCAACTTGAATACATTTAACTTATCTAAATATTCTTTCCCTCTTTTGGCTTGCGTTCCTTCTTCCTTGTTGTTAATATTAATTATGTTGAGTATCTTGTCACCATTAACCTTTTTAGTGAAGACTGAGCAAAATAGGCATTATAAACTTTGTTGCTAATTAGCTTTGAGAATTTGAATATTTTGTATTCTAGACTTATTGTAGTTTTTAATGACTGTAACTGAAATTTCTCAAAGTGCAACCTATGTAATGAAGACTGACAAAATAAAGTAATGGAGAAAGATGCCTTTATTCTTTTTCATCTGTTTATGTTGAACCCTTATGTAAAACTGAGACATGTAATTACAGAAAACAGGTGCTTTATTATAGCCTATCACTTGTGAGGTGCTTCTATTGTTTTGTAGAGCAGAAAACATGTCCTTCAGTGCTTCAGGTAATCATATGAAAACAAAAATAATGAGAGAAGCCTTTCCTCCCTATTTAAAAAATAAATTAAAAAGGCTATTCACATTTTGCCCTTGTTCATTAGGGTCAAGATTTCAAAAACCAGGAGATCGTATCACATTGAAGTATGGCTCCAAAATACCTGTTTCAGTAGCTTCTCTTGGCTTGCTGTTTACTGTTGGCTGCTTGACAAAGATAGATTATTAGGCCGTTTCCTTAATTTGAAGCATCTGAGTGATCCCACTGATATCAGTGAGACTGCTTATTAGCTTAAAGCTAAGTGTTGGCAGTATTGGTGTGATTGACGATAGAAATGTGACATGCACAATAAGTTAATAGTATGAAGAAAATGATTTGTCGTCCTGGAAACAATATTCAAAATAGGTGGAATTTTGACAGCAAAAGTTGCTAGATACTTTGTTGGTACAAGCAAATACCTACATAATCAAGCACGCTAACGGTAAGTGTAGTGGACCCTCACCCTGGAGGACGAAGGCCACTCGGTCCAGTCCTGTTTGGCCAGAACCAGAGTCCGCAGGACAGTGTAGAGCCCCCAGTGGGGCGGGGTAACATACAGCCCCTGTCAGGAGTTAGCCCAATCTGGGCGACTAAAACTGTTGTCGCTTAAACCGAGGCTACAAGTGGGCTGGGGCCTGGGCTTGAGGAGGCTCAGGCAGTCTGGAATCAAACAGACTCAGGGCTGGCTTTAGCCTGGGCAGTGCTCAGGCAGCCAGCAGGCAAGCAGTCTATACGCAGGCTGGCGCCTGGGCTTGTGAAGGCTCAGGCTGCCAGCAAACAATACAGTCTTAAAGCAGCTGGCTTTTGCCTGGGCGGGGCTCAGGCAGCCAGCAAACAGTCTATAGGTAGGCTGGGGCTTGGGCTTGGAGGGGCTCAGGCAACCAGCAAACAATACAGTCTTAGCCCTGGTCTACACTACGAGTTTAGGTCGAATTTATTAGCATTATATCGATTGATCTGTGCACCCGTCCACACGACGAAGCCATTAACATCGACTTCTAGGGCTCTTAAAATCGATCTCGCCACTCCACCCCCAACGAGGGGATTAGCGCTTAAAGCGATATTGCAGAATCGAACTAGGCTTAGTGTGGACGCAATTCGACGGTATTGGCCTCCTGGATCTATCCCACAGTGCAACATTTGACTGCTCTGGACAGCAGTCTGAGCTCGAATGCTCTGCCCAGGTACACAGGAAAAGCCCCGCGAACTTTTGAATTTCATTTCCTGTTTGGCCAGGGTGGTGAGCTGCAGGTGAGTGCAGATCTCATCAGCAGAGGTGACCATGATGGGAGTCCCAGAACCGAAGACGAGCTCCAGCATGGACCGAGCGTGAGGTACACGATCTGATCGCTGTATGGGGAGACGAAACCGTGCTAGCAGAGCTACGGTCCAAAAGAAGAAACGCCAATACATATGCCAAAGTCTCCAAGGGCATGCAGGACAGAGGCTACAACAGGGACGCGCAACAGTGCCGCGTTAAAATTAAGAAGCTCAGGCAAGCCTACCAAAAAACCAGAGATGCAAACAGCCGCTCTGGGTCAGAGCCCCAGACATGCCGCTTCTATGATGAGCTGCATGCAATTCTAGGGGGTGCAGCCAGCACTGACCCACCCATGTGGTATGACTCTGTATGTGGATCATCAGAAACCACCGAGGAGCATGTTCGGGAAGAGGAAGATGATAATGATGCTGAAAATAGCTCCCAGACACAGCAAGGAAGCGGAGAAGCCCTTTTCCCCGAGAGCCAGGAACTCTTTGTCACCCTGGAGCCAGTACCCTACGAACCCACCCAAGGCGTGCTTGATGCCGGAGAAGAGACCTCTGGTGAGTGTTCCTCTGTGAAATTAATACATGTTTTATAAGCAAGCGTGTTTAATGATTAATTTGCGGCCAGTACAGCTACAGCTACTGGAAAAGTCTGTTAACATGTTCGGGGATGGAGTGGAAATCCTCCGGGGACATCTCCAGAAAGATCTCCTGGATGTACTCCCAAAGCCTGTGCAAAAGGTTTCTGGGGAGGGCAGCCTTATCCTGTGCTCCGTGGTAGCACACTACCACGCCAGGCCAGTAGCACGTAGTCTGGAATCATGGCATTGCAAAGCATGGCGGCGTATGGTCCCGGTGTTTGCTGGCATTCAAGCAACATCCGTTCTTTATTTCTCTGTGTTATCCTCAGAATGATATCATTCATGGTCACTTGTTTGAAATAGGGGAATTTTATTAAGGGGACATTCAAAGGGGTCCGTCCCCGCTGGGCTGTTTGCCTGTAGCTGAACGGAAATCTTCCCCATTGTGACCCACGCGGTGGGGGGAGGGGGAACAGCGAACATCTTGGATGTGTGTGTGTGGAGGGTGTCCATTAGGTTCGCGCTGCACGTTAACCCGAAAACCACAGCCCCTCCCTTTTCAATTGCCAACCCGTTTTAAATGGCCAACCCAACGGCTGTTTGTTATGGGAAATGAGGGGGTTGCTGTTTGAAAACAATCCCACATGTTATGAAGGTTAAAGAAGCCTATAGACTGTGGCTTACCATGGCTGCCTGCAAGCTGAATTCTGTTGCCTGCCGGACCTGCTTGTGTGATCTCTCACACCAAACCGGCAGACCCTCAATATAAGAGGCAAAGTGCAACCTTGGACCAAATGCACATGTGTTATGTAATGTTTGGAGCATTGTTCTCTAAATGTGTGTCTTTTAAACTACTCCTCTCCCATTTGTTTCCTCCCGCAGCTGCAGATGTTTCAACGCCACCCCTTTCATCACCGTCCCAGAGGCTAGCGAAGATTAGAAGTAAAAAAAAAAACAACTCGAGACGATATGTTCTCAGAGCTCATGCAATCCTCCCACACTGAAACTGCCCAGCAGAATGCGTGGAGGCAGACACTGCCGGAGTCCAGAAAGGCACAATTTGATTGCGAGGAGAGGTGGCGTGCTGAAGAGAGTAGGTGGCGTCAGCATGCTGAGAGAAGGCAGGATGCAATTCTGAGGCTACTGGAGGATCAAATGGAAATCCTCCGGCTTATGGCTGAGGAAAGGCGTATGGATCAGGAAAGGCCGCCTGAGCCCAGACCGCCGCTACAGCCCCTGTGTAACCAACAGCCCTCCTCCCCGAGTCCCATAACCTCATCACCGAGACGCCCAAGAACGCGTTTGGGCAGCCTCCGTGCACCCAACCACTCAAGCCAAGAGAACAGTCCAAGCAACAAAAGGCTGGCATTCAATAAGTTTTAAAGTGCTGTGTGTCCTTGTCCTTCCCTCATCCCTTCCTCCACCACCCATCCTGGTGCTTCCCTTCCTCCACCACCCATCCCGGGCGACCGTGGCAGTTACCCCCATATTTCCCCCTATTTGTTTGACGAATTAATAAAGAATGCATGATTTTTAAGCAACAATGACTTTATTGCCTCTGCAAGCGGTGACCGATGGGGGGAGGGCAGGGTGGTTTGGTTAAAGGGAAGTAGAGTGATTCAAGGGGCGGGGCTTTTCATTAATGGGAAAAAACAGAACTTTCACACAGCATCCTGGCCATTCATGAAACTGGTTTTCAAAGCTTCCCTGATGCGCAAATCACCCTGCTGTACTCTTGTAATAGCCCTGGTGTCTGGCTGCGCATAACCAGCGGCCAGGTGATTTGCCTCAACCTCCCATCCCACCATAAACGTCTTCCCCTTACTCTCACAGATATTGTGGAGCGCACAGCAAGCAGTAATAATAATGGGAACATTGGTTTCGCTGAGATCTAACCTAGTCAATAAACTTCGCCAGCGAGCCTTTAAACGTCCAAATGCACATTCCACCACCATTCTCCACTTGCTCAGCCTATAGCTGAAAAGGTCCTAACTACTGTCCAGGCTACCTGTGTATGGCTTCATGAGCCATGGCATTAAGGGGTAGGCTGGGTCCCCAAGGATAACTATAGGCATCTCAACATCCCCAACGGTTATTTTCTGGTCTGGGAAGAAAGTCCCTTGCTGCAGCAGCCGAAACAGACCAGAGTTCCTGAAGATGCGAGCGTCATGTACCTTTCCCGGCCATCCCATGTTGATGTTGGTGAAATGTCCCTTATGATCCACCAGTGCTTGCAGCACTATTGCAAAGTAACCCTTTCGGTTTATGTACTCGCTGGCTTGGTGGTCCGGTGCCAAGATAGGGATATGGGTTCCGTCTATCGCCCCACCACAGTTCGGGAACCCCATTGCTGCAAAGCCATCCAGTATGAGCTGCACATTTCCCAGACTCACAACCCTTGGTACCAGCAGCTCGGTGATCGCCCTGGCTACTTGCATGACAACAGCCCCCACTGTAGATTTTCCCACTCCGAATTGATTCGCGACTGACCGGTAGCTGTCTGGCGTTGCAAGCTTCCACAGGGCTATCGCCAGTCGCTTCTCTACTGTGAGGGCTGCTCTCATCTTGGTGTTCTGGCGCTTCAGGGCAGGGGAAAGCAACTCACAAAGTTCCATGAAAGTGCCCTTACGCATGCGAAAGTTTTGCAGCCACTGGGATTCATCCCAGACCTGCAGCACTATGTAGTCCCACCAGTCTGTGCTTGTTTCCTGGGCCCAGAATCGGCGTTCCACTGTATCAACAAGCCCCATTACCACCATGATGTCCACCTTGCGGGGGGGCCTTTTTTGAGAGAGGTCTGTGTCCATGTCCTCATCACTGTCCTCAGGGCGCTGCCATCGCCTCCTCGCCTGCTGTAGCTGTAGCAGCTCCTGGTTCTCATTCTCCATATACTCCTGGACAATGCGCGTGGTGTTCATAACGGCGATAACAGCCACGGTGATCTGATCGGGCTCCATGCTTTCCCTGGTATGGTGTCTGCAGGACAGCAGAGTGGGAGCAGAAGCGGCGGGTGGATAACAATGGTGTCAGCAATATGGCGCCCGCATGAAAAAAGGCGCGAAAGGATTTTGGGCTCCCCCCTCCGCTGCTTTCTCTGAGGGAGGGGGGAGCAATGGTTAGGCTCCTTTCCTTCTAGCAGCAGATGGTTCAATAGGCTTGATATCTATCATCATCTCCTGGCCCCCTCAGGGATTGAACTCGCAACCCCGGGTTTAGTGGGCCAACGCTCAGATCGCTGTGCTATCCCTCTCCCCGTGTTCCAGGCAGTACTGAATCTCCCTTAAACAAAACGTAAAAAAGAGAATGACCAGAGTCACTCTGGTCACTCCCATTTATGTCCAAGTGCCCCCGGCCAGCCACACCATAGGCCGCCAGCCAGGAGCACACGAATTTCAAGCATATTGTACGATCTGCAGCTGTGTAGTCCCACGACTATGATCATTTATGGCCTATTGCACCATCTGCAGCTAGAAGGCAAGGAGCTTATGCTGTGTAGTCCTGCGACTATCAGCCTCAGGTGGAATGGCCCCCTCAAGGATTGAACTCGCAACCCCAGGTTTAGCGGGCCAACACTCAGAACGCTGAGCTATCCCTCTGCCTGTATTACAGCATGACTGAATCCCCACTAGACCTAATGTCCAGGCGTACGCTGGAGATGTACGGTAATTGTGAGCTGGGCAGGCTTCCGTAGCAAACCCGGAAACCCCGGAAAAAAGGCGCGAAAAAGATTGCTTTCACGGAGGGAGAGAGGGACGTTTGATGGCTTGACGACATGTACCCAGAACCACCAGCGACAATGTTTTCTGCCCCATCAGGCTTTGGGATCGCAACCCAGAATTCCAATGGGCGGCGGAGACTGCGGGAACTGTGGGATAGCTACCCGCAATGCAACGCTCCGAAAGTCGGCGCTAGCCCCGCTACTGTGGACACAGTCCGTCGACTTCATGGTCTTAATGCTCCTTAGTGGGGGGGACACACAATCGATTCCATAAATTCAGGTTTTAAAATATCGACTTCTATAATTTCGACCTAATTCTGTAGTGTAGATGTACCCTTACATTTGTGCCTGGGAAGGGAGGTGCCTTCTCCACAGCAGGAGCTTCCCAGTGCCAGATAGGAGTTGGCCTCTTCATTGGGATGGGGCGGGGGGAAGTGGGCCCAGCCTACTCCACTGCGTCCCAGCCCAGGGCCCTAGCAGGGGTAGGGTTGGTTGCCCCTGCATCGGCGGGGATCCAGCTGCAACATGCCGACTCAGCCATACCTAGCTTTGCAGTCAGCAGCATGGTGACTGCCCCTGCGCCACTTCTTGCCTCCCCAGGGGTTGGTACCTCTGGTCTCCTAGCCTTGTCTGGCTCCTCAGGGTACCTGGTGGCAGGCACTCCAGGCCACTCCTCGTCAGCGTCCGGGGCTTGGGCACAGCCAGGCATAAGGTCCCCTCCGGGCTGCTGCAGAACAGGTGGAGCATCCTTCTCCTCTGCAGGTTCTGCCGCAATTGGGCTGCAGGGCCTGCCTTTTATACTTCCAGCCCCGCCCCTGTATTTCCGGCGATGGGGACGGGGTGACCTAGGCTCCGCCCTCCAAGGGGAGTGTAGTGGACCCTTGCTCTTCCCGGAGGAGGGAGGTCACTCCGCCTCACTAAAGTAAGTCTACACTGCACTTAGACACTCATGGCTGCCCCATGTTAGCTGACTTCGGCTCCTGGGGCTCAGGTTAAGGGGCTGTTTAATTGTGGTGTAGGCATTCCGAGTCGGGCTGCAGCCTGAGCTCTGGATCCTTCCTACTTTGCAAGGTCATAGAGCCTGGGTTGCAGCCCAAGCCTGAACGTCTACACTGCAGTGAAACATCCCTTTAGCCTGAACCCTGCGAGCCTGAGTCAGCTGGCATGGATCAGCGGCGTGTTTTTAATTGCATTGTAGACATACCCTAAAGTCAAAGTGAGTGCTTACAAGTAGTGTCAGCATTCTGCTCTATGAAGTCTCTCTTTTAAAAGGAGACACTAGGGGGCAGTAAAAGCATTTTTGTAGCTGCCGGACTGTCTTGCCATAGCTTCTACAGTCCAATTAGAAAATAATATACAGGAACCTGAAGTGATCAGTTTGGAAACAGTTTTGGTAGTAAATAGTCATGTATGAGGTTTGTTATATTCATATTTAGAAAATTATTTCATAACTGAAAACTATACAAACCATTGCGACTGTTACTATTGTTGCTTGTATTTTGGTGATGCACAAAGGCCCCACTGGTCTCTATTGTGCTAGACTTTGTACAAATATATAGGAAAACACAGTCCCTACCCCACTGCTTATCAGGTGATAGCCAGGAATTTGAATTAATGAAATACATCCTGAAAAACTATTTGCATTGAAAATGGAAACTGGTTCTCTCCCCCCTCCCCCACCCCCAACAAATAGAAGACTGACTTGGAGAAATTGGAAGAAACATAACTTTGTGAAAACCTGACATTCATATGCCAAAGAGCTTTCATGTGGAAGTTATCAAAAACAAATTCTCAATTTATGTGTAAAGTGTAGGGCCATCACTCTGCACAAAAATTCAGTTACAGTGTATGAAACTGCTGAAGGCTTAGCTCCCAGGCTTCTTTATTATGTACAAATATAAACATATTTCCTTTCCATACAGGGAAATGTGCTCTTATAATATTGATATAATTGACAAAAGAAAGCTTATAGTAAGAAAGCTTACTATGTGTCTAACGAATTACAATGGAATAATTATTCTGTTTAATATTGTTGTATATTGGTTTAGATCAGTGGTTCTCAAACTTTTTGTTTTGGCGACCCCTTTCACACAGCAAGCCTCTGAGTGCAGTCTCCCCCCTATATAAATTAAAAATGGGGATTTTAAATTTAATTTAATTTTAATTTAATTTAATGTGGGCATGGGGCTGACAGCCTGAACCCTGCCAGTCATGGGGCTGACAGATTGTGACCTCCAGGTAATAATCTCATGACCCCCCCCAAGGGTTTGCAACCCCCAGTTTCAGAACCCCAGGTTTAGATAACTGAGGTGGATCCTTTCTGTCACCAGGTGCCAGATACAAACTATAGAATCTAAAGGCAAACTGAAGATTTTTTTAAAAAATTGGCTTGTGTCCTATTTTTTTTTAATTGCTGCTTTATAATATACAAAGAAGATGTGAGTCTTTTTTTTTGCTGGTATTTTAGCTTATAAATGTCAGGAGTGTTAGCTCAGTTTTGTTGGCAAATAGTGGGTGTCTTGTTAGCTCTCTAGGATTGCTGGTACTTTAACAAAGGTTTCCTTTCTCCAAAATGTTAGTTTAATTTCATTGTGTTTTTAAAAAAAAGTTTTTTAACCAATATAACTGAAATTGCCTTGTCCTCTCAATCAACTAACTTTTGTCGTCTTGAGTCTTGCGATTGCACAGCTAGTGAAAAGGTGACAACAACATTATAAACTGTTGTTCTAAGGTGGTCAGGACCTTAATGTGTAAGGTAAAAAAATAACAAGCCGAACGCCTTACCTCCTTCACTCCAAATAATAATTATAACAAACAAACACTCCAAGTCTTTCTAGTTGTCTTCATTCACCATAAAAAAATCACAAAAAGAAAAAAAAAGTAGAAGCTTGTATTCTTCCCTGTGTTGCAGGCCAGCTTTAAGCAACTTCATTCCCTTGTATAAGAGGATGTTGCTAGTTCAGTCTGCTGTTAGTCCTGTCTCCTAGAGAAGGATGATAAAATCTTGCTGCCTGCATCATCTGAATGTCTTTGAGCCTATTGTTGGTCTCTGGACTCCCTGCCTGAGATTTCCTCAGCCTCGCAGCCTCCCTTCGCATTTGCCACTCGGTTTTAGGATGTCCATGGTAAAGTGAAGAGCAAAGGCCTGCCACTCTTGTGTACTGCTGAACTGCTTCTTTGTTGCTCAGATCTGTGGACACAAAGTGAAGTTTGTTTGTGAAAGGTGCTAGGCTGATACCACTTGAAGACTGTAGCAACAGTACAAGTTCAGTCTTCACTCAGAAGTAAATAGTATATGTAATTGTGATGGCAGAAACAGATCAGTTTAAAAGGCAAATCACGTCAATGTTAGACTTCACACTAAATTACACATTCTTTGTTTGATGAACATGAATAAAGAGCTGTACTCAGAAATTCCTCAATATCCTAGTGATTTTTTTATTGTACTAAGCAGAAAAAGAAGATAATATATCTTTTAACTGTTAAGCTATATCTGAATTGTACCAATTAAGATATTTAAAGCAATTAATTCTTTTACCTTTTTCGAAACTGAGTGCTGATATTTCATATTTATCAGAAAGACACAATATGCTATAGATTTACATATCTCGAGAACTGTCTGGGTTTAACTTGAAAGATAAACTGGACTTTTTTATTTCTGGGATAAGAGAAGTCAAAACTGATATAATGAACTGTTTCTTTCTCAGGTTAATAATCTATCTCTTCAAGCTGCCATATGTGATTTGGGTTTATTAGGATATATCTGCCACTTGCAAGAGGTCTTGTGTAGAGCAGAACCAATTAGGGAATTCAGAGAAACTGTTCTCTATGAAGAAAGCTCATGTATGTCAAGCTAAGAATATTGTCATTGTAATGATCAACTGATTTTCACTTTTAGTCAGTGCTATCATTTCACGTATAAATAATCACCTTGTTTCCTGCCAAATAAATGCCAGAATCATAAGCAGCCCTATTGTCTATTGTTTTCTCAAGCAATATGAATATATTTTCCCCAGTGATAACACTTCTTTAAATAGATTGTTTTATCTGAAAAGATAGATGTATAATTAGTCCATGTATCCCTGAGCATTCATCACTATGGGAAATTCCAAAAAATAAATACTAATCAGGCTCAAAAATCTAAAGTAGGAATAACTAACTTAAGCATCCTCAATATCTACAAATTTTGTGTCCATTTGTAATGTGTGCCTCTATGTAATGATTAAAAAAGCCGCAATGATACAAAATACAAAATTAACCATTAAAAAAAACATATTTAGACTCCCCATTGCTGTTGATTTCAAACCCTACTTGCTGTAAGAATTTGTTGTTATTGTAAAGTTCTTTTAATGTTAAACCTGTTTTGACACCATTTATTCTACATTTAAGTTTTTAAACTCTTTATAAGAAAGATGTAGCCCTCCCTACCACCACCATCACACACCCATACTACTTGCTTTTGAGTTCTGCCTTCCACATTTTCCACACATGCCATTGGCTGTTCTCATTACACTTATTTTTTCCTTTCTGATTTAGATTTCAAGCACTTCTCAGCAGGGACTTGAAATCCTGGCCACATTTAAGTCATTAGGAATTTTGCCACCGACTTCAGAATTTCACCCCTTATGTCTAAGGCTATGATTTAGTCTGCTGCTGTTTCCAGACCACTGCTCCGAGGTAGTGCCCAGGACCAGCTTCCTGGGTCTGCCTGAGCAGCAGCTGATCTGGCTGGCCTCAGGGCTGCCCGAGCAGCAGATAGGGTAAGTAGCTCCGGTGTCCCCCCAGCTGCTTGGTCGGCCCTGGGTTCAGCTGCACCAGCCGCTGCTGAAGTCATGGAAGTCCTGGAAAGTCATGGAATCTGTGATTTCTGTGACCTCGATGAAAGAACTGCAGCCTTACGTATGTCATGTACACATATGTCTTAGACCTGGTCTACACTTAAAACATATGTCACTGTAATTACAGTGCTTGGGGGTATGAAAAATCCACATTCCTGAGCGCTGTAGCTCTGCTGACCTAACCCCTGGTGTAGACACAGCTAGATTGATGGAAGAATGCTTCTGTCAACCTAGCTTCCAACACTCAGGGGGGATGCTGTTCCTTCAGCAACAGAAAACCTCCAGTGCCATGGCTATGTCACTACAGTCCTGTAGGAAGCCATCAGTGCAAGATGGAAATACTGTTACCTTTTTTCTTGTTTTCTTTTTGCTGACACAGACTAACACGGCTACTACACTGAAACCTTCAGAAAGTAGCCTCCCTGTGGGCTCTGCTGGCTGCCAATTGAAGTTGACTAGCAGAGGAGTGTAGAAAAGGGTTTTGATGGTTAGCCAGGTGAGTTTGCTAAAGGGTATTTACCTCCAGGAGGTGCTTCACGACTGCAGCTTTCTTACTGTGTACTCACATTATGGTAATGACAGATGTCCGTTTAGTGACAGAATGTTGAATGATTGTAGTGGACAAGTGTTAGGCAAATAAGAATCAGCAGCACAAGGAAACATTTAAGGACAATAGTAGGAAGTAATAGAGACAAATGAACAGTGTGTGCTTGGGGTGAGAAGTACTGTGCTGCTCATGAGGGAGAGCGAGTATCAGAGGAGGAGATTTAAAGTACAGTTCTACTCTGAAAATTGACTGGGGGGAAAAAAAAACCCAATGCACAGTAAGGGCACATGTTCATTATGTCAATCACATCTGTATCAACTGCTTAGTTTACACGTACAGCAAAAAGATCTCTTTTCCTAACTGCAATCTTGACTGGGTTCTTTCTTTTTGAGCATCATTATGAGTGATGATAATTCCATTGGCAAATTATGCCCTCAGTTTATACAGGTGCATCACATTTTATGTGCATTTAACATGCGCGAATTCAGCTTTGCATGGTCAGCAAAAAAAAAAAGAGAAAAATAACCATTTAAAAACTGTATCTGTAGTGCGGGCGATTCCGCCTGCCATCTAACTCAATGAGCGTTTGACTATATGTAGTTTTCGCTTTACGTGCTGACGGCAGAACATAACCCAAGCGTAAGGTGAGACTCGCCTGTACTTCTGTAGTTCCAGTATCTGAAGTTACGTTTTTCAGTAACACTCATGTAACCATTTCCACAGTTCACAAGTATGGAGGCTTTTTTGGCTTCCTGACATCCATTTGTGTTCAAAACAGTATTTGCATCTTTTTGGCAGTTCTTGGTGATAAAAATGAACTTGGGAGTAAACAAGGTACAGAGGAAGATTCTGCTGTTGGTTTTAGAGTGTGATGTTTATTAGGAAGACTGTCTCTTAGGTTAATGACCTCTGGAAGTATCTTACATTTTGTGTTTTTACTGTATGCAGTGTGACTGGAACTGAAGAAAGGTGTATATAGAATATAAATACATTTGTTAATCTTGCATCTGTGCCCATTCATCTCTCATCAGAGGAAACAACCCTGTTTTAGAGTTCAAAGCTTCCTGAAAACTCGAAATCATGACAATCCTGGATGATACACTGCCAGATGACTTAATTGAGCCTATGCCATTGTTCTCATTGAAATGGCATTCACATAAAGGAAAAGGCTGAGGCGCACAGACAATGCCCTATCAATTTGGCACCTTTAAAATGAGCATGGTTTACCATCTACGCATCAGGCTTGACATACCTAGACAACCTGGAAACAGTTTCAAATCCCATCAGTGTCAACTCAGTCCTTCATCCATCAGAGGGGGATAAATGGAATTCATGCAGTTTACAGTGTGGGAGTCTTTTAGATTAGACTAAAAACAGAGGTCCCGTCTGCTCTGTGTGAACATCAAAGATCGCACTGGAACCTTCATAAGGTTAAATATTTGTCCCAATGTGCTGGCCAAAATTCCCCGACTCCTACAGTTGTGCTGCTCTTTGGTTGCAGACTGGGCAATGTATACATACCCATGTGTCTGTCAGCGTTAACAGATACTTCCAGACTATGGTTTGTGATGCGCACAACAAGCTGAAAAACTCTATTTATATCCTTTTGCTCACTGTTAGGTGAAGAAAAAAGCTACGTCCCACACCACTGGAAACTGTTAGATGCAGTTCCAGAACGGCACTGCCTGTTGTGAGACTGCATTAATTTAGAATGCCAATAGACACGGTTTTCCTGTCCTTCATGGCAGCTTCTTTTGTGAGCAGCCACAAGAATTCAACATAAGCTGCTTGTTTCTTTCTCCCTTTTATTAGTAACTTTTTGGGGTTTTTGCTTCATCTTTACACTCCATATCAGACCTTCTGATAAGGTAGTGAATGGTGCCAGTGTTTCATTGTTGTAAAAAAGGAAGAATTCTTTGAGTAGACTCAGAATTTATAGTGTGAGCTTCCCCCTCCCACCCTCCCGCCAAAGCCCTTGTTGGTTGGTTTTTCCCTACAAATGCACAATTCCAACCACAATAACATCGCAGTCATGCACAGAAATCCTCCTTTTTGTTGCTCTCCCTTCCCCCAAAAGAAAAAGCAGTAAGGTGCTTGTGTGATGATATGGGAATCTGTACAAACATATTATTTGCTGGAGGGCTCTTTGTATCTATGTGTATCACACTGCAAATTCAATTTTTAATGTGGGGGTTAGTTGTCTTCTCTTGTGCTGTTGCCTCCATAATGGACCAGAGTTCTAAGGCATAGTGATACAGCCTCAAGGGCTGTCAGTAGATGAGCTTTAACTGGTGATACAACATGGGTGAGGTAATATGTTTTATTGGACCAATTTCTGTTGGTGAAATAGACAAGCTTTCAAGCTTACACAAATCTCTTCTTCAGGTTAGGAAAAATACTCAGGGCTTATCTACACTTGAAACTCTACAGCTCTGCAGCCGCTCTAGCGTTTCAAGTGTAGATACTCATTATAGCCAAAGAAGGGTTTCTTTCATCAACATAGTTAACCCACCCATCTGAGGGCTTATCTACACTACCGGCCGGATTGACGGGCAGCGACGGGAGATCGATTTATCGTGTCTAGGATAGATGCAATAAATACACTGCCGATCGCTCTAGCGTCTACTCTGGTACTCCACCTCAACGAGAAGCACAAGGGGAATTGACAGGAGAGCGTCTGCTGTCGACACACTGCAGTGAAGGCACTGCAGTAAGTAGATCTAAGTATGTCAACTTCAGCTACGTTATTTACGTAGCTGAAGTTGCGTAACTTAGATCGATCCTACCCCCCCCCCCCCCCCGCATAGTGTAGACCAGCCCTGAGAGGCAATAGCTAGGTCAAGGGAAGAACTGCAAGGCTCCGGGGTGTGCATTTTCCACACCCCCTGAGCGAGGTAGATGGGTCAACATTTACTTTTGAGTGTAGGTGTGACCTCAGAGCGTTACAGCTAAATACAAGGTGAAACTGATCCTTTAGCATAAGGAGTTAACGTGTTGTAAGAGACCATTCAAGATGAAGTGAGCAGTTAACATCTCTGCAGTTGTAGGACAAAGGAAGGTTAGTGGGTTGTAATGGATTGTTGTAATGAGCTATAAATATAGTTTCTTTATTAAGTCCATGATTTTTAGTGTCTTGCAAAGGTATGAATTTATTTCCCAGGCTCATCTATTAAAGGTGTTATGCAGGTTTCCTTTGAGGATGTGGATTGAGAGGTCAGATACGGAGTGATCATTTTGTAAAAAGTTTCAGAGGGGTAGCCATGTTAGTCTGTATCAGCAAAAACAACCAGGAGTCCTTGTGGCACCTTAGAGACTAACACATTTATTTGGACATAAGCTTTCGTGGGCTATAACCTACTCCATCAGATGCATGGAGTGCAAGTATTCTTAAAACTACAATACCCACCTGAGGAAATGAAGAAACAGATTGACAGAGCCAGAAGGGTACCCAGAAGTCACTTACTACGGGACAGGCCCACGAAAGAAAGTAACAGAACACCACTAGCCCTCACCTACAGCCCCCAACTAAAACCTCTCCAGCACGTCATCAAGGATCTACAACCTATCCTGAAGGATGATCCCTCACTCTCACAGACCTTGGGAGCCAGGCCAGTTCTCGCTTATAGACAGCCCCCCTACCTGAAGCAAATACTCACCAGCAACTACACACCACACAACAGAAACACTAACCCAGGAACCAATCCCTGCAACAAACTGCATTGACAGCTCTGTCCGCATATCTGTACAAGGGACACCATCATAGGACCTAACCACATCAGCCGCACCATTGGGCTCGTTCACCTGCACATCTACCAATGTTATCTATACCATCATGTGCCAACAATGCCCCTCTGCCATGTACATTGGCCAAATCGGACAGTTTCTACGCAAAAGAATAAATGGACACAAATGAGACATCAAAAATTGTAACATTCAAAACCCAGTTGGAGAGGACTTCAGTCTCCCTGGACACTCAATAACAGACTTAAAGATGGCCATTCTTCAACAAAAAAACCTTCAAAAACAGACTTCAACGAGAAACTGCAGAACTGGAATTAATTTGCAAACTGGACACCATCAAATTAGGCCTGAATAAAGACAGGGAGTGCCTGAGTCACTACAAAAAGTAATTTCCCCTCTGATACTCACCTTCTTGTCAGCTGTTGGGAATGGGCCACATCCACCTGATTGAATTGGTCTCGTTGGCACTGACCCCCCACTTGGTAAGACATCTCACATCTTTTCATGTTCTGTATATTTATACCTACCTACTGTATTTTTCACTCCATGCATCTGATGAAGTGGGTTATAGCCCACGAAAGTTTATGCCCAAATAAATGTGTTCGTCTCTGAGGTGCCATGAGGACTCCTCGTTTTTGTAAAAAGTGTTCATCCACAGTGATATGGTGTTTTTGTCATTATATCGCTTTCCTCGGTGAGTTTATTTGAGAGGGTAGTGATGGGTTTCATGCACATAGTTGTTACTGGGGCAGTTAATGCATGTGTACCTGGATGAGGTACACCACATGTTGTAATAGGCATGTGTAGAACCCAGGGATCTTAAAAGATATGTAGTGGGGGGTATTAATTACTGTAAAAGTGGAGATATGTCTTCAGGTTTTGCATCTGTCATCATGTCAGGGTCTGATTCTGCTTGAGTTGGTGTGTCCTGCTCTGTGGGGAGCTTGCGTCTCATGATGAGCTTGGCAAATTGAGGGGGTGTTTGAAGGCCAGAAGAGAGGGATTGGGAAAGATTTATTTCAGGATGTGGCCCCCAGCAAGTATGGGTTGTAATTGTTTAATGATACCCTGTATGGGTTCCAGTGTGGGATGGCAGATGATGACTAGTGTGTGTGATTGGAGGGAGTTAATTGGGGAGATTAGCCTTCTGTGAAATGTAATTGCTGTAGACAATACACTAGTTCCTAACCAGGGGACCTAGTTCCTCAGGGAGAGGTTGCCTTGGCAACGAAGTCACCTGGCAGGGGCATTGTGCTCAAGTGGGGCAGCTGGCAGGGTGTCGCCTGAAAGAGCTAAAAGTTATGAAGAGGTAGGAGCTGATCTTTCTGGAGTCTTCAGTGATTTTGTCTCAAAGGGAGAGAGAAGCTACCCAGCATGTAAAGGACTGCATAAGGCAGGGGGCCTTGCCTGCTTTCCTGAGCCAAGGTACACTATAAGGACTCCCAAAGGAAGGAGTCAAAAATGTCCAGGGGGAAGAAGGCTCCGTGTTGTAGCCCACAAGCCATGCACTGAAGCAGAAGAACTCCTGATAACCCAAGGGACTCCACCTCAGCCCAAAGAACATCCTCTAGTAGTCAGGAAACTGAGGCAGAAAAATGCTTGTAGTGTTTGTTTTGTGATCTGTACTTTCTTGTGCTTTATCTGATTAAGTAAAAGAACAAATACGTCAGACTCTGGACAGACGCTGCGTGTGTTAAATGCTTCACAACTACTGTGTGCCTTCAGAGAAAGTAACACTAACCCTGAAGCTTTGCACCTTTGGAGTGGAGTTCTGGGAGAGGGAGCATTTAACTGTGAGGGAGTCTGAAGGGTCAGCCCTGTGCCCAGAGGAGGTAGGCAGCTGGATAGAGGGTTCTAGCTCTCAGGAGGGAGTTTTAGGATACGTCTATACTACCCACCTAATTTGGCGGGTAGTAATTGATCTTCTGGGATCGATTTATCGCGTCTTGTCTAGACGCAATAAATTGACCCCGGAAGCGCTTGCCGTCGACTGCGGAACTCCTGCTCGCGGAGAGGAGGAAGCGCTGTCGACGGGGGAGCCTGCCTGCGGCGTGTGGACCCGCAGTAAGTGCTTTGAAGTTCCAACTAAGATACTTCGACTTCAGCTACGTTATTCACGTAGCTGAAGTTGCGTATCTTAGTTCGATTTCCCCCCCCCCCCCCCCCCCCCCCAGTGTGGACCAGCCCTTAGAGTGCAGATCTGCACTTCAGGAGTGTGCCTAGGGAGTCAGGGACCCCAAGATTGAGGCAATGGCTAACTGGACTCCATTCTGGCTCTGGAATATAAAAACATCCAGGTTCCCAGAGAGCCAGAGGCTTGGATTCCCCTCACAGCAGTCTAGTATGTGGCTGGAAGGGAGCACCCAGCTAGAGCTGTGACAGCTTGGATACCACAGAGTAGTGCACTGTAAATGCCAGATTAATAGGTTTTTCTATGCTTCAGTCTCTGTAGCATCTGAGCAGCTCTAACATTAATGAATTGTTGTTGCAACATACCTGTGAATTAGGGAAGTATTTTTTTCTTGAGTGTCCTCTGCGTATTCCCACTCATGAGATGCATTGGCTGGTGTAGCCTGGATGGTGGAACCTTCTCTGAGCTATACTCATCTAAAAAGCTTCCTAATCATAGTATATGAAAGATTATGTGGAGAGACTGCATAAGTTGAATTTTGAATCAATTTAAATGCCAGAAAGAGTGAAGAAATACAAATACATTAGGTGGGGACTTCATTAGAATATATCTGCAGCGGTTCCATGTGGAGTGCAGTGGATCAAGCCTCTCTGCACAGCAGTTTTGGGGATGATCAGGCAGTAAATGACCCATGTTGCATAGTCGAAAACATTTTCAGGATGAGAAGTATGTATGACAGTTTGGCCTAACGTAAACATATTCTCTGAAATGCCTGGGAGAAGGTTGGATGTCATGATCGTATTTTTTGAATTTGACATCTTTTTTTCTTGATATGCAACCATAAGTTGACTTGATTTATAGACAACGTGTCATAACTCTGCTCTGAAGGGACAACTTACAGGGGTGAGAAGGTTGTTTGTTTCTATACCCTTTCGATCCTTGGATTCTTTTTGGAACAGTTACAATGGTGTTAACTTTGATGTAGATGTCTGCCCACTAGATAATCAACTGAGATCACTATCCTGTTTCACATAGGCCACCATTGGACAGTAATGAACGTTGTTTTTTAGCAGTTAAATGGAAATGAGAAACTGTATCCCATTAACCAGTCTTCTTAATATTTTTAGTGCAAAGTTTAGTTGTAGTCATTGAGTCGTCAAACTACTGTTTTTGATTTTGTAGTAATTAAAAATAGCGTTGTTTGGAGGAACATTTTCTCAGCAGTGTGCAGGAGAAATCTTGTTGCGCTTATATATCAAGGAAAGACAGAGTAAAAATGTTTATGTAGATTAGCACACATCCTACACCTCTTGTGCACATCTTTGAACAGTTACTCCATACACTAAAATTTCAGGGTCTTGTGTTTAAAGGAGAAGCCAAACAATTCAAGATGGCTGCATCTTTAACTAGTGCAAATTCTTTGGAGTAAGAGTTGTTTGCATTATTGGTGGTATTATAACAGGTTTAACAGCATTTAATGAACAAGCTAGTCACACAATATTGGCTTCCTTTGGTGGCAGTTATTGTTTGGAGACTGACTTTATTAAAGAAATGTATCTAAGTGGTGTGTGTGTGTGTGTGTGTGTGTGTGTGTGTGTGTGTGTGTGTGTGTGAGAGAGAGAGAGAGAGAGTTAAACAAACCTCGTGTGTACAACAAAAACATATTTTTTCCTATTTCCAGATGCATTGTTAGTCGCAAAGCAATTTATTGTCATGTCATATTATTCAAAATTGTGCTGCTATATCACAGTTCATAACACAGTTTAAATGGTAATGTTTTGAAGGTAATTTATGGGTGGCGTGGGAGAATTACTAATCGAAACAGTAATAGGATTGGAACCAGCTGTGTGAGCTAGATAGGAAATTGTCCTTCCTTCCTGCAGTAACTTAGACATGTTGTCATTTTTACTTTTTTTTTTTTTTTTTTTTTTTTAAGCTTGCAATTCTTCCATGAGTGGTTAGTTTATTTGCTGGCTGTAATTTTCAGTTTAGTTTCATATCTTAATTGGTGAACATATTTCTAGACTGAAGATTTCTGTATTGTTAGCTATAGCTATGTATATAAATGTCTTTTTTGATGCCTTTTAGAATAAGTATATGGGTAAACTCTTCTTTAAATCAAAAGAACTCTTGAACATGAGGATCTGTGGATAACTTTCTACCACAGGAGGTTAGATTGTGTACAGTTAAGCTGAATTTTGGTGCATCTTGCTAACAATATTGAGATCTCAGATCTCCTACTAAACATTCAAACCTTATTGAATTAAACCTTATAGTAGCTCCGTATAGTAGGTAAATATTATCCTAATTTTAAAGATGGAAAAACTGAGGCCTAGAGAAGTGAAATAACTTGCACAAAGTCAAAGAACAAGGGTTGGTCTATGCACACTTTTTGTAGTTCTTTAATTATACCAGTTCAAAAAACAATCTAAACCTTTTATTGTGGATGCAGTTATATTGGCATTAAAAACTTCAATATAGCTTATTTCTGTGAATTTGATATTTATAAAATTTTATGCTAGAGTGAATCACCCTAACTCTTAAAATGCGCATCAGTCTCTTCCCTGACTAGAAGGTGTTATTACTACAGTACCTTTATCTTCATATGTGTTTCTAGGACATATGCAATACTTGTCTGAGAGATTGTGGTTGAAGTAGACATTTTTTCAGTTTTGATAACTAGTTTTTATTTTAAAACTCATCAACTAGTTTTAATAGATTTAACAGTCTTATTATGTAATTGTGTGGTGTAAAGACATTAAAGATGTGCATATCGTCGACTCTTTGAGAATGTTGGTCAGACCATTGGCTTTTGAGAAGCATCATTTCACTACACTTCTCACCAAAGTGTTTCAGAAGACACCTCAAACTATGAAAGAAATTCTGTGTGACTGCCATTCACTGGTACAGCCCCTGTCCTCACAGCAGTTGCTCACGGACAAAAGCAATATTCTCTTTCTCTGGGCACAGCACTTTAGTCTCCTGACTTGTCAATCTGCAATGTCCAGCAAAGCCATCGACTCACTCCCGTAGCATTCTGTCTTCGAGCCATCTTCGCCATCAAGTGGCAGGACAAGATCCCTGTGATAGGTTGGGTCACAGAGACCCCCTTGGGACGGCCACCTGATGTGCTGAGACTACTTCTGAGCCTGTTTTCTCTGGAAGCTTAGGAATTCAGTACCCTGTCTTGTTGAGCCAGACACGCTAGCCTGCTACAAACACAGACTCAGGTCTGAACCACATCCCCCAAAAGCTGCAGGCTTAACTGAAAACAGCTTAAGGAGTGCTCTTGTCTCCAGCACCCATACCCAGTTCCCAATGGGGTCCAAGCCCCAAATAAATCCATTTTACTCTGTATAAAGCTTATACAGGGTAAACTCATAAATTGTTCGCCCGCTATACCACTGATAGAGAGATATACACAGCTGTTTGCTCCCCCAGGTATTAATACTTGCTCTGGGCATTAACAAAAAGTGAAAAGTGATTTTATTAAATATAAAAAGTAGGATTTAAGTGGATCCAAGTAATAGACAGAACAAAGTAAATTACCAAGCGAAGTAAAACAAAAACATGCAAGTCTAAGCCTAATACAGTAGGAAACTTAATGCAGGTAAATCTCACCCTCAGAGATGTTCCAATAAGCTTATTTGACAGACTAGACTCCTTCCTAGTCTGGGTCCAGCAATCACTCTCACCCCCATAGTTACTGTCCTTTGTTCCAGTTTCTTTCAGACATCTCTTTGGGGTGGAGAGGCTATCTTTTGAGCCAGCTGAGGACAAAATGGAGGGGTTTCCAGGGCCTTATATAGACTCTCTTGTGGGTGGAAACCCCTTTGTTCTCCTTTGTAAAATCCCCTCAACAAGATGCGAGTTTGCAGTCACCTGGGCAAGTCACATGTCTATGAATGATTCAGGTTTTTGCAGGCCGATGCCATTGTTTACATGTTAGTTTGAACGTTCCCAGGAAAGCTCAGATGTGGATTGGCGTCTCTCAAAGTCCATTGTTAAGTGTTTCTTGATTGGGCACTTACTGAAAAAGGACTATTCTCAAGAAGCTGACCAAATGCTTCACTGAAGTTGCTTAGAATCAAACAAATACTTAACTAATATTCATAACTTCAAATACAAAAATGATACACACATTCAGACAGCATAATCATAACCAGCAAACAACAACCTTCCTATAAACATCCCACTTGGCCTCCTCTGTATAAGAACTGGTGCAACCATAGGGTCCTGGTTGCAACAATGATCTATACGGTCACAGTTTGTCAGTAACCTCACAATCCCCAACACTGAAGTCCTTGAGAGGTGCCAAATTCCTAGCATCGAAAGTATGCTCGTCAGGTCTCGGTGGGTCAGACACATGATCTGCATGGAGGTTTCCCAAATACCGAAAGCAAGTTTTATAGCCAACCTGCTGTAAGGATCAACCCATCCTCAGATACAAAGACACCTTGAAGGCCAACCTTAAAGCATGCATGATAGACATTAAAATCTAGGAACGAGTTGCACTGAACACACCCAGATGGAAAGGTCAGTGTCGTGAGGCCATGTCCAGTTTAGAGGAGGGGCGTGTGAGGTTTTTGCGAAGAGAGCATGTCGTAAGGACAGTGCCTCCATCCCTCTCTTCAACAATGACTACACTTGCAAGACATGCAACCGCATTTGGAAATCCAGGATTAGACTTGCTTCCCATATGAGAAGCCATAAAAACCAATAAACCCAGAATGTAAATCATTACTAGCTGAACACTCATCTGTTGAACTGATGGGAAAATCCATCAGAATCCAATAACAGTTTTATTAGTCTTTACTCCATTGTTTGTAAAACTTGTGGGGAAAAAAGATAAAAACTACTTTTCCTACTATGTGTACTCAAGTCCCTTAGCAACTATTTAATTTTAACCTACTGCTGGAGAAAACATAACTGTAGCTGTCTTTTGGTTTGTTGCTTGAACTACAAAGGCTTAGGTTTTTCACTGATGTGAGTCAGTATAACAACTCTGAAAGGTTTGCATTTGTAAAGGCTGGTGTCATTTTATCTAGAGCTCTCACAAATTTGCGTAGACCCACAGTTTGAATTTCGTAATTTATTTGTTTTAAGTCAGGGGACAAACCTCAAGGACAGTAAAGCCACTTTCTCAAATGAAGAAAATATGGAAGTATTTTTATGATTAAATTGTAGAATTGTAGGATTGGACGGGACCTCAAGAAGTCTTCTAGTCCAGTCCCCTGCACTCAGCACAGGACTAAATATTATCTAGATCATTCCTGACAGGTGTTTGTCTAACCTGCTCTTAAAAATCTCCAATGATGGAGATTCCATAACACCACGCTTGTTCTGGAACTGCTAAAGAATTTTTGGCTTCCATTAGTTTCTGTTGGTAGATCAAGTGAAAAAGCATAGATGGTGTGTGAGGTATTTTTTGTGTGTTTTATTATATCTTTCCTTTTCAAAGTATCTCTAGATATTTTTTTCTTTCTCCTGAGCTAAACATATGTATTAAATGGTATCTATGAGGACAAGCCAGCGTGTCAGAGACCCATCCTCTGGTCTCATGACATGTTCCTTATCCTCTTTTGTTCCTGGATTCCTCCAATTTGTTCTGGACTACCCCTGTGTGATTTCCGCACTGCAAAATTGTATGGTATATGTGACGGGTTGGTATCACAGAAACCCCCTTGGAGCTGCCACCTGGTGTGCCAAGGCTACTTCTGCCCCTGCTTTCCTGCCTTTTCCAGCTTGGGACTCCAGAACCCTGTCTGTTTTGAGCCTGATCTGCTGCAAACACAGACCCAGGTCCGAACCGCGTCCACTAACAGCTGTAGGCCTGCCTGGAAGCAGCTCAGGAAGTGCTCTTGCCTTTGACACCCAAGTGCCCAACTCCCAATGGGGTTCAAACCCTGAATAAATCCGTTTTACCCTGTATAAAGCTTATACAGGGTAAACTCATAAATAGTTCGCCTTCTATTTCACAGATAGAGAGGTATGCACAGCTGTTTGCCCCCTCCAGGTACTAACACGTACTCCAGGTAATTTAATAAGTAAAAAGGGATTTTAATAAGTACAGAAAGGAGGATTTAAGTGATTTCAAGTAGTGACAGACAGAACAAAGTGAATTACTAAGTCAAATAAAATAAAACACGCAAGTCTAGGTCTAATCAAACTGAACACAGATAAAAACCTCACCAGTTCCAGTCTCTTCCTTTTACAGGCTGTAGAACTCCTAGCCTGGGTCCAGCAATCGCTCACACCCCCTATTGTCTTTGTCCTTTGTTCAGTCTCTTTCAGGTGTGTCCTTGGGGGGTGGAGAGGCTCTCTCTTTAGCCAGCTGAAGACAACATGGAGGGTCTCCCAGGGATTTAAATAGCCTTTCTCCCCTGGATGGATACTCCTCCCCATTCCCTGTGTAGCATCACATTACCCTGGAGTTTTGGGATCACATGGGCAAGTCACATGTCCATCTCAATAACCAGCTCAGCCAGTCACATTTCTGGCCAAGCTCAGATGTGGATTGGGGTCTGCCACTTCTTTTGTCTGTTAAGTGCTTGCACTTAACTTGCATTCTTTTCTCCAGACATGATCCCATGCTCTTAGCAAGGCTATGTATAAAACCAGCAAATATAAAACCAGTATTCATAACTTCAGCTACAACAATGATACATGCATACAAACAGGAGGAATAGATTCAGTAGATCATAACTTTTACAGAGATATGTTACATGGCACATGTAGCATAAAACATATTCCAGTTACATCATATATACAGTTATAAGCATCTCCCCATAAAGTTTCATTGGGGACACCGTCACAGTATAGAAATACAAATGTCTCTTTCAAAGTGGATATGAAATGTTAGTGGACTTCAAAGGGAAGGATGTGTGTATTGGAAAGAAGCATTTGGCCCTTAGTTATGGGCTTTCTTTTCACTGAGGTTTATTTTCACTTCTAGTTTCAAAGGTCTACTGTCTTCAGTTATTCTCTCTCCCTCCCCCCATGAAGGGTAAAGTTTAACAAATTCTTAAAGAAGAAATAGTGAAAGATGTATTGTGGTGTTTTTGTTTGGTTTTCCCTCATGAGCAAATAATGGAGAATGCTGATTTGTTCACTTTCCTCTATTGGGTAGAAACCAAACATGGAAAGTTTCAGCCTAAAAGAATAATCTTTCTAAAAGTTATCAGTGAATGAAAACAGGTTATAATTTTGCATTCTTAACTATATCTAGCACTATTCAGCCAAGCACTATAATAGAGTTGCATATCTTGCCACCAAAATTAAACCATATCTTGGCTAAAACATAGGTACTTTCTTAAAATGCATAGTGAACAGTGCACAATAGTCTCTATCAAGTGAAAAGTACTGTATCCATTTGAAACTGAGGGGGTGGGAGATGTTTGGTAGGCAGAATGTAATTTATCTGGAGTATGGCCAGGACACAGGTTGAGAAAGATTCTCTTATGGAAACTGCAATGGGATTTTTAATGACCACATGCAATTTTACATTTAAAGCAGTTTTATCAGAGATTATCATTTGACTTGGAAAAGGCTCAAATGAATCTATCTGTTCATGTACGTGAGAACAATTCCCAGCTCGTAAATATTAATGGAAACTATGACTTCATAGATTGAGGGCTCATAATGAATTTAGAAATCATGTGAGTGAGATTCCAGAATATGTGATGAAAAATAATCACCCCTCACCTTCCAACTCTTAAAGCTAATTACCAGGAGAAAGAGGAGACAGGCTCTTTATACTTTAGGCGTGTAATATTTATGGATAAAGAGACATTTACAAATCATGCTGCAAATCTAATTGTATTACCTGTTGTTAGATACTGAACCAAAGGAGGTTTTTCAGGAAGGGAAACTGAGCAATAAGTGGCAAATGAAGGAAGCAAAAATTCTGTGCAAGTTACTACAAGTGTCTAGGAACAGTCTGAATGACCGTTGACCCATTGTTTAATGAAATATTTTCTAGCTGACCTATAATAACGTAGATTTGTGGTTTTAGGCATTTTTAGAGATGAAAGTCAAATCTAAGGTCGTTTCTCTTGCTAAGAAGGCTCTTTAATGCAGATCTAAGAAAAAAATCATGAGGCTATGGATTAGGAGATGTTGGGAGCAGCAAGACAAGGTGCTATTTCCACATTGGTTAAATTGTTTGCCTCTTGTACGCATTAGAAAGGAAGTTCATCTATTTAAACTCCCCCTGAATTTTTGACTGTATTCTTGGAGGGGTTTATCTTAGACCGCCGAACAAATTAATAACTTTCCCTTCCCCACACAAGTAGTTAAAACTCGGAATGTGAGGCTGTGCTGTTACAGGATTATCTGCATTAGCAATGGAGACTGACAAGAATGACTCTATAGCATCCTCTTAATATTTTTCATTCCTTAGTATCCTGTGCATCCATCAAAGAGCCGTGAGAATCCTCCTAATTTGTCTTGCAGTAATACATCCCTTCCCCCACTGTGGCTATCTCATGTGGGGACATCATCCAAGATGCCTAATACACAAGATGTTGCCCTGGATGCAAGTGTACAGGATGTCGTGGATGCTCCTAGACTTGGACTTGTTGTGAGCATTTTGGACTTAAACTCACATATGTCCCTAGGGAATGTGAAGGTTGAGAAGCCGAGGAGACGCGCACCCCACCAGCCTAAAGGCCCAGACTGAGCAGCACAGTCCTCCTTCCTTTCACAGAGTGGCCCTCCCCTTTCTCCCTCTAACACACACTACAGCCAACATGGTGCTCGGCCTCCAGCTCCCTTCCCAGCTGCCATGAAATCCTCTAGCTTCTTGGCCCATTGATCCTCCAGAACTTGGTTGCTCACACTTAGGTGCCATCTGCTGGCTTATTACAAAATGTTCCTTTTTATATTTCTTTTTGAAGCCACCCTTTAGAAAATAAACACACGAGAACTGTGTGTAGTGAGAGTTAAGGTTTCATCAGGACCCACCCACCAACACAAAACCCTAAAATCAAGGAAATGAAAAGTTAAGGGAGGAGTCTCCTGCACTCTTTTTTTCCACTTTCAGTTTGGCTACAGTACTTGATAATACACTCCATAAAGCATTTGCTTCCATCTCCAGTATATATGGAAAAACAATACATACCCCAGCTTTCTCAAACTTGCCCTCGAGCACACGTTCTTGACAGTGACTTCAGATGCTCCTGTACCAATAGATTGGGAAGTTTATTCTGCCTTAATTTTGTGCTAGAGTGCAAAAAGACATTCAGAACCTCTACTCGGACCTCTACCACTTGAGCTACACGAGTAATTGCTAGCTTCTTGTTTAGCCACTACAGAAGGAGTTGACACTTTCCCTGTGGGTTACACATCTGTTTGCTAGATAGCAGTAGCCTTCTGGTGATCACGAATACTGGTAGAAGAAATATAGGTTAGAGAGAGGCTAACCAAAGCACATTGACTCTGAAAGGCAGTCTGGCTGAGTATGTAAGATTTGGGTCTACCATGTTAGAATCTTGTGTTCTGTTCCTGACTCTGCTGGCTGTGATGTCATATAACTTATCTGCTGACTTATTTTTAAAATGGGGGTGGCAGCTCATACTTGAGTGCCTTCTGGGGTTATGGCCTTGGTTAATAAGATGGCTGGTGAGATTCCTGGAAATATACACCGCAGTAAGTAGAGGTGAGATTTGAGCTCATGATTTTCTCTTTTTCAGCTCACGGAACTTCCCCTAGGCTACAGGGTATTTAGAAGGGTGAGAGTGTGCGTGTGTGTTTAATGGGGGGGGGGGGGGAGGAGGAGTATGTGTGCACGTGTCTCTCTTTTTCATATATCCTCCTTCTCTCTCACAACGTGAGTTAAATCTGAGTGGATTTATTACATCTTCACTGCTAAATACGGTAGATTCATCTTCGTGCACGTTACTTTTCAGTTATGGAGACAAATTTTAAAAATCACGACCTACTACACTACATATTTATAATTAATATTGTGGTAATCCGCATCTGAGGAGCAACATATGGAGCAACATGCGTAGCAAAATAAAGATCCCAGGGTGTAAGATTTCTTGCAAAAGGTGTCCAAAAAAGGTGAGAGAATTCATTTTAAAAAAATCTTGCAAAAGTGGGGGGTAATTTTGAAGCTTATTATTGTCTGTGTATCAACACAGTTTTCATCAAACCATAATGAAAAGTATTGCTCAGAGTTTACTTTCTGTGTTGTTTTTTGCCATTTAAATGATATTTTTACAAAATAAAGGTTTACGGCTCTTGTTCAGCTGAAAACGTCTTACTCAGCCTGAGCTACAGGCTCAAGACCTGTGCTTTCATAATAAGTTACCATTTGCTCGGGAAATACGTTGGATACCCAAAGGAAGTTTTAAGCTCTGAATTTTTCTCCTTTGTTGTCAATGTACAGTTGGTAAAGGGCTTAAAAGACCGTTTCACATTGAAAAGTGACTGTGTAAAAATGGGACATTTTATCACAAATCTATAAAGACTTTTTTTCCTGTTTTTAATTCTCCGGATAGCACTGCAGACTCCACATTGATAGAATTGTGCATCATCACCAAAATAGTTTAGTAAGTTCCATTCAGTTACACCTGTGGAAACCCATTGTGTGTGGGGGTGGTGGGTGAGTGGTCGTGGTGGTGGTTGTGGGGGGTTTGCACAGGTATAATTGAAGGCATTGTTTAAAGACAATGGGGTTGCACAAGTGTCTCCTGCGCCTAATTTTCCCTATAGAATCTTTATTACTGGTGGTCTGTGAGAAGGAAATAACCCAGGTTGAATGTGTAGTTGGCACTTAGAAAAGATATCCTTTTATATGTAAACTGAGCACATTTTAAATGGAAATCAGCAAGTGATAATGAACATGGGACCCTAGCTGCTTCTTAGAGTAGATGCAGACATGTATTCCAAGTAGTTGTGTGCACATCCCATGTGCTGAAACTAGAGACTTTTGCCTACCAGTACCCAGGGAGAGGTGGTGCTCAAGCCTGGCGATGTCAGGTGGCACTGCTCCAAGACCTCCTCAATTCCTTCTCACAGCCCATTGGCTGGAATTGGTGCTCCGTGTGATTATTGCTTTACAGTATTGCATTCATCCCCTTAACCTACCTCATTGTACATGCTTAATAGTTTAGTTAGTGTTTAAAAAAAAACGTTATATAGCATTAGTGTGGTATTGCTCCCCAGTGATGCCCTCACTGGGGTTCAAGCATTGCCCTTTGTGTGGAGTAGCAGTTCCCAACAGTGACCCCCACACGCGGTGCTTGCTCTGCCTCGGTGAAGCCCACCTTAAAGAGCACTGTTTGATCTGCAGATCATTAAAAAAAAAGGACTAAAGTGGTGTGGGAGCTTTGCCTCAGAACAGGCCATGTAGCCCCACCCGCTACCGAGGCTTTCCTTGTGCTTGAAAAGTGCTGCTGTCTCTTGTTCCAGGGTAGGTGCCTCTCCGAAGAGGCACAGGAGCCATTCTCAGCCATCCGTGCCAAAGAAGAGATCTCAAAGAGCAATCATGAGCATTCCAGGTCCCAGAGTGACTCTTCTGCCTCCCCTAAGAAGAGTGTGGACAGGCCTGGGACTGGTTCTGGAATACGGGGTAGCATGGGTACCTGTGACCCTCCCTCAGTACAGCGTAAGGAGGGCAGATAAACTCGGGTTCTGGCCTCCAGGTGTCGATTGAGTCCAGTACCAACAAATGATGCTGGTACTGATGGTGTCCATGATGTCGGCCTACTAGGCTGTGGCAGATTTACTCTGTCTTTCAGTCTTGTCTTCACTGCTGGTCCAGGACTTTGCGAGGCTGACGCCCACGATGGAATCCCATTTGGAGCGTGCCGCTGAACTTTCAGGCCCTTTGGCACCACACCGGGAAGCACCCCTCCCAGTGGTTGGCACGGACACAACACCAGAGTTGGTACGTGAGTCTTCAGTACTAAGCCCTTCCTAGTCACACCCTTGATGTTGAGGCACTCAGGCATTCTGATACCACTGTCTGCATTGAGATTGACTTTGCCTGTGGCATTGACATATTCAGCACCAGTAGTGCCGACTGATTCAGGATTGTGACCTTGTTCTGGGCAACGGATGAGTCTGCTCGCCTGTTGGCCCCCTCTGGACTTGCTCCCCCCCCATATCTCTGAGGTCCCTGGACTCCTCCATTTCAGAGTTGGGATCCTCATCCTCCTGCAGGACCCCACTAGATCGATCCCCTAATTTGACAGGGATCCATTGTAACTACTCTTTCCATATGGTCTTTCAACCAGTTTTGCACCCACCTTACAGTAAGTGCACCCCATATTTCATTGGGATTCCAAGTTAGTAACCCAAGGTTAATGTACAGTTTTATATTGAACAAACAATTTGTTTTAGTATTTAGTCAAGCTTGTAGTTAAACTCTCAAGAGTGTGGGGTTCTTCCTAGCACAAAAGTCAGCACTTGTCAGAATATACTACTTAAAATTTTTTTCTTTAGAGCGTGAAAAATCCTTCTCTGGTGTTCCTTGTTCTTTGGAATTACATTACTGGAAAGTCACTAGTTACATCTGTACTTGTGTGCATATATAGGCATTTGTTTTTGCAAGTTTGAGATATTTATAGTGTC
This sequence comes from Chelydra serpentina, assembly GCA_037349315.1. NCBI lineage: Eukaryota > Metazoa > Chordata > Testudines > Chelydridae > Chelydra > Chelydra serpentina. The sequence goes on along the minus strand of JBAIAC010000042.1, from coordinate 84,916,178 downwards.
CTCTATAATTTAGGAAGTTTAGAGTTACTAAAATAGAATGAGTCACATTGATTTTTTTTTTGTGGTAAATATTTGGCTATTTTTAAGAGATGCTTTGCCAAGATATGTCCCTGGAGGTTGTTATCTTAATTTTTGTTTTGAATAATCTAAACAGTTAGTTTAAATGTCAGGAATCCCTTGGAAAGCACAGAGTATAGCACAATGAACCCTCTGACAGTGTCTGATTTTCAGGAACAAACTGTTAGAATTCTAAGATTTATCAGGTGGCACTGTTTACACATATCTGTTGCTCTGCCTTATTGTTAAGCAGCCAGAAATATGTTCAACATGAGTGCTTCACAACAAGAAATCTCTTTATATGAACTTTGTGTTCATCTCAAAGTGAAGGAGACCTAATTACTACCACTTGAAGGTACTAGAGATTGAAATGAAATAAATGTTGGTCTGTCTTGCACATTTTATTTACTAAATTGAGGGAATTGTATGGAAAGCTTTTTTACTGGTGTTTCTTGGTAGCTTTGAGATAGTTAAATAAAGTCATCTTAATTTTTTTTAATAAGTGCTGTAACTCGCCTAAAAGATGAACAAACAGCTAATTGAAAATAGTCCAGTTCTTTACTACTTAATATGGTAGTGACAAACCTCCTTTTTCATATTTGTAAGGGCTCCCTTGCCTTCTCTGCTGCTGTGTAACACATTGAAAGAACTCACACGACAGGCAGGCTACCCCTTAAAACTACATTAAGTACTGAAATATAGACATAATTTTGAAAGTAAACCTGTTTTTTGTGAGCAGGCATATAACATTTTTCTTAATGTCCTTGTACCGAATATACTAATAGCGTTCAAAATGCTCTGTTTTTGCTGCTGCTAACCAATGAAGATTCTCAATCTCTCTTTAGGGATGGAGGTTATGCTTCAAAGTTGGTGCTTCCTCTGCTTTGGCAGATGCATAAATCTCTGAAATTTATCACTATCTACATATACGATTTTCCTTGTCTGCCTCCTGTTTTATAAAATGTTCTAGAGCTCTTGGTGATATCAAGTACCATAAATTACTGATGAGCAGTTCTTGGTATCATCCAAACAGTAATTAAAAGTTAGAGTATTAAAGAGGATCAGCCATGGGAGGCTTAATTAATAATACAAAAATAACTATTTCTGGTGGGCCTAAACTGTAAATAGGGCTCCAGATCCAAACTTCTTCCCTAGGATTGCAGGTATTTGGATCTGGAGTTGTGATCCTTTAGGGTACTTTATGCCAACATTCAACTAAGCGGGCCTTTGGGCTGTATGTAGAATTATTCCCTTTTCTGAAAAATTGTCTGGAGTGTGAGAGTGAGAACAAGTATAGGCTGTTTAACCACGTGTCTCTGATTTGAACCCTTCTCCTAAAGAGGCTGTGTCAAACTCTGTATTATATTTACACTAATTACCATTTGGGGCTTATAGAATGTAAATGGAAAGAAATTAAAGTAGGAATTATTTAACCTTATGCTACACCTATATCAAAGAAATGTGCAACATTCTAATGCAAGCAATTTGCATTGTGGAATCTGGTGTCCATGAGTTTTGATATCCTTTGTTAGGGCTCTACCCTACGGACAGTTTTACTAATTACACTGTAAACTATACTTTAAAAAGTAATTTTTAATTGAGTTCTTGTAGTAGAAAGTTATAATAACAGATCTGACATCAGAATAATGGATTGTAACTATTTTAGAATATTCAGTAATGCCAGTTAAATGAGTGTTTTGTGAATGGTTCAAGTGACCTTCATTAAAACTTTAAGTTACAGTGACTGAAATTCTTTCAGCTTTACTGTTTAGAGTAACTACTTACATATTTGTAACAGTTGTTAAATAGATGTTTTAGAGTTCTTATAAATCTCTGGGGCTTGTAAATGGCTTTAGGTCTATATATTGGGATTAAACAAACTGCTCTGAATTACATCAAATTGACTACATCGCATAGCCTGACACACAAACTGTCCTAGTGGCATGTTTGTGGTCACAGTACAGCTTGAGATAAATCTTTAAAGCCTATTCTTTGTCCTATCTACATTGTATATAACATGAATTGTTATGATGTAGTTTTAGATTGTTGCATTAAATGTGTAATAAATAATACTTGACAAATTCCAGTGATTTGAGAGGTAGTATGATTTATTAACATTTGTAATTCAAGATTTTAAGGTCTTTGGGATCAAGGACCCAGCAGGAGAAGTTTTATTTTTTCTAAGGGACAAAATGGAAAAATAATATTTTAGATCAGGGGTAGGCAACCTATGACACGCATGCCAAAGGCGGCACGTGAGCTTATTTTCAGTGGCACTCACGCTGCCCGGGTCCTGGCCATCAGTCCGGGGGGCTCTGCATTTTAATTTAATTTTAAATGAAGCTTCTTAAACATTTTAAAAACCTTATTTACTTTATATACATCAATAGTTTAGTTATATATTATAGACTTATAGAAAGTGACCTTCTAAAAATGTTAAAATGTATTAATGGCACACGAAACCTTAAATTAGAGTGAATAAATGAAGACTCGACACACCACTTCTGAAAGGTTGTCGACCTCTATTTTAGATTATCATTAGTTTTTAGTTGTTCCTCTCCCCTTAGGTATACGTTCATTTAAAAAAAATCCCAAATGGCTTCTCATTGAAGCTATAAGAACCCTACATGGAATTTCCCCCTAAATACTTAAAGCCTATCTATTATTCTGTTTATAGTGCTGCTACCTCATTAATAGCATATACATATTTTATAACATTTTGTGCTGAAGTGATTTTACTCACAAAAATATTATCAGGAAAAAGTAGAAATTGGTTTTCATTTCCTATTCAGGGTAAGCAGCTTATTTTAATGTTCATATTGCGATGGTATTCTTGATGTAATGGGAATAGGCTACGTCCATAAAATTGTTTGGTTTTTTTGGTCTGTTTCAGAACCCTGTCAAGAAAATTCCAGACTCTCATGAAATTACACTCCAGCACGGGACCAAAACAGTAAGTGATAACTCCTAGACTTTTTATATCCTAATGGATTTCTCCAGAATTTTTGAACCACTTATGACAAATGAGATAAATATATATTTGGTTGCAACAGCCATAAAGCTTAAAATGAAATACAGTAGGAAAAGGTGAGTAACCTCTGTCCAGCTGGGCAACCACCAGTGCCAATACAAAGTTCCTTTTTGGACTCTGTAGCTATGAAGATAAGCAACAAAAGGCCTGATATTTGGAGGTGAAGATGGAGGTCATTAAGATTGATGGGTGCAAAGTACTTTTTTTTTTTTTTAAAGAGAAAGTCTCCAAGTGTCTTGGAGTGTTTGTTGGCTGCTGATATTTGTAGTTTGGGGCTGCAGGTAAATCCTTAACTGGAAAGCTGGATCATAAGAGCAGAATCATGTTGGGAAATAATTTTAAGCTCCTCCGATCAACTGTTTTCTTTCCAAAAGGATTAGGAAAAAAGCAAATGACAAAAAGTCCATGTCAGAACCCATTGAAGTCTTGATATTCATGTGAGTAATTCAGGACTCCAGAAGAATTCAAAGTTTCTGCCCTGAGAAGAAAGCAAAAATTAGTAGTAATATTAAAATTTTAACTGATGCGACAATCCAAGTCTCAGTAATGATGTCCTTTTTGCACATTTATCATACCATTCACAAGAGAACCCTCTTGAGTGAACCTTAGGGCATGTGCAGTTTTTTACCTTTCAAGATGTGCAGTGAATGAAGCAAAGGGCTCGCTTTCTCCTGCAGACTTCCTACAGATTCTTCCCCTCAAGGAGGATGACTGTTTTGCCAAATTTCATCTTTTTCCTCAGTTTAATACAGGAGCTGTTTAATAAATTCCAAAACAAAATAAAAATAAACATAAACATTGCAGAAATTATTTTGAAATTGACAGTGGATCCCTCCTCATATTCAAAGAAGGCTGAACCATTTTGGTTCAAACTTTAAAAAAAATTATCTTCTCATGGAAAATTTCTGATTGATAGATGAAAGTTAAGAGCAAATGAAAATTGGAACATGGGGGCAAGGGGATTACAGTGGAAATGCTAATACAAATGTAACATTAATGGCTAATAATCACTAACTTCTAAAGCAGTGGTTCCCAAACTTTAACAAGCTATGAACCCCGTTCACTAAAATGTCAAGTCTTGCGAACCCCCTCTTAAACATGAATATTTCCAGGGATTTTCTCCTTTACCTGAGTGTAAATTAAAAAGTATTGATCTTGGAAATATAAAATTTGGTTTTTATCACATGCTTATTACACATCATTTATTATTAATTATTATATATCATTACAGTATTTTTATTACATTATGAAAACGGCAACACTATTCCAAGATCTCACTTTTGTAGCTTGTATCACTTTGAATAAGCCTGTTATAAGACAAGGCTCCTATGTTTCATCAAGGAGCATCAGATGTGAAACAGCATGAAGGTATTTAAGAAGCCAACTCAAGTCGTTCCTCCTACACAAGCATTCAGGTCTTGAGCAGTCCAGGCGAACAACGAACATTACAACAAAGCTTAAACTTGTTCTTCATAATAATTTTAAAAATAATACTAGCTGCCTATTTAATTTTAAAAACAGCAAAAAATATCCACCTCCCTTTCCATTTCTTATAAGGAGTCTTGACGTTTAAATCTCCTCAGTGTGATAAATATTATTTGCTTGCTTTGATCTGCTTAGCTCTTGGAAGTCCAGGGGCTCCAGGCTGCTGGCCCCGTGCTGCCCCCGGTTCCTAGGGACAGCTCTGTCCGCCATTAGGGAATTTTTTCCCGAGAACCCCCTGTAACATTTTGCAAACCCCCAGGGTTTCACGAACCCCAGTTTGGGAACCACTGCTCTGAAGTGTGTGAATGCTGTCTCAAGAGAGAGAAATCCTTGAGCTAGAATAACTCCCCAACCAACATTGTTAGAGTGGTCCTGCTTGTAGGGCAGACTGTCTTTCACTATGTTTTCTTGGTGGAGCTGCATAAGCAGGTTGTGATTTCTTTGACTGTTCACAGCAGGATGCTGTGGCACCAAACTTTTCAATTTTTAATACCCATGTAAACCTATAGCATTTCTTCCAGTTCTGATGTATTTCTGATAGAGAAACTGTTGAATACCTGGAATTTGAGTAAAGTGCCAGTAGGACTTCAGTGAAAATAGTAATACATGCTGTATACTTTTTCTGTATGTATAAATGATAATGCTTAAACATTTTTGAATTTAAAGTGTGCATATGTATGATGCCTGAATTTATTGTATAAAAATGTCAGGGTTTAATGTGGTTTTTTACACTCATCACAGAAATGATTTTTGTTCATAGAGCAGCAGTTAAACATGGTATTTAAATTCCTGGCACAATAAAACCTTCATTATACCTGGTCAGGAATGTATTTCTTGTCTGGGATAGCTCAGTTTCATCAATGACTGTAAACATGATAATAGTCAGGCTGTGTTATATCACTAATAAAGCATGTTCCTTTTTTATCCCAAATATTCATTTTTAGTGCATTCTTACTTTGTATTAAATATAAAAATATTACAGCATAATAGATCAGAGCAAATCAGATGGGCCCTACTCTGAAATTTAGGAATATCACTACCTGTCATGCTGACCAGTATTGTCTCACTGTTTCCTTTGTGACAGACCCAGACAAGTGGGGTACAGAAATTCATAGAAGGCAAATATACTGGCCATTGGATGAATAGTTTTCTGTTTCCTGAGTGACCAGAGCAGGGGCTGCACTAGAACAAGCAGGAACTTTCTGGAACCAATTTAAGGCAGGCAGGCTAATTAGGACACCTGGAGCCAATTAAGAAGAACCTGCTAGAATCAATTAAGACAGGCAGGCTAATCAGGGCACCTGGGTTTAAAAAGGAGCTCCCTTCAGTTTGTGGTGTTGCGTGCGAGGAGCTGGGAGCAAGAGGCACACAAGGAGTTGAGAGTGAGAAGAGTTGAAGGACTGAGGAGTACAAGCATCAGCAGACCATCAGGGGAAGGTCCTGCAGTAAGCATAAAGAAGGTGTTGGGCGGAGGCTGTGGGGAAGTAGCCCAGGGAGTTGTAGCTGTCACGCAGCTGTTACAGGAAACCCTATAGACAACTCCAATCCACAGGGCCCTGGGCTGGAACCCGGAGTAGAGGGCGGGCCCGGGTTCCCCCCAAACCTCCCAACTCCTTATCAGACACAGGAGGAATTTGACTGTGGGTTCTACCAGAGGGGAAGATCTCTGAGGCGATCAAAATCCGCCAATAAGCGCAGGACTCACCAAGGTAGAGGAGGAACTTTGTCACAACTGGTGTCAGGGGTGGGATTGTGGTGTGAACAGCACGGCGGAAGAAGAGGGGTGCTTAAAAAAAAAAAAGGAGCGGGTTTATTTTTTTTCTTCACCACAATGGAAGATGTAGTACGGGCACTGATACAAGCCACAGCTGCCCAGCAGGAAGCTACCCGTGTCCAGGCAGTTGCCCAACAGGAGGCAGTGCGGCTGCAGCAGGAGACCAATCTCCTGTTGATGGACCAGGCCACTCAAGACCAGACTATGTTGCAGGAATTAGTGAACCAAGTGAAGGCCCTTACGGAGATGAACGATGGCCATGATGGGACGCGGAAGATACGGGCCAGCAATTGCCTGCAGAAAATGACGGGGAAGGATGACATAGAGGCATATCTCCTGGCCTTTGAGAGGACAGCCCTACAGGAGGCCTGGCCTCGAGATCAGTGGTCTGGCATCCTCGCCCCATTCCTGTGCGGGGAGGCCCAGAAGGCCTACTGTGATCTGCCTGAAGAGGCTGCAGCAGACTACCCACAGCTGAAAGCAGAGATCCTGGCCAGATCTGGGGTAACAACCGCAGTGCGGGCCCAGCGGTATCACGAGTGGAGGTACCAGGAAGACAAAACCCCAAGGTCCCAATTGTATGACCTCATCCATCTCGCACGAAAGTGGTTGCAAACTGAGTCCCGGGGTCCAGAAGAGATGCTAGAGGTTCTGGTCATTGACCGATACATGAGGGGACTACTGCCAGACCTTCGCATATGGGTAAGCCAGAATGAACCCTCCACCTATCACGAGATTGTTGCACTGGTAGAGAGGCGAAGGACGGCAAGGGAGCTGACCAGACCAGTTAAGGAAGCGGAACCCCGTATTAAACTAGCAGCACCAAACTCAAGAGCTCGAGTGATTGGGCCACCAGGAGAGCCCAGGTGAAAAAAGAGAGGGGCTGAAGGCCCACCAGAGGCCACAAAGAGTCGGAGCACTGAGGGGGAAGAAGTTCGTGATATTAGACTGCCCAAACCAAGAGACCAGGGAATGCCTAGGGTTCCATACAGATGTTATGCCTGCGGAGAGTGGGGACACATAGCTGCACAGTGTCCCAATGCCGAGGAGCCTATGCAGTGTAACCTGGGAAATTGGGCAGACCCATGCTCCCTAATCCACCTTGTGGGGGTCTCAGTAACCCCACATATGTACACCAGACCAGTGAAACTAAATGGGGTAGAGACCACAGCACTGGTTGATTCAGGGAGTGCTATCACACTCATCTCAGGGAGGCTCGTGAAGCGTAGTCAGCTGCTGCAGGCTAAATGTACGGGGATAACCTGTGTCCATGGGGCAGTTAGTTACTACCCCAACATCCCAGTAAAAATTGAAATCCAAGGAAACACTACTGAGGTAGCAGCAGGTGTAGTCCCTAAACTCCCATACCCAGTGCTCATAGGGAGAGACTTCCCAGGGTTTGGAGACTTACTCCCAGTAGGGGGATTGGAGAAAGAAGGGAACCCTGAAATTAGTGAGGCATCCACAGTAGACTGTCAACCCCCAATCTTCTCTGAAATATCCCCAGATTTGTTCCCCACTCCCAGACAGGGTAGAAAGACGAAAAGGGAAAGAAGGGCAGCTAAGGCCTTGGGAACCTGAATACTGACCCAAAGCCAGAGGGTCGCTCTCATAGGGAGGTGGACCTGTGCAGCTGAACAAGAGGCCACCCAGGAGGGAGAAGCACCCGAGTCTGACCCCCACCCTAACGCCTCTGAACCAGCAGAGGCAACAGAGACTGGCCCCCTAGATCTTGGGCAGATTAGCCCCGGGAGAGGAAATTTTGGACGGGACCAGGCTGAAGACCCAAGATATGACAACATTAGGAAAGAGGTGACTGAAATAGACGGGGTTCCCGTGGAAGGGAAAATCCAGGGACCAGGACCCTACTTCATAATGAAGAAGGATCTCTTATACCGGGTTGCACCAGTACAGGGGCAGAAGGTACAGCAGATCCTAGTACCTCAAAAACACCAGAATGCTGTTTTAAGCCTTGCCCATAGTCATCTTTTTGGGGGGTATTTGGGGGTAGAAAAGACCCTGGCACGGGTCCTACGACGATTTTTCTGGCTGGAGTACATGAAGAAGTGAGGAGATACTGTGTGTCCTGTCCAGAGTGTCAGCTGCACAGTCCCCGTCCCCATTTGAGGGCACCTTTAGTACCCCTTCCCATCATAGAAGTCCCCTTCGAGTGAATAGCCATGGACCTAGTGGGACCCCTGGAGAAGACGGCTCGGGGTCACCAATATATACTTGTTGTTTTGGACTATGCTACTCGCTACCCAGAAGCCGTCCCCCTGCGGAACACAGCCTCTAAAATGATAGCCAAAGAGCTGGTGGGGATCTTTGCCCGAGTGGGGCTACCAAAGGAGATATTAACAGATCAAGGGACTCCATTTATGTCGAAGCTAATGAGGGACCTCTGTACGCTGCTCCATATACATGCCCTGAGAACTTCAGTCTATCACCCGCAGACTGATGGGCTGGTAGAAAGGTTTAACCGAACCCTCAAGGCTATGATAAGGAAGGTGGTAAGTCGGGATGGGACGGACTGGGACACCCTATTACCTTACCTTATGTTCACTATCCGGGAGGTACCTCAGGCCTCAACTGGGTTTTCCCCCTTCGAATTATTATACGGGCGCCACCCCCGTGGCATACTAGATATCGCCAAAGAGATCTGGGAAGAGGAACCCAGTGAGGGGAGAAATATAATAGAGCATGTATTGCAGATGCGAGACCGGATATCCTGGGTCACCCCTATTGTACGGGAACATTTGGAAAAAGCACAGGAGGCCCAGCGAACCCATTACAATCGCCAGGCAAAAATCCGACAGTTCCAACCACGGGATCGGGTGATGGTGTTGGTACCCACGGCAGAAAGCAAGCTTCTGGCCCAATGGCAGGGGCCCTATGAGGTGGTTGAACCGTGGGGGAAGTAACCTACAAGGTGCGGCAGCCAGGACGTCGGAAACAAGAACAAATATATCACATCAACCTTCTGAAACCCTGGCATGCACAAGAGGCATGCGCAGCTGTCCGAAAAGACCTACACCAGGAAAACAAACCTTCCAAACAAGTGAGAGTGTCTCCCGATTTAACACCAGACCAGAAGAATGAGGTGTCTGAGATGATCTTCCGGAACCAAGATGTGTTCTCCACAAAACCGGATCGAACAACCGAGACCTATCACCACACCTGGGGCCAGAGTAACAATGAGGCCCTACAGGGTGCCAGCGGCCAAAAGGGAGGAAATAAAAGTAGAAGTAAAAAAGATGCTGGAGTTGGGGATCATCGAAGAATCCCACAGTCAGTGGTCCAGCCCAATCGTACTGGTGCCCAAACCTGATGGCACCGCAAGGTTTTGCAATGACTTCCGGCGACTAAACGAAGTATCCCAATTCGATGCGTACCCCATACCTCGCATAGATGAGTTAGTGGACCGTCTGGGCAATGCCTGGTACTTGACTACCCTAGACTTGACAAAGGGGTACTGGCAAATTCCCCTTGCCAAAGACGCAAAGGAAAAGACTGCGTTCTCTACGCCAGAGGGTCTTTTTCAATATACTGTCCTCCCTTTTGGACTACATGGGGCCCCAGCTACCTTCCAGCGCCTCATGGATAAGCTATTACGCCCCCATAATCATTATGCTGCTGCCTACCTGGACGATGTGGTCATTCATACCCCAGACTGGGAAACCCACCTCGAAAAGGTGGAGGCAGTCCTCGATACCTTCAGGCGAGCTGGCCTTACAGGTAACCCTGCTAAGTGTGCTGTAGGGTTTACGGAGGCCAAATATCTTGGCTACATTGTGGAAAAAGGTCTGGTAAAACCCCAACTGAACAAGTTAGAGGCCATCCAAAATTGGCCCCGACCACGTTGCAAGAAGAAGTCCAGGCATTCCTAGGTGTGGTGGGGTATTACCGACGATTTATCCCCCACTTTGCCACAAGGGCTAGCCCCCTGACAGACCTAGTGAAAGCCCCTGGACATGATCTGGTGAGATGGTCTGACGGCGCTGACAGAGCGTTCACAGACCTACGGACTGCCCTCTGCAGTAACCCCGTACTGATAGCCCCAGATTTCACCAAGGAATTTATCCTGCAGACGGATGCATCGGAAGTAGGGTTAGGGGCTGTTCTATCACAGATGGTTGGGGAAGAGGAACATCCAATTCTCTACCTCAGTAGGAAACTCCTTCCGAGGGAGCAAAAATATGCCGTGGTGGAGAGAGAGTGCCTCGCCGTAAAATGGGCCATGGAAACGCTGCGCTACTACCTGCTCGGGCGCAGATTTGTCCTCGTGACCGACCATGCCCCTCTTCAATGGATGCAGCGGAACAAGGAGAAGAACACTAGGGTGACCAGGTGGTTCTTATCCCTCCAACCTTTCCAGTTCCGTGTGCAACACAGAGCAGGGAGCCGTCATGGCAATGCCGATGGCTTGTCACGTGTGCACTGTCTGGTGTCCCAAGCTGCCCAACCCCTTGGTGTTGAGCAGAGGGGAGGGATATGTGACAGACCCAGACAAGTGGGATACAGAAATCTCATAGAAGGCAAATATAATGGCCATTGGACGAATAGTTTTCTGTTCCCTGAGTGACCAGAGCAGGGGCTGCACTAGAACAAGCAGGAACTTTCTGGAACCAATTTAAGGCAGGCAGGCTAATTAGGACACCTGGGTTTAAAAAGGGGCTCCCTTCAGTTTGTGGTGTTGCGTGCGAGGAGCTGGGAGCAAGAGGCACACAAGGAGTTGAGAGTGAGAAGAGTTGAAGGACTGAGGAGTACAAGCATCAGCAGACCATCAGGAGGAAGGTCCTGCAGTAAGCATAAAGAAGGTGTTGGGCGGAGGCCGTGGGGAAGTAGCCCAGGGAGTTGTAGCTGTCACGCAGCTGTTACAGGAAAGCCTATAGACAACGGCAATCCACAGGGCCCTGGGCTGGAACCCGGAGTAGAGGCCGGGCCCGGGTTCCCCCCAAACCTCCCAACTCCTGATCAGACACAGGAGGAATTTGACTGTGGGTTCTACCAGAGGGGAAGATCTCTGAGGCAATCAAAATCCGCCAATAAGCGCAGGACTCACCAAGGTAGAGGAGGAACTTTGTCACACCTTGTACTCCCTATTTGTATTCATGTGTTGTCTCTTGTGTTCTATTTAGATTCTGAGATATTTGGGGTAGAGATAGTCTTTTTGTTTTCTGTTTGTACAATCCTGAGCACATTGTGTTTCAGGTCCATGACACACTGGTATCTTTTTTGATGAGATTACAAGTTTGGTTGATAAAGATAATAGTTTTCATGTAATATACTGAGACATCTGTAAAGTGTTTGACTTCTTACCACACAACATTTAAATTCTAAGAACTAGAATGATATAATATTAACATGACACACATTTAATGGATTAAACAGTGGCTAAATGATATGTCTCAATGTAATTATAAAGGGGTAATCATCGAGTGGGTGTTTTTCTAATTGGGTTCTTCAGGGATCGACTCTTGGCCCTACACTGTTTAACATTTTTATCAGTGACCTGGAAGAAAATATAAAATCACTGATAAAGTTTGCAGATGGCACAAATTGAGTAGTAAATAATCAAGAGGACAGCCTCTGATACTGAGCCATCTGGATTGCTTGGTAAACTTGGCATAAGCAAACTATGCATTTTAATATGGCTAAATGTATATATCAAGGAACAAAGAACATAGGCCATACTTACTGAATGGAAGACTCTATACTGGGAAGAAGTGACTCAGAAAAAGATTTGGGGGTCATGGTGGATAATCAGCTGACTGTGAGCTCCCAGTACAATACTGTGTCAAAAAGGGCAAATGTGATCCTTTGATCTGTAAACAGGAGAATCTTGTGCAGGAATAGGAGATTTTACCTCTGTGTTTGGCGCTGGTATTACCACTGGTGGAATACAGTCTTCAGTTCAGTTGTCCACAATTCAAGAAGGATATTTATAAATTGGAGATGGTTCAGAGAAGAGCCACAACAATTATTAAAGGACTAGAAAATATGCCTTATAGTGACAGTAAATCTATTTAGCTTAATAAAGAGAACGTTAAGGGGAGACTTGATTAGTCTATAAGTACACTAGAACCTCAGAGTTAGAAACACCAAAGTTACGAACTGACCAGTGAACCACACACCTCATTTGGAACCGGAAGTACACAATCAGGCAGCAGCAGAAACTAAAAAAAAAAAAAAGGGAGGGAGAGGCAAATACAGTACGGTACTGTGTTAAATGTAAACCACTAAAAAAATAAAGGGGAAGTAGCATTTTTCTTCTTCATAATAAATCTTCAAAGCTGTTTTAAGTCAGTGTTCAGTTCTTCTTCAAGTGCTTGCTCATGTCCATTCCCTGTCAGGTGTGTGCGCACCACATTCACTGTTGCCAGAGATATTTTCCCCAGGTGTATCCGTAGGGCAGGCTCTAGTGCCCCTGGAGGCCCGCACTCATGACACGTAAGCGCCGTCACCCTGCCTATGCACCAGACTTGGATGCAGGTCCACCTATGGGCGCTTGGCTCTCAGGGCAGTGGCCGCTTCAATGGCAGTATTAGAACCCGTGACGATTCCCAGCGGTGCCCGGGCCATTCTCTCAGCCGCTGTTTTCAGCGATCTCCAAAAGACAGGCTCTACCCCCACCTAAACCAGTTTCACAGGCTGACTCAGACTCCAACCACAGCAGCAAGACCCTAGTGGTTCCCCCGGAAGAGGCAACCCCTCATGAGGTGGAAAACCCAGTCCCTCCGGTAGTGGTGGCAATCCTCCACCTCCTCATTCCCTGATGAAGTGGTTTCGGGCCCCATGAACCTGCTACATCTGGAGGCCTTTAGGGCTCATCAGGAGCACCGTAAAAGAGTCACTGCCAACCTGGAGCTGGAGGCAGAGGAATTGAAGGAGCCTGCAGACAGCCTATTTGATATCTTGGATGCAGTGGGGCCCTCCAAAGTGGCCTTGCCAGTTCATGAGGGGATGATAAAGCTGGTGAAGGCGCTCAGGCATACCCCAGCATCTCCATCACCAATATCTAAAAGGGTGGAGAAAACCTAGAGACCCCCTTGTGACTGCCACCTGATGCGCTGAGACAACCTCTGAGACTGTTTTCCCTGGCAGCTTGGTACTTCAGTACCCTCCCTGTCTTGTTGAGCTTCAGTACCCTCAGAGCTTCTGGGGGACATGATTCAGACCTGGATCTGTGTACACCTTCCCCCCTGTTCCCCTGAAGATCAAAGAGAACAAGGCTAGTGTTATCGTGATCGTCCTAGTGTGGTCACGTCAACATTGCGAATCTGGCATGCTTCTAGATCTCACAGTGGCAGCCCCGTGAATGCTCCCTTAGGCTGGACCTAATCTCGTAAGATCTTGGATAGCTTCTTCACCTGAACCTCAACTCCCTGCACCTGACAGCATGGCTGGTGCATAGTTAAATCCGGACGGACAGGCCTGTTCGAAAAAAGTCCAGTAGGTCTTGCTAGGTAGCAGGAAACACACTACTAGAGCTACCTACCAGGCCAAGTGGAAGTGCTTGTCTTGCTGGGCAGCCAAGCAGAGCCTTTGTCGGACTCAAGCTTCTCTCCAGTCCATCTTAGACTATTTACTTGGTCTGAAGCACCAAGGCCTATCGTTATCATTGCTTCAGGTCCACTTGGCAGCCATCTCAGCATTCCAACCACCAATCCAAGGCACATGGATCTTTGCCCATGAGATGACAAGGAGGTTCATCAGATGATGGAAAGTTCCCAATCCAATTCCTCATGGCATGTTACTCCCCGCTTATCCTCTCATGGAAGGTTGCCTTCCCAGTGGCAATTACTTCCGCCAGAAGAGTTTCAGATCTTCAAGCCTTGACTTCAGATCCTCCTTACACTGTCTTCTACAAAGATAAGGTCCAGCTGTGCTCTCACCCAGCTTTCCAGCCCAAGGTGATGTCACAGTTTCATATCAACCAGGACATCTTTTGCCCATTGTCTTTCTGAAACTGCACAGGATGGACGAAGAGAGGTGTCTGTATTCTTTGGATGGTAGAAGGGCCTGGGTTTTTTATATTGACAGGACTAAGCGCTTCTCCAAGTCAACACAGCTTTTCTTGGCTGTGGCGGAGAGAATGAAAGGGCACACCGTGTCGTCCCAGAGGATATCGTCCTGTATCACAGCCCGCATCTGGGCTTGTTACGAGCAGACAAAGGTGCCACCCGCAGCTGTCATAAAGGCCCATTCTGCAAGAGCGCAAGCATTCTCAGCAGTCGTTCCTCACGCAAATACTGATCCAGGACATCTGCAGGGCTGCAACATTGTCATCAATTCATACCTTTGTGGCCCACTGTGCCATTACCCAACAGGTCCGAGATGCCAGTTTCAGAAGAGCTATGTTGCAAGCAGCACATCCGTAACTCCTGGTCCACCTCCAAGGGCATTGCTTGTGAGTCATCTGACACGGAATGGACATTAGCAAGCGCTCAGAGAAGAAAAGACAGTTACCAGCCTTCCGTAGCTCTTGTCCTTCGAGATGTGTTGCTAATGTCCATTCCATGACCCACCTTCCTACCTCGTTGTTGGAGTTGACAGCAAGAAGGAACTGGAACGGCAAGGGGGCGGTGCCCGTTATACTGACGCATGAATATGGGCCTCTAGGGGGCACTAGAGCCAGCCCTACGGATATCACTGGGGGGGAAAATGTCTCTGGCAACCGTGCACGCGGCACGCACACACCTTACACTGAATGGACATAAGCAACACATTTTGAAGAACAACAGTTACGGAAGGTAGGTAACCATCTTTTGTAAACTTTTGAAAGAACAACCATAAATTTTTGTTCAGAGTTATGAACATTTCAGCGTTATAAACAATCTCCATTTGCAAGGTGTTTGTAACACTGAGATTCCTACTCTACTATAATGGGGAACAAATATTTAATAAAGGGCTCTTCAGTCTAGTTGATAAAAGTATAGCATGATTCAAAAGCTGGAAGTTGAAGCTAAACAAAGACAGACTCAAAATAAGGCATAAATTTTTTATCAGTGAGAATAATTAGCTACTGGAACAGTTTACCAAGGGCCATGTAGATTTTCCGTCACTGGCAATTTTTAAAATCAAGATGTTATGGGTTAGATCACAGAAAACCCCTTGGGAACTGCCAACTGATGTGCTGAGACTACCCCTGAGCCTGTTTCCCCTGGCAGCTGGGGACTTCATGCCCTGCCTGGTTTGAGCCAGACACGCTAGCCTGCTGCAAACCCAGACCCAGGTCTGAACCATGTCCCCTAAAAAGCTGCAGGCTTAACTGAAAACAGCTTACAAAGTGTTCCTGTCTCTAACACTCAGATGCCCAGCTCCCAATGGGGTCCAAACCCCAAATAAATCCGTTTTACCTTGTATAAAGCTTATACAGGATAAACTCATAAATTGTTCGCCCTCTATAACACTGATAGAGAGAGATGCACAGCTGTTCCCCCTCCCCCCCCCCCAGGTATTAATACATACTCTGGGTTAATTAATAAGTAAAAAATGATTTTATTAAATACAAAAAGTAGTATTTAAGTGGTTCCAAGTAGTAACAGACAGAACAAAGTAAATGACCAAATAGAATAAAATAAAACATACAAGTCTATGCCTAATACAGTAAGATAACTGAATACAGATAAAATCTCACCCCTAGAGATGTTTCAATAAGCTTCTATCACAGACTGGATGCCTTCCTAGTCTGGGAACAATTCTTTCCCCTGGTACAGCCCTTGTTCCAGCTCAGGTGGTAGCTAAGGGATTTCTCATGACTGCAGTCCCCTTTGTTCTGTTCCACCCCCTTATATATCTTTTGCATAAAGTAGGAATCCTTTGTCCCTCTCTGGGTTCCCTCCCCTTCTCCTAAATGGAAACGCACCAGGTAAGATGGCTTTCAGTACCAGGTGACATGGTCACATGTCCTGTGAGACCCCAAGCCTTCATTCATCCCAGCCTGACTCACAGGAAGGCCTGCAAGCAAACAGAGCCATCCACAGTCAGTTGTCCTGGTTGGTGGGAGCCATCAAGATTCCAAACCACCATTAATGGCTCACACTTTGCATAATTACAATAGGCCCTGAGAGTTATACAGTAACTCCTCACTTAACGTTGTAGTTATGTTCCTGAAAAATGCGACTTTAAGCGAAACGATGTTAAACGAATCCAATTTCCCCATAAGAATTAATGTAAATAAGGGGGTTAGGTTCCAGGAAAAAATTTTTCACCATGAACTAGCACTCCATTGAGCCCTCAAGGGTTAACTCTCTCACTCTACAAGCCAGCAGGAAAGGAGGGAGGGCAGAGATGTGTTTCAGAGATAGAGATGCGCATTTCCAATTAGGTATCAAGAGTGGGTCAGAAGTGCACTGCCTTGTTAATTAGATCAGCAAGCCCCGCAGCTACAACTTCTGCTTAAGGCAGCAGCTCCCTCCCTCGTGTGTCCCCCCCGCTCTATGGAAGATGGGGTAAGCAAGGTGCAGGGGGACATTAGCCCCCCTCTTCTTCCCCTCCTCCCTCCCCCCCACAGCAAGCTGGCACACTGACATAGCCCCCCTCTTCTTCCCCTCCCCCGTGACACAGCAAGCAGGCAGGAGTCTCGGAGAGCAGCACATGGCAGTGGGGGAAGGGACAGCTAAACTGCCATTGATAGCCGGCAAACGACGTTAGAATGGAGCATTTCACAACTGTAAATGAGCATGTTCCCTAATTGATCAGCAATGTAAGAACGAAACAATGTTAACCGGGATGACTTTAAGTGAGGAGTTACTGTATTTCATATTTCTAGTTTCAGATACAAGAATGATACATACATACAAATAGGATGACCACACTCAGTAAATTATAAGCTTTGTAACGATACCTTACAAGAGACCTTTTGCATGAAGCATATTCCAATTACATTATATTCACACTCATTAGCATATTTTCATAAAATCATATAGAGTGCAACGTCACACAAGATTCAATGTTTTTCTATAAAATATTCCGTAGGAATTATTTTGGGGAAGTTCTTTGGGCTGTGTTGTACAGGAGGTCAGACTGGATGATCACAATGGTGTCTTCTGATGTTGGACTCTGAATCTATGATTCTATGATATGAATAATAATACTGAAAACCAAATAATTACTATTTTAAGTCCTTATGGAAAGTTCGTAAATAACTTCATAGAGAGAATTCCAGTGGCGTGCTATAGAAATTACTCTAAATCTATGTAACGTAATAGAGAATAGATTTTACATGTGCTTTTTTAAACATTCTGTAGAAAGTATAAAACCTATTAAATTCTACATAAAACACTTAAAGGTTCATTTTCTTTCCGTTCTATAGGACTCTTCCATACCTTTTAAATTAAACTCTAGGTTACCAATCTTTCCATAACTTGACTGTCATATTTAAATACTACAGGAGCCTATTTGTTAACCTTACATCCACTACCCTTTGAGCTGTAATATACATGGCGGAGAGGAGATAAGGCCTGAACAAACAGTCTAATGTTTACCTGTTGTTTCCTCCTTAGTAATTGTAGTAACATGGTATGAAGAACTAGGAAATCTGGGAAATGTCTGTATTTTTTATAAATATCATATGTACCTCCGTTAATATTTATTCTCTGTGAATGCATAAAGTTTAATTCAAGGGGAACAAAACCATGGCAATGAATAGACACCCGAGATAAACAGCTTGAAAGGAGCTAAGGTAACAGTGGTTGGGCTATCAGTGGGGAAGAAACTGTCTGGTTCCATCCAGGCTTGTTTGTATTACTCTTTCCAGTGCTAAAACCTGGGATTAAAGGGATTCTAAACCTAAAAGACCCTTGAAAAAAGGCAGGGAGAGGGGGGCTGAGTAAGCTAAAAGGACGGCTACAGTGTGTCGGTGAAAAGCTGACCCGCTGGCAAACACACACCGAGAGAGACACATGTGAGTATGACAGGCTGACTCTCTCAACTCGGAGCTGGAGTTAGCTGGGCTGGGGAACTTACTAAGGTGTAAGTATTACTCATGAGTTTGGGCCTTTTATTGTGTTACCCTCTGCCCTACATGCTTTGTTCCTTTAGAGGAATGAATAAATAATGCTTTGTTTTGAAGATTCTGTTTCTCTTTCACTGCAAACTTATACTGTTACAGGATCCCGGAGGGAAACTTGTACAGATGCCAGAACAGTGTTGGACCTGTGTTGTTAATGGCTTGGGAGTTAGGGGACTGCAGCCAAGAGATATGGTCTCAGTGTGGTTGAACCATGTGGTGCCACCTAGAGTGAGATGCAGGAAGCCAGGCTGTCATAGGAGATGTGTCCTCCAGAGCGACTAATTTGCTGTGGCATAGAGGTTTTTATAATTTCTCGTTAAGAGGAGGTGAGGTGAAAAAGGAATATCTGTGTTGAAAGATATATTGTAGGTGGGGAATTTGCATGGTATGAACAACAGAAAGTGTTTGCCTGGATTTTAAGTGCTAAAAAACTATACATCACATTGCATTTTAAACAAAATCCTGGCAGAAAAGTTGAATGAATTAGATCTTATGCAGAATCATACATGTATAAAATGTGCTTTTCTTTATTGTTGTTTATAACCTTTAGCAAAACTAGTTTCCTATTTTGTGTGAGGTGCTATCTACTTTTGCCGTACATGTTAGATTAAATTACCCTAGAAATGAATCCTTTGTTCTGTACAACTGTTTGTATATAAACTAATCTGCTGAAACATCTGTGATAATCTAAATTGGTTCAGATCACCACTGTTCAATTTCCCAATGCATTGTGCTGCTACAGGCCAACTGAATAATTGGAAAAGATCAAAAATGAAATGGACACATCTTTTTGAAAAATATTGTCGAGGCTTTTAAGTAATTTGAACAAATTCTCAAAATATATCAGAACAGAACATAAAATATACCTTGTGCGCATTTGGATCCTTAAATATAGATGAAAGGTGTATTTTATAAGCTTGATGGTTTGCCAGGCTTTCCTAAAAACCTTATATGATTTGCATTTTAAATTAATAGATTCTTGATCTTTCAACATCTCATCTTTTTTAACAGTACTGTTTGGTGCCTGTTATCACTTCCTTTGGAAGACGCATTATTTTTCAGACCTGAAGTGATTCAGTTATGGCTTGTGTAAACAGTTTGAGTGCACTTTGGGTGGTTGATTTGCTGTATATCAAAACATTTATGGAAATATTAAAATAACTTATTTTCAGGTTCACTTTTTGTCAATATTTTAAATATCCTTTTAATTTAAACTAGGTTATATATACTATAAAGGTTTAGTACAAATGTCTGGCATTATCAATGCTTGTCAAAAAAATAAAACAACAAAGGCACAACATTGTAGAGAACAGGTGGTATTATCCATGTCCAAGTTGTACAGTGCTTCTTCTTTAATGCAGTTTCTATATTTGTGTGGCATTTTAAAATGGAAGTTGTAAATTCTAATTAAAATGTTTATTGTTGGGAACTGCAATCTGGGAAGCCCCTTAGAAACATTTTGACTGCCTAAGAATGCAGCTGTCATCACTTTGAGCAGAGGTGAGATACAGATTGGGTATATACAGTACAAATAGATTGAATTGGATGAACAAAACAGATCACTGGAAAAAGCAGTTATCCCACAGAAGGGCTGTCCAGTTTATTTATAATGAAATTACTCATCTACACATTCACATTCCTGACACAAGGAAGAAAGGAGAGCAGTAGAATACAGAGCCTGGACTTCAGAAAAGCAGACTTTGACTCCCTCAGGGAACTGATGGGCAAGGTCCCCTGGGAGAATAACATGAGGGGGAAAGGAGTCGAGGAAAGCTGGCTGTATTTTAAAGAAACCTTATTGAGGTTGCAGGAACAAACCATCCCGATGTGTAGGAAGAAAAGTAAATATGGCAGGCGACCAGCTTGGCTTAACAGTGAAATCCTTGCTCGTCTTAAACACAAAAAAGCAGCTTACAAGAAGTAGAAGATTGGACAAATGACCAGGGAGGAGTATAAAAATATTGTTCAGGCATGCAGGAGTGAAATTAGGAAGGCCAAATCACACTTGGAGTTGCAGCTAGCCAGCGATGTTAGGAGTAACAAGAAGGATTTCTTCAGGTATGTGAGCAACAAGAAGAAGGTCAAGGAAAGTGTGGGCCCCTTGCTGAATGAGGGAGGGAACCTAGTGACAGAGGATGTGGAGAAAGCTAGTGTACTCAATGCTTTTTTTGCCTCTGTCTTCACAGACAAGGTCAGCTCCCAGGCGGCTGCACTCCGCAGCACGGTATGGGGAGGAGGTGACCAGCTCTCTGTGGAGAAAGAAGTAGTTCGGGACTATTTAGAAAAGTTGGACGAACACAAGTCCATGGGGCCGGATGCACTGCATCCGAGGGTGCTAAAGGAGTTGGGCGATGTGCTTGCAGAGCCATTGGCCATTATCTTTGACAAATCATGGCAATCGGGAGAGGTCCCGGATGACTGGAAAAAAGCTAATGTAGTGCCCATCTTTAAAAAAGGGAAGAAGGAAGATCCGGGGAACTACAGGCCAGTCAGTCTCACCTCAGTCCCTGGAAAAATCATGGAACAGGTCCTCAAGGAATCAATTCTGAACCACTTAAAGGAGGGGAAAGTGATCAGGAACAGTCAGCATGGATTCACCAAGGGCAAGTCATGCCTCACTAACCTAATTGCCTTCTATGATGAGATAACTGGCTCTGTGGACGAGGGGAAAGCAGTGGATGTGCTATTTCTTGACTTTAGCAAAGCTTTTGATACAGTCTCTCACAGTGTTCTTGCCAGCAAGTTAAAGAAGTATGGGCTGGATGAATGGACGGTAAGGTGGATAGAAAACTGGCTGGATGGTCGTGCTCAACGGGTAGTAATCAATGACTCCATGTCTAGTTGGCAGCCGGTATCAAGTGGAGTGCCCCAAGGGTCGGTGCTGAGGTCGGTTTTGTTCAATATCTTCATCAACGACCTGGAGGATGGTGTGGACTGCACCCTTAGCAAGTTTGCAGATGACACTAAACTGGGAGGAGTGGTCGATACGCTGGAGGGTAGGGACAGGATACAGAGGGACCTAGACAAATTAGAGGATTGGGCCAAAAGAAATAGAATCCCATGCACTGCTACAGACTAGGGACCGAATGGCTGGGCAGCAGTTCTGCAGAAAAGGACCTAGGGGTTACAGTGGATGAAAAGCTGAATATGAGTCAACAGTGTGCCCTTGTTGCCAAGAAGGCTAACGGCATTTTGGGCTGTATAAGTAGGGGCATTTCCAGCAGATCGAGGGACGTGATTATTCCCCTCTATTCGGCACTGGTGAGGCCTCATTTGGAGTACTGTGTCCAGTTTTGGGCCCCACACTACAAGAAGGATGTGGATAAATTGGAAAGAGTCCAACGGAGGGCAACAAAAATGATTAGGGGGCTGGAGCACATGACATATGAGGAGAGGCTGAGGGAACTGGGATTGTTTAGCCTGCAGAAGAGAAGAGTGAGGGGGGATTTGATAGCTGCTTTCAACTACCTAAAAGGGGGTTCCAAAGAGGATGGATCTAGACTGTTCTCAGTGGTAGAAGATGACAGAACAAGGAGTAATGGTCTCAAGTTGCAGAGGGGGAGGTTTAGGTTGGATATTAGGAAAACCTTTTTCATAGTAGGGTGGTGAAGCACTGGAATGGGTTACCTAGGGAGGTGGTGGAATCTCCTTCCTTAGAGGTTTTTAAGGTCAGACTTGACAAAGCCCTGGCTGGGATGATCTAGTTGGGGTTGGTCCTGCTTTGAGCAGGGGGTTGGACTAGATGACCTCCTGAGGTCCCTTCCAACCCTGAGATTCTATGATTCTATGATAGTAAAATGACAAGCCTTTAAAAATTAGTGGAACTCAATATCTTTTTTCAGGACATAGTCAATAGTACATACAGAGTTTCATTTATTAAATGTATTTCATCTAAACTTAAATATCCCATCTGCATCTCTTCAATCTAATGATCTTAGGCTGATGATGACTGTATTCCTGTGCAGCTGAAATGAATCAGAAAAGATTTCCCAAGCTAAAGAGTCTTTCCAGAAACCTGATTAATTTTCCAGTTGCCTTGCTTGTATAGAGTAATAGGAGTTACTTTTTCCCAATGAAACTGCAGAGATAAATTTTCTCCTGACAGCTTTGACACTAGGTGAGCATGGGAAAAAGAACATAGAGATTTTCTGAACATCATGCTTTTTAACTTTTCAAATCACAACTGGGAGAGCACAGATAGTAATTGTAGCAGAGAACCCCATTTTAGAATATTAACTGAATGCATGGTTAATATGGGGTTGTCCACAGGCTCTACAGTCTACAAATCCTAAACAAGGTGAATGGTGTGAAAAGATATTTAAATTATTGAATAGTTAGCTTTTCCAGAAATGAGAAATCATTAAGTGGTCATGTTCTGTTTATCATTGTCCTAAATGTGAAATTCATCCTACTGGATAGGGCCTGAGTATTATGTGGTGCCTGGGACCTTTTGATGGCCCCTTGTACAGTGATACATTTAAACAGTTTAGGATAGAAAGTGAAGAAAAATGCTGTATCCAATCGAAACTACATGGGGAATTTAGGTAGGCAGTTTGTGTAGAGACCCTGAACATAAATATCTACTCTTGTGAAAAATGTAATGGGCTATCAGGTTTTTTTTATATCTCACCTGAAAGATGGCACTTCCAGCAGCAGTGCACCCCTAAAATGATGTTGTGTGATTGGATTAGTACTGATTCAGAAGAAAGGAAGTTACTTGATTAATCACTATCATCACTTCGTACACAACTTGGATTTTTCTGGCAGGTCTTAGGATGAAATCTCGGACATGTATAATGGTAACCAAAGATGCTGGTGACTTTGACATATATCACTTTAGGAGATGCCTACTTTCACATTAAAAAAAAATCTGGAAATCTCATCACAGTTTCTATGCTTTTGATACCAGAAGAAATATTTATAGCTCCATATACACACTTCTCTATGAACTCTCCACTACTCCCACAGAATTTACAGAAAAACATATATGTGGTTAGCGCCTTCCACTACTGGAAAGGAATTCATGTATTACCTTTTCTTGATATCTTGTTAGCAAGGGGTTTGTTGCTGCAGAAGATGATGGTTCCTCTTGACCGTAAAGCTTCTAGTGCTTCTACTAAAATTTCCAGATCTTCTTCATTAAGACTCAGTCCTTCGTCCCAATCCTGAAACCTATTGCTTGGCTGCTGAACAGCAGGCACTACTAAAATATGTTGATTTCTACTATTCTGGAAACATAGGCACTACTCTGCTCTATGGAAATGATACTGTGTCTCATTTCTTCAGAGTTCACCCTTAAGCATTGGTGAGTGCTCCTGGATGCCAGAAAACAAGTAAATTAGTATCTCTCCTGTATTTAGATTTTCCTTAGGGCAGTTAAGTTACAAAATCTTCCCAAAGTCTCTGCTCTTTCTAAAGTCTAAAACTTGTTCTTCAAGCCCTCATGGCTCATCTCTTCAAGTCACTTTATTTCCTCTTGCTGAGAGTAGTCTTCCTTGTGGCAAAAAGGCTTCTGATCTGGGTGCTTCACTGATTTATGTATTTGAGAAAGAAAAGGTAATCCATTGCATAGCCCAGAACTTTTTTCCCAACGCTAATACTATCTACCCTGGGTCAAAAGACCTAGTTCTTCCCTCATTCTGCCTTAACCTGAAGCACCTGAAAGAGATTAACTGGCGTACTTTGGACCTAACGCATGAAATTTCACCTCTTACTTGCTAATTTCCATTCTTAGGGGAAGCCTGTCCAACCCTAACCCCCTCAAATTGGATTTAATTTGCAGTAATTCCGGGAGGATAATTGTCTTAACCCATTTTTTTCATCATTTCTCAGATTTCTTATTTCTTCTGTTTACTGAGTTAGCTGTTTATACCTTTTATAGGAGACCTTATTCTGGAGAGCTGAGTTGGTGGACAAGGCTTAATGGCTTACTTGACTGACAGCTTTGCTTCCATCACAATGTCAGTGCATTTCCTCTCACTAAGGATTTTAGACAGACTTTCTGGAAGAATAAACATTAGGGGGTCATAAGGAAAATTTTTCTATTTTTTTTCTTTGTTTGTTTGAAAACGCAATTTATTGCACTGAAGACACTTAGAGGCAGAAAATATTACCGAAGTAGTCCTTTCCCATAGAAGCAATTTCTATAGTTGCTGCAGGGATGTTGCAATTCACTACTATTGATGCCACATTTCATGATTGTGAAGGGGAGGGAGTATGGATCCATGTGATTGCCTATGGAAGGGGAGATATCCATGAGACACTTTCTATTAATGTCCTCCATATGAAAAGTTTGACAACTCTTGTTGTGTAATTATTGAATTGCACATTAATTGTAGTTTTAAATATTTGTCATAATTTTGTAGACTATTTCATTATAATGAAATGCTTCATTTCACTGAAACTTGAGGGCAATAATTTATACTGAGGTGTTAGAAATGTTCATTTTGTAAGTGTTTTAATTATAGCAACAAACTATTGATTTTGTTACTAGCATGATACCTTTCCAGTAAATTTTCAAGTTTTTTGAGTTGTTACTTCTCCATGATGGCTTTCTTCTCTTGGTATATGCATCACCTATTCTTAATAATGCTTTTTAATTAGCTCTCTACAGTTTTCATTCGAAAGCAACAATAACTAAGTAATATACGTGTAAAGCTGTACTGGTGTGGATAAATGGTACAGAGTCATAAAATAATGCAAAGTAAATGTCTTTTGCTGAGTAATGGAAAAGGAAATTGCATATCTTCAGTAAGAGAAATGAAAACAACTACATTCAGAAATAAAATAATTTGGCCCTGTAGCGGGGTGGCACCCCACTCGGGCACTGAGGGGCTTGAAACAGCCCAGGAGAGGGCTGGAGCTGGAGCAAGCAGCCCCAGGCTGAGTGGAATGGCAGGCTCAGCTGGGGCCATGCCCCAATTAAGGCTCAGCTGGCCCTTATAAGAGGGCAGTGGGCCTGGAGCAGACAGGGAGTCTCCCTCTGCATGTAGAGGGAGAAGAGCCTGGCTGCTAGGAGCTAAGTAGGGTACCTGAAGTGGAGCAGGGCTGGGGAAAGGCTAAGGGAGCCGGGGAGCTCCGGCCTAGGAAAACCCCAGGCTCAGGCCTGGTAAGGCCAGGATGGGTACAGTGGTTGCAGGGGGCAGCCCACGGGTAGGCTGAGGCAGCAGGTCCAAACCCAACCTTACCTGTGATGAGTGGCTTATACTGCAGTCTGCCCCAGGGCGCGGGGGCTAGCTGGTGACTGGCAGTAGCCTACGACTGAGGCGAGGTGGGGATAGTGGGTTGGGGGTCCCCCGGGGAGGGGAGACCCAGATCTGTGGTGTACTGTCAGGGGGCAGCACCCCAGTTAAAGGGGCACCGGGTCCTGGGAGGGACACGGGGCCAGAGCAGTCATGCGGATCACCAGCCTGAAGAGGGCGCTCCAGGGGCTGGATGAGCTAATTCCCTGGATTGACCAGCAGGAGGCGCCGCAGGGGTGAGTCCGCTGCCTTACAGGCCCAAACAAATGGAAACAAAATTAAATAATATTTTGTTAATTAACTTTTCTTCCTGAAATGATGCCATCAGAAGGGATGATTTTTATTTCCCTGTACATAATTCAGACTTCACACAAGTGGTGATAGAAACTCTCCAAAAAATGGAACACTGCATGTCTGACGTGAAAGGAACAAACTAAGGCAATGACTGTGAAATATGGCTGTGTGAGACTAGTGCCATTCTGTGCACTGGTTACAGTTTAAAAAAAGAGTATAAAGAGGAAGATCAGACTACCTCTGAATTATCTTAATTGAATTGTTTTTGGTCTGTCTGTAGGTATCTGCTTTGGGTTTGGATCCCTCAGGTGCCCGTTTGGTAACTGGAGGCTATGACTATGATGTTCGGCTTTGGGACTTTGCTGGAATGGATGCATCTCTCCAAGCTTTTCGATCACTTCAGCCTTGTGAATGGTATGTTGAGACTATCTTTCTGACTTAATAGCTCCATGTATTACAGCTTCTAGCTACAATACACTGTAAGTTGCAAGATGATTCTGTTGGAAAGGTTTTACTATCCCCTAATATTTCTACATTAGACAAAATGTGGATAGAGATAGTTGCATGCTGCCTTTCACACTTTGTTTGAAAGACATGCATATTTTCTTTTGAGCTGGCTCAGCAAACTATACTATTCAGATATTTAGCACAGCATACATAGGTATCAAATAAGCTAATGGATGACACTGAGAAAGCTGAAGTGTTTAATGCCAATTTTGTTTCAGTCTTCATTAAAAAGATTAATTATGACAGATGTTTAGCAACAAGAGGGAAGGAACACAAGCCAGAATAGGGAAAAAACAGGCTAAAGAAAATTTAGATAAGTTTGATATACTCAAGGTGACAGGGCCTGACCAAATTTACCCTAGTGGGTACTTAAGAAACTAGCTCAAGCAACCTCTGAACCATTAGTGATTATCTCTGAGAACTTATGGAGGACAGATAAGGTCCCAGAGGACTGCAGGAGGACACACATAATACCTATCCTTAAAAAGGGGAACAAAAAAGACTTGGGGAATTAGACCAGTCAGCCTAACTTCAGTTCCTTGAAAGATACTGTAACAAAAATGATCAAACAATTTATAAGCACCTAGAGGAAAATAAGATAAGTAATTGCCAACATGGATTTATCAAAAATAAATTATACTAAACCAACATAATATCCTTCTTCGACAGGGTTACTGGCCTAGTGGATAATGAGGATGCAGTAGAAGGTGATATATCTTGATTTTAGTGAGGCTTTTGACAGAGTGCAACATGACATTCTCATAAATAATCTAGGGAAATGTGATCTACATGAATTTACTATAAGATGGATGCACAACTTGTTGAAAAACCATACTCAAAGATTAGTTCTCAATGATTTACTGTTAACTTGGGAGGGTGTATCTAGTGAAATCCCATAGAAACCAGTCCTGGGCCTGGTCATGTTCAATATTTTCATTAATGACTTAGATAATGTGTATGCTTTAAAATGTGCAGACAACACCAAGGTGAGAGGGGTTGAAAGCACTTTGGAGGACCTGATTAAAATTCAAAATGATCTTGATAAATTGGAGAATTGGTCTGAAATCAACATGATGAAATTCTTTAAAGACTAGGGCAAAAGAAGAAGATTTTTCTATCAACATTCTTATTTGATACGTTTAAGATTTATGGCCACAGTACTATCCCTTAATCAGAAGACACTCCTTCCCCTTCGTTAAACATCCCATAAACCATTTAAAAGAAGGGGCAATATGTTAAAGTGGAAATTCTCTCCTATGTAGGCATCTCTCATTCTTGTTTTATTCCATTTCCTGTGAACTCTAGAGTCTTAGTTTTGCACAATTATAATTAATCTGGCAGCTATTGTAGCGTATCAACTACTAGTTCAAGCATTTTAAATTTTTTTACAACCTACACTTGAAAAGATTCCTCAGATAAATGCTTGATCTTAAAACAAGTCTTCTGTGATGTCCACAATAAATGAGTCAATGTTCATTTTCCTGTATCTGTCTTTAAAAAAAAAAAGAGTCTTTTAATGACAAACCCATTACAGGAACACAGATATTTATGTGAATAAACTTGAGTATCTGCTTGATTATATTCCTGTATCCTTCTTCATTCCTCATCCCCTTACCCTCCCTACACCTCAGATGTAGATTTTAAAGTCTTTGAAGCAGGGCCAATTTTTAAATGTTTATGAAGATCCTACCACACTTTTTTGAGAGATAAAATAACTATCCTCCAGTATTTGCCTTTATTATACTTAAGGCTATGTTTTAGTCATGGGTATTTTTAGTAAAAGTCATGGACAGGTCACGGGCAATAAACAAAAATTCATGGCCCATGACCTGTCCATGACTTTTACTATATACCCCTAACTAAAACTTGGACATGTGGGCCATGGGTGTTCTGGGGAGGGGGCAGTCTAGGGGCGCCATGGTGCTGGGAGAGGTGGCCCGGGATCCTGCTGGTGCTGGGGGAGTGGCAGTGGCCCGTGACCTGGGACCCCCACTGATGCTGGGGGGAGCAGTGGCGTGCGGCCTGGGACCCCCACTGGTGTTGGGGAGGGGCAGTGGCACATGGCCCGGGACCCCCGCTGGTGCTTGGGGGAGGGCGGGCAGTGGCGCATGGCCCGGGCCCCGCTGGTGCTGGGGTGGAGGGTTGGCAAGGCTGGCAGGGACTCCCTACCTGGCTCCACATGTCCCTGCAGCTCCTAGGTGGTGGAGGGGCCAGGGGGCTCTGCAGACTGCTCCTGCCACAAGCGCTGGCTATGCAGCTCCCATTGGCCAGGAACCACAGCCAATGGGAGCTGCAGGGGAAGGGCCTTTTGGCGCGGGCAGCGCACGGAGTCCCCTGGCCCTCCGCCACCTAGGAGCTGCAGGGCCATGCCAGTGGGAGCCGTAGAGCCCCCCACACCCTCCAACCCCCGGCCCGGAGCCCTCTCGCACACTCCACTCCCAAACTGCTGCTACTGGCCCAGGAGCTGCCCGGGCAGCCCCTGAGCCAGCACTGGCTGCTGCAGGGGTCACAGAAAGTCACAGAATCTGTGACTTCTGTGACCTCGGTAACAGACTCGCAGCCTTAATTATAGTTCATTAAACATAGCAATTAAATATGTAAGAGAATAAAATGTTAAACTTCCCAAAATAAACATCATTATTATTTTATATATAATTTTTATTTTCCCCAAAGACAGTAACGTCAACAAAGTTATTAGAGAGTAAAGATGATCTTGTTATCTTAACCATTAAAGTAAAACAGAAATTATCTCTATTGTTATATTAATTTATTGCTGACAAAAATGCAAGGTCAAGGATATGTGACTTACTGTTATTATATAGGCGATCAGGTAAGCACAACTTACACAAAATAAAATTCTCTCGCTGCCGGCGTAGCCTCTAATCCCTGCATATTAGTTGTTTCAGAGAAATACTATAGATATACTATATGTTTATTTTTAGAGCATTTATGTTTTAAGGATTTTCTCACTACTGATACATCTTCATTTTAAAATTGGCTTAAGGGAATTGTATTTAATGAAAACATATTTTGTGTTTTCTAATTTTTTTCAGTCACCAAATCAAATCTTTACAGTATAGCAGCACAGGGGATGTCATTCTTGTTGTGTCTGGTAACTCTCAAGCTAAAGTTCTTGACAGAGATGGCTTTCCAGTAATGGAATGTGTTAAAGGAGACCAGTACATTGTGGACATGGCAAACACCAAGGTAAGTTAAGAAACACTGAACTTTAAATTGTATTGTTCTATAGTGGTATAGTTGTCTTGTACTTTTATGTAGGTTATTTATTGTTCTGGTGATGGTCCTTGATATAACAACATTTTGTTCCCTTCCAAGCTTTCTGTATAAAAGGGGTGGCCAAATTTATTGACCCTCTGAGCTGCATATGACAATATTTAGAAGTTCAAGAGCTGGGTCTCAGGGCTTCAGCCCCGCTCCTGAAGCACAGAGCCTTGGCAGACAAGCCCCACAGGGCTGAAACCCTGAGACCCTCCACTGGACTGCAGCCCCCCCTCGCCCCCCCAGGCACCAGTTGTCTCTGGCAGAAGTCCTTAGCCCCACCACAGAGCAGAAGCTCTGAGCTCTCCCCTGCCCCCCAGTCTGGTAGACTGAGAATGGGGTGGGGGGGCGGGGTGCTGCGAGCCACCCTTTAACTGTTAAAGAACTGCATGGTGCTCGCAAGCCACAGTTTGACCACCCCTGCCATATAATCCAGAAAGAATGCATGAATTTATCCCATACTTCTTAATACTTGCGCCCTCTCCTTTACCTCCCATTAACAGACCACAAAACATACACACTTTCTTTGCACTTGAAGGATGAGCAAACAGAGGAAAAAATGGAAAAAAGATCTATTAAATTAAGGGCAAAGATAATTAAATGTAGTGCGAGTCCCAGAGAAAGGATTCACTGTGCACCAGGTGTTCCTGTGTCTGTCTTCTAGATTGTAAGCTGTTGAGGTAGGTATGATATGGACACACAGGTGAATGAAAGCCTGACACAGAAATGGATTTAAGCATCAGACCGCAATGTTATTACTTAATAATGGAGGAGGGGTGCTATGCACCCACCTCATCTCACATACTAGCCATTTAACTCTGTCCAGTCCAAGGTTATAGAGCTCCTACTGTATAACCAGGGTAGACCATCTTCACCCTCCCTCACTTCTGAATACTGTTGCCCAAGGGGGATCTTGGTCTGCAAAGACTTCAGGTCTCCCCTTTTCTTTTGGAAGTTGGCCATCCTCCAGCTGAGAGGGGAGGGACAGCTGTCTTGTTTGTGTCTTGCTGAGTACTAAGAACATCAATTAAATAGTAATAATAATGTGCATTTTTGTTTGTTAGTGGTTAAAAGTGTACATGAAAAAGGGCTGACTGATACCCTTGTCAGTGTAATTTATTTTGTAGTTTTATGTTTTATGTTCTTGGGAGAGAATGGAAGCCTGTATGGTTATAATTAATATAACCATAATAAATTATATTTTAAAGTATTTTAACAAGTGTTCAGTGGGTTTTGACCACTCTTCCATCTTCTTTCCCCACATGTTACATGGGATAACAATTCTGTTTACATAGATGATTTAAATGCAAATCAGTTTTGTGAATAGTTTAAAATTAATAATTTAAGTGTAATGATAAAATTTACCACTCAGATTTGTGGTAAAAGTGCCTCATTTAGTGCTTATAGGGCTGACTGTCAAGTAACTAGCCTAAGTACTGCATTACTTGATGCTATTCATATCAGAACACTATTTCTTTTGGCTAGCAGAATGTATATAAAGCCATATAACATTAACAGCTGTTTTGGTTCTTGTTTAATTAAAAATAAGGCAGATTTTTTTATCTTGTAAACTTTTGAAATCTCACTATATGATGGTCCTACAATCAAAGTGCTGGAGTAGTTATGCTGTCATATTGACTTTTAGGTATTCATTCCCTGGTAATTTTTTTAAATAGTTGCTAAAACTGTCTCCATATTAACTCTTAAAACCAATCTGAAACAATTTCAATTTTAGTTTTGCAGGTGTTGTTTTTAAATTTTATGTAATATTATAGGCGTCCTTTGTTCTCTTCAAACTTATTTAATAAGCTTATGCCAACACTTCAAATATGTCAAACTAACTAAAATACACAAAGGAACTGGATAAAGGCATTTTCCCTAAGAAAGATAGCTTGCTTATTTTTTTTCCAGTCTTTTCCCGAAATCTTGTGAGTTGCTATAGAATATCAGTGGCTTAAATTCTGGTAAAATGTCCACTAGCAGATATTTCCATCTTGAAGAAATGGGTCTGTGCACTCTCATCTTACAATTATCTTTTATGAAAATACATTCTGATCCAGTTTCAGATTTGCTTCAAGGATCTAGTTATATTATTTAAAACTCTCCATGGATTAGGCTGAAAGGTGGCTCAAGAGCACTCTATTCCCACAACTCACTCCACCAGGGTCTTGCCTCCTTGTCTGTGTGGATTGTTCCATACTTCCATGAATTAAGTGATGATACAGTCCAGAGAAACTATTAAGTCTTTAGGTGACTTGCCATCCTGTGAGAGAAAAAAGACAAATGGAAGAATAGTGACAAGAATAATTGAATTCAAAGGCACAAGTAAACTAGTAAAAAAATAAAAAAAAATAAAAAAATAAAATAAAGATGCAAGTTTTCCTAGCACTCAGTAACATTTTAATGTAAGTTATACACCGGCATTAAAGGAAGAATATCCTCACTTCTTATTAGAAGCATCTAAACTTAAACTGAGTCTGGTGTAAAACTGCTTGGTATTATAACGTTATTTTCAGTTTTACAGAAGTGACTAGAAAGATTTCTCCTTAATGGAAGTGTCTTGTCATTTATTGTCCTCTAGATGTAACAGGGTCGGGTTGTATTTTCAGCTCTGACCCTGAGTCTTTGTGAGCACCTGGCCCCTCACTCCAGGGACCCACCACAGGAGCCAGCTATTGTGGTGTTCCGTCCCTAGGGCTCAGCCTGTATCAGTCCTTTCTTCTTCCACCTCTTTATATAGGCCCAGATATAGCCCAGCCCTCTTTAATTAGCTCGATTGGGTTCACCTGCTCCAGTACAGGGGAGCTGAACTCAGCATAGGGACAGAGACAGCTACCTTGTGACAGCACTGAGACCCATGCACTCAATGATGATTCTCTGTTTTATAGTTACATTTTGAGACCTATCAGCTAGTTTTTAATCCATTTAATGTGTGCCATGTTAATTTTATATTGTTCTAGTGTTTAATCAAAATGTTGTGCAGAACTAGTCAAATGCTGTACAGAAATATGTCTATTACAGGGGTGGCCAACCTGTGGCTCCGGAGCCACATGCAGCTCTTCAGAAGTTAATATGAGGCTCCTTGTATAGGCACTGACTCCGGGGCTGGAGCTACAGGTGCCAACTTTCCAGTGTGCGGGGGGTGCTCACTGCTCAACCCCTGGCTCTGCCACAGGCCCTGCCCCCACTCCACCCCTTCCCACCCCCAACCTTGAGCCTGCAGTGCCCTCACTCCTCCCCTTCCCCTCCCAGAGCCTCCTGCATGCCACTAAACAGCTGATCGGGAGGGAGGGGGAGGCTGCTGATTGGTGGGAGGTGCT
This sequence comes from Chelydra serpentina, assembly GCA_037349315.1. Classification (NCBI taxonomy): domain Eukaryota; kingdom Metazoa; phylum Chordata; order Testudines; family Chelydridae; genus Chelydra; species Chelydra serpentina. Next base: position 84,883,174 of record JBAIAC010000042.1, on the reverse strand, counting down.
AGGAGCAGGGGGAGGACAGTTGGGGGTGGCTATTGACATATTACAGTGGCTCTTTGTCAATGTACATTGGTAAATTCTGGCTCCTTCTCAGGCTCAGGTTGACCACCCCTGGTCTATTACATCAACACTATTACTTTTATCAGTCAAACTTGTAATTGCATTACAAAAAAGTCAAGTTAGTTTGATCAGACCTTTTTTTTTCTCATAAACCCATGTTGATTGGCATTAATTATATTACCCTCCTTTAATTCTTTATTGATGTGCAGTTACAATATCTTTCCCGGAATGGATGTTAGACTGAGGCCTATAATACCCAGGTCGTGCCGTTTACCCTTTTTAAATATTAACATATTAGTTTTCTCTGTCTTCTAGAACTTGCCCAGTGTTCTAAGACTCATTAAAAGTCAATATTTAAAGTCCAGCAAGCTCCTCAGCCAGCTTTTTAAAAAAATCTTTGCATGCAAGTTATCTGGAGCCTGCTGATTTAAAAATCGCTAACTTCTCCAATTTATTATTGGAATGGAAGAAGTATCATCATATGTCTACTTGAACCGTTTTTCTCTAAATACAGAACAGAAACATTGAACACTTCTGCCTTTTCTGCATTATTTTTGATAATTCTACTATTTCCATCTAGTAATGGATCAATATCATTGTTAGGATTTTTTTTTGTTCTAAATAAACTTTAATATATTTATTGTTCTTTAACTCTGCTGGCCATAGATTTCTCCTTGTATATTGATTGTTTTGTATTTTAAAAAAGCATCCAACTTGATGATTGTGTATTACGTTATTGGTTTGAAGGACTGTTATTAAAAGACTGTCCATTTTACATATGAAATAATTGGCAGTAAAGAATATAGTTAATAGTGCAGGTTATTTTAGGTGGAGAGCCTGAAAAATGAGGGGAAAGTATATGCATATTTGAAAAATTTGTTTGCCATAGAATTTGGTTCTCATGTTTTTGTGTTTTTTTCCAGGGTCATACAGCAATGCTTAATACAGGCTGTTGGCATCCCAAAATAAAAGAAGAATTTTTGACTTGTTCCAATGATGGGTGAGTATAGGTTCATGCCCGAATGTTTTTGGGGTTTGTCAGCATTTGCATTTTAGGACCTTCATGTACCTTCCCCAATTATAACTTGGTTCCAAACAGTCAATTGTGAACTTGTTTGTTGAGATCTGGAAGCCAGTGTAAGAGACTTGTCTATAATTTGGCTTCTTGGTTTGTGTACATTCTTTATTTTTTTAATATTATGGTGCTTTTGGTGATGACATAGGAGGAAAAATATATGGATGAATATACTGTAATATATTTCAAATTAGAAAAATGTAAAAATGAACCCCCAAATGTAGTAATTTTCACTGAGTGGCTGAATGTCTCAATAGAATTGTAGGAGGAATGGCACAATCTTTCACTTCAAAGTCATAGGTTTGAGTATGGCCCAGGTAGGTACTGATTAGTGTTACCATTTGACAGCTGTCCAGTAGACAATTAGAAATGAATTTGTGGTCTCAATCTTGATCCTAGTGGGCAAGTGTCCAAATCACAAAAATCACTGTGACGTTTGGCACTAATTTACACCCTTCTTGGAACTTTAAAGCAGTGAGGCCAAGTATTAAATGGGCATGGAGACTTAAGTATACTGGTACCATTGGTCTCCCCAGTGCTCAGGACTGAGGGACGTGAAGGAGGTTTGCATTGCTGCTTCCTTGGTTTGTTTATAATCTCCTTTATAATTAAACAGAAGATTCTGGTAACGTGTGCCTTCAACATGGCACTTTTCAAAATGACAAAAGCATTGTATTAACACTCCTCACCCACACCCTCCCCTCCCCTAGTGAAACTAATGCTCCTTGTTGGAAAGTTCACAGTTTGATGGAGAGAAAAGAAGGCATGTGTACCAAACATTTTAAACTACTAGTGTTTTTTAAACAAAAAAAAATAAACAAAAGCATTGAAATCACATTTTTCAGTTCTTAGACAAAAAAGTAAAGCAAAAATTTCACTGCTATATTTAGTTATCTTTCTGAAGTGACAGGATTTTAAAATATTTTGTTTCTCTTGTAAACACAAAGGGATAGACAATTTTACTGCTTTACCACTCTAAAATTCAGTATTTTTACTTAGCTGAACAGTTTGTAGATAGTGAAAAATAAATTAAGAAATTATATACTCTCAAGACTGTCTAATTTTGTCTACATAAAGAAAATTTATACCTAGCAATTATACCAAATATGGATTCAATGGCTCTCTCGTGCTTAAATTTCTGTGAATTAGAAGGATCTGGTCAAGTGAGTAAAATGCAGATAAACAATGCTATAAATGGATGTGTAATTATATTCTCAAAGACACCAAATGGCTGACATTATAAGAAAAGTATTTAACATCCAGTGTACTTCCCATTTACTTTTAGGCTAGCAACAGTTTTCTCCAATGTGTGGATGTGCCACTTTAAAAGTAACAATTGGAACTTAATGCTAAATCTGCAACAAAGCTTTTATAGACTAAAGAACATCTTTTGTCAGGGGAAAATTTCTTTCGTGTTAACAAGCGCAACAAAGTATCCAAAATGTAAGCAAAAATTATTCTCAGAAATTATCCATGCTGTAGGAAAGAAGAGTCTATGACAGTTTAGATAAGGTATGTGTGGAAGTCATCTGTTTCTGCAATATTATCATTACTTGAAAGAGCTGAATATTTAGGAAATACAATTACTAATTTAAAGAGACTAATTCTTGTAAGTCTTGTTCATTAGTTTCACTGTTTGAAGGTTTCCTTAGTAAACAGAATTTTAAGCATATCTTTCACTATGGTGTAATGGCATATATTATGGTAATATATATTAGGTGAATTTCTGGCTTGATTGAAGTCAGTGGGAGTTTTGCCACTTCAGCAGGGCCAGGATTTCACCCATTGTGTTTAGGTGGGTCAGCTTCCACATGATTACGGTTAGTGTCACAGAATGGACAAGAGGAAGAATGGTGCTGAAGAAGTAAGAAAGAGGTCACTGCAGTCTTCTCTAGAATTAAAAAAATTATTACTGTAAGGTTTTTCTTTAGTGATTTCAGAAGGTTTTTTTTTTATTTGACAAAATAACTTCAGGATCGTTGAAAAGATTGTGGAGCAAAGAGACTTAGAGCTAAGCAGAGAAATAGGTAGCCTCAGGCAGAAGCAGTCAAAAATTATGCTATTGCTTTGTTCATGCTAGAAACCATTTTTTCCTGAATTTGAAATGAAACTATTATGGGAAAAAATTATTCTAATTACTCCAGAAAGTGATAATATTTGTATTTTTTTTCTGATTATTTTGTATTTATTAGGGCTGTTGATTAACCACAGTTAATGCACGTGATTAAAATAAATTAACCACGATTAAAAAATATTAATCGCGATTAACTACGCTGTTAAACAATAGAATACCAATTGAAATATATTAAATATTTTTGGACGTTTTTCTACTTTTTCAAATATATTGATTTCTATTACAACACAATACAAAGTGTACAGTGCTCGCTTTATATTACTTTTTATTACAAATATTTGCACTGTAAAAATGATAAACAAAAGAAATAGTATTTTTTAATTCACCTAATACAAGTACAGTAGTGAAATCTGTATTGTGAACGTTTAATTCACAAACGTAGGGTTTTTTTGGGGGGGGTACATAACTGCACTCAAAAGCAAAACAATGTAAAATTTTAGAGTCTGCAAGTCCACTCAGTCCTCCTTCTTGTTCAGCCAGTCACTCAGACAAACAAGTTTGTTTACATTTGCAGGAGATAATGCTGCCCACTTCTTGTTTACAGTGTCATCTGAAAGTGAGAACAGGCATTCGCATGGCACTGTTGTAGCCGGCAACTACTTGATGAAGGAATTCATCAGCTATCACATCTAGGAAAATCTGAGCTTTATTATTATTACTAGCACTTGTTCTCCAGTCTATATCTGGGAAGTTAAAGTCTCCCATGATCACGCAGTTCCCATTATTATTTACTTCATTAAAAACATTAAAGAGGTCTCTATCCATATCCAAATTAGATCCCGGTAGTCTATAGCACATTCCAAACACTATCCCAGGGGAGGTTCTAGTAGTTTTCTTCCCCAATGTGATTTTTGCCCAGACATACTCTGTCCTATCCATTCCATCGCTTCTTATTTCTTTACAGTCTACCTCATCATTGATATACAATGCTACTCGACTACCTTTACCTTTATTTCTGTCTTTCCTAAACAGCACATACCCTTCAATACCTGTACTCCAGTCATGAGTACTATTCCACCATGTTTCTGTTATTCCTATAATATCTGGTTTCACTTCCTGGACCAGTAGCTCTAGTTCCTCCATTTTGTTACCTAGGCTCCTCGCATTGGTGTACAAGCATCTAAATTTTTGCTGTTTGGCCTCACTCACATTCTTTACCCAATTTGGCACGGACATTGTGCCGCCAGTATGACCTATTAGACTGGTATCCACACTGCCCTTCCTCCTTATGTCCATTCTCCTACCCACCGCTCTGAAATGGTGGCCGAAGCATGAAGGGGAATACTAATGTTTACAATAATCTGGCTCGTAAATACCTTTCAATGCCAGCTACAAAAGTTGTCACGGACTGTGGGGGAGTCAGCGCCTGTACCCCTCTTCCCTGGATTCACTGGGAGTCTCAGCCAGCCAGTAGAACAGAAGGTTTATTAGAGATGCCAGGAACACAGTCCAAACAGAGCTTGTCAGTACAACCAGGACCCCTCAGTCGGACCGTTCCGGGGGGCAGGGAGCTTAGATCCCAGCCCGGGGGCTCCCTGCATTTCACCCCACAGCTCCAAACGGGGGCAGGGAGGCCAGACCCTGTCTGCCCCTCTCCCCTCCTTTCCGGCCAGCTCCAAACTCAAACTGTCCAGCCCCTCCTCTCTCCTTTGTCTCCTTCCCGGGCCAGGAGATCACCTGATCCCTTTGTTCCAACACCTTCAGCTCCCACCTTTGCAGGGGAGGGGCCCAGATCATCAGTTGCCAGGAGACAGGGTGTTGGCCATTCTCTGTCATCACACTGGCCCCCTAGGGCTCTGCAATCACACACCTTTAGCCCACCACCTAGAGACTTAACACATGCCTCGGGGAAACTGAGGCATAGAACCATTAAGAACAGTCCCATTCCGTCACAAAAGTGCCATGCAAATGCCTGTTCTCACTTTCTGGTGACATTGTAAATAAGAAGCTGACAGCATTATCTCTTGTAAATGTAAACAAACTTGTTTGTCTTAGCGATTGGCTGAACAAGAAGTAGGACTGAGTGGACTTGTAGGCTCTGAAGTTTTATATTGTTTTGTTTTTGAGTGCAGTTATGTAACAAAAAAAATCTACAATCTGCACTTTTATGACACAGATTGCACTACAGTACTTGTATGAGATGAATTGAAAAATACTATTTCTTTTGTTTATCATTTTTTCAGTGCAAATACTTGTAATAAAAAATGATATACACTTTTGATATCAATTACAACCCAGAATACAATATATATGAATATATAGAAAAACATCCAAAATATTGAATACATTTCTCTGGTATTCTGTTGTTTAACAGTGCGATTAAAACGGCGATTAATTGTGATTAATTTTCTTGAATTAATCGCTTGAGTTAACTGCGATTAATCAACAGCCCTAACTCTCACATTAGTGAATTGGCCTGTGGCTCTGGCCTGAGCTAGTCTGTCATCAACAGAATTACATCTATTTTTCTTTTGTGAAAATGTAATTGCAATTTTCAGCTCACTAGAATAGGAACAGAACTTGAAGTAACTGACAAACGTGATCCAGCTGATGAGTTTTTTGTGTATATTTATATAATTAACATTACATTTTGGTTATGCTGAGTTTTAGCGTAGAACTACAATATACACATATGAATACACAAATATTTAAGTGAACCTAATGGTATCTTTTGGGTACTCAGCACTTTTGAAATTAAAGCATTTTTGTACCTGAACCCCTTTGAGGAAATCTCAGGAAGCTTCATAACAATAAAAGTAAGGTTCATTTCCCTCACTCTTTCACAGAGCTCAAGTTCTTCCTTTCCTTCTCATCTTTCTCTTCTCTCCCTTTTTCCCCAGTGTGTCTTGGAAGTTGCAGTTCGTGGACTCAAAGCTACAGGAACCACCTACGAACTAACTTACAAACACAAACTGGGATAGCTATCTGTACAGAGCTAGATACAGCACCCCCTTTCTCTTTAATTTTTACAGTGATTACTCTAAACAGTCACTTCCAAATCATCACTTGAGTCCAATAACAGTTTTCCAATCTTTTAGGCAGTCTCCTTTGTCTCACACTTCTCCTAATGCCTGTAGAGGCAAGAATGAGACTAGGCAGTGGTGCAGTTCCTACTACTATAGGTTGTTCCTCATCACTGTTGGTGTCATCGATGTTCTGCAGTTCAAGATAGAAATGAGCATTCTCCTTTTCAGCGTGTAGCTGATGAACTGTGGACCATCTTGAAATGTTCCATTTCTTTCCATCTATTAATACAGTAGAATCTTGTCAGATTTCTATCATTTGCAAAGGACATGAATAGCTTGAACATCCTTTTTTGACTGTATCACAGCTTAATGTGAGCAAAATCTCCAGTTTGAAACTAGTGAGGTTAGCACCTTTCTTACAGTCTATGTACTGTCTGTATGTTCTTAACATGTTCATGAATAATTTCATTTGAAGGTTTAGTTGAAAAAGGAGAACACGTAAGTCCTTGACAGGTAGTAAGATATGTATTGGCCTTGCATCCTCTTAATAGTTCAAAGGGTGCTAAAGTTTCTTTCTGTGATCTTGCTTGCAAACTGATAAGCTGCAAACTTTCTTTCACCAGTCTGTTCATTCTTGACTAGACCATTAGTTAGTTCTTAGATGATATAAAGAAACTGTTTTGTGTTTGATATCATTGCTGTTGAGATAGTATTGCATTTCTTCAGAAGTCAATCGTATTACATTGTCAGTTACCAATTCCTTGGGACATCCTTCTCAGACAAAGACTGATGACATGAACTTAATCACTTTCCAGTGGGTGTAACTTCCAGCGCTTTGAGTAACAGTCTACCATTACTATAGCAAACCTTTTGTGTAACAGGATAATCTTCAAAGGGTCCCATTATGTTGAGAGCTAGTTTCTCCTGTGAATAGTTGGGATAATCAACTGGTGTGAGGGATGTTAAAGGTTTTCTGTGACTTATCACTTCTAGCACAAGCTACGCAATTCTTGATTATTTCCTCAAATTGCTTGTTCAGCCCTGGCTGCCAGAAGCCTTTTTGCAGTCATCTTTGAGTTAGACTCATCTCCAGATGTCCTTCATGTTTCAGGTGAATCAGTCATTCTCAGAAGTGTAGGCATAACAAGATGATCAGTTCTTGAAATCCATTTATATACTAGGGACAGCTCATGTGATATATATCTGTAGGATTGCAGGTGTTCTGGTGTCATCATCCTGGAAGGCCATCCGCTAACTGTATAAATCTTTAGGTCCTGAAGTACCTTGTTTCTCCCAAGTCTCTTGCCCACTCTGAGACTGTGATCACTCTTTGAGTTGTAGCAGAGATTTGTGTAATGGCAATCTTTTTGTCTTTCTCTGTTGCACCCTCATGATAAGGTATGGGCAGGTGACAGACTCTCTGCAGCCGTGTTCTTGGCACCTGGATGATACATTGCCTGGAAATCAAAGTTCATTAGTTTGGTGGCCCATTTTGCAATTCTTGGAGTTGCTTGTCCAGAACCTCACATGGTGATTAAAGCAGAGAAGGGTTAAGATAAATCTCCTATCCCAACAGGTAGGTTATGAAGTGTCTTACTGCCCAGAAACTTTTTTCTCAGTGACAGAACAGGATTTTCCGGATTGGTCAGGGCTCTGGAAGCAAATGCAATAGTTACTTCTTGTCCATTTTCTACCTGAGTCAAGACAGAACCAAGACCATGATCACAAGCATCTGTTGTGACAGTAGTTTGTTCTCAGAATCACAAGGGCTAAGAGCTGGGCTGGTGGAAATTGCAAGTTTTGTGTCATTAAAGCTGTTCTTGCACACTTCATTTCATTAAAACCTCACATCCTTTTTTAGGAGATGATGCAAAGGAACTACTTTCATAGCAAATTGTTATACAAACTTTGAATAGTATTCGCACAATCCCAACAATGATAGAAGTTTGTCCTTATTGTCAGGCTCTGGTGCATCACAAATGACTTTCACTAGTTCTGGTTTTGGAGAGATCATATTTCCTAAATATGTCACTGAGTTGGTATGGAAATGACATGTCTTCTTGCTGATGGTAAATCCATGTCATCAAAGCTTTTCTAAATCCACATCCAGTTTCTCTTCAGGTAAGTACTTCTCCTTATTTAGCTGCCCATGTACTTCTTACACGATGTAGATTGCAGTTATCTGGGTTACCAGCAGAGAGTCTCAGAGTGTCATATTTGACTGTTCAGGGACCCACATGTTTCCACTGAGAACAAAACTGTAAGACTCCATTCTTTCGGGCTCCTCTCTTAGATAAACAAAGATGGTCAGCTGACACATTACAAATTCCCTTGACCTGAGAATTATAGAATAAATCTGAAGTATACTCTTATTAACCAGCTTTAGTTCATGGCTTCTTTACACAATTGTTAGCAATAGAGATAATTTACCACAGCGCACCTTACTACAACTATTTGTTTTCCTTGAAAACATTCCAAATGATAGCTTTCATGTAAAAAACCTAAGCCTTATAAGACCAAGTTGCAGTTTGTCTTTTGGGCTTAGATGAATATAGGGCATAATATTTTAATTGAGACAAAATCAGCAAATAAATGTTTCTTTATCCTTGAATTAAAGATAAATAGTATTCCATTGTTGTGCTTTGCAGATAGCTAGCTAGCATTGTAATAGCATAGAGAAACTTCCATGAACAGACCTGACATTTTTATTGGGAATATATATGGTGGTTATGCTTATGTATATACTTGAATAACACTAACATGGATCCTTTCTGAGGGAATTGTTTGTTTGGATGTACATATTTAACCAGAATAAAGTCCTACACATTCTCTCTTGAAAAGTAACAAATGACTTTGTTTGCTTTTCTATGTCTTATAACATTTAAAGTAAAGTTGTATCCAAAGGATGTAAGTTACAAATATTCTACCCCCTATCCAAATTGTTGATGAAAAGCACCAATTCTCCCTTTAGAGTCTGACTGTCCTCTCTCTGGGGGTGAGGACATGTATCCTTGGTAACTCAGTTTTAGTTTGTTTGGCCATTATCCAGAGAGCATTTCTAGTATTTTAACATCAATATGTATTTACAATTGAAATGTTACTCTGATGTAGTCTTTTGTATTTCTTATGTGAAAGAAAGCCTTTAGAAAAGGAGCTGTCCGTACTCATTAAATTCCCTGACCCTGAAAAGTGCTGAGTACCTCAGTCATCTTAAAGTTAATGGAAATGCAGGCACACATCACCACTCAACATGAGGCCCAGAATTAGTGTGTTAAAAGAAAAATTGGTGCTGGTGCTAGTATTCTATTAATAGAAGAATATAAATGTACCATTTCAAGGCATAAAGAACTTAGTTTGTTTATATCATTCAAAAAATCAGTTGATTTTTGTGTTAAAATAGAGGAGGAAGAGGAAATGGACCATTTTGTTTTTCCTATCTGGATATTTTCTTATCACACATGTGATGGGTATTTCTGTATGAATAAGCAAGAGAGCTGGGTGATAATAAATTCTACAGCAGCAGGTGTTTTGTGTCCCTGGTCTTACTTCCTTTCTCCTTTTCAGAAATAGAATCACAGCCAACCTTGAAATTTAGCAGTCCTGAGCTTTGTGATTTGTTGATGCAGCCAGGACTGTCGTTACTTTACAGCTGGTTTACTATTTTTTTTTTAAAAATCCTTTCCCAACTATTACCTCCCCCATCCTCTTAAAACCCAAGTTCATAATTATACACTTTAAAATGCATCTTAGAGACTGATAATCACCAATCTCAAGGGACCTCCTTAATAAAACATTTAGGGCTTAATTCTGCTTAATTACACCAGTGTAAATCTGGAATAACTCAGTTTACTTCATTGACATCCGTGAAGTTACTTCATATTTACAGCAGTGTTACAGAATACAATGTGGTCCTTAGACTTGTTTTCATTCTTCTATTGGTCAAATGTATGATTCCTAATTGTGGCTAAATGCTTTACTGCAGGGGTAGGCAACCTATGGCACGTATGCCAAAGGCGGCACGCGAGCTGATTTTCAGTGGCACTCACACTGCCTGGGTCCTGGCCACCGGTCTGGTGGGCTCTGCATTTTAATTTAATTTTTAATGAAACTTCTTAAACATTTTAAAAACCTTATTTACTTTACATACAAAAATAGTTTAGTTATATATTATAGACTTATAGAAAGAGACGTTCTAAAAACATTAAAATGTATTATTGGCATGCGGAACCTTCAATTAGAGTGAATAAATGACGACTTGGCACACCACTTCTGAAAGGTTGCCGACCCTTGCTTTACTGGGTAATGTGTTAATGTTGGCATTTTCATTATTATTATTTTATTTACTTCAGGCCTGTAGGTGTGTGCATAGCACTTGATCAGTAAATTACAGGACAGTTCCCTGCCCCAAGAAGCTTGCAATCTAAATTAGACTCAGTAGCGTAACAGATGACCATAAAGGGAGAATGGCAGGGAGAATGTAATTAAATTCATTCCTAAAACTTGTTTTCTTTTGAAATCTATTATTAACTTGAAAACAAAGAAGATAACAATCATGTAACTAACTAGGCAGCTCTACTGCCATAATGGAACAATTGCCAATAGGGCTCAATTAAATTTGCAAATATGATTTGTTGCTTCAGATATGCATAGTGTGTAATTTGTATGCTACACTAGAGGGATGAGTAACGGAGCTTCTGATACTGTATAGCTTCTATGTAATATTGGCTATTATTGGCATTGAGAAGATGGTTGTTCTGTCTTCGAGTCATCCATAAAATACCATTTTAAAGATTTACCCTCTCAAGCAGTGATACTCAGACTGAGGCTCGTGAGCAGCAAGTGGCTCTTAATGTGTCTCCTGTGGCTCTTTGCAGCACATGGTATTAAAACACTGTACAATTTAATTATAAACTGATCTAAGTTATTAATCTAGAAGGATGCTTTTGCTATGCATCCACTGCATGCATCTGAAGAAGTGGGTATTCACCCACGAAAGCTTATGCTCCAATACGTCTGTTAGTCTATAAGGTGCCACAGAATCCTTTGTCGCTTTTACTATGTTATTAACTAATTGAAATTGATAAAATAATACTTGGTTAGTCATTTTGAATAATATATATATAAACTAAATATTTCCCTTGTCATACTGTTTAAATATAAATGTCTAGTACTGTAATAAATGAAACAATGAATTCACACTACTGTGGCTTTTTTGGGTAATGTTGCTCCTAATTTGGTTCTTCAACTACTGAGGTCTGAGTATTACTGCTCAGGTATTTGCACTGTTGGATTGTTTAATTTTTTTTAACCTTTTTAGTGAAGACAGGTACATTAATCGCTATTTTTTTAAAAAACTCTTAAGGTTGGGATTTTCAGAAGCACCTCAGAATAAGTCTACACAGCAACGATACTGCTAGCTGCAGGTGTCTGTCTGCTGTGTAGACATAATCTAAGTGACTTTTGAAAATCCCACTTTAAATGCTTTAAATTAAGAAAATGTGGGTTGTGCATTTTCCTTAAAGATTTTAATCTTAAATTTGAACTTTTGGTAAATTGGGTTTTTTTTCCTGTTTATGTTCATTTTCTTTCATACCTCTAGGTGGTCTCGCTATATATTTATTTGAAATCAAGACATGGCATGCTTCTGAAATTCTGAAACATTTTTATGCTTGTTTTGTTAAAAATTCTCTACATGTTTGGTACAGGTAAAGTTAACTTATTACTATGTAACTATATCATCATAGTATCAGAGGGGTAGCCGTGTTAGTCTGGATCTGTAGAAGCGACAAAGAGTTCTGTGGCACCTTATAGACTAACAGACGTATTGGAGCATAAGCTTTCGTGGGTGAATACCCACTTCTTCAGATGCATGCAGTGGAAATGTCCAGGGGCAGGTATAAATAAGCAGGGAAGAGTTAGGCTAGAGATAATGAGGTTAGTTCAATCAGGGAGGATGAGGCCTTCTTTTAGCAGTTGAGGTGTGAACACCAAGGGAGGAAAAACTGCTTTTGATATAGAGTTGAAAAACTATATCATCATAAGGTTTTTTGACAGGTAATCCACAGTGGTCCAGAGAAAATTAGTTAGTTGTCATGGAGGAGAGTCAGGCAGCTTTCGCAGTTCTCAGTGTGTTGGTGGGGGAGATGGCTAGTATATTTAAAAATATTTGTTACTTTAATTATGAACCTATTTTGTTCAAACTCACCAAAGGTACTTGTCTTCTTCAGTAAACAAGTACGTGGCAAGTCTGAAGTCTTTAAATCAAACCATGTATGAGTTACATGGTAATAGCCTCACTTTGAAAACAGGAAAACCATTTCCTCACCATCAGAGAATTAAAAAATTGCTTAATTTTTCAAAATAGAAAGTTGGTTTTCGGTGAAAACTACAGGTTAGAATATAAGGGCACAGCCTTGCTATGAAGTTGCACCTGTGACTATAGTATCAGTCAAAGTGTGTGATAATAGTTAGGATTTTGATTGTACCCATAAAGGGACAGCTTCTCAGCTGGTGTAAATCAGGGTGGCTCCGTTGATTTCAGACCCTAATATTCAAAATAGCATCCGAGCTTCCAAGTGGTCATAAAGAGTATGGCCTAATGGAGTGGGTTAATTCCTTGCAGGAATTCTTACTTGGTCATCTTTTATTTGCCATTTGTAACTCCCCTCACCCCTGTGGGGACAGCTATTCCAGGGGAAAAGGGAATTCATTCCCAGTAGACAGTGGCTAATGCCACTGCTTTCCCTTACAGATTCTGTCAAGTGAGGCTTTCTGTAAAATCCAATCAGGGCTTCATAGGAGTCCCCAATGCAGAGGTTGCTCAGAAAAGAATCAGACCCAATGTATTTCCTACCTTCCTGGCACTGACTCCCACAGAACAGCCCCTGTATTAATACATTCCCACTCTAGGTAGCCTAAACCACCACTCAAGTCCACAGCCTGCAGTCTGTGCACTTTCACTACCACATGGTAGTTCCCCAACCCAGCGACGCTGACTTCCGTCAGCGTCGGTGGGTGCTGACGCCGGGCCCCGCCCCCCGACGCCGGTGACGCCACGGGGCCCCGACGCCGGTGACGCCACCGCAACGTCGTCGGGGGCGGGGCCCCGGAACATCGCCCGGTGCTCCGGTAAGTTGGGCGCGAGCTCCGGGGATGGCGGGGAGTTGCCGGTGGGTGCAGAGCACCCACCAATTTTTTTCCGTGGGTGCTCCAGCCCCGGAGCATCCACGAAGTCAGCGCCTATGCGGGCCCAACCTGGTTAAAGCATATTTACATCTTGCAGTATTGACAGGACTTAACTGCATTTTAATCATCTCTCTGAATTGTGTTAAAGACTGACATGTTCTAACCATCCAACTGGGTTGCTGGAGTTATGGTCCAAGTGTTCCTAGAATTCTGTAAGATAAGCACTGATATTGGTGAGGTTATACCATTATAGGCAAGAGCAGTATTTGTCCCAGGTAACCCCATTATAAGCATAGCTGTTGTATGACCTTGCTTTAATTTTTATTTTTGTATGTAGTGAATTGTATGAATTTTTGTATATAATAATGGATTTGGAGAAATGTGAAAATTAAAACTCTTATTTACACATGCCATCCAGCAGAGCTTTTTGGATAACATTACTATCGTGAAGAAAGTCTTTGGATAAATATTAGTAGTCCGAACACCTTTTGCGTCATCACAGTGTTATACAAACACTTTGTGCTTAATATACACAGTTAATGCTGGCTATGCAGCAGTTTTCAGAACTGCTAGGAGTAGTAGGGCAGCCATGCCAAGGCCAATACCAGACATTTGTATAAACATCACATATTATGACTTAGATTAGATACAATATTTATCTTTACAAATCTGAAGACTAGTTGTCAAAGTGCACTTGAAACTAATCCTCCATCTTTCTGCCTTCCTCCAGACTCTCAATTAAAAATCTTTGCTTTAACATGCTTTCCATGGGGTACTATTATACCATAGAGTCTCTTTTAAGTAGGAGCTCAGGTAACAGAGAGTTGGAAGCTACTTAGGTCTTTCTGTGGGGTCAGTGAAAAGATAATACCCCCAAATGGAGCTGTAAGGTAGCCCTAGCCCTTCATTTGATTCTGAACTAAACAGATTGAGAGAGAGGCGGGCACAAGAGGTACTGAGGTAAAGCACCTGAATTTGCCAGGGATTTGAATTCTAAAATTCAGAGGTAATGGTTAGGTCTGGGATTCCTCTCGAGAAAATATTTGAAAAGTGGAACTCAGGAAGCATGTCAATATCAGATGAAATTTGACTCTTCTGCTTTAATTTCCTCCTCCAAAGAATCTTTGTTTTCAGACAACACATGGTTGATTTAGTGCCTTTGAGTATATCTAAACTGCAATAAAAGACCCACAGCTGGCCCAGGTCCCAGAGCTGGGGCTCTAGCCTGAGCCCAAATGCCTCTACTGCAATTTTATAGCCCCGTAGCCCGAGCCCTGCAAGCCTGAGTCCGCTGACCTGGGCCAGCTATGATTGTGCCGCGGTCTTTAATTGCAGTGTAGACAAACCCTTTATGTCCTGACTGCACTACAGGAACCTGCATCCTGTGTGCTACTACTCTAACTAGCATCAAGTTATACCTGGGTGAACTGGAAATAACAAAGTTTATTTGGAGGAGGAATGGGACTCGTACGGGACTGGAGCATTGCACAGCTATGTCTCTATTTGATTCCTCTTTTGACATTGTTGAGTAAACTCATTTCATTACTACATGTCATACACTCATAGGCCCATTTCCATCTAGATGTGAACCCTCCATTTCCCAAAATTAACTCTCTGGTGAATTTTAAACTACCACTTAATTTACAGTGGTATTTTCTCATGAGATACACATCTCGTTTTAATGACCAAAATTTTCCATTTACTGTGGTAATAGTAGGAAGTACGGTAGACTTAATAAACCAAACTCAGATATTTGTGTTTGATAGTGAAAAAAATATATGGGGTGAAACAGAATATTTATCTTGGCATGTTTGCTTACAAAGATGATAAATCTGTTCTCTTTAAGAAACTGAAAGTGGTTGATTAAATTGGCACCATCAACTTGAAAGTCAGGTTTCTGTCTAAAATTTCTACTGTAATTGTTAGTAACATTAACATTACTATACATAACCGTATGATACATACTGCATACATACTAACATATACATACCCACTATACTATACATAACATTACTATTGCTAAAAGGAATTAATTCTCCATTTTTTTCATTTTTGCATAGTTATTAGACAGTAGAAAGTGCAGATAATTTTACCATTTATAATGTAGAATTTATTATTGTTTGTTCCTTTCATTGAGATTTTTGTTCCTCCTGATATTTTTAAATCAACACCCCACTAACTTCTGTCACTTTTTCTTAATTTTCTGCCACAGGAAAGATGTGAAGTTGCTTTAATGTTTGTCATTAAATGGGTGGTAGCAGAGTAAGGTTGCATTCTTTAACTACTGTTCTTTTCAAAGGCATGGAGTGTTCTGGCTGATGGTTGGTCTGGAAATATTTTTAATGGTTTGGGAGAAAATGTAGTTGATTTAAAATTGATATATTCTTTATCACAATTTTTGATTAATTTTAAACTAAAACTCAATTTCCCAATATCTTTTCCAATGAGATAAACAGGTTGTGTAAATCTAACCTATCTAGCTCTCATGTATAGTTGAGGTCATCCTTAATCTATTCGGCAAAGACATGAAAAGTTCCAGTGGCTAGAAGCTGAAGTCAGCATCTTTAAGATGGAAACAAGATGTACAATTTTAACAGTGAGATTAATTGACCATTGGAATGGATTGTCAAGGAGTGTAGTACATTCTTTATCTCTTGGAGTCCTTCAATCAAAACTGGATATCTTTCTGAAGCTGTGCTGTAGTTCCACCATAAATTCTTGGAGCTAGATGCAGGAACCACTGACTGAAGTTCTGTGACCCCAGTTATGCAGGAGGTCAGACTGAATAATCATAGTGGTCCCTTCTGGCCATAAAATCCATGATTAGTCCTGTTGAAATAAGTGGGGCTACTTTTGCATGTAAAATTACTTGTGTCAGTAAGAGTTTGCAGGATTGGGCCTTAAGCGTCTATTAAGTTGGTTATTTGACTCTCAAAAGCTGTAATCCTGTGTAAGGTTCGAGAGTGCTTTTCAAGAACGAGGCCCACACACACTGTTCGTTACTGGCTTTATTGAAGGTAAAATGACACACCTGCAACGGGGACTCCTGGCGTTGCTGTTACGGAGGCGGGGAACCCAGCGCACCGAAGCTCGTCCTGGTATGGAGTTCAAAGGCGGGGCCGAGCCCATGCAACTATATATACAGAACACAAAAACAGCTCATACATAAGTAAAGAGGGGCTTTCCACAGGCCATCTCTGCCCCTTGGCTAAAAGCCATACAAGGCAGTTCTAACCAGTTCAAAGCAGGTTATAACTGGCGTACCGTGCCCTACAGTGACCGGCCGCCGAGAAAGCGGAAATACCCTAGCTAGGCCGTAACATAGTTATCCGCGGTTCCCTACATCCTACAAATAGACCCATAACCTCTCATGAAGTCCCAGAGAAGTTGATGGGTTCTATGTGGATAGAAGGGCTCGCCCATGTGGAGCTTCTGGCAGGATATGAGCCTAAACCTTATCTCTGAGGTGTGTTCATTGAAGGATGTATTTGAGTAGTGGCTGATCCTTTCAAAGTCCCAGTCAGCCTCTGTAATACGACTAGCCATTTCATCACTGTTCCCCTTCCCTGCCTCATGCACCCTCTTTGGTATCTGCAAATAGTTCTTCTATGGATTGCTTTCCAGTAATTTTTCTATTGTGGAGGTAAAATCTTTTGATTTTATCCTGATTGTATCTTTCCAATATTTGCTAATAAAACTTTACACTGAACAGGTTTCTCTTGAGAGGGATTAGTTCAGTTTTGGCAATTTTTGTGCACCTCCTTGAAATGTTTCCAAACCTGTGATTTGGAAAATGTACTATGTATTATACGACAGAAAAGAACATGATCAATACTCTACATTTTAGCTCATGTAGTGCGAGTGAAAATTTACTGTCCAATAATCTGTCCTATTGAGATGTACATTCATTGGTGTCAGTATGATTTAGAATCTATTGGCAAAGTATTCACTCCCCAGTGGCTGAACTTTCAGTGAGATAAGTTGCAGATCTTCTTTTGTCATCATAAACCTACTAGACCGTGTACATTCCTCCCTCCCAAAATAAATACCTTACTTGTAGCCATATGTATGTTCTTTCTATTATGTGAATTACAATGCATTAAATGAATACTCATCAATATATAAAGTTACAGTATAGGAGTGGCAAAAGAGAGTTTTGTTAAATAATTTTTTTCTAAAACGATTTAAATTTAACATAATTGTTTATTTCAGTGCACCCACGACTATAATTACTCTGTCAGCATTTCCATTATAAAGCCCTGCTAACAACTGAGCCATAAACATTTGTTTTGGGTTGAATCTAGGCATAAAAAGTCTGTCAAGGGAGCAATTTTTGAAAATGAAATAGTTTTTATATTCAGGTTACAAGAGTGGGGAAAAAACAGAAGTTTTGGTTTCAGATTGTTTTTATGCCATTACTAAAAAATGAATTTTTTTTTTTGCCGTCCATGTGACCGTCTGTAATGTGAACTTGTGCCTTTGTTTTTATTTTTGAAAAGGGTTTGAAAGTGAATATAATGGTGGTAAAAATTGATATTTCTAAATATTGAAGTTCTCTATTCATTACAGAACACAACATCAACAGGGGGGGAGGGATAGCTCAGTGGTTTGAGCATTGGCCTGCTAAACCCAGGGTTGTGAGTTCAATCCTTGAGGGGGCCATTTGGGGATCTGGGGCAAAAATTGGGGATTGGTCCTGCTTTGAGCAGGGGGTTGGACTAGATGACCTCCTAAGGTCCCTTCCAACCCTGATATTCTATGATTCTATGATCAACACTGCTGCTTTCCCACACAACATTGGACATTTGTTGCCAGTTGTTTGACCAGCAGGGACTACCTCAAAGGGAAAAATGTGGTTCTCTTTCCATATCAATACAGTCCTTGGTCACTTTCCTGAGACTGCTAACAAGGGTGTCAAATAGTGTCAGTTATTATGGTGTGTAACTGGAATGAGGCCATGAAACTTATTTTGCATAAATTACTGATTAGCCATCCCGCAATAATTCTTTTAATGATTCCATTGCTGGCCACTATTTGAACTGATTACCTAGATTTGAAAGGCTCCATATCATATTACCAATCAGTGAGCCAATATACTTTGAAAATAATAGAAGTATTGTCAACTCAAATATTCTAAATGTTTGAGTCAGGTCCCAAATAACCACGAGATTTAAAAATAATAATAATAAATGTTGGGGTTCTTTGCCATATGGTTTTAGAGCCCTTAGGGTTCCCTTGATGTTTTCAAGCTTATCTACATGATGATTTTAAGTTAAAACTGAGATTCTGATGCACGCTACTGATTCCAGCAGCTGGGGCTTTAAGAAAAATGCCAAATATTATGAAAATTGTGATAAAATCACTAGAGTTGGCAACACTTTTGAAAAACATGTAATTTGTGTACAAATTAATAACAAATTAATACAGCTGTTTAGTGTCCATGGATAGTGTTATGGATGGTCATTATAATTATCTGTTTCATTAAAGAATAACTAAGGGCTAACTGACACAGCTGACATCAAAGGAGCACTATTAGACTGTGGTCAGTTAGCATTGCTCTGTGCAGCTATCTGTGAAATGCACACAGCTGTTGGTATTGTGACATAGTTAGGCCCAGGAAAAAAATTGAAGAAGGAGCCCATCACTCTAAAATGGACAGAGGAGGAAATAAAGTTGTACAGCTCCAAAGGAACCTAACATTGGATGAAGATAGAGGGAGAAAAGATGAACTTGTGATTAAGATATAGGACTGTGAATCAGGAGATATGCTTTTTATTCCTGGCTCTGCCACAGCCAACTTGTGTTGCCTTGGACCAGTCGCTTAGTTTCTCTGTGCTTCTGTTCCCATCTGTTCATGCACAATGAAGATACAGTGAAACCCCGCTATAACGCGATAATTGGGGTCCAAAAAATTCCATCGCGATAAATGTGGGGTCGCGTTATAGGGGGGTTACAAAAAATTACAGTTTCAAGCAGTCTCTTCTCTTCTTGCCAAAGCGGAGAAGTTTCAAGCCGGTCAGTTTCAAGCCGGTCTCTTCTCTTCTGGCCAAAGGGGAGAAGTTTGACCAGCTTGAAACTGACCAGCTTGAAACTTCTCCGCTTTGGGGAGAAGAGAGGGCTTGAAACTGACTGACTAGCTTGAGTTTCAAGCCGGTCTCTTCTCTCTTCTCCCCAAAGCGGAGAAGTTTCAAGCTGGTCAGTTTCAAGCTGATCAAACTTCTCCCCTTTGGGGAGAAGAGACTGCTTGAAACTGACTAGCTTGAGTTTCAAGCCGGTCTCGCCAAAAGGGGAAGCGGAGGCACGGGGAAGGGGCAGCGGGGGTAGGAACAGGGGAGATGGGGAGGAGATGGAGCCAGGGTCGGCTCCTGCCGAGGAAGCACGCTCTGGATGCTTTTTTTTTTTTTGCTTGGAGCAGCGGGAGCCACCTTATGATCGCGTTTTAACCGAATTCGCGTTATGGCGGGGCGCGCTATAGGGGGGTTTCACTGTAATACTTTTTTCTCTGTGTACATATATATTCATTTAATATTTGAGTTAATGTTTAAGGCACACTGATACAGTGGTGACTGTAGATCTTTTAAGTACCTATATCAAAATACTATCACAAGTTATCTCAAAAGCTGTACATGGGAGCTGAATGGGCTGAAAATCAAGACAGAATATGGCCCAATATATGTTTTGAGGGACTTGAAATTTGGCACATTGCTGACCTGTGTATCAGGAATGTGCCTTTTGCCATCCCCATGAAAATCTGCTTAAATTTTGTCCAAGATATTAACCTTTGAAAAATCACAGTTTGCACATGCTCAGGAGAGACGTGTTAGAGTTCAGTAGCTAAAATATCTGAAGTTTCCATCTGCACTGAGTATGCTTCAGCCTGCAGTTGTAGGGGGCTGAGTAAGACTGTCCCTGAATTTTCAACTCTGTGTTGCTATAGGCCATGGGGGACCCAGGGGAAAGATTTGATGAAGAACCAGAGTGTGGATTGAGAACTGGGAGTGTCTTGGCAAATATAGTGGAAGCCAGGGTGGTTGTTGTGAGAAGATAATGTTTGTATAGCAATTAAATACTGTAATGATGAATACCATAAAAAAGCCCATGAAAAAATTAACAATTCTGTCTTGAGCAGCATTTGAATAACGTGCAGTAAATAAAACCTTGAACTACACATTAAACATCGAAGAGAAAACAAGAAATTGAACAGCTGCTCTTAAGTGTGCTCCATCCATTCTGGGCACTGAATGAGGAAAAAAATATGTGATCAAGTAATTAAAGACAGTATTATAATGCATACTAACAAGGGGACCAAATTGAGGCATTTCTAACTTTTGAGTGCTTGGTTTTGCAACCTTTGTTTCTTTTAACACAACAGTTTTTATTTGTGTAATTCTATGTAGGTTCTTATGCTGCACTCATTGCAGTCATATCTGAGTGCCTTCCAGTAGTGCATTAAGCATGTGACTAATAGCTGTCTGATGCTGTAGTGTATATATAGTTTACTATGGCTGTGGTCTATAAGCAGCCCATGAAAAATGTTTCTCAAAATAATACCTTTTGTGTGAAAATTCAAGAGGTAAACATTCTTGCAGTCCGGACTCAATTATGAAGCTATAGTACCATAACTACGGTATTACCAAGTTAACCCTCAGCATTGTCATCTATAATGATATAGTGGAAAACTAGTTCTTTAAAACAAATGCTTCATGTAATACAGAATTCTTTTCATCCTATATTGTGTGTAATGCACCATTGTGATAGGTGCGGCCCCAGCATTGTTGTGCACGAAGGTGTTAAATTCATGCCAGCTATGTGAGGATGGCTTTCCTAGCTGAACTTGTCTGTTTGTAAATATATACTATACAGAACTGATTAAGAAAGCATAGCAAGTGAGCAGGCCTGGCACAGAGAAGTGTGAATAATTAATCTTTCTGTGTTCTGGCCCTTGCTGAATGCCGTATGTTTATAAAAGGGTTAGTAAAGCTATTTTTGTCTTTATAAACTATGTATGTTTATATTAATATTTTCTAATGTTTTTCTTGGTGAAAATGTTAGTTGTTGGTTTAAAAAAATTTGGTCTTTTGAAACAGCTTGCATTTAAGGACTTTTTCAACTGACATATACTTTTACTTCAGAACTTCTGCATTTCTTCAGACAGCATAAGAAAAGTGGGTTAAATTAGAATTTATTTGAAAGATTAAAATTTAAAAAATCTTCTATGCCACTCCTGTCTGTGAACTATTTGTACTAAGTACTATAAGACAGTATGATGGACAGTGCCGAAGCATGTTACTTCTAATAATTTTTGCCATATCCTGCTTCCATTAGTCACACAAGTAGTCTTATTAGGCCATGGCATTATTAAAGTGAGAAAAGTTTGGCTCTATGCCTCAATAGTATGTTTTTAATTAAAATCCATTGTAAAAGAAGTCATTTTTTCCAAAGCATGGTTAAAGTGAAGTGGGTTTAGTCAAGTGTTTTTAGCATTCCAGCATTTATAAACAGTAACTTTTTGCTGAATGTTAAGTTTTCAGCTAAACATCATGGGTTAGTATTTTAATCTCTCGTCTTAACTTTTTAAAGACTCTGACCCTGGTATCGTATGTGGCTAGATCAGCTTTTTCTGCTGAAATTATAAACATGGAATCAAATGTTGTCTGTGAGGCCCAAGTTTATAGCTTATGTAGTTGGGGAAGCTCCCTCTGTTTATCTGCATACGATACAAAAACTCTCATTGGAAAAACTATGGAATCCACTGAGTCATGGTGAATCATAAATGAAGAGTTTGTAGCTCTTTCACTCTTTGTAGTTTGTAGCTCCTTTACTTCTAGAATATTAATCCTGAAAAGTTTGTGTTTCTGATTTTGGACAGCAGTAAGCACTTGCTAAAATTAAATTACATAGGCTAAAAAACTGCATAAATATTTTCACTATGGGTAACATAGTCATTAAATGGCAGGACTATACCATAAGTCCATTTATGCAACCTACAAGGCAGATGAGTTTAACATTTTTTTTTAAAAAACTTCAAAACTTCACTTGCTTGATCACTAATAGTGTGTTTGGTCCAATACAGAACAAAGATATACACTATTCCTACTCTCATACTGCTTCAGTCTCCGAGACATACAGGCAAAAAGAACAAAGCAGGTTGTCCCTTTCCTGATTCCTACTGCTTTTGAGGCTGTAATTGAATATGTAGTAATTGAACTTTTACAATGGTAAACTATCATTTTGTTTACCACACACACACAGAGATATATATATATTGTGGCAAATTGCCAGCACTACTATGATGGGTCCCGCACTCTCTCTTCTTGTGGGGGTTTCAGGGTGCCATTTCTTGCCCCTAAACTGGGGTATCAGCTGTCCCCCTAGTATCCCAGAGAAGGGGAGTGGAGAGGGAGGGACCCGGGCTCACCCTCTACTCCGGGTCCTAGCCCAGGGGCCCTAGGATAGCGGGTAAACCACTTGCACTAGTGATACTTTCCCCTGGGCTATTTCCCTCTCCTGCCCTCCAGCTTGTGGGGCTTCCTGCCTTCCCTCTGCACAAGCCAGGAGTCCCGTTACCTAGGGTCTTGGTCTTCTTATCCTGCCACAGCACTTCTCCAAACTCTCCTCTATTTTTCCTCCAAAACTGCTCTCTGCTCCACCACCAATCCACTCTGCTTTAACTCCTCCAAACTGCTCTATGCTCCAACTCCAAACCACTCTGCTCCAACTCCTCCCTGTCTGATTGAAGCAGGGGTTTTTTATAGGTGACTGGCTTCAGGTGCTCTAATTAATCTGTAGCAAACTTTCTTCCCTTTACAGGGAATAAGGGCTTACATATCTCCCCTCTAATACTCTCCTGCTGCCCTCTGGCCATGCTGCATCACAAACTATAGATATATAGATAGATAGATAGATAGATATAGTCAGCATTTGAGTGGTATTAAATTATACTTGTTTTAATCATATTTGAGACCACAACTGCAGTCATGAACCCATGTTTGTTAGCTTTAACAGAAAAATAACCGAGGGGGAGAATTTAGACCCGCAGGCAGGACCGTGGCCAAAGGCTGGAATAAATTTCTGATGGTTTTTGTCTCTCTGAGCTCCACCTTTCTATGCCTACTGCCTATCTTTTAAAACATCTCTTCCCTTCTTTATTATTCTAATGAGTTTTGTCACTTAGCAAAACCACACCGTGAGAATTTTAAACATATGTGTGAGAGCATGCAAAACCCCCTATTTAATTTGGGCTTCGGATGTTCAGTTGAATCCCACCCTAGCCTCTTCTCTCTCCCTACCACTTCCCCCCCGCCCTCATAATTTGGAGGAAGATATTGGAATTGAAGCCACTGGGATCTTCATTCTTTAGCAGATAGGAGAAGTTCACTGCTTTCTCAAGCAAAGGGAGGGGCAATAACTGGACTTCCACCTCTCTTTATTTGAGGAGCAGCTGAACTCTTGAGCAGGTGGTCTGTAGCTCTGCGTGAGGAAGCCCTAACTGAGAGTTTGCCCATCATTCAGTCAAGCCCTTCAAGTTCCAGATTCACATCTGATTGAGCTAAGTCAGTCCTGAACCTGCAATGAGACAGAGTATCCAAGTAGAAGCGACAAAGAGTCCTGTGGCACCTTATAGACTAACGGACGTATTGGAGCATAAGCTTTCGTGGGTGAATACCCACTTTGTCGGATGCATGCAGTGAAAATGTCCAGAGGCAGGTATAAATCAGAGTCAGGCTAGAGATAACGAGGTTAGTTCAATCAGGGATGATGAGGCTCTCTTCTAGCAGTTGAGGTGTGAACACCAAGGGAGGAGAAACTGCTTTTGTAGTTGGCTAGCCATTCACAGTCTTTATTATGGCAGTCTTTCAAATATCTGAAGACCGCTTAATCTTCTCTTTTCCAAACTAAATATACCCAGTTCCTTCAGCCTTTGCTCATTATTCTTGCATTCCATCCCTTTGATCATCTTTGTCACTCACCTGTGGATCATTTTGAGTTTCTCTACATCCTTTCTATACTTTGGTGACCAAAACTGGACACTGTACTCCAACTGAAGCCTAACCAATGCCCAGTAGAGCGGAACTATCACCTCCCATGACTTGCATGCCATGCCTCTGTTAATACAACCTAAAAGTGCATTTTCTTTTGTTGCAACAGCATCACATTGCTGACTCATGTTGAGGTTGTGATCCACCACAACTCTCAGATCCTTCTCAGCAGTACAGATCCCTTTGGAACCCGACCTGAGACCTTCTTCCAATCCGACATCATTCCATTAATAGTTATTCTTTGTCAGTTGTTTAGCCGCAAAGGAATTTGTCATTTGAATGAGTGAAATTGTATGTGTTGGAGTCACTCACAAAATGTGTAGTCCGCTGACAAGCCTGGAAAATGACTGAAGGCTCTATCATTTTCTCAAATTCCACAGTTAATTTCAGCTTTCTTCTCAGTGCTGTAAAAAGTTGATATTGCCTTTTATAAAATTAACATAGTTGTGTGCTTTTAAAGAATGTCCTTATTTTAGTTTCAGATTTAAAAATTATTTAAGAAAACTGAAAAATCTGGTTGTCCTAGACTTATTACCTTTTTTAAAAAAATTTTCATATTGGTTAATAGAAGTATAGACATGAAAAGAGACAGGATTTTGGGTAACATACTCTTAGATTCTAAGTGCACTGAGAAATACTCTTGTCAGGCAGGCAACGGTTAAGGTGACAGCAGGCTGTGCAGCAAATGAGGTGAATCTATGATCATACTGAAATTTCAGGGTGTAAGGCAAGCAGAACCTTTTGCATTAGAGAAATAACATGTTTGAGCTGCAGAAACAGTAGTAGTTGTATTGTCCAGGGCAATGAAAGGAGCCACTTCTCCATTCCCTTTCAT
Organism: Chelydra serpentina; assembly: GCA_037349315.1. Lineage (NCBI taxonomy): Eukaryota > Metazoa > Chordata > Testudines > Chelydridae > Chelydra > Chelydra serpentina. Next base: position 84,857,883 of record JBAIAC010000042.1, on the reverse strand, counting down.
CAAAATAAGGCTTATAAGTATGGTGAAAAGTGAGAGAGTCTTATTTTAAATGGCCTGTCTCCTACCTTTATTAGTTTTGTTTATAAATTGCCCAGTTCCTACACCACACACTTCCTAGAAAAACGGTATAGAGCCACATTGTCCCCTCTGTAAGGTGCCAAACAGATTAAATGTGTATGAATAGTGACCCAAAATGCCTCGTAGGAATGTGAGAAAGGGGCCTAAGAGGCATAATCTCCTCTTACCTGTGGACCCATTCTTGGTGAACAACAACATAATGGAACCAAGGGAGGGTCATTCCCTTAGTTGCAAACACCTGACAGAGTACAGAATTTCATGGTAAAGTTAATGCTGATGTTACCCATTATTACCTGCTCTGCACTTTTTTTCTACTCCACACCCAGGAGAAAGCTTTATGACACAGTGGGAGCTGTGCTACTATTTGGAAGGATTGTAGTGAGCAGAGTATAGAATTCCCTTTCATGTGGCTGCCCAGAGGACCCTGGTAGTCTATCAAGGATCTTTGGAGATTTGTGAGATTGAAGGATTATGCTTCTTGTCTTCTCTGCGAAATAACAATTGCTTCTCCCCTGACACCCACATGACCTCCACTCTATCCAGATACTTTAAGGACTATGGGCTGTATTATCCTTTCCTGCAAAAAAATCCTTTGACTGAAGGTTGCCCTCTCCTCTTTCAAATCTCTACCAAAAATCCACTTATTTAATGACCATACAAAGTGAGATGAACTAGGAGGGGGAATTCAAACAAACACACAACCAACTCCCACCGACTCTGATTCCCACTTCTGAATTTCCCAGGGTAGTTTGTCATATTTATATCTGGCCTTTAGAGTAGATTGTAAGCTCTCTGGGGCATGGACTGTCTTAATTTTTTGTGTTATAAAACATGCAGCATATTGCCTGTGTTTAAGCAAATAGTTTAACATCTGAAACAGGCATTTTATTTTTAAGGTCTACTACTACACTTTATCTCAGTTCCTTTTGCTTTCATTTCAGTTGTTGTTATGCCAAAAATATCTTTTCCTAACAATAACAATTCTTGGCTAGTGATGATGATATTACCATAGTAACAGAAACTTGTCCTAAGCAATCTAGATAGGAATTTAGAATTTCTTTTGTAAATTAATCTCTTTGGGACTGAATGTAAGGACTTGGCTTTATTAAAATTTGCAAATTACAAAACAGTACCTTAAATCATATTTTTTGGTTTTGTTGAATGTGAAACCATTGTATCTTCATGGTGATTTAACTTTTCAAGAGGTAGTCTGAAACTTTTATGAAAAAACGTACAGGGCTATGCAGCATATTTAATTTTCAGACACAACTTCATTGCCCAAATGTTTTAAAGTCTGCTTGACCTTTAGGAAAAAAATCACTTTTGATATGAAACTTGTGTGTATATATATGCTTTTACCAAAAAACAAAGTCTGTGGTAGTGATGGACTGAAATAAGTCTAGATCTTGAGTGCCTTTTCCAAATTGTTACAGTGACAGCAATATCACAAACTCTTGGTCGCTGTTCATATTTCTTAGGAACATTAAAATGAGGCTGTGGCCCAGAAAAGGGAATTATTTGATATATCTGCTACCTGTGGGATGTATTCAGAGTTATCTGTTGACTTTTAGTGACAAAAATAATTTTTTACTGCTTTTTATTTCTGGTAGCCATGCAGATTCAATGCAGCTATGGGATAAGGGAGCTGGATACTTTTCTGGGATGAAATCAGAATTGTTAACCGTGTTCTACTTGGTGACTGTTACAGTTGAGGTCAGAACCAGAAAATGTAACTTGACTCTCAGATCCCAGGCTGAGTTAGGGAAGGCAGTTAGGAAAGCCATCCTTTTACTTGTAAACTGGATAAACCAAATATAGACTCAACATGGGGTCCCATAACATTTCACAATCACTTTTCAGGAAATGCATTTTAAAGAGATTGTAATTGTTTCAAGTCCTGTTAAGATATATTGCTATAGTTACATACAAACAGAAAATATTCTTTGTACTGTACTTTTTTCAAATCCACATAGGGCATTTAAAATAATTATTTTTTCATTCACCATTAAATAATCAGTTGTTTTCTTGTATTTGTTAAAATAAAGAATCTGAATATTTTTTACTTATTTATACTCTGGGTAACTCAGTTGACCTGGTCTCTGGGAATCTTTTACATAAATGGTGGGAGAAACAAATGCTATAAGAAGACTATAATTATAAAGTAAAACTATTTTTTTCTGACTGTATTAATACAATTCCAGGGAGGAGTACTCTATACTTGAGCCAAAAACTTTGCATCTTGTACACAGTAAGACAGATTGTCGAGCTTTAAAATCACAATAATATACATTTTTGCTTCTGTTTTCTTAGAGTGGTTGGTCACTCTGTTCATTGTTAACATAGTTTCAGAAAATTGGCTGTTATGGTGAGATCTGAGATGGCAGCAAATGAGACTGAGAAGACAAATTACTGAGATGCCTGTAGTGTCAGCTGAGAAAGTTCCTCTAGAGAGCTTTCAATTATGGCAGAAGTTTTAATGGAAGGAGCTGTTTAAAGCTGGTTCCAATCACAGTTATTTATCTGGGTGGAGATAACTCTAAAACCAAATTAGCCACAACTATTTACAGCCTTGACTAATCAGAATCTTTAAGAAACATCCTGTTTTCCCAGATTCACTCTTCCTGCTTTTGCTATATCATGCAAGACTGCTTTTGAGTCATTTCAGTTCGTATTGATGACAGTAACTTGAACTGCGGAGATGTTCTTTCCCAGTAATCTTTCCTTTGATCCCTATACAGAGATTGATTATATCCCACTCTTATCTTTATCAAGGATGAGAGTTAGATTAAATCTAAACATATAGCCCGTTTGCCTAATGTGGAAGATGGCATAAAATGTCCATTTACTCTTAGTTTTTGTAAAAGCCATTCACTGATTGTCTGTAACTGATCTAACTTTTCTCGATAATAGAAATCAATACACTTGCAGACGTTAGATGTTACTGAAATGGTAAATAAATAGAGAGTTTACTTTTCACACATGTATGGGTTGAGATTTTCAGAAATGTTTGGGAGTCCCTGTAAAGTGTATATGTTTGGATTCTGACACATTATTACACAACATAGATTTTGTATTTTATTTATTATTGGGCTCTATCCAGTGTAAAGGTAATTCTGCAATTATACAGGCTGCTCCCTATTTTAAGGGATTCTTTCTCTCCGCCTTTGCAGCTGCCTAATGTCAGTTTTGGTTTTATGTAGACTGGTTATGCTACTTTACATATACCTGGTTATGCTCCTTTCTTAAGTGTGTGATTTGTTCCTACCAGCTATTCCAGTTGCATGGTAATTGGTCTCTTGGGAATGGTGACACTGAATGATGCACCCCCAACTTTTATGTAGGGGAAGGAGGTGGGGTGCAGTTTCTTCCTTGGCAGAGAGACAGCCTGTTAACTGGGGTGGTGTATTCTTAAAAGGCTGTGTAATCCAACGCCTGTCTCCCTGACTCAAAGATCTGTTAAGGATCAGTCAGGGACAACATAGACCTATTGAGCCAAAGATTGTTTCGTCCATCCTTCTTATTTCCTTCTCAATCCCTGAACAATTATCATAATGGTGAAAGAGTGAGATGAGGCCAGGGGCTGGAGTTCCTCAGGTGAATAGGATTGTGAGAGGACCCTTCATCTGCACTGCAAGTTTGATATTTGGAAATGCAAAATCAGAGTAAATATTATCATGTGTATCTTAGAGTTTTCTATAGTGTCCATTACTGTAGTATTTATGCACTGAACATAATTACAGTACCCAAAGACCAGAGTAGTTTTCATATAAGCTTATGTTGATCTGTTCTCACAGGTTGTAGGGGTGTGTGGTTTCCTGGTGTTTTTGGTTTTCATACCCTTCCCATATTAGTGGTCCCTTGTCTTCTGAAATAGTAAAAGGCTTTGGCAAATTGGCTTCGGTCCTGTAGTACAGTATTTTCTGAAAATTGTCTGGTTAGTCTTATCTCATTGGGAAACTGATTCTATTGTCATGTGTCCCTGCCTAAGAATGCTTTATTCCCAGTTCTAACGTTCCATTCAAAGCTGAAGTCTTATTATGTAACATCCAAGAATTTATCATTTTGGGGAGAGGATAGTAACTGAAATAGACAGTGGTAATTAAAAATTGTTATAAATCTTTCTGGGACAGAGAATTTTATTTTGAGAAAAAAAAAGAAGCAATTTAGAACCACTGAAGGAACTTGTGCCATTAATAGAATTATTCTTTAAAATAATATTTTATCACATTGCTATTATATATATAATATTGTACTGGAAATCGGCAAAGATTTTAATTAAAATAATAAACCAAGATGAAAAAAAAGATGTCCAGCAGACTGCCTACCAGCACTCATGCTATCTTCTAAAATATAAATGAAATTTTTGCTTTTGATTATTTTAATATTCTTTGTATCTAATTTTTAGAATAAAATTCCAGTTGGGCTAAAAGAATGTCATGGATCAACTGACACTGACTCTGTTCATTTTTTTACTCAGGATATTTCACTAAAGAACATGGCTAAATATAAGCAAGAGGGATAGTCCAATGATGTATAGAAAAACACACACATTTTTATTTTAAAAGAGAGAGGGAAGGATAACGCTACTGATACAGCTTGAAGCAAACTGAGGCACAATGGTCTGATTCTCTTCTCATATGTGCTGTTTTTAACTAGTATAAATCTACTGTTTCAATGGAAATATTCTGAATTGTGTGTGCATTAGACCTGTTTTCACTTATAAAGGTGGCAGTAGGCTATTCAGAAGACACCTTAGGCTAGGTCTACACTACCCCCCCCCATCGAACTAAGGTACGCAACTTCAGCTACGTGAATAACGTAGCTGAAGTCGAAGTACCTTAGTTCGAATGAAAAAGCACTTACCCGGGATCCACACGCGGCGCGCAGGCTCCCCCGTCGACTCCGCCTACTCCGTTCGTCGAGCTGGATTACCAGCGTCGACGACGGAGCACTTCCTGGTTCGATTTATCGCGTCTTGACAAGACGCGATAAATCGAACCCAGAACATCGATCGCGCGCCTCCGACGGGACGCGTAAGTATAGACCTACCCTTAGATTTCTTCTCTAGGAATAGCACATACAGGCAGAGAGAACTGGCCTTGAGCTGGAATCACAAAAGTGTCAGTAGTGTTCCCCTTCCATGTTTCCTCACCCTAAGTATGATTCACCAGAATTAGTTGCTATTGCCTGGATCAAGGTGTTTAGGAAGATTGCTCTCTGAAAGACAAGAAAGCAAAATCCCTTCAGATTAAGTTATCTTTAGTAACCTCATTCATGAAAGACAGACTCGTAGATTTGCTCAGGTACCTGCCCAGTTCAGTATCAAGTGATATACTGAAATGCAGGCATCCATGGCTGTAAGCCTGGATGGCTGTCACCCAAGAAAAACAACTCCTTTCTTCAGCCAGACTTGAATGAAGACTTCATTAACAAGAAGCAGAACAAGTTACCTCCTGATGCCAGCCGGAAAGGAACAACAAGTGTTCTTTTCATTCCTCACAGAAGTTTAGTTACCCAACGATACTAACATTGCTACAGGAAAACGCTGAGATCAGTGTTGTTTTAGGAAAGTACTAGGACAAAGATAGAGGTGGAAAGGTTAAGCAAGAATTCAAGCACCACAAGTCACTTTCCGTTTTAGAGCACCACAAATGACTGGAACATCCTATCTGCTAGACTTACCAACCTAATCAACTGCAAGGTCTTGCTGTTCCAGAAGCACTGGAATCACTTATGATGAACATTGGGAGGCAGTATGATCTAGTGGATAGGGTGCTTGAAATAGCCTGCTAGGGAAATGTACTGACGTTCATCTCAAATCCTCCAAGATGGTTCTTTTAACCTCCAGGACCAAGAGATCCCAGAAATATATTTATCATGCCTGGGTTTTTTAGGGCCTGATTTGAAAACCCATTGAAGTCAATGGGATTCTGGTTACTTAGACTTCAATGGGTTTTCAGTCAGGCCAATGTGGTGCTTTTCATCAATAGATCTCAAAGATCTTTACAAAGATGGAAATTATTAACAACCTATTTTACAGATGTGGAAACTGAGGCACGGAGACCTTAAAATGACTTGTTCGAGGTCAACCAGCAAACCAATGGCAAAGTTGGGAATAGAACACAGTTTTCTGAGTCCAGTCCAATGCCCTAGCCACTAGGTCATACTGCTTCCCAATATGAAGACAATACTCTGTATGCACCATCTTCAGGAGGAAAGAACCCTTTTACCTGTGCCCTCATTTAAGCATTTATTTGGCTTTTACTCCATCTTTTTCATGGTTCCAAATACGTTGGGCAATCCATGAGCAGTACTGGATCTCAAAATATTCAACAAGTGGATGAAATATCTCAGGTTCTGGATGGAAACCCTCTCATCATTCCTTTAAAACTGTGTCCTGGGGGAAATATGACCTCAGTTGTACTAAAGGAAACAGTCACATGCCAGTCAGATTGGAACACCTAAAATAATTACGATGTGATTATCATGGGAGTTGCACAAAATACCTTCTGGTATCAGAGCATTTCCTTGATTTCAAGGTTTGATCATTTTCCTAAAGTCTGAAAAAAGGTCTATCCTTAGATCCCCATTATGATCCTTTTAAGGAATGTAAAATACTGCATTTCACTCATTTCAATGGCCTTTTTGTCCTAGACCAATCCATGGAGTCTTTCCCAGTTGATTTGGTTAGGTTTCCTTACCTTCCAGTTCACCTTCTTCAGATTTTGAATGTCTTTAAGAATTTGTTCTCAGTACTGCACATTCAGCTATTAACATAGACTTAAAAAAACCCATAGCTTTTCTGTCTTGTAATTTATTCTCCTTCTTATGTATCCTAGGAGCTTGTTGGCTTGTCTTTTTTTTTGTACTTTTGCCAGACATTGACCCTGTCACCAGTCATTGCTACTTGGAAGTCTTTTTCCATCTGCCCTCAATGTATCATATCATTCAATTTACCATATACTTTAAATTTTTATTCCCTTTCTTTATATGCGTAACATTTAATGTTGGATGCCAGTCTCTCCTTTCTTCCCATCAGTTAGTTTTTTACCTTTAATTTTTTCCCTATTACCTGAATATTGGTATTCTAGTTTTATTATATCCTCGCTCTCTCTCTTTTAGCTCTCTCTCTCTCTCTATATATATATATATATATATGTGTTGTTCTCTTCATAATATTTCTTTTGTTGTATTTAGTCATATAAATTGGCCAAGCCCTGTCTTATACTGTTATTTTTTTTTTTTTTTTGACATGTGGCAAACTTCTGTTGGGCATTAAGTAACGACTTTGGGACTAGCCTGTCTTGCCAATAACTGTTAATGGAAAAGATTTGTAATCATGCTTTTTATCAGTCATTTCAATCTTTAATTCAGTGTTTTCAAACTCCTGTCTTCTTTATACCTTTCTTTTTGTGATTTGAATACTTGTATATTATGCTGACTGGAGTGGAGGTTGTGTTGAGGGTAAATTGTTATTTTTCATATGTATCGGTATGCGCAGCCCATTATTTATTATGTGTTTTGTAGATTATATATAGTGTGTCTTCATTACATAAGAACACCTACACTATGAATAACTATTTTGAGGTTTGTCTGTGTATTGGGATAAATAAATTATCCTAAATAATGAGAAAAATGTAATTTTCTTAAGATGCAAAGGAAGCACAGTTAGGATTTCGGGGGCTTTTCTGAGGGTAAGGAGGAAGTTTGGACAGATCTTTCTGGAAAGTTAGAAATGGATTGCTAAAATCTTGTAGATGAATAAAGATGATAATCTGTTTGGAAGACAGTGTTCAGGGCCTTTAAAGGCAAGTGAGTAGAAACTGGAAATGGCAAAATATTTTGTATGATTTTGAAATACACAGAGTTCAGAGGAAGCTCATAACAAACAGGTGCTCTTTGCAAAATCTTGGGATTCTTTCCACCCATCCACTCTGAAGTGTGCCCATCTATAGTAACTGGCTCAAAAGATGTGTCCAATGTTCTCTCTAAAGCCTGTTTCTTAAATAATAATCCGGAATCTGATCTTTATTCTGGCTTCCCCAACCCCCAAAAAAGTTGTGTGATGGATTTTTCCTTACTTTTTTAAGGGTCTAAATTATTTAAATTTATAAATGGTTACTAAATGGTTAATGTTTTAATAGCTGATTAGAGTACAACCATGGTTTATAGCCATGTATAATACATTGTAATGATGAGCTTATAATCATGTATACTGATCTTGTCTTTAACATGCTTATAACAGCTATTCATTTATTAACTCTTTAAGTTATTTATAAATGAATTGTTAATATAAAGAGTGACCAAAAATCATACCTATTTGAGATGTGCTTTCAAAATAGACAATAAGACACAAGATGGAGTCATTATGAAATGGAAGTTGAGTAAGATAATTTAGTATGTCAGAGGGTCTATCTGTAAACACAAGGAGCAAGAACTACTCAAGTGTTACTGAAGGTAAGGATACACTGCAGTTAGACACCTGCAAGTGGCCTGTGCAAGCTGACTCTGGCTTGCAGGGCTCAGGCTAAGGGACTGTTTAACTGCAGTGTAGACATTTGGGCTTGGGGTGCAGCCCGGACTCTAGGATCCTGTGAGGTGGGAGGGTCTACACAATTGAACAGCCCCTTAGCCCAAGCCCCGCAAGCCTGAGTCAGCTGGCATGGACCAGATGTGTGTTTTTAATTGCAGTTTTAAGTGTAGACATACCCAAAATTACAGAGAGAAGGCACCCAAACCTAACCTCCTTCCTGACAATATCAGGTCTCCTTGCAGAGCAAATGGCATTGCGAGTAGCTTGCATCTCTGTTTTCCCACCCTAGGAGGACCATAGCAGGCTCAGCATGTACAAGTCAGAAGAAATAATAATGTTCTGTGTAAAAATTAGATCTTTCTGAGAAAGAGGCTGGCATGTTTGCTGCCACACCATAATGCCCAACACTGTGTTCTCAACCTCAAACTTTCCTTACTTCAACTTCCCTAAATTCTATTTTCTATTCACATATCTCTTACTTAGCATATGCAGGGCCAGGCACAGATGTTTGTGCCACTTGTGGAAGTGATGGTAGAGTGTGCGCGTTCTGGTCACTTTTTTAAGTATATGGGTTTTCTATATGATATTCTATTTTTCTTTCTCTTTTCAGTAAGTCAGAATTGCCAAAAGTGGCTGCCATAGTAATTTCATGTGGAACTTTGAATAGGGGAAATGATGAATTTTTGAGCTATTTGAGTGAGTTATGTGCAAAAAATTGAGGGAATTTTTTGGAAAGTGAAATTTTGAGGATTTGAAACCCATATAAAATAAATGTGCTTAAAATTATTTGTGCAAAATTTCATGGGATAATTTTCAGCAAGTTTGTATAGGCCCTTGTAGAGAGGGGCATATATGGAACAAAAATGTATGTGACCCATATACATCACATGGAAATACAATATCAATAATGAAGCAGTTAGGAAACATATGAACACTTATGAGCTCATGTGAAAGTAGCATCTTTTCATGTTAGTTCTCACCTCACCCATATCTAAGCATTTGTATCTATGGCTGCAGTCTGCAATGTGTTATATACAGGTGGATCCCTGTATGCATGCAGAGCCTTTTGAAGTCAACAGGTCTCCACAGGCTCCGGAGTCTTCCTGTCTCCAGTACATTGCAGTATCTGAAGTCTAATTCTGTATGTGGATAAAATATGTCCTTTCCATCTAGTAACAGTTCTGCATTAGAAAGGGGATGGATTGAATGACCCTAGTAGGTCATTTCTATCTCTGAGTTCTGTGGAAAATTAGACTTGTGTCTCTACAGCTCCAGTGAGATTTGTATTTTGTTAATTAGTAGTTTATTTCTAGGCAGTCTCTTGATGTCATATTGACTATTGCACTGTATTTTTCACAACCCCACTGAAGTTTGACTCCCTTTGGGATTGTTAGGCTAATTAGATTTGTTCAAGGAAAGTATGCGAATGGTTCTCAGTCCATAAAGCCTGTGTGCTTTGTATAAATAAGGTCCTTTTATTAAATAATTAGGAGGGTCTGTTGTGTTCTGTTTAGCTCAGTTAAGTGTGAGTAATGGATTATTAAATTCTCTGCCTTCCCTCATTCATAATTGGGGATGTCAGAAAGGCTGTGAAGTTCTGATTATGAACTTTTAGTGACATTATTACACATCTACAACTCACTTTTTTTTCTGTAGTATGTTTCTCATCCATTGTTATATTTGCTGTATTTCTCTCTGTGCTTTTTTGCACTTTGTGCTTATTTTACAGTCTGTAAAAACAACGAGGAGTCCTTGTGGCACCTTAGAAACCAACAAATTTATTTGGGCATAAACTTTCATGGGCTAAAACCCACTTCATCAGATGCATGGAGTGGAAAATACGGTAGGTAGGTATAAATATACAGCATATGAAAAGATGGGAGTTCCCTTACCAAGTGGGGAGGGGGGTCAGTGCTAATGAGCTAATTCAGTTAAGATGGAAATGGGCTATTCTCAACAGTGGACAAGGGGTGGAAATTTCTTTTGTAGTGCTAATGAGGTCAATGTAATCAAGGTGGCCCATTTCAAACAGTTAACAAGAAGGTGTGAGTGTCAGCAGGGGGAAATTAGTTTTTGTGGTGACCCATCCAGTCTTTCTTCAGGCCTAATTTGATGGTGTCCAGTTTGGTGTCTACCAATGTGATATATGCCATCATGTGCCAGCAACGCTCCTCTGCCATGTACATTGGTCAAACCGGACAGTCTCTACGCAAAAGACTAAATGGACACAAATCTGACATCAAGAATTATAACATTCAAAAACCAGTAGGAGAACACTTCAATCTCCCTGGACACTCAATAGCAGACTTAAAAGTGGCAACTCTTCAACAAAAAAACTTAAACAGACTCCAACAAGAAACTGCTGAACTAGAATTAATGTGCAAACTGGAGCCTGCACCTCGAACCTCTTCCTGCACCCCAACCACCTGCCCCAGCTCTGAGCCCCACTCCTGAACCCAAGCTCGCTCCCAGAGCCTACACTCTGAACCCCCTCCTGCACCGCAACCACCTGCTCCAGCCCTGAGCCCCCTCCCGCACCCAAACTCCCTCCCAGAGCCTGCACTCCGAACCCCTTCCTGCACCCCAACCCCCTGAGCCCCCCTCCCACACTTCAAACTTCTCAGCTGCACCCCGCAGCCCAGAGTCATCCTCCACCCCAACCCCCTGCCCCAGCCCGGTGAAAGTGAGTGAGCATGGAGGAGGGAGGGGGGCTGGAGTGAGAAGGGGTGGGGCCTTGGGAAGGGGCAGGGCAAGGGTGTTTGGGTTTGTGCAATTATACAGTTGGAAACCCTATTCACCATGCCCCAGCACTCTGGTATGGCTCTGGTGTCCATGCAAATCATTGTTGCTACCACTGTTATATAATTGCAATTAATCTTATACAAAGTGGGCAAGAATGTGTCAATAGAAAGTATTAAGCGGCTCACAGGCTTAATGGCCCAGAGTCAACCTTTAGAGACATGTTAGAAAAGTATGTGAATGGTAATTAGGGCCATTCCATATTAGATATACTAGAACTTTGAAATGCAAATTTGTATTGTTAGAGAATTAGAGGTGATACTAATTGTCTGTCACTATAGCTATTGATGCAGAGATCAAAAGGGAATATTAACGTTTAGATTAATCTTGGATGAAATATTGTCTATATGTCTCTTTAAAGTTTGTGATAAACTGCCTAATGGGTAAATTGCCTTATGTTAATCTATGTGGCTAATTACCGGTGATGCTTAGGAAATAGTTCTACTTCAAAGTCTCCATTATTGCCTATTGTTCGCCTAAGGACTCCAACCTGTGAAAAGAAGGCCTGGAACTGTATAAAGATGTCTTGGGTCCTGATCCTTTTTATCTCAGATCTGCTTGATGCTTCATGCAGGGGAAGCTTGAGTTGTAAGACAGATCTCCAGTTCGATCTGGATTACCCTGAATATGAACATGGGGCTATAACCTATGGACTAATTCTGAAGGAACTCTTTGCCACTACAAAGCTCACCATCTCTACTGTGAATCTGATTTCAGAACTGTACTCATTTCTGTATGTATACTGATCTTATAACCAATACTCTCTATCTTTTCTTTTTAAATAAATTTTAGTTTAGTTAATAAGGATTGGCGGTAAGCGTGTATTTGGGTAAAATCTGAAGTATTCATTAACTTGAGAGGTAATATGTCTGATCCTTTGGGATTGGTAGAGCTTTCTTATATGATGAATAAGATTTTCTTTTATGATGAATAAGATTGCCCTATGTTAATTTGTGTAATTAATTACCGGTGAAGTTTAGGAAACAGAAGGTTACATCAAAAGCCTATTGTTTACCCAGGACTGTGTGATCAAGTGGATGCTACAAAACTGTAGAAAAGACCCTTGGGTCCCTATCATTTTTATCTCAGATCTCTTTAAACTTCATCAGAAGAAGTTTGAGTTACAAGATTGAGATCCCAATCCTAACCTGGAACATCCTGAGTATAATATTGAACATTGGACTATAACCTATGGACTAAATTCTAAAAGAACTCTTTGCAACTACAAAGCTCACCGTCTCTGCTATGAATCTGAAGCTCAAGATTGTACTCATGTCTGTATGTATACTGATCTTTCAACCAACACTCTCTTTTTCTTTTTTAATAAAATTTAGTTTAGTTAATAAGAATTAGCTGTAAGCATGTATTTGGGAAAGGTCTGGAATATTCATTAACCTGGGAGGTAATGTATCCGATCCTTTGGGATTGGTAGAACCTTTTTTATATGATGGATGAGATTTTCATTAATCCTCATCATACTTGAGTTGGGTGCCTAGGTGGAGGCCTGAGGCTGGGTTACTTTAGGGGAACTGTGTTGTTGACTTCCGAGTAACCAGTGAGGTATAATAGAAACTGTTTTGTGCTGGCTTGGTAAATCTAAGAATTGGACTATCCACCATCTTTGAGGATTGTCTGCCCCATTCTTTGCACTTCACCCTAATTGAGTAACCTCAGTGTGGCTCTCTTCAGCTTTCCCAAGAGACTTTCTCCTGGCTCCGAGACAGATCTCACCTGCCCTTTTCTCACTGACTCTCTGACTGCTCTCTCACTGCGTCTCCTCCCTCTCAGATTCTCCCTGGGAGCACCTGTTCTGGCACAGGGAGGCTGGATCTGCTTCATTTACAGGGGCTGGCTGCCTTGTGACAGTTCACTTCTTGGCTTTGTAGAACAAAGGCTTGGAAGGGGCGGTGGCTTAGTGAATCAGAATTGGGATAAATATTCTGTGGTTAGAGAGCAGGATCTGCATCCGTTTAAATCCCTTTAATATGTCATAATTTGCACACTACAGTGCAATTATGAACAATTCATTTTCTTATCTCTCATCTGGAAGTCACAATATAGAGGGAGTGTTAAAACACAAATGAAAGAGAGGGGGGGGAAAACGTTCAGGAAACTTAACATTGACCTTAATAATTAAATAAGCTGTTTAGTTCAACTTCTCGATCATGAAAATATCCTCATTACTTTTCCAAAAGAACATTCCTATCCTTCTCAAATTGTTTTGAATCACTCTTGGCAGTTATAAAAACGTAACAAATCTGTTTTGCAGATGTGGAATCTGCCATTTAAAAAAGTTAATTTTTAAAACTCGTATATATGATGTTTTTCACATACATTTTATTTTAAAAGAAAGTTATTATTTAGTAGCTAAACATATTTATGTAGATTTTGATATCCTTCACTGTAAAAAAATTAATTGTGATGGAAAGACAATATTGAACTTATAAGGTATTTAAAATACTATTATATGTAATTTTTACTGAAATCCAGTTAACCTAGGTTTGTTGCAATGCAAGTGTGTGCTCAAAATAAGTGTTCTGTGTATGGACACATTTATCTAAAAAGACCCCTGCCATTTGACAGAACAATGAAAGGTGTCCAGCTATTACTTTTTTTCCTTTATTTCTACGGGAGCTTGGGAAAGACTGTGCCATTACTTGTTTGTGAATAGTCTTCACCTTAATAATGGTTGAAAAGTTGAAGGAGGCCACTTCTGGAAACCTTGCAAGGGCCTGATAAAGCTTAGTACAGTATTCCATTTAACTGCTGCAGCACAGCCAGTGTTAAAATAGCACTACAGTAGTCTGTCGTTTCAGATTTACAAAAAAATACTTCCCCTGGTCTGAAACGAAGTGTGAGAATTTTCAGGCCAAGAGGAATCTCCCTGAACCTGATTTGGTTGAACTCATGGCAAAAACTGTAACTTATTTTAATGCGAGCAAGATTATATTGGACCCAGAGTGAGTTAGGGAATGACAATAGGGTTTTATTATGTAAGGCTACATGCAACCTCAGCTGCTACTGCTGCCTTTTTTAAAGTTCCCAAAAATGTGCAGGGCACCTTGCAAAACAAAGACACAGTTGCTACCCAGAAGAGATTACAGTTTAAATTTAACATGATATGAAACAAGTATTGATCAATAGGAGAAGAGAGGAAGGGGTGAGGAAAGACGAAAGTGACAATAATGCTTGGTGTATGATCAGAATAAGTAATATGGTTAGACATTGAAGGCGTGTGTGTGTGAGAGAGAGAGAATTTAAGAGAGATTTGAATTTGGTGAGGGAAGTGGGCAGTTATGAACAAGTTCAGGGAGGTCATTCCAAGTGTAAGTAGCAGCATGGGAGAAAGCGTGAACGTGTCTGTGAAGGGTAGAGACTGAGTATGGAGATGGTCATTGGCACAGTGGAGCATGTCGAAGCATAGATAAACACTATGTGATGTGAAAGGCCTTGAAATGGGCCAGTGGGGATTTTTTTGCAGTGTCCTGCATGGAGCTCTTCCCAGCTCAGCTCTAGTCAACATTTTTATCGATTAGCTGGAAGAAAATATCAAATCATTGCAGATGATTCCAAACATAGGTTGAATGGTAAATAAGCCTGTTCTACATAGTAATCTGTACCTCTTAGTAAGATGGACTCTTTTAAACATGCATGTTAAGGAAAGGGGGGCACTGTATTATGGAAAGCACTGACTCTGAAAAAGGCTTGAGGGTCATTGTGGATATTAGCCAGCTGAACAAGAGTGATTGATTGATGATCCCTCGATTTCGAGGATGATCTCTACCACGGATTTATATATGGATCCTGAGATGACTCAGGAGTCAGATCCTGGAACTGCAAATCCGCACACAGTAGGTACAGACATTTTGTGGCAGGCCAGCAGCCTGCTGGGAGAAAGTTAATTCTGTTTCCTGCCTCCTCTCTCTCTCTCCAGCTTCGAGGGCAAGGTGCTTCTCAAAGCGGACCACTGGAGGATATGGCGCCATTGGGGTTGGTTGGTGGCTTGCTCTTCCACATCAGTTTTCTTAAGATATGCTTTCAGTGTGTCTTTGTAGCATTTTTTCTGACCATCACGGGATCTCTGACCATGGGTGAGCTGAGAGTAGAGGACTTGTTTTGGGAGGCGAGAGTCTGGCATCCGCATACAATGTCCAGCCCAGCAAAGTTGGTACATGAGGATCATTGCTTCATGCTGGTGACATTAGTTTCAGCGAGGATGCTGGCGTTAGTGCAGCGATCTTGCCACTTGACGCGAAGGATCTTCCAGAGGGCATCGTTGGTGATCCCTCTCCAAACTCTTGAGATGCTATCGATAGGTCACCCAGGTTTCGTATCCATAGAGGAGTGTAGGAACAACAATTGTCTTATAGACCTGGATCTTGGTGTCCTGCTGTAGGTCGCGGTCCATGAGCAGTTTCCCAAAGGAAGCACTTGCGCACTGGATCCTGTGCTGGATCTCACTGTCGATTTTTGCATTTTGAGATAGCTGGCTACCGAGGTAGCAAAAGTGCTCAGCTGTCTCCAAAGTCTGACCCTCAATGGTGATTTGTGGTGGGTCATGTGCAAGGCCTGAAGCAGGCTGATGGAGCACTTTAGTCTTCTGAATATTGAGTGAGACTCCTAAACTTCGATAAGTTTGTGCAAGAAAATCCAGTATGGACTGAAGGTCATTCTCAGTGTGCGCAAGGATGACACAACCATCAGCATACTGAAGATCAGTAATGAACGCCCTGAAGACTTTAGACTTCGAATGGAGACGTCAAAGATTAAAGAGCCGCTCATCCATTCTATATTGAATGTCAACTCCACTGGGGAGGTGATCTTTAACGAGGACCAAAATGACTGCTAAATAGATGGAAAACAAGGTTGGGGCAATAATGCATCCTTGCTTAACCCCAATTTTGATGATGAAAGTTTCCATCTCAAGGCCATTACAGATAACCATAGCAGCTATCTGATCATGGAGAAGTCTTAGGACTTTAATAAAATTTGGAGGGCAGACAAATCTGGCCAGCACCTTCCACAGTGCTTTGCAATTGACAGTCAAAGGCCTTTCTCAAATCAATGAAAGCCATGTACGGGTCCTGATTTTGCTCCTGAGAGTTTTCCTGGATTTGGCAGGCAACGAAGATCATGTTGGTTGTTCTGCGGGATGTTCTAAAACCGCACTGATTTCTGGCAATATTTCCTCAGTAAGGGGAAGTAATCCGTTTAAGAGAATACGGGCAAGAATTTTCCCTGTTGTAGATAGCAAGGCAGTGCCTCGATAGTTTCATATAGATGCAAGTATCACATTTGAACAAGAGTAGGGTGGTGACAGAGACTAATGTGATACTTGCATCTATTAAGCAGGGGAGTGTTGAGTAGGGGTAAGGAGCATTTCTTCTATATGTGGCATTAGTGAAACTGGAATACTGTGTTCATTTCTGGTGTTCACACTCCAAAAATGTGGTTGAAAAATTGGAAAAAGGGTTCAGAAAAGAACTATAAGAATGCCTTGGAGACCGTTCCTTAAAGTGAGAGACTAAAGAAGCTCTTGCAAGACAAAGTTAAGAAGTTTATACGTCTCTACAAGGGGAGATATTTTCTGATAGTGGAGTGTATTTAATCTAGCAGACAAAGGCATAACAAGATCCAGTGACAGGAAGCTGAAGTTACACATTCAGACTAAAAATAAGGTGAACATTTTTGACAGTTTGGATAACTGATTTGGGAGGCAGTGTGGCTTAGTGGGTATAGCATTAGACTGAGACTCTGAAGACTTCGGTTCTATTCCTGGGTTTGCCACTGGCGTGAAATTACAGGCTTGATTTAGGAATCACTGGATGGAAATTCTATGACTTGTGTTATGCAAGAGGACAGACTAGGTAATCATAAATGTCCCTTCTGGACTCAAAAATGTAAGCATCTGTGAAAGCAAAGACAAGGCATCGGGCTTTTGTTAGAATAGATATTGTCAACAGTGAAGTGGGATATGACAGGATTCTGATGCTTTAATGGTAGTTAAGTGAAAGTGTAGATTGAGATGGTGTCCTATGAATAAGTGTAAGGGGGTTGTGAAGTGGTTGTTAAATTGTACCCATATTGAATTCTTTCTGGGGACTTGCCTAAGTATGTGTGCACCTTTTTGCCTTTAACGGTGTTAGATAGAATCCTATGGATGAGAGTGAATAGGTTGTAAAAAGAGGTGAACTGTAGGGTTGGCAAGGTAAAGGTATGTGTATTAATGGGGCATACTGGGGAGAGGGGAGAATTAAGGTTGCATAGGCAACCTTTAACTCTGCAGTCCCCAGTTTTCAGAAGTTTGAGTGTTGCTCAGTTCAACATTCTGCAAGGGGCTGACATCCCACTATGCAGCCTTAACTCTGCATCATGGTTGTTTTTTGCCATTGAGTTACAAAACAATTTGCTTTTTACTTTAGCAAGTGTATTGGGCCTCCTGACTCAACATTCCAAAACCCTGCTTCAGCTTATAAAGTGCCACCTGCTATATAACAGTTGAGAGTAAAAAGAGAACATTTTATCCTGTTGAAATAAGGTTCAAAATATTGCTATTTCTATAATCAAATATCCCTTTGAGTTTGTGTGTTTTATGCTAAATGTTTACTTTTTAGTATAGCTGTTGTATGCAGCATAATCAGCTTTTTAAAAAAAAAATGAAAAAAATCTGCATGCAACTTTAATATCTTCAACTACTGACATTGCTTCTCAGGATATCATTTACACTGAATAGAACAATAACTTCACACTATACAGGAATATGTTATTTGGAGTGTACGTATAATTGAACTAGGCTGGCCTGCATTATGGGCAGTTGGAGATTGCATCTATTTGTTTTTACTAATTTCTTCCTGCCCTAAATACACATGACACCCAGTTATAAATGTCTTCCAGGAGCCATTGTTGTTTGCAGTGCACATATGGCATTGTAGGAGCCATATCAGTCGTATAAGTTGCTAGGTGGATTTAACCTAGATTTATGTATTTAATGTACCTCTACATCCCAATTTGGTTCTACAACCCCTGCTTATGTGCCTCAGTGTTGTGTCCGATTCTGGAAAAATGGCTGCTTTGATACAGTAGCATTTATTTTTGCCAGGAGAACCAATAAATTACGTGCTCTTGTATCATAGGCATTGTTTGCCCTGAGAACTTAGTGATTTCTATCTTTTTTTAATTAATGATCTCCCTTCCCTTGCCAAATCCTGAAACACTTTTATGCATTAGATGCCAGAAGAGGTTTGAATTTTTATCTGGAAAGAACTCAGTGTTTTAAAAAGACAGAAAACATTTGTGTCTAAGACAGTTTAAAGAATCCACCTGTATCCCAGTCCTCTGTCCTTTGGGTGTTTATATGCATCTAAGAAACATAGAAGAGCTAGGCAGATATTCTTTTTTCTTTAAAAAAAATGCACATATTTATGAAACAGATTATGTGGGGGAAACTCAACTCTGAAAAAGAATGGTCTTTCAGAATTGCATCATTGTAAAACCTTTGAGGAATTTCTCAACAGTGTAACTCAAAACTTCTGAATTTGGCTCCACAGAATTACAATATTACAATTAATAGTTATGAAATTTCTTTGTAAATAAATAAAAGCTTGAATTAATAAGCAGCCAGCCTCACAGACTGCCATTTTAAATAAGTTTGCTGGTTGTTGTTGTATCAGAATAATTATGATAGAAAAATCTCATATCACTGTGACAATTCTCGGAGTACTCAATATTGTGAGTCACTTTGTTACATGCTGTCTGCAGCGAAGAGTTTTGTCTGTGGTACCTGGGTGTTAGCTCCCTATCACCACCAGTCTGTCAGTCACTCTAGCACTGTCCTGTGGGTTATGCCAGCCCTGTCTTCGCCTTGCAGTAACAAGAAGTGCACCCCAGTGTCCAAGTGCAGTGTTCCCCTGTAATATCCAGCCCCTGAGACGAGCTATTCAGAAATCCCTGGTGCTCTGCTGCCAAAGGAACAGCGTACCCCAGTTTACTAGTTTTGCCTTAAATTACTGCTCCTGTGTAATACACAGCATGTATGACCACACTGCTCTACAGCCAAAATGCTTCTGAAATAAATGTAGTCAAACTTTACTAATTCTGGGTCACTGAGAACGAAAATGATGCTTAAAATTGTTGATTGGCTCTAGTTTTCAAAACATCCTATTGGGTCAGTATATACGACCCTTGACTTGGGAATGGCGGAGGATAAGTGAGTTATAAAGGGAAGGGATCTCAATTTAAACCAGAAATGACTAAAATACATCTTTGACTGGATCTATGAATAAATCTATGACTGGGTTTGGACAGTACTTGCTTTTTAGGCAAAACAATGAATGATGCAATCTGAAGCTGGTATTGCGTCATACATGATATGAATTGCCTCATGTTATTCCTAGAAGTCATGGATGATGCAATCATAACGAAGCTTACATCACTCTGCTGAACAAATTGCCCTATATCAGCTCTAGAAATCATACAGTGTCGTGCTCTCTTATTTGTCAGTGTTTGATTTTGCAAAGGGACACATTTCTGTTTAGCCAAAGTGAGCAGAGATGCCTCATACTTGTGTGAACAGTGCAGATAACTTCTGCTATGTTTGTGGTGAAGTGACTTTTGCATCACAAAAGCGCAGTATAACCACTATGGTTAAGAAAGCCTATCACCTTTCTTTTGGCTGCAAAATTGGAGATCAGGACAAGAGGTGGGCCCCACACATATGCTGCAACACTTGTGCAACAAATCTTCGCCAGTGGTTGAACAGGAAAAGGAAATCTATGCCTTTTGCAGTGCCAATGATTTGGAGAGAGCCAACAGATCATACCAGCAATTGTTACTTCTGCATGGTGCCTCCAGTTGGGAAAGTTTGTGTCAAAGAAGAAAAAGTGGACTGCATTATCCAAACATTCCATCAGCTATATGCCCAGTACCCCACAGAGAAGGACTGCCGGTTCCTGATGCACCAGAATCATTCTCACTTGAGTCAGACGAGGAAGAAGAAGAGGATGAAACTTCTGGTCCTGAACCATCAATGTCACAGGACCCACATTTTCTCCCATCCTCCTCCTCTGAACCACACCTCATAACACAAGGTGAACTGAATGACCTTGTCAGGGATTTGGAACTACCCAAGAGTAAGGCAGAGCTTTTGGGCTCCAGACTACAGCAGTGGAATCTCCTGGCAGTTGATGTTAGGGTTTCCATGTTCCGTGACCGTCAAAAGGATCTTGTCCCATTCTTCTTCATGGAAGGTGATCTTGTAGCCTGCAACAACATCGATGGTGTGATGGCAGCCCTCAACATCGTTCACGATCCAGATGAGTGGAGACTGTTCATTGATTCATCGAAGACGAGTCTTAAAGCTGTTTTACTGCATAATGGCATTATTTTGCCATCAATTCCAGTTGGTCATGCAGTCCATATGAAGGAAACCTATGACAACATGAAACAACATTTGAGGTGCATAAACTATGACCAACATCAGTGGCAGCTTTGTGGCGATTTGAAGGTTGTTGCTCTCTTGCTTGGTCTGCAGACTGGATACACAAAGTACTGCTGTTTTTTCTGCGAATGGGATAGTCATGCAAGAGATTCCCACTACATCAAGAAAGATTGGCCACTCCGACAGTCATTGGAGCCTGGGAGGAAAAGTGTTCAGCATCCACCACTTGTTGAATCAAGGAAGATTTTGTTACCACCCTTACACATCAAGCTGGGTCTGATGAAGAACTTTGTCAAGGCCATTGACAAAACACAAGCAGCTTTCAAGTACCTCCGTGGAAAATGTCCAAGGTTAAGTGAAGCTAAGATAAAGGAAGGTGTCTTTGTTGGTCCTGAGATTCGTGAACTTCTTCGAGGAGATGCATTTGACCATGCACTGCGTGGCAAGGAAAAAAAGGCATGGAAAGCCTTCCAGTTAGTGGCAATAAATTTTCTCGGAAACAACAAGGCAGACAACTACAGGTTGTTGGTGGAAAACCTCCTCAAGGCATACAAAAGCCTTGGTTGCAACATGTCACTAAAGATACATTTTTTGCACTCTCATCTAGATTTTTTTTCCACCGAACTGCGGAGCAGTGAGCGACGAGCACGGCGAGCGATTTCACCAGGACATTGCAACAATGGAGAAACACTATCAGGGCAAATGGAGCCCATCAATGCTTGCAGACTATTGCTGGACAGTGACAAGAGATGTTCCATTTAATGAATACAAGAGACAAGCCAAGAAGCGCTGAGTAGACACTGAATAGGACTAAACAATGTACATAATAGTTTTTTGCCTTTTTCATAATCAATTTTATTTATATAACCCCTTTGCTGATTTTTAAAGTGTTACTATTTCACCTGTCCTCTTTATGTATCATGTAAAGCAACCATAAACACATGAAAAGACCTAGGTTTACAATTTATGATTAAAACTCTACTATCTACACAATATACATAGACATAAAATGTCAAAACTTAAATATCTTAGAAACAGTAGCCAATCAGTTGTTTTAATTGTCATATTTGAATTCAGCACATCAAAATACATACTAAATAGCACATTTTATCTCTGAAGCAGACGACTTCTCAAAAATTGTAGACCAGTGTAATGAAACAAAAGGTTTATTTAAGAAAGAATAGAAGTTCCACTAGAAGTGAATGATGATTGAAGCAAGTGGTTACAGTACAAAACAAAATAATAAAAATGCAAACTAGGGCCTACACTCATTAATAGCTAGCTTTCCTATCTAATAAAGTAGGTTTTCCCCTCAAAGTTCTATCTGTTACAGATCTGGCTAGTTTCATAGGAACCAGGATCCAATCTTTCATGAAACTCCCCCTCTCCACAAGATGTCTCCTGTGAGTGGATGCAGACCGGGCCGGCTCCAGGCACCAGCTTTCCAAGCTGGTGCTTGGGGCGGCATCCCGAATGGGGCAGCAGTCCGTGTCCCACGGCGGGAACATCGGCGGAGCTGCCGCCGAATTGACGCCGAGGTGGGAACAGCGGCGGCAGCTGTTTGGGGTGGCAAAATTGGTAGAGCCGCCCCTGGATGCAGAGTGTCTTTCTCCCTCTGTGATATACTGAATCCGTCTTTTGTCTTTATTCACAGACTGGACAATCCCTTGTCAATTATCATGTTCCTTTTTACCTCCAAGGGGTTATTATTCTTTGCAGTTGTCTTTTGATGGTTTTCCATTGACTGTTTTGGGATAGGGCAAGACATTTGAACCTTGCATTACAATCTCCAGCTGACCAGGGATGGGTGAAAATTCCTTCCCACTTGAATGGGTCATCACCAAGATATATGATTTCGTGGTGACTAACTTTTGCTTCAAGACAATAAGACATAGTTTTCAATTTAGTTACATTATTCCTTACATGCTACTTGTGCCTCTCAGAATGATTATAAGTTATAAGCTTTCAGTAGAAACCTCACATGCTACCTTTCATGGATAAATACCATGAAAATAGTGTATTAGGTGTAGTGAGTTTGTGAGGGCTGAGACAGGAGTAGCTATTACGAATGGGCCTCTGTCATGATCACCTATTAGTGCACAAGATGTACAAGCATTTATGCTCTCAGGACTTTATCCTGGGAGAATCTTACTGACTTCTGTTGAGAGTGCTTAGCATCTGACAAGATCAGGCCCTTTCTTTTGAGTCAGCCTCTGCTTATTTGGTGAATTTTTAATGACTATATGTGTTCATATTGGCATGTGGGAGGAATGGAAGTTTACCCCTCTGAACAGTGAGGAAATGAAATATACAGCCCATTTTTTGTAAAGTGGTTTTATACATTACTGACCTGA
Organism: Chelydra serpentina; assembly: GCA_037349315.1. NCBI lineage: Eukaryota > Metazoa > Chordata > Testudines > Chelydridae > Chelydra > Chelydra serpentina. Next base: position 84,834,683 of record JBAIAC010000042.1, on the reverse strand, counting down.
CCAGAAAACTGTAATTTATATATATTTTAGAGTTACTATTATTAACTAAATAAAATTACATAGTTCAGTTACACTGAAAAAAGTGTTGCCTCGTATCATATGGGGAATTCTTTAATATGTGTTAACTGTTTGTAAAGCAATTATTTCTTTAAATCTCTTGCCAGGACTGTGAGGACATGGGATGTTAACAATGACAAAAAGCACAAAGGTGTGTTTAAACCACGGTCAGTTCAAGGTAAACGGGTGATTCCTACAACTTGCACATATAGCAGAGATGGTAAACTTATTGCAGCTGGCTGCCAAGATGGCTCCATCCAGATCTGGGACAGGAATATGAATGTAAGTGAAGTATACCTTTTAACTTTAGCAAGACAAACTGTTAATATATGAAATGCTGGATTTTGATGTAGTTTTAGGATGTTTTATATTTTATACTTAAAATATTTTTTTCTGGAAGACACGCATTTGGTAAATGAGGTTTAATATTTCCTCCGCTACCAGACCTCTGTAATCTCAGTGCCTGCTGGTACTCCACCCAAACAAATAATGGCAGGAAATTGACTAGCTAGCAACCTGATTTTGTCTATTTTATATATATATGTAGTGACAGCTATAAATAAATAAAGTACTATCTGTCTAAAGATAACAAGGTGACTATGAAGAAGCTGTCACTTCCTATAGGCTCTTATGACATTAAAAAAATACATGTCGGTGTTCTACTCCAGATGTTGAATAAATAATTCATCCACTTTGGAATGGGTGATACAGGTAATATACAGAGGAGAGTAAGGTGAAATTGCAGAACTACTAACTGTCATCTGTAACCTATCATTTAAATCAGCGTCTGTACCAAATGACTGGAGGATAGCTAATGTGACTCCAGTTTTTAAAAAGGGCTCCAGAGGTGACCCTGGCAACTACAGGTCAGTAAGCCTCACTTCAGTACTCGGCAAATTGGTTGAAACTATCGTAAAGAGCAAAAGTGTCAGACACATAGATGAACATAATTTGTTGGGGAATAGTCAACATGGTTTTTATCAAGAGAAATCATGCCTCACAAATCTACTAGAATTCTTTGAGGGGGGTCAACAAGCATGTGGACCAAGGGGATCCAGTGGATATAGTGTATTTAGATTTTCAGAAAGCCTTTGACAAGGTCCCTCACCAAAGGCTCTTAAGCAAAATAAGCAGTCATGGGATAAGAGGAAGGTTCTCTCATAGACTGGTAACTGGTTAAAAGATAGGAAACAAAGGGTAAGAATAATGGTAAGTTTTCAAAATGGAGAGAGGTAAATAGTGGTGTCCCCCAGGGATCTGTACTGGGCCCAGTCCCATTTAACATTTTCATAAACGATCTGGAAAAAGGGGTAAACAGTGAGGTGGCAACATTTGCAGATGATACAAAACTACTCGAGATAGTTAAGTCCCAGGCAGACTGCGAAGAGCTACAAAAGGATCTCTCAAAACTGGGTGGTTGGACAACAAAATGGCAGATGAAATTTAATGTTGATAAATGCAAAGTAATGCTCATTGGAAAATATAATCCTAACTATACATATACAATGATGGGGTCTAAATTAGCTGTTGCCACTCAAGAAAGAGATCTTGGAGTCATTGTGAATAGTTCTCTGAAAACATCCACTCACTGTGCAGCAGCAGTCAAAAAAGTGAACGGAATGTTGGGAATCATCAAGAAAGGGATAGATAACAAGACAGAAAATATCATATTGCCTTTATATAAATCCATGGTACGCCCGCACCTTGAATACTGCGTGCAGATGTGGTCATCCCATCTCAGAAAAGTGATATTGGAATTGGAAAAGGTTCGGAAAAGGGCAACAAAAATGATTAGGGGTATAGAACGGCTTCCGTATGAGGAGAGATTAATAAGACTGGGACTTTTCAGCATGGAAAAGAGACGACTAAGGGGGGATATGATAGACGTCTATACAATCATGAGTGGTATAGAGAAAGTAAATAAGGAAGTGTTATTTACTCCTTCTCATAATACAAGAACAAGAGACCACCAAATGAAATTAATAGGTTGCAGGTTTAAAACAAACACAAGAAAGTATTTTTTCACGCAACGCACTGTCAACCTCTGGAACTTCTTGCCAGAGGGTGTTGTGAAGGCCAATACTATAATGGTATTCAAAAGGGAGCTAGATAGGTCCATCAGTGGCTATTAGCCAGAATGGGCAGGAATGGTGTCCCTATCCTCTGTTTGCCAGAAGCTGGGATTGGGTGACAGGGCATGGATCACTTGATGATAACCTGTCTATTCATTCCCTTTGGGGCACCTGCCATTGGCCACTGTCAGAGGACAGTGGGCTTCATGGACTGGGCTTCATGGACCTTTGATCTGACCCAGTATGGTCGTCCTTATGTTTTTATGTTCTTATGTCAAAACACACAAAGATGGGAATGCACCTCAAGTAAAAATGTTTTCCTGTAGTGTCCAAAATGTGAAATTAAACACGGAGATATTACTCCAAAAGACCATTGATTGGAAATTCCAAAATTCCATGGTTATGCTATATCCTCAGACGGGTATGGCGATGAGTTAGATCCTGAGCGTGTGGGCAAGATCTGCCAGTCAGACACCTGGGAAAGAATTCTCTGAAGTCTGTCTCATCCTACTATCCCCTACATAAAATTAGCAAGCTCAGTCTTGAAACTGGTTAGATATTTTTTCCCCACTGCTCCCATTGGAAGGCTGTTTCAGAATTTCACTCGTCTGATGGTTAGAAACCTTCATCTAATTTCAAGGCTAAAGTTATTGATGGCCAGTTCATATCTATTTGTTCTTGTGTCCACAGTGGCAATTAACTTAAATAACTCCTTTCCCTTCCTGGTATTTATCTTGCTGATGTATTTATAGACACAAAGACTCCCTTCAGCCTTCGTTTGGTTAGACTAAACAAGCCAGTCTCTTTGAGTCTTCTCTCATAAGGTAGGTTTTCCATTCCTTGGATCATCCTAGTAGCCCTTCTGTGTACCTGTTCCAGTTTGAATTCATCTTTCTTAAACATGAGAGACCAGAACTGCACATAGTATTCCAGATGAGGTCTCACCAATGCCTTGTATAATGGTACTAACACTTCCCTATATGTACTGGCACCACCTTGCGTGATGCATCCTAGGACTGCATTAGCCTTTGTCACAGCTGCATCACATTGGTGTCTTCTAGTCCTCTTGTTCAGGGGCGGATCTACCAATCTACCCCAAGCAGTCGCCGCCGAATTGCTGCCGTGCACGGAAGAGCGGCACAGCTGCCACTGAATTGCCACCGCGGGACACGGACTGCTGCCCCCATTCTGAATGCCGCCCGAAGCACCTGCTTGGAAAGCTGGTGCCTGGAGCTGGTCCTGATCCTGTGGTCAACCAATACATCCAGGTCTTTCTCCTCCACTGTCACTTTCAACTGATAAGTCCCTATCTTACAGCAAAAATTCTTGTTGTTAATCCCTAAATGCATGACCTTGCACTATTAAATATCATCCCACTTCTATTATTCCAATTTGCAAGGTCATCCAGATCTTCTTGTATGATATTCTGCCCTTCCTCCATATTGGTAATATCTTCCAAATTTGTGTCAGCTGCAAATTTTATTAGCACACTCCCACTTTTTGTTCCAACATCATTAATAAAAAGGTTAAATAAGATTGGTCCCAAGACCGATCCCTGAGGAACTCCATGTAACCTCCCTCCAGCCTGCCAGTTTAACTTTCAGTATGATGTGTTTTTAGTCTCCCCTTTAACAAATTCTTTATTGACTTTTTCAATTATCATATTAATCCCCATCTTCTCCAATATAACTAATAATTTCCCATGTGGAACTGTATCAAATGCCTTACTGAAATCCATGTAGATGAGATCTATTGCATTTCCTTTGTCTACAAAATCAGGTATGTGCTTAAAGAAGGAAATCGGATTGGGCTGGCATGATCTACCTTTTGTATTTTATCCCAATTACAGTTTACCTGTATGTCCTTAACTACTTTCTCTTTCAAAATTTGTTTCAAGATCTTGCATACAATTGAAGTCAAACTAACAGGCCTGTAGTTTCCCAGATCACTTTTTCCCCCTTTTTTAAAAATAGGAGTTCTATTAGCAATTCTCCAGTCATAGTATACAACCCCCGAGTTTACAGATTGATTAACAATCCTTGCTATTGGACTTGCGACTTCATGTGCCAGTTCCTTTAATATTCTTGGATGGAGATTATCTGGGCTCCCCTGATTTAGTTCCATTAAACAAGTTTGACTTCCACCTCAGATGTGGTAATTTCTAGTTCCATATCCTGGTTCCCATTAGCTATTCTGCCACTACCCCTACCTGGCTGCTCACAAAATATACAGAAAATTCAGCCATTTTGTCAGTTGCCAATAACTTTTGTTATGTTCTTTTCTATTATATCATAGGGGCCGACTTCTGGCCCCGCCCGTGGGTGCTGTCACCCGGTGTTGGGGGCGGGGTCCCGCCCGACGCCGGGCCCCGCCCCCGACGCCGGGTGACGTTGCGGGGCCCCGCCCCTGACGCCGACGCCATGTTGCCCAGCGTCGGGGGCGGGGCCCCCGCAACGTCTCCCGGTGCCCGGTAATTTTCCCGTGGGTGCGGGGCGGGCGGGGAGTTGCCGGTGGGTGCAGAGCACCCACCAATTTTGCTCCGTGGGTGCTCCAGCCCCGGAGCACCCATGGAGTCGGCGCCTATGTATTATATTTATTCTCAGGTAAATTGTTAAAGCAAACTGAAGTCACTTGCAAATTGGGTGACAATGCACTTGATTCTTTTATTTAATAACCTCCTTCCTAGCTTCTTAAGTACACTGGCCCAGATCATTTCCTCCTGTAGTGAAATCAATGGAAGGGGATTGGATAGGATGGGCTCAATGACTATTCCCTTGCGTAGATCCTTCCACATTGTCTCCTGGACACCCCCAGCAGCACACTGAAAAATGTTACAAGGCCTGGCCCCAAATCTGACTATCTCTTGGGATTCGCAGGCAGCCAAGACCATGTGTGCAGAGACACTAGACCTCCTACTCTCGCTCTGCGTTCCTCATCTCACTAGCTGTTTGGCTCTAAAGGACTGCTCTTTTGTGTTGCTGCTCTAGGGAAAGGCTATGTGGAAAAGATCACACAGATTGGGATTGTATTATCTTCTTGAATAAACTGTGCAGAACCAGGCAAGGGATATATGCATCCCTCCTGGCCCATCTATTGCTCTCTGGCTTCCCCAGTCTCTGTATCTCCCCTCTCTCCTCCTCTCGCCCCCCCCTCCCCACCCCCACATAGATACTGGATATGCAGAGAAGGCCCTCTGGGGTTTGGAGATTTGGCAGATAGTGCAGCAGAGATGGCAGTAAGGGGATAATCCACACAGGGAGGTACCTCTCACTGCCTGGATATTTGGGGCACACTGGCAATTCACAATGATAAAAGAAAATATGCTAGAGACAAATTCATAATCCAGAGTGATCTCTTTATACCCAAAATGCTAATTATTAAGTCATTTAAAATATTATTTATCAATGTAAAGTCTAATTAGTATGGAATGCCCACTTTTGGGGTATGAGAGTCCTTGGCAGATGAGCTCAGAACTTTATAGCCAGCAGGATCTGTTAGTACTACGTGTGTACCCTCTTTGGGTAGGTTATTCCATAGATGCCAGTTACAATATTTCTTGCTTTTCTTCTGAAGCATCTAATACTGCTGTAGCCACGGATTGTTACTGCTTACTTAATTTCACAAGAATGAGCACCCACACAGGAAATACCCAAAGAAGAAAGGCAATTTGTCAGTATTTGGTTCCTGAATACTATTGTCTATATGGTTCTATATTCCCTGCATATTTTCCCCAGTTCTTCAAGACTATGGGTTACTGATTCAGTGTCAGGAACTATGTCAATTAGAAACACTGTCCATTTTATACTCTTTGGCTCAAGCATACAACCCAACAGGCACTAGAAAGCTTTGAGCTCATAAGTTATGGCCACATGCATCCTTAGAGTGTGGATCCTTACAGGTAGTCACCTCAGAGAGCCAAAATTATTGGGATATAACTTTCTATACATCACATATGTTTTCATGGTTGTAAGAGTTTAGTAAAGAATTAAATGGAATTACATTGGGAGTAGCTAATATATTCTTGTCTGAATTTGCTGAATAAAACAATAATATGTTGTCTGTGGGAACATATGTTCAATTTCCAATATTTGTATGTGGTGATGGTTAACTAGTATATGAAGTCATGGCCATTTAAACATTTGTGCAATCCTGCCATATTGTTACATGACACAGTATTTCTAAGGAATACCATCCAGAAAACCCTGTCATAGAGCTGCATTAGCAAATAACTGTGTCATAATCAGTAGTGCAAATTATCAGAATAGGGCCCAATTATTTAGAAGCTGAAGTAGTAATAAGAACTAGTAGGAAAAAATTTCTTAGAGCCAAGCTTATGTTGTAAATCCTTGAAAATGTGACAACTCTAATACAATATGATGGCTTTATTGAACAAAAGGATATTGATGAACAATTTTTAACTTAAATAAAGTATCATTGTAATAGTAACCAGTTCAACTTTTGCTCTTAATTTGGAAAATGAGAACAAGTAATTTCAGGACTTCACAAAGATTAAGCAAAGTTTGATTGCAGTGAAGAACGGGAAAGTATGCAGATATAAAGGGAGAAAAAGCCCACTCTGATCATATTTAAAATACACTCTGTATTTTTCGTGTCATCTATTTTTATTTCTGTTTTTATTTCCACTGTAAACCTAGTAAAACTTCCTAATGGCATGGAGTTTTTAGAACTCACTCTAAGTGTAAACTTGTTCTAACAGAATAATAAATTTTTCAGAGACTGGCTTTCATCATCTATGTATGCTGTTGATTTAAACATATACAGTATTGAAATATTAAACTTTCTGGTATAGCTATAACAGTAGTGCTCTTGGTCATCTGCTTATTCATGTGCTTTTCTTTATGAACCTTTGTGTGTCTTTATAAAATGACATATTATAATGCGGATAGAGTGCACTTTAAGGTGATTATGAATAATTTAAAGATGTATTCAATGCATCTTTATCTCTTTTTCCAACCAGTGACCTCTAGGTAACTAAGGAGACTAAACTGGTTGTCAAAGAGAAATTAATCTTATAATCCTTCTTTTGAATTTGGATTTTTTTTAAAAAAAAGACTAAGATGATTTCCCTCTTCAGTGTTGTTGAGTCATTTAAAAATACACACATCTCTTTATTAAAACAATCATTACAATTTTGTTTCAATGGCATTTGTATTTGAAGGTGTCTGAGTGCCTAACAGAAAAAATACTTGTGTATCCCTAAAACCAGGCATGTTGAAAAAGACAACATGGCCAAATAAAATCAATGTCTAAAGCAGCATAAAAAACTCACCAATAAATTACTGCATCAACAATAAATAAATACAAAATAAAGGCACTCCTGTGGAAAATAGTGTTCTCAAATTTAAATTTGGAGATTTTTTTTCATTTGGCAAATCTCAATTTATACTTTTTTCATTATTGCTATATATATGCTATAAAAAGTGTCCTGAAGAGGAATTAGGAAGAGAGTGAGCCTGAATAGTGCACAGGATCTAGGAGGGCACTCCAAGCATGAGAAAAGGAACAGAGGTATTTGTGGAAGAAGGAAAGCAGGGGAATGTCAAGACATGTCAAATTGACACAAAGCATTGGGTGTAAGCAGTAGGGAATGAGACAGAAGTAGGCAGGAGCAAAGCTATGAAGAACCAGAGGTGGGGATAAGGAGTTTGTATTTGATGCAGAAATATATAGGAGCAATGCTTTTCTTTTTTGAGAGAGAGAGTTTTTTTTAGTAAGTCCATTCATGAAACTGTCATTTGACTTTGTTGGAGTGCATGCAGTGTTTCATGTATGACTCAGACTTTACTGTATCACAATAAAACCCTTTCAGAATGGAAATTAAGGTGTATAGAGGTATCCTGAAAAACACTTACTGCTCTGTAACAATACATCACTATTGTATGAAGGGACAAGCATTCTAAATAACTGTTAACATTAAACCAGTTGGTACCCATTCCCATGCCATTGTTGGGGACTGTGATTTGGCCCTTACAGAGCAGGAAGAAAGAGAAAACACGGTAATATGGTTTAAATCAGCCACCACATTATCAATTCCATTCTAATAGAACAATCAGGCAAAAAATGATCCATTATGAGTCTTGGAGGAGGTGATGGAGAGAGAATTGGGGAGGGGGGAAGCTGTCCTGATTCACCCTCCCCCAAATAATTAAGAGGCGTTTCAACACCATTGCTGAAAACTCCCACAAGCCTGCCTGCATGTCAGGATTGCCACAAACGAAATTGAGGGGTGGGGGGAGAGTTCTTTGCTATACTAGACTTCAGGCCCACCTGTAGGCAATATCATCCCATATACTTGGTCCCATGTTCCCATGATCTGTGAATACCTTTAACCCCTCATACTGGACCCAAACATAGTTTTAACAAACAAGATAATTAACCCAAAGCACCCTATTTATTGGGCCTCCAGGGTGCCAAGAGGAAGACCAACCCTCTCTTCTCCCCCGCCAAAATGCCCCACACAGCAGCCACTCCACAACACTTCAGCAAATTTGATACAGAGAAAATACTACTTTCCCTGCCCCCATAAAAGCTGAATGCTCCCTGTGATGGGTTGGTATCACAGGAACCCCCTTGGGGCTGCCACCTGATGTGCCAAGACTACTTCTGCCCCTGCTTTCCTGCCTTTTCCAGCTTGGGATTCCAGAATCCTGTCTGGTTTGAGCCAGACCCGCTAGCCTGATGCAAACCCAGACCCAGGTCTGAACCACGTACCCTAACAGCTGTAGGCTTGCCTGGAAGCAGCTTAGGAAGTGTTCTTGCCGTTGACACCCAGGTGCCCAACTCCCAATGGGGTTCAAACCCTGAATAAATCCGTTTTACCCTGTATAAAGCTTATGCAGGGTAAACTCATAAATTGTTCGCCCTCTATTTCACAGATAGAGAGGTATGCACAGCTGTTTTCCCCCCTCCAGGTACTAACACGTACTCCAGGTTACTTAATAAGTAAAAAGTTATTTTAATAAGTACAGAAAGTAGGATTTAAGTGGTTCCAAGTAGTAACAGACAGAACAAAGTAAATTACCAAGTAAAATAAAATAAAACACGCAAGTCTATGTCTAATCACACTGACTACAGATAAAAACCTCACCAGTTCCAGTAAACTTCCTTTTACAGGCTATGGTCCTCCTAGCCTGGGTCCAGCAATTACTCACACCCCCGATAGTTATTGTCCTTTGTTCCAGTTTCCTTCAAGTATGTTGTTGGGGGGTGGAGAGGCTCTCTCTTTAGCCAGCTGAAGACAAAATGGAGGGGTGTCCCAGGGGTTTAAATAGACTTTCTCCTCTGGGTGGACACCCCTCCCTCTCCCTGTGTAGCATCCAGTTACAAAATGGAGTTTTGGGGTCACATGGGCAAGTCACATGTCCATGCACAACTTAGTTCCTTACCAGCCAAGCCACATTCCTAGCAAAACTCAGATGTGGATTAGTGTCTCCAAGTTCTTTTGTCTGTTAAGAGTTTCTTGATTGGGCACTTAACCTGCACATTCCTTTCTCCAGACCCTGAGCAAATGCTCTTACTAAAGCTATGTAGACAACAAGCAAGTATACAACCAATATTCATAACTTCAACTACAAAAATGATACATGCATACAAACAGGAGGAATATATTCAGTAGATCATAACTTTTACAGAGATATGTTACATGGCACATGTAGCGTAAAACATATTCCAGTTATATCATATATACATTTATAAGCATCTCCTCATAAAGCCTTATGGGTACACTGTCACACCCCCCTGCATGCTTAGAAACTTGGTCTCAACCTGACACTAGGGGTAGGAGGAACACTTGCAGTGCTAGTATATGAAAGGGGGCTAATAAAGCTCTTCCCTGGGTCAGTAAGAGACAGTCAGCTCCCATGGCACCCTTTGAAGCAGCCAGTCAGCTGCAATGCTGGCAGAAAGCCATCCCTCATGTAAATCCACTCCCGGCAGCCCACTGCGGAAGGTAGCGGAATCCTCCTAGTAGGGCTCCATGTCTTTTCCTTGCCATAACATCTAGAGCAGCTCCACTGCTGGCTGTGGGAGCATTACCCTTCTACTCCAGATATGATCAACAAGTATCACACCTGAGCACAGGAATCATGTTGATTTGTCTCTTGAAGAAGCTATTGTGCTATAATACCGTTAAACTCTGTAACATCATTAGGGTGAATAAAAGTTACATATAATAAATGTTTACATGACACCTTGAAGTTCAGTGTTAAGCAGGGTTTTGATTTTAGTCACTGTTTATCTGTAGTCTGTGTACAAATAAGCACTATAGTTAATATAGATAATAAAATATATATTTATAGCTTTCTATGCATTGCTCAAAATAATGTTACGTTTTTATTCAAAGACTTTTGAATGCAACAAACGGAACACTCTCCCCCCTCTCACGCCTCTTCTCTGCCTATTTCTCATTCCTAGTCCCTAGTCATTAGCTAAATCCATCAGATGTTAGTCCAAGCCACATGTCACTTTACAAATTTATTCTTTTCCATATTCTATTGTGGTATTAAGGGCATGAGTTTGGTTTTATGATCAGATTCACTTTTCACTTTTTACTAGTAACATGGTCTTTGAATGTTTGATTCAGTTTTCTCCTGCTGTTTTTTGGTGAAATTCCAAATCTCCCAGCTGTATGTCATGACAGTAAAAATGCTTTGGAGGAACACTTTTTGTCTTCATGAAACAGACATTGGTATCTTGCTTCCCAAGCTAATGCTGAAGTTAGCCAAAATGTATTCCAGCTTTGTCTTGCTTTTCTCCGAACTCCCCAACATGATTATGATCCATTTTAATCACCTGCCTTGGAGAGTTTTTTCATAGTCTTATAAATCTGTACATTTTTCTCACATGCAGTATGTTGGCTGTACATGGTTTTTCCTTAAGGTTCATGCACATGTGCACAGACAGTACACATTAGGAGAACTATCTCAGAAGTATTTTGAACCACTGTCAGCTTGTCTGACAACTACAGCTTCAAAGGGTAGGAAAGTAACTTCACTCATGTTTATAATAGTGAAAATAGGAGTATGAAATATTTAACCACATAATGACACATTGAAACAGTGTAAACGTGGGTACTCTGAGGGTGGAACAAGAGAAGTGAATGGCAAGTATAGGGAGGAGGAGGAAATGAGAGAAGAGATGTAGTTTAAATAAAATTTTGAAGGACCCGCACAACCGTATTCATTTGCAGATCAAAGCTGCCAAAATGTTAGATCTACCTGAAATATTTGTGGAGTTAAAATTATTGAATCCTTCTAAATATATCTTTAATACTGGAAGGGAGAACTGTGTCTTTTGGTCAGTTAACTTCTACATGTCCCAGTTTTCACCATTTGGAAATTGGGAATAATACCTGCCTCAAGATATGTTGTGAGGCTAAAGTCACATTTGTAAAGAATATTGAGATCCTTGAGGGGGTAGGTAAAAAATAGTGCATTTTGTTAATTGAGTAACATTTCTGAAAGCTACCTAGTGGCATTTTACTAAACTTCCCATAGAGTCCATAACTGACCAGTCCCTGGAAACTATTGAGATCCTCTTCCTTGAGTATGTGAAGTGACTTTTCAGTATAATAGATACAGTATCTGAATCCTGTTTCTCAGTCTCAGGGACAGTCTTGGCTTATTTTGTAAGTTTGTGAGGTACATCACTATCATTTAAACCATTGTAAACAAAATAGTAAATGATTAATTTACACCAGATAGATGATAGTAGTAGTAGTAGTGCTATCTTTTGTATACAGAAAATATTAACCAAAAATGTAAAACATTTTGCAAGTCTCAGCATAATTGATTTTTTGCTGATGAAAAGGTGATATATCTAAAAGTGAATTTGTATTATTTTTTAATCTAATAGTTTCATAGGAGGACTTACTATAAGTGATATGGTCCGTTCCTCATATTTTTTAGCTATTTTTTCAGATATTTCTTACACAATGGCCAGGATATGAGTCTGCTACTGCTTGTCCTTGTATTAAGTTTATATTCATTTTTAAAGCTCTGCTTTGATCTTAAAATGTGGTAATATTTTATTGTAATGAGTTTCAAAGAGCCCAACCTCTGCTATATACTTACATTACAGAACTTAAAATACAATAATAATGAAGCCCCATGCTATCCAAATAGACTGTTTACAGTAAAGTCACCAAAGTTGACAAAACGATAACCCTTATAACCATTTGCCGAACAACCCTCAAACCACCCTACCCTCAAAAACCTGATGGCAAAAGAAAAGAGATGGGCCTTGCAGTGTGCCCTAAAGATTAACAGATCTGGGCTCTGCACCTGGCAATTTACTAATACTTGTCTTTAAAGTATTTTCCAAATAATTGTATGATTTATAGAACTAAGATAAATATATTTCTGTATTTAGTGATTGTTTGCTTTTAAAGGGTTTTTTTAAGCTTAAGGTTTGAGTTGTAAAATGTGACAGTGGGAAAAAAAAGTTGTAACAGGGGCTGTATTTTCAGATCTGAAAAGTTTTACAAATAATGGAGCCATATGAATACTGATATACTACACAACCAACTACATCTCTAGATTAGATAATGCACACAGACTATGTAAGATTGATTTTTTTGGCCTAAGAGGGGTGATCTTTTTGCTTTAGACTGGGAATCTAAGCCCAGAACTTACTTGGAAAGTATTTTGTAAACTTTATCTTGCTGTCCTTATTAATGGACTTTACAGCTCATGTTGCCAGACAATGCAATGAAAGCAAATAGGACGATCTGAGACTTGCTGTTAATATTTTCTCCTTTAAATGAAAAGTCCTCTGCTGGAATGTGTGTGTGTGTATTTGTTAAAAGACTGATTTTTATTTTTTTTTGCAGTTGGAGTCTGCTCTTTCCATTTGTGAAGCCCTAGCTCTCAGGGCTAAATAAATATTTGTGCCAAAGTGTAGCCTCTTAAAAAGGAGGTTTTGTTTGTTTGGCCCACATCCACTCAAATGCAGCGTTCAGTACCAGAATATCATGCAGACTTGTGCAATATTATAAGTTTTCATTTGTCTTAATTTAAAGCTTTCCAATATTGCTAGCTTGGTATATTCTCTTCATGATACGCATTTGTGTGTCTTTTTTTTTTCTTTATATAGAATTAGATTTTTTTTCTTATCATTATGTCTTAAAAATATGTTTTTTCAGTAAAACAAACCAATTTACTGATGGCTAAGTTTCTAAACCCTGTGGGTTCGGGGACAGAATAGGCCCACTGCTGCTCCTGCACGTCATAAGAGGTGACTAAAGGGGGACTGCCTGGAGATGGATGGGTTCCGCCAGGTTAGAAATTTGCCCAAGACATACCATATGATGAGCAAGTCAATCATGTCCATACCAGATTGGTCGCAGCCCGGGTTAAACCAGAATCAAGTTTGACTTAGACTTAGAAACCGAAGCATTGCAAAGTCATTCCAAGCAATGATCGGCAGAAAATTTGCTCCGCTGCTTTGGTATAGAGGAAGACGTAGAAACAATGACCAACAATTTCAATGTTGTAATGAATGAGGCGGCAATGGACATTCTTGGGAAACACCGTAAGAAGACAAAACCTTGGGTCACAAATGAAATACTACAAATGTGTGACAATAGAAGAAAAATAAAGAGAGACAAAAACAACATTGAGGAAGCTGATAAATATAGAGCGATTGGCAGAAAGATCAAGAAAGGAATGAAGGTGGCCAAGGAGATGTAGATCGAAAAACAATTCTCTAAAATTGAAGAGTGTAATAATAAAAATAGCAAACAAGCCTTCCAGATTGTAAAAGATCTGACGAAGGAAAGATGGACCAAAACTAACACAATTCAAGACAAAAAAGGGAACAGTCTTACAGAAGAAAAGTACATCATCAATAGGTGGACAAATTACTGCCATGATCTATACAACCACCAGACAAATGGAGATCTTAGTGTCCTAGACAGCCCAGATTCAATAGAGGAGGATGACTTTCCAATACAGCGTAAAGAAGTGAAGACAGCTGTGAAATCACTCAAGAACGGAAAGGCTACAGGTATTCACAACATCCCAGCCGAACTGATAAAATTCAGAGGAGAAATAGTAATAAATGTACTCACCAAGATCTGCAGCAAGATCTGGCAGACCGGTGAGTGGCTCTCCACGGGGACACAGTCACTAATCAACACTCTGCCAAAGAAAGGCAACATGCAATTGTGTGAAAATTACCAGACCATAAGCTTAATTAGCCATCCCAGCAAAGTGATGTTGAAAGTCATATTGAACAGATTGAAGCCACAAGCGGAGAATATCATTGCTAAAGAACAGGCTGGCTTTCGTGCTGGAAGAAGTATCACAGAACAAATTTTCAATCTTCATGTTCTGTGTGAGAAGTCCTTACAACACCAGCAGGACATCTACCACATCTCTGACTTCAAGAAGGCGTTTGATAGAGTATGGCATGAAGCTCTCTAGGCAACCATGAAGAAGTACAATGTTGACCGTAAGCTTATTCTTACCATTAAACAACTGTATGCCAAGGCCAGCAGTGCAGTTCTCGTCAATGACACAATAGGAGAGTGGTTTCATACCACTGTTGGAGTCAAGCAAGGCTTCCTTCTTTCGCCCATACTGTTCAACATACTTGGAGTGCATAATGACTGATGCCCTAAAAGATCATATATGCACAGTCGGCATTGGGGGTGCGAACAATCTCAAATCTTCGGTTTGCTGATGACATTGACGGCCTGGCAGGTAGCGAAGATGAAGTTGCCAAGCTTGTGAAAAGATTGGCTGAAACCTCTGCAAAATACGGCATGGAAATCAGTGCCGAGAAAACCAAACTGATGATAAACAGATGTAACAGGATCAGCTCACATATCACTGTCAGTGGACAAGAGCTGGAGACAGTGAAACAGTTCAAGTATTTGGGGCAATCATTACTGATGAAGGATCAAAGGCAGAAATTCTGGCAAGAACTATGCAAACAGCAACAGTGGCAAAGCTAAAGCCAATTTAGAGGAACAAGAACATCTCCCTGGAATCCAAACTGAAACTGCTGCATGCACTGGTCATCTCCATTTTTCTGTATGCGTGCGAGACATGGACCCTTACACCAGAACTTGAATGGAAAATACAGGTAGTAGAAATGAGATACTTCCGTAAAATCCTGGGCATCTCCTACTTCAACCACATCACTAATGAAGAGATCCGCAACATCATCATCCAACGTGTTGGGTCATATGAAGATCTCCTGACGACCGTAAAGAAGCGCAAGGTGACGTGGTACGTCCATGTAACAAGATCATCTGGCCTATCCAAGATCATCCTCCAAGGGACAGTACAGGGGAAGAGAAGAAGAGGTAGACAGAAGAAGAGATGGATTGACAACATAAAAGAGTGGACAGGAATGGACTTTGCAGAGACTCAAGCACTGACACACAATCATCAGGGATGGAGACGATTGATTGCTAATCAGTGATGATGCCCCAACGACCAATGCGGTTATGATAATGATGAAGTTTCTAAACAAACAGGTCAATATACAGAATACAGATATAGATCAGTAGAAATACTGCAGCGTCTCACCATAAGAGCATGCCTACATGGGAATGTTAATTGGAATTTGTTTGTTCTAAGTGCACCATGGAAAAAGGGGTAAACACTGAGGTGGCAACATTTTCAGCTGATACAAAACTACTCAAGATAGTTATGTCCCAAGCAGACTGTCAAGAACTACAAAAGGATCTCACAAAACTGGGTGACTGGGCAACAAAATGTCCGATGAAATTCAATGTTGATAAATGCAAAATAATGCACATTGGAAAACATAATCCCAACTCTACATATAAAATGATGAGGTCTAAATTAGCTGTTACCACTCAAGAAAGAGATCTTGGAGTCATTGCATTTAGTTCTCTGAAAACATCCACTCAATGTGCAGCGGCAGTCAAAAAAGCAAACAGAATGTTGGGAATCATTAAGAAAGAAATAGGTAATGAGACAGAAAATATCATGTTGCCTCTATATAAATCTATGGTACTCCCACATCTTGAATAGTGCATGAAGATTTGGTTGCCCAATTTTTAAAAAGATGTATTGGTACTGGAAAAGGCTCAGAAAAGGGCAACCAAAATGATTAGGGGTATGAACAGCTACTGTATGAGGAGAGATTAATAAGACTGGGACTTTGCAGCTTGGAAAAGAGACGCCTAAGAGGGGATATGGTAGAGGTCTATAAAATCATGACTGGTATGGAGAAAGTAAATAAGGAAGTGTTATTTACTCCTTATAATACAAGAACTAGGGTTCACCAAATGGAATTAATAGGCAGCAGGTTTACAACAAACAAAAGGAAATATTTATTCACACAACTCACAGTCAACCTGTGGAACTCCTTGCCAGAGGATGATGTGAAGGCCAAGACTATAAAAGGTTAAAAAAAGAACTAGCTAAGTTCATGGAGGATAGGTCCATCAATGGCTATTAGCCAGTATGGGCAGGGATGGTGTCCCTAGCCTCTGTTTGCCAGAAGCTGGGTATGGGCGAGAGGGGATGGATCACTTGATGATTACCTTTCTGGTCATTCCCTCTAGGGTACCTGGCATTGGCCACTGTCGGAAAATAGGATACTGGGCTTGATGGGCCTTTGGTCTGACCCAATATGGATGTTCTTATGTTCAGAATATCACTATTGCAAATAAACAAAAGGCTTCCATTTTGCCCCAAGCAAATAACAAACTAATGGATCCTTAGAGATTTTGAAGAGGGCAGTCTCGCTACATCTGGAAATTTCTTGTGTTAAATATAAAATAAGACACCCAGATATACCCGGGTTAGTCAATAGGTGGACCGTGGGCCAATCCGGACCACCAGACACTTTTGAATGGATTGCAAAATCTTTTTATTTAATTACTGTTTTTGCGGTGTGAAAAATGTGTAACCCCTTTGGGGTTTAGAGAGCATGGCCTCTTTAAATCTTTTTCCTAACGGGGGAGGGGAAGCAGTGAGAAAAAGGAGGGAAACTCCAGGGGGTGGAGCTGGAGCTGGGGAGAGAGAAGAAAGAGGGAGAACCTGCCTGAAGACCGAGAAGGACAGGGCGGCTGATCGGGGACACCCCAGGACAGGAGCTAGGAGGAGCACTGTGCCAGGGTGGCATTGCCCGAGAAAGACAGACTGGAGCTGGACCCAGTATCTGTATCACTGCTGCCCAGAGCTGCATGGGGCTGAGAGTACTGGGGCTTGTGACTTCACTGGGAACAAGGAGGGAGGCTGTAGCTAGTTAAGTGGGGAGGGGGTCGTTCTGTGTGGCTTTGCAGAGAGCGGCAGAAGAGGACACTGGAGGGGTTTGTTGGGGAAAGTTCACTGGCGCCGAAGATTGACCAGGAGCACCCAAGACTCACCACTGGACTGGAACTTTGCTCAGGACTCCTGAACTCTGTGTGCAGACACATTACTCAGTGTCTGCCCTTTCGGCCTATGCTACCACTGGGCCTGTGGGGCCTTGGTTTGGATGCACCCCTGTTTTACTGCTCCCCCTATATCTCCCCTTGTTGTTTTTTCTTCTCTCATCCCTTTGTAAATAAATATTTCCCTTTCTTATATCCATTGTACTTTTCCTGTGGGTGGGTGTGTTCACTCTGGGGGGTTTGGAACAGGTGCCCCTCGGGTGGAAGGGCCTTTTCCTGATGCATTCCTGCGCGCACTTTCTCTTCGCCACAGCTGCCTGCAGAGCAGACTCCATCTTGGCCACGAGGGCGTTAGAGTTACAGATGTTTCTCTGGAGTCTGGACCTTGATTGTATTTTGACCAAGAAATTTGGACCTTGACAAAAAAATAATTGACTGCCCCTGAAATGTACTGTATTTCTGTTTCAAACTCTAGGTAAGTGTTCCATAACCATATTATCCTATATGTATGTGTCTGTGCCAG
Organism: Chelydra serpentina; assembly: GCA_037349315.1. NCBI lineage: Eukaryota > Metazoa > Chordata > Testudines > Chelydridae > Chelydra > Chelydra serpentina. The sequence goes on along the minus strand of JBAIAC010000042.1, from coordinate 84,816,655 downwards.
ACCTTTGCTCTAGAAACTGGAAATCATACACTAACTTGCCAGGAGCTAATATTAACACATTAATATATTATTCTTTTTTTGTATATGTCTGGTTCAGCCAGTACATCATAATCTGTACCATGAAACTAACAGTATATGATTCTCAGATTTTTTTTCCCTTTTGCTAAGATAAAATGTGCACTGCTATATTTCTAAGTGCATTTCTTGTTTATATAATAAACAATTTATAGTAGGGAACTATCAGACTGTTTCCACTAGCTAGTATTAGTGGTGAGAGGCAGTTCTAAATCTCAGTCTTTCACCCCTGATGGAAATATCAAAAGGATCCTTCTTTGAATTGGTTATAGTCAAAGAAAGAAAGCTTATGCCATAATGAAATATGTTCTTTCTTTGGTTTACTATTGAGAGAGAGCATATATACTACAGAAATTGCTGAGAAATGACATAGTTCTAGTAGAAAACAGTTTTTTGAAATATTGGAAACACTATAGTTACTTAAGTAGAACGATTAATATGATGGCATTTAAATATAGCACATCAGATATTGAGACCCTTACTTGGGCAAATCCCCATTCACTTTAAGGACTTGGTCTATTAACAACAACATTAAATTTGCATTTTTTTCATAGCTTAGAAAATAATATGAAGAGTGACCTTTGAGTAGAATCAGAAAATGAAAAAGTTCCAAATTTTGTTCTAATAAGATGATAGGTCACAGAGGTGAACTGAGTTTCCAAAGTGAAGATTTCTAGATACTGTAGTATGTACACCACTGACACAAACTAAGTCAGGTAGTATCTGTAATTTAGTAAAAGAGTTTTATACTGAGTCTGTGTAATGGGAAGTTAGCATAGGGCATAAGTGTTTTCATTGTAGTTTTGTAGTATGTTGCTCTTTCTTGAGACAAGTGAGAAGGACAGCAGATTGGTACTGTATGTTTCACACAAACAAGGATAAACATAACTTTGTGCAGCTCCTAATCTTTACGTTTATATTATTACAAAGAATCCTAGAATTCATATCTCTTGCAATACTCTGGATAATAATTTTGCAGACTCTGATGTGGATTTGTACAAGTCCCAACAAAAACATGTTATATAAATAATTTTAGACTTTTGAGAGGCTAGACACAGACTCAATAAATGTTTCCAAGAGAAGTTGATTTTGAACTAGCATTAATTACAAGCAAGTTTTTAAACAAAAAACAAAACAGAAAAAACCAACCCCGTAGATGTTTATTTTCTTGCATGATTGAGAAATGTCACCTTCTGGAAGTTGATTTTTAAGTACCATGCAACATGTATCCAGTTTTCTTGTCTCTCCCAGCCTTCCATTTGGGTGCAACTATAGTGAGTGCTTGCTTCTGTTTCCTAATCAAGTTTTAGACAACTTTATGCTGTTTTATTGGTTCATCAGTGAAAAACAAGAAAAGAAGAAATGAGATGAATAAACAGTAGGATAAAATAGAGCAGGCTGAAATTTTTTGACCAAAAATTTTTCCACTTAAAAAATGGCTGTGGGACAAATGAAATTTTTCAATTACAAATGTTTTTGATCAAATATTTTGATTTTTTCAGTGGGGAAATTTTGAAACAAATAATTGTTTCCTTTTTAAAATTGAAATTTTTTTGAAATGGGGAATTTAACTTTTCCCTTTTTCTCCATCTTTTTTCTTTTTTCCTATTGCTTTCTAATTTAGTTTGGTTTCCTTTTTCCACTCTAACTTGTCAAAATTTCCTCATCTTTGTTTAAGTTGTGGTATGAAAAGGAAAAATGTAACATAATTTGCCATTCTGAGACCTAATGTTGGGCAGCAGATTATCCCAGATCTACCAACTTTAGGGTTCTTACATCTTCCTCAGAGACATCTGGTACCACCTACTTTAAGAACCAGGAAACTGAACTAGATGGACTTCAGCTCTGATGCAGTTCCTTTGTTTCTATGTACATTTTTCAAAAATGAAGTTTTTGGAAAAGTTGGAGTGGCACTGGGAAGTGCCTATAGAAGAGTTATAATATAAGATTGCACATTCAAAATACAGTGGATCAGTTTTTGTTAGATTAACTTTATTGCAATCAATGGGGTTTACAATATTGAAGACTTACAAAGATTGTGAGAAATGGCATTTGAATAATGGTTGAAGTAATTTTGTGGCAGCTGCACTATAGTTACAATCAGTGGGGTTTGCAATAACTGTGGTTATTAGAAGATACTGTTTTATGTGCTGATAATATCAAGCAGTTTTTGTCTGCAAAGCTATTTACAGACATCAGTTTATTAAAACTCACAACACCCCTATAGCTAGGTAAGCAAATATTACTATTCCCATTAACAGATGGTGAGACATGGCCAGAAAAGTTATTTGACTTATCTATGATCACAGCTGTGGAGACATTATCATTGTTGAGATTGGAATTTAGGAGTTTCAAGCTTTTAAATCTATGCTTTGACCAGACAATGACACCTCTCACCAGCAGTTAGAGATCTGTCAGAGGAAGCCAACACAGATGTACAAAATGAAAATTACATATTCTAAAAAATCTCTCTAATTTGGTAATCTTTATAGAGTGAGTTTCTTTGGATTCTAGTTAGAACACTCATAATTAAAACAGCTATTTTTCAGATAATCATACATTAGCTTATTAAGCAAAATAAAATAATTCTTTTTCATGATGTCCCTATTACATAAAGCTTGTTTTCAGCAGATGCTGATACAAAACAGTTAGCAGAGAGGGTGGTGAAATAGGTGGAGCATTTTCCAGCTGTGTTTTATTTAATGTATGACTGTTGTGATACTACGCAGACTGAAACCAGATATATCCATGGAACAGCTGCCTTCCTTGAACCACATTAATATTCTCATGAGATAGAGAACTCAGTTTGGTGTTGGTTATGAATATTTACATTTCACACATTTTATATGTGTAAGTGTATGTGTAGGTAATGAATGTATATGTATATAATACATATTTATATCTATAGAAGCGACAAAGGGTCCTGTGGCACCTTATAGACTAACGGAGGTATTGGAGCATAAGGTTTCGTGGGTGAATACCCACTTCATCGGATGCAAGCAGTGGAAAATTTTCCACTGCTTGCATCCGATGAAGTGGGTATTCACCCACGAAAGCGTATGCTCCAATACCTCCGTTAGTCTATAAGGTGCCACAGGACCCTTTGTCGCGTCTACAGATCCAGACTAACATGGCTACCCCTCCGATATTTATATCTAGATACTAGTTGATTTAATCAGATCCTGATTTCTCTCAATCCTTCTAATCTATAGTTATCTAAAGAGTAAGAAAGCTCACAGCATATAATTTTTCATTCTGGCTAAGTTATGTAACGTAGTTTTAAAATTAAGAAATTTTCTTGTAAGTTATTTGATTTCCATTTCACTTTTATCATGTACGTCTGTCTGAACTTGGTTTTCCACTTTTTGGTTCAAAGTAATTGACTGCATTCAGTGCTAAGTGATCATATTTAATTTTCTTTCCTATCAACCATACTGACTTTGATTGAACAGTCAAGATTTTCAAAAATAGGAGCCTAAAGTTAGGTTTGATTTTTCAAAAGATGTGCGTACCCAGGAACTCCCACTGAAGTCAGTGGAAGATGGTGAGTCTCAGCACTTTAAAAAAACCAAACACAAAACCAGGCACATGAGCATTTGCTTGAGTACTTTTCCACATCTGGACTTTTAAGAACTATTTATTATAGTAATTTAATTTATGTTGGTGTAGCCATAATGAACTAGAAGCTGTACAGAGAGAGATTATAACACAGTGCTCACCCTTCAGAGCTCATTAATATTGTTTAAATTTTATATTGTGGTAGCACCTACTGGCCAACCTGCACAGGGCCCCTTGTGCTACATTCATATAATAAATGACAGTCTGTGTCTCAGCTTACAGTCTAAAAAGAAAGAACAGGTGGACGAGACAGACATTTGGGTCAGGGTGGGGAATTAAGTAACATTGGTTAGAACTGCACACATCCTATCAGGAGCAATAATCATAACTCCCTGCCTCTATAGCCATTATGGGGTTGCAGTTTATGATATGCATTATAGAGAAGATGAAGGTGGCTTTGTGGATTTTGATTGAGGGATTTTTTTGTGTATGGGAAGAAGCACATAGGTAGGGGATTGAAGCTGCCATTATTGGCAGAGCACAAGCTTGATTTCCTAGAACTATATATCTGTTAAATAGGGCAGGGATAAGTGGTAGAGGGCTCTAAAATAAAAACTTGTGTTTGATGCAGTAGAAGGAGACAAAGTGGGTGCCGCAAGCCAAGAAGATGATCTTGGTTACAGAGTATATAATGGACTTCTGAGGGGTGGGGTGGTTGGCATCAAGGTTAGAGAGAGGAGATTACAGTAGTTGAGGCACATGGTGATGAGAGCCCAAGAAGAGTTTCAGGAGTCTGAACAGACAGGAAAGGTCTAATCTTTGAACTATTATGTAGGCACAGGCACAAGATTTGGATATGGCTTGAATGTGTGGGTTTTGGGTGAGGGTTGAGTCAAGGATGATGCCCAGATTACAGGTTTATTGGCTGGGAGGATGGGGTGTTGTTCATAGTCATAGAGAAATTGAGGAATGTTGTGAAGGTTGGGCAAAGAAGCTCAGTTTTGGCCACGGTGAGCTTATATTGCCAGCTGGACATCCACAAGGAAATGTCAGAAAGACAAAATGCAGGATTGGATGGAGAGTGACAGATTTGTAGTGGGGAATTAGATTTGTGATTTGTTGAGTTGAAGGTGATATTTGAAGTCATACCTGTAGATAAGAGCATGTAGAAATAAGGGTGTGGAGAAAGAAGAGCCAAGGATGTCCAAAAACCATGGTGAACACCCATTGAAATTGGGAGAGAGGAAGAGAAGACTGCATCAAAGGAGACAGTGAAGAAGTGATCAGACGGGTCAGAGGAGGACCCAGGAGAGGATGGTGCCTCAAAAGCCAAGTGAGGGCATGATTTCAAGAAGTATATAGTAGTTGGCTGTCTCAAAGGCTTCTGAAAGGTCAAAGAGAATGGGGATGAAGTAGAGGTGCTGGGATTTGGCCAGGAAGAGGTCCATTGAGACTTAGAGCAGTTTCAGTGGGTGGACAAGGTGGAAACCAGATTGGAGAGGGGAAGGGATGACATTGGAGGAGAGGAACTCAAGACAGTGATTTGAAGGTGAAGGAGAGAGGGAGACAGGGCCGTAGTTAAAGAGTCAGGTAGGTAGAGTATTTTTCTGTAATGGAGAGGAGTCTGAGAAGAGTGAGAGGTTGAGGAGAAGGTAAAGGGGGTGAGGGTAAGAGTGGAGGCAAAGAAGATAAGGAGGCAGGATGGGATGGAGTCAATGTGGGGGCACATGGAGGTGTTAGAAGAGGAAAAAAGAATACAAGAAGCCTCAGTATTGGTGACGGGGTGGGGGAGTAGGAGGAGAGTGATAGGAGGGACAGGAATGGAGATGGTGGGGTGAAAGTATGTCATGTTAGAACTTGTCAGTTTTCTCTCTGAAAAAGTCAGTGAGATCCAGAGCAGAGGGGAATGGGTGCAGGAATGGGGGAGAGTTTAAGGAGGGAGTTGAAGGTGGCAAAGAAATTGCTGGGATTACAGGTATGATAATCAGGATGATGAAGTAGAATTCTTTGGCTGGGAGAATGGCAGAACTGAAGGAGGAGAGAACAGATTTGTAGAGTGGAAAGTCAGCTAACTAAAGTCACAGGATTTGCAGTTAGGAAATGTTTTTTAGGGGTGCTCCAGGGCTGGGTCAGCCAGGGGAACCTTGCAATCGGAGAGGGGGGTGGAGGAGAGTGTAGTGTGAAGGGAATCATCAAATGTGTCAGTAGAGCAGGAGAAGAGGTCTGGGAGTGGGAGAAAGTTCATTTTCAATTAATTGGAAGTCATGGAAAGACTAGATGGTGGGGAGAGAGGGAGGGGCACAAATGGACAGTGCTGAAAGAGACCAGATGGTGGACAAGAGTGGGAAAACAGCAGTGGAGAGATCAGAGAGAGAAATGTTTGGTAAAAATCAAATCAAGTGAGTGGCTATTTTGTTGAGTTTGAGAGTTGACCTAAGTCTGCAGTTCAAATGAGGAGGGAAATTGAAGTTACTGAACACAAATGTGGAAAACTGAGAGGAAGATGCAAAGCTGGAATTCAAAATCAGAGAGGAAGGTGGATGGAGAGGAGTTGGGAGGGTGGTAGATGACGGGGAGTGGGAGGGAAGGAAGAAAGGGGCAGGGAGAAAGGGTTTGTAAGCAACAGTAGAGGAGAAACCCAACACCCCCATCACCTTCCTTTGGAGAAGATTCTATGAATATTCTATAATCTGCAGAGACAAGATAGATGAAAATTATATAGTTTCTTGCTATGTATTTGGAGAATCCCTAACTCAGTGGGCCCTGGAGACTGATTGAGATATATTAGCATTACCACAGTATTATTCATAATAAATAAAAATATAATGATTTAAATGAAGTGAGAGAGAAAGAAGGACTAATAGATTTTGGGAGGTCATTCCAAGCATGTGAGATAGCATGGAACAAGTCTAAAAAATTCAGGTTAAAAAAAGTAAATATACATAGCAAAACCCAAATATTTTATGCAAATATTTTAAAAAATATATAAATACTTATTCAGAAATGGTACTGTAAAACACCAAAGCACATCTTTAAGAAGGCTTGTTTATTAAAAGTTGTAATCTATCTTCCTCCTGTTTAGCTTAAATCTAGGGCTGATGCATCTTGTGATGAAATGCAGTAACATGCATTATTCTCTTCACTGTATCTTGCCAGCCCCTACTCTGGTGGCTGCAGCGGTTTTATTAATATCAACATTTGTTATACTTGTACCCAGACTTCAATCAGGATTAGGGCCCCATTATGCTGGGTACTGTGTAAATCTATTTAAAAGATAGTCTCTTCCTGGAAAAGCTTACAGTCTATAGCTGTAGTCTTGCAAGCTTCTCCATGTGGGAAGAGCTCTGTACTGTGTGGTGTTCCATTGACTTCAGTGGGACACCAGATGGGCACAATGGTCCACCTGCATGGAGCAGCTGGCAGGATAAGACCTCCAGATTTAAGCTGATGCAGCAGAAGGGTTGTAAGAAAGACTCTAAATCTGTATGTTTTCCTTAACTTTATAGAGAGCAGTGTCTTTAAGCAATGGTTTAAATTTACCCATTCACCCTCAAGCAGTTCTAAATTATGCCATTGGAAATTGAACTTTAGTGCACCAGAACAGCACCTTGCAGAGGCACTGAGATCTTGATTTGAAATATGTTAATATAACTCGAGGATGCTTTACAAAATATCTCTTACCCTGAAAGATCCCAAGGTCTGCTGGGTAGAAGTTGATATTGCCATAAAATGTTAATTGCCCAATTTATTTAGGACTCTAGGACTATTTCTAAAGTAAGTGCCAAATTAAATCTCATGCAATGCTTACTTCCTTACGTTTGAATGAAACAATATGTTTTGACAGAATATCTTTCCATTGCTTAACAATGTGCAGAAACAATTACTCTAATCTGAATGATTAAAATCCAATATTTTCTTGTTTTGGAAAAAACAGCTCCACAATTTGCAACTTGTAACTGCAGATTCACAACTTATGAAGGTGAAGTCAGAAATCACTGCTTTTTAATATGTAAACTTAATAATAATTACTTAATAAAAAGTATTTGCAGCAGATAACTTTGAGATTTGACAATTTTGCAGTTTTTACTAATGTATATGTATAGCTTTCATATTTGTGTGTTAACGGTAACTGGTGAATCGTAAACTTTAAAATCAATATGAAAGAGAAGGAGGGAAAAAATGCCAACAAGTAAATAAATGTGACTGAAACTGCCAAAAAGAAGGTGTTTAAGTAAAATACTAAACCCTCTTGACTTATTTCCCTTCTTCCTCCCTCATGCCCTATAAGTTATCAGAATTCTCACTCTCTTTTTCCATTGTTTGTGTACTTCACGAGCTGCTCCTTCGCCACTCGGTATTGGAACACAATATAAATAAAAATAGGATGTTATCCTGGAAGGTGCTGAGCTTCTCATATGAGGTTCTCAGCACCATTTGGGCCTATTTAAGGCAATGGAAGTTGAGTGTACTTAGCAGCTCTGCTCATTGTAGGACTGGGCCCAACATATTCTGGGTGGAAGAGTTTTGCTGTCATGTAGTCAGGGCAGTGGGGAAAGATGGAATAAAATCTTACTTAATTTTTAAATAAATAAAACAACTCCCACCCACCCCTGGTCTATAACAGCTTACCTAGGAAGAAGATGCCACATGGCTCTTTAATCTAACAGACATAACCATATCCAGTATTGGGAGTTGGAGTTAGAGGTAGATAATGCAATTAAATATCTTTCCCAGTGTTTAGCAGAAATTAGGGCATGGATGAGAGCAAGATGAATATGTCTTCATCCAAATAAAACATAGGTTAATTTTGGTAGGTTTGAAAAAGAAATTGGAAGATATGGCAAAAACTATTGTCCCTCTCTGACTGAGGATATATCTTGGCTTTGTGTCAGTTGTGATCACAGTTCTGATTACATTGCCAAGTCTCTCTGGGTGTGATCACCCTTCATTGTGAACTGTGACAGCTTTTTTCAGTTGCCACATTTTCTTTCTTTGCCTCCATAATTCATACCTTTGTCACTGCAGAACGAGACTATTGTAATGTGCTGCACTTGGGGTGACATCTTGTATCTATTCAAAAGCTACAACTACTGCAGAATACAGCAGCACAATTATTAAATGAAACACATTGCCGTGAGTGTCTTGCTCTCATGATTCATAATTTACACTGACTGCCTGTGTGTTTCCTGGTAAAATTTTTGGTATTCACCTATAAACACCTACATGGTTTGGAATCCCCTTGCAACTCCCTTTTGGGTCAGGACCCCCAATTTGAGAAATGCTGGTCTCCCCTGTGAAATCTGTATAGTATAGGGTAAAAGCACACATATTGTTGGAGCAGGAGCTGCTGCCACCACGAGAGGAGCAGAAACAGGGAGCACGCTTGGCCAGGCAGTAATGGTGCTTCCAGCTGCTGTGCTGGCTTCCTGCAGCACTGCTCCTCCACTGCTGGAAACTCTGGGATACATCCAGAGAACTTCCTGGGCCTGAGTCAAGCTGGGGTCCAGGAAAGCAATAGCGTGCAGACCCCTAGGTCCCAGCTTAACACGGGCGTGGATCCTCCAGCCCTGCGGGGTCCTGGGACCCTAGGTCTGAGCCCTTGGTTAGCACTATTGATGTATGGATGGAAGGGGGTTAGGCTTGAGCCCGGGTTCAAGCCTGGGTTTATTTTACTGTGTAGACATACTCAAAAAGAACATAAAGTTGGAAATGAGTGAACAATAAAGGGAAAAGTCAGCTTGGGTGGAGCATAGGGAGTGAAAGGGTGTATAGGGGAGAGGAGGTCAGAGTTGTAGGTAGGGGAATAACTGTGTTTGCAGCTGGAATATAGTAGCAGAATATAGCAAGATATTAATAAATAATCTCTTCTTGCTGCAGTTCTATAATTCAATAAGAGATTAGTACAGTAGAAACTTCCTCAGTGTCTTACAGGCCCCACTTTCTACACCATTCGCCTCAAATTAATGTCTCTGTTTTTAAAATAGCTATAAAATGTTAGGGACAAAAAGAAAAAGGGGAAAAAAACCTTGGCTGGAACAAATCTGTTGTGTTAAAAAAGCATTAGAAACTTGGAAAATCATCAACTAACTGAAACATTGTATCCTTGAAATGTGGTCAAAAGTTCAAAAGTTTCATTTATTATATGTATCATTGTGTTACTCTGAAGGAGCCTTGAATTTCTGAGATATAACATAACTGTATATGCATCACCATGTCTAGCTTCTTCCTGCTAGGATTGACAAACGTGTTTTATTTGGGATGGTGGTTTTTTGCAATGTGAATCCCTGTTCCCTTGCTTCTGGATAGAGACCACTTATTTGTGGGAAACCACTTTTTCAATGTGCGGTCATTTCCTGTCTTCATTATACTCCAACCATCATCTCCTCCTCTCCGACTTCAGTACTTCCGATGTTGTTCCCCTTCATTCCATCCAAACTTTCTACACAGAATATAATCCTTACTTGCTTCTCTGACCATGTTGCTTTCCTTTTTGAATCCTTCTCTGGCTTCCTCTTACCTTTAAATTCCATTGTCACCTTAAAACTCTGCAAAAGTGTGCCCCTGCCTATGTTGATGCTCTCACTTCACCCTGTTTCCCCATCTCATTTTTGATGCCTCATTGGAACTTCCTCCTTTTCATAGAATCATAGAATCTCAGGGTTGGAAGGGACCTCAGGAGGTCATCTAGTCCAACCCCCTGCTCAAAGCAGGACCAACCCCAACTAGATCATCCCAGCCAGGGCTTTGTCAAGCCTGACCTTAAAAACCTCTAAGGAAGGAGATTCCACCACTTCCCTAGGTAACCCATTCCAGTGCTTCACCACCCTACTAGTGAAAAAGTTTTTCCTAATATCCAACCTAAACCTCCCCCTCTGCAACTTGAGACCATTACTCCTTGTTCTGTCATCTTCTACCACTGAGAACAGTCTAGATCCATCCTCTTTGGAACCCCCTTTTAGGTAGTTGAAAGCAGCTGTCAAATCCCCCCTCACTCTTCTCTTCTGCAGGCTAAACAATCCCAGTTCCCTCAGCCTCTCCTCATAAGTCATGTGCTCCAGCCCCCTAATCATTTTTGTTGCCCTCCGTTGGACTCTTTCCAATTTATCCACATCCTTTTTGTAGTGTGGGGGATGTGCCAGCTTTTCTTATGTGCCAGCTATGCTCCCTGTCTCCTTGCCGATTATTGCTTAATGCACATGTCCACCACAAGGCCAACTGACTCTAATTTGCTGAACAAGTATGTTTTGTTGTGCTACAAAACACACACAGTTGCACAGCTTGTTTCATTAAATGTAGCCTTTAATTATCTGGTGCATTACATGCCTAAATTATCATGGCTTTTTTAAATTGTAACCTCCCTCGGGTAGGGATCTGCATCTTCCTCTCTGTTTTCTACAGTGCTGCAAACACTGTTGACATTCAGTAAATTATCATAGCATATTTTGGCCTTATTAGAGCACGGCTTACCTTGTATTCTATGAATAGTTCATTCATTCTGATCATGATACATGGTATGAAACCTTTAAAATGTCATGTGGAGGTCATAAAGACATCCTCTGTGGACCCCAGAATTATTTTGCTAGGACTAATATTAAATACTTTGTGAAGGAAAGAATGTGTTACTATAGATTTTGCTGAAATGTGCTAAAACTGTCACTATTGTCAAATATTTGGGGACTTGACATGAACAGTCTATATAACACGAATGGCACGCCACAATGATGGGTAAATTTAGGCTTAGGTAACTGAGTGCATGGGTATATGTTTATGAAGCAATTTGGTGATACTTTTTAAAACTAAGGGCTGGGGGAAAGCCAACAGGTGCGGAGGAGCATGTGATTTGGACATCCCTTAGGGGAGGATCTGTAAGTGGAGATTCCATATGTCCTAATAAAGAGGTGAGGATGTAAGATGATAAAATACAGGTAGGATCTGATGAGAAACAGTCAAAAGAAAAAAATTCCCATTCAATTACATCATGTAATGGCAGACAGCTAAAAAGTGACAAGTTTTTAAAGTGCTTATATACCAATTCTAGAAGACTAAATAATAAGACGAGCGAACTAGAGTGCCCCGTATTAGATGAGGATACTGATATAATAGGCATCACAGAAACTTGGTGGAATGAGAATAATCAATGGGACACAGTAATACCAGGGTACAAAATATATCGGAAGGACAGAACAAGTTGTGCTGGTGGAGGGGTGGCACTATATGTGAAAGAAAGCATAGAATCAAATAAAATCTTAAATTAACCAAACTGTATCATAGAATCACTATGGATAGTAATTCCATGCTTGAATAATAAGACTATAGCAGTAGGGCTATATTACAGACCACTTGACCAGGATGGTGATAGTGACTTTGAAATGCTAAGGGAGATTAGAGAGGTTATTAAAATAAAACACTCAATAATAATAGGGGATTTCAACTATCCTCCTATTGACTGGGTACATATCACCTCAGGAAGGGATGCAGAGATAAAGTTTCTTGACACCTTAAATGACTGCTTCTTGGATCAGCTAGTCCTGGAACCTACAAGAGGAGAGGCAATTCTTGATTTAGTCCTAAGTGGAGCACAGGATCAGGTCCAAGAGGTGAATATAGCTGGATTGCTTGGTAATAGTGACCATAATATAATTAAATTTAACATCCCCATGGCAGGGAAAACACCACAGCGGCCCAGCACTAGCATTTAATTTCAGAAAGGGGAACTACACAAAAATGAGGAGGTTAGTTAAACAGAAATTAAAAGATACAGCACCAAAAGTAAAATCTTTGCAAGCAGCATGAAAATTTTTTTTAAAGACACCATAATAGAGTCTCAACTTAAATGTTTCCCCCAAATTAAAAAACATAGTAAGAGAACCAAAGAAAAGCCACCATGGCTAAACAACAAAGTAGAAGAATCTGAGAGGCAAAAAGGCATCCTTTAAAAGGGGAAGTTAAATCCTAGTGAGGAAAATAGAAAGGAGCATAAACTCGGGCAAATTAATTGTAAAAATATAATTAAGAAAGCCAAAAAAGAATTTGAAGAAGAGCTAGCCAAAGACTCAAAGAGTAATAGCAAAAAATGTTTTAAGTACATCAGAAGCAGGAAGCCTGCTAAACCACCAGTGGGGCCACGGGACAAACGAGATGCTGAAGGAACACTCAAAGACAATAAGGCCATTGTGGAGAAACTAAATGAATTCTTTGCATTGGTCTTCATGGTTGAGGATGTGAGGGAGATTCCCAAACCTGAGCCGTTCTTTTTAGGTGACAAACCTGAAGAACTGTCCAGACTGAGGTGTCATTAGAGGAGGTTTTGGAATAAATTGATGAACTAAACAGTAATAAGTCACCAGAACAAGATGGTATTCACCCAAGAGTTCTGTAGGAACTCAAATGTGAAATTGCAAGACTACTAACTGTCGTCTGTAACCTGTCATTTAAATCAGCTTCTGTGCCAAATGACTGGAGGATAGCTAATGTGATGCCAAATTTTAAAAAGGGCTCCAGAGGTGACCCCAGCAATTACAGGCCGGTAAGCCTGACTTCAGTACTGGGCGAACTGGTTTAAACTAGAACAAAAGTGTCAGACACATAGATGAACATAATTTGTTGGGGAATAGTCAACATGGTTTTTGTAAAGGGAAATCATACCTCACCAATCTACTAAAATTCTCTGAGAGGATCAACAAGCATGTGGACAAGGGGGATCCAGTGGATATAGTGTACTTAGATTTTCAGAAAGCCTTTGACAAGGTCCCTCACCAAAGGCTCTTAAGCAAAGTAAGCAGTCATGAGGTAAGAGGAAAAGTTCTCTCATGGAGTAGTAACTGGTTAAAAGATAGGAAACAAAGGGTAGGAATAAATGGTCAGTTTTCAGAATGGAGAGAGGTAAATAGTGGTGTTCCCCAGGGGTCTGTATTGGGCGCAGTCCTATTCAACATATTCATAAATGATCTGGGAAAAGGGTTAAAGAGTGAGGTGGCAAAATTTGCAGATACAAAACTACTCAAGATAGTTAAGTCCCAGGCAGACTGTGAAGAGCTACAAAAGGATCTCTCAAAACTGGGTGACTGGGCAACAAAATGGCAGATGAAATTTAATGTTGATAAATGCGAAGTAATGCACATTGGAAACCATAATTCCAACTATACATATAAAATGAGGAGTCTAAATTAGCTGTTACCACTCAAGAAAGAGATCTTGGAGTCATTGTGAATAGTTCTCTGAAAACATCCACTCACTGTGCAGCAGCAGTCAAAAAAGCAAACAATGTTGGGAATCATTAAGAAAGGATAATAAGACAGAAAATATCATATTGCCTCTATATAAATCCATGGTACACCCACATCTTGAATACTGCATGCAGATGTGGTTGCCCCATCTCAAAAAGATATATTGGAATTGGAAAAGGTTCTGAAATGAGCAACCAAAATGATTAGGGGTATGAAATGGTTGCCGTATGAGGAGAGATTGATAAGACTGGGACTTTTCAGCTTGGGAAAGAGACGACTAAGGGGGGATATGCTAGAGGTCTATAAAATCATGACTGGTGTGGAGAAAGTAAATAAGGAAGTGTTATTTACTCCTTCTCATAACACAAGAACTAGGGTTCACCAAATGGAATTAATAGGCAGCAGGTTTACAACAAACAAAAGGAAGTATTTATTCACACAACTCACAGTCAACCTGTGGAACTCCTTGCCAGAGGATGTTGTGAAGTCCAAGACTCTAACAGGATTCAAAAAAGAACTAGATTCATGGAGGATAGGTCAGTCAATGGCTATTAGCCAGTATGGGCAGGGATGGTGTCCCTAGCCTCTGTTTGCCAGAAGCTGGGTTTCTGCGAGAAGGAATGCATCACTTGATGATTACCTGTTCTGTTCATTCCCTCTGGAGCACCTGGCATTGGCCACTGTTAAAAGACAGGATACTGGGCTAGATCAGGGATCTCAAACTCAAATCACCACGAGGGCCACATCACTGAAACCTTTTCATACAATGATACAAAAGTATAGTCAAAAATGAAGAGTAATATAGTATTCTATTAAAAGTCAATGTATTAACTTTTTAAAAACTGTAATGCAAAGTGGAGTTTTAATAAAATATAAACACTCAGTAATGTTTGGAGCTTGGCTGCCAGTGGAGTTGGTGCCTATGGCGGGCCGTAGGAAGTAACTCCGCGGGCCGCATGTTTGAGACCCCTGGGCTAGATAGACCTTTGGTCTGACCCAGTATGGCCGTTCTTATGATCTCAGTTCACCCCCATTCACTAATTGGCCACTAATTTGTTTGCTTAAAGAAAGACATAAAACAAGAGTTAATGCACAATGTTCAGAAACTGATTCCGAGAGAGGGAGAGAACTGGAATTTTCGCTGTAGATGCAAGCAGTAATGTTAATAAAAAAAAAAGTTTTGCCAATGATTAGTAAACAAGATTAGGCTATAGTTAAATATGTTAGGAGGCCAGAGGCCAAAACTTATTTTCCTTGAAAACTGTATCAACTGTTCCCAGTGTCTGCAAAAACTTCTTGTTCAACCTTCAATCACATTTAGAGTATTTGATTTAGTGTTGCAATTCAGGGTTATTTTCTTCAGTAGAGTAATATATTGAGGGTGACTTTGCAGTTAGAAAAACAATCTTTTTACTGCGAAACTGAACAAATTAGTTTTCGAAGAGAAATGAAGAACCCCAGTGTAGTTTTTACATCATTTTCAGGGTGCAGCCTTATTTTAAGTGGGATCCTAAAACCTTTAGGCTGGGCAGGTTTGTTGAAAATTGCTGCTTTTTTAAAATATTTCAACTTAAGATAACATACCCTAACTTTTTCCCACTTCCCATTTTCAACATTGTGTTAGCTTGCAAAGGGAAAAACTTGTAAGTATTCCCAGGCACAGAGGCTTTCTGTTTTAACTTCTGTGATTAAATACAAATAAATGTGTCTGAATCTGGGAGCCCTTGGTAGGTATCACTCTGCTAAATATCAAGGGTTGCTCTTCCAATGCAGAAAGATTCAGTTTAATTGACAGATTAAATTGGCAGTAGTGTAAATGTTTTACTCAGAAGAATCTAGATCTGATATTCATTGACTTTAGTGGAAATTTTGAGTGTGCAAGGAATGTAGATCAAAGATCTAGGTTACGCCAGATTCTTTAAAATGGTTAAATTCCATATCATTTGGTTATGGTTAATTTATTTTTAAGTATCCATGGTATTTTGCAAACACAAAATCATTTTAAATTACGTGGTAATATTTAATAAATGTTGTAAGATATTTATTTCCCAGAATAATTCACAGCACATCTCGAGCATATTATCACACATTCTGAAAACAACTGTTTTGTAGTTGATGTCATAAAATATGTGCTTGGGTGTTTAAGAATAGCACCAACAAAAACTTGTAGTTCTCATTTAAAATCTACTCAATGTGTAGTGTCCAGAATAGGTATATTAATTTAGAAGTGACAGTTTTAAACATGGTTCCTAAGTGCATTGATTAAACCTAGGTTACTCTATTCTGTTTCCAAGTAGTGTAAGAAACGTTTACATCATTTCCCAAGCTTTCTTTATGTGTACATCTAAGAGTCAGTTGTATGTGCATTTCCCCCACGTTTTAGGCCATATTTAGGGCTCAATCCTGCAAACAGCTGAGCAAGTGAGCAACTTTACCTATGTTAATATCTGGGCCCTTAATATGTAAATATAGTATATTACACACAGAAAACTACATTAAAAACATTATTATTAGTTTGCAAAGTCAAACTCTCTAAAAGTTCGGAAATATCAGAATCAAGGTCGCCCGTGAAACCTAATTTATCCTACTTGTGCGTATGCATTGTGATACAGTCTTTAATTACATAATGGCATGCTATTTTTTTTCCACAGAACCTCTGCTTCATTCAGTGCAGAGGATGGATGGTGCTCATTTAATGAACAGTTCTTCAATTTTTCAATGTGTGGCCCTAGGCCTTATTTACTACATGCTGTTTAAACCTGGAAGACGGAATTATTGAATTTCCTCATGGGCTTTTCTATGTTGCTCATCATTAAAGTGTTTGTGTGCTTCACAAACATTAATAATCTTCTTTCTAGCCCTGTGAGGTGATAGGGGTGTTACTATCTCCATTTTACAGATAGGGAGCTGAGGCACGAAGACCATTCTATAGACAACCTTAATTGTTACATTTCCTAAGTTTTGAGTGCTTGACTTTAAAACTTAAGTAATGTTTTTAATGTTGTTTTTTGTGTGTAATAACCTAGCCTTTTAAAAGCAAAGTGATAAAACAGAAATTCCATCATGTGGCATTGTATTGTCACCCACATGGGTCCTCAGGAGGGTTGGAAACTTACATCCACTGCACAGACCTCTGCCACTTGAGCTGACATAGTAATAGTAGATCGTCATCCTCTATGTGGACTAGCACTAGAAGGGGATGAGAGACTCGCTTTGCCATTCAGTTCCACAGATAATTGCTGACAACAGAGAAATTGAGACACTGAGAAATATTGGGTTCTGCTATAGGCTGCAGAGGGGAGTGTGCTCTAGTGGGTAGAGACCCTTCTGCCCATTCCCCTCCAATCTGTCTGTCCCAGGCCTGTCTCTTCCTCAACCCTGGCTCCTTTTCTCAGTCCCAATTTCCTTGCCAACCAGTCCCAGTCTCTACTCCTGAGGCTTCTCATTCCAGTCTCCTACCCTGCCAGCCCTTGTTTCCCCTTCCTGTCGAA
The DNA here is from genome assembly GCA_037349315.1 of Chelydra serpentina. Lineage (NCBI taxonomy): Eukaryota > Metazoa > Chordata > Testudines > Chelydridae > Chelydra > Chelydra serpentina. The sequence continues at coordinate 84,799,305 of JBAIAC010000042.1, read as the reverse complement.
CTGCTTCTGTCCAGCGTCCTATCCAGTGAGTCCCAGTTCCTCACTACCGTGTCTTTGTCCGGTGTGTCTTTTTCTTCTCCAACTGGCTCCTAGCCACTCTCTCTCCAGGCTCCTCATCCAATCTCAGTCTCTTCTCTCCCCCCACCTCCTCCCTCCACAAATCCCTCCTGGCTCTTTGTCCCAGTCTCTCTGTCCAGCCAGTCCCATTTCTGTTCACCTACTCCTCGTCCCAGTCTCCTTGTCCAGCTGGTCCCAGTCTTTCCCTTCTTCCCTCCAGCTCCTCATCCAACCTCAGTGTATCATCCCCCTAGCCTGCTGAATCTCAGTCTCCACCTCACAAACAATTCCCAGTCTCATTGCCCAATCAGTCCCAATGTCCTTTCCCTCCAACTTCCAGTCAGTTTCTCTCTCTACCTCCAATCCCAGTCTAACTAGATTTCTTTTCCCTCATCCTGGTCTTTTGTCCCCACTATATTCAAATCAGACAGCTTTCTCCTCCACACTAGCTGTGTGCCAGCAAGGGAGTAAAGGGATCATTGAGAGCACAGGAGAGACCCTGCTGTCAGGTCCAGTGCCTTGCCCCATCCTGGCTCAGATCAGTCAGGAGTTGCAGTTACAGGAATCTGAGCCCCACAATTGTGGGTGGGATCATGGTCTCTCACTGTGTGAAATCTTAGATTTTAGCTGTTAAAATTGAAGTCTCTGCTGATCATATGCAAAAGTGTAGTTTTTCAAGGGCTTATAACTTGGCCAAATTTGAGTAGATTTTCACAAGGATAGCAAAAGGTATAGACCCGACACATAGGCCACCCTCCGTCAAATTTCAAGCCCCTGCTCCAATGTGTAGGCACACTAAAGTATTTCAGAGAAAAGGTTTCAAGAATCTTTTATCATGGTCAAAACACTGTTTCTCACTAGCCTTCTTGTTGGAGACAACTAGACTATTTTGGTTGGAATTTAAAAAAAAAAAAAAAAAAAAAATTCAGCCTGAGGCAGACGTCTAACATGAAGAATTTTAACCCAAAGGGTTAAAGTTTGGCAAAATTGTAAGCAAGCGAAAACAGGTCTTATAGTAGGAAGTGGCAGACAACCTTAGTTCTAGCTGCCTATGATTACATTTATATATGGAATCTTCCATATTGAAGGATTTAAAAACATACACATGTAAGAATTACTTTTGTCATCTCATATGAATTGTATTCAAGGGCTTTTCTATGTGAACACTTAGTTTATGACAAGTTTAAGACCATAAGAATAGCCGTACTGGGTCAGACTAAGGTCCATCCAGCCCAGTATCCTGTCTACCGACAGTGGCCAATGCCAGGTGCCCCGGAGTGAGTGAACCTAACAGGTAATGATCAAGTGATCTCTCTCCTGTCATCCATCACCCCCCTCTGACAAACGGAGGCTAGGGACATGATTCCTTACCCATCCTGGCTAATAGCCATTAATGGACTTAACCTCCATGAATTTATCCAGTTCTCTTTTACACCCTGTTATAGTCCTAGTCTTCACAACCTCCTCAGGCAAGGAGTTCCACAGGTTGACTGTGTGCTGTGTGAAGAACTTCCTTTTATTTGTTTTAAACATGCTGCCCATTAATTACATTTGGTGGCCCCTAGTTCTTATATTATGGGAACAAGTAAATAACTTTTCCTTATTCACTTTCTCCACACCACTCAATTTTATATACCTCTATCATATCCCCGCTTAGTCTCCTCTTTTCCAAGCTGAAAAGTCCTAGCCTCTTTAATCTCTCTTAATATGGGACCTGTTCCAAATCCCTAATCATTTTAGTTTCCCTTTTCTGAACCTTTTCTAATGCTAGTATATCTTTTTTGAGATGAGACCACATCTGTACGCAGTATTCAAGATGTGGGCACAGCATGGATTTATATAAGGGCAATAAGATATTCTCCGTCTTATTCTCTATCCCTTTTTTTAATGATTCCTTACATCCTGTTTGCTTTTTTGATTGCCGCTGCACACTGCGTGGATGTCTTTAGAGAACTATCCACGATGACTCCAAGATCTTTTTCCTGATTAATTGTAGCTAAATTAGCCTCCATCATATAGTATGTATAGTTGGGGTCATTTTTTCGAATGTGCATTACTTTACATTTATCCACATTAAATTTCATTTGCCATTTTGTTGCCCAAAGTTTGGGTATGAATCTACCCCACACTAGCCTGCTTCACACTAACTGGTCATGTAGACCCTGCTCACACCCACCAATAGTTTCTTTCTGCACTTTGATTTTGACCAGGGGTTCTCACAACAAATTTTTTGGTGGCCTCAGAGTGCGGCATCAGCTGTTGCTGGTGGCCGCTCTAACAATTTTTCCTAAAATACTTAATTAACTTTAGGAAAAACAAATGAATATGCACACATACATGTCCAAATCATTATAATTTATTTATGTAGAATTTTTTTTTGGAAACTCAATAATAAAAGTAATGTACAGTTGTCTCTGTTCTTTATTGGACCTAAACAGACTAGAAACACAAATAAAGTGCTTTGCATGTTCTTGTCCTTTTTCTTAGGCCTGGTCCACACTGGGGGGGATCGAACTAAGATATGCAACTTCAGCTACGTGAATAACGTAGCTGAAGTCGAAGTATCTTAGTTCGAACTTAAAAGCACTTAGCGCGGGTCCACACGCAGCAGGCAGGCTCCCCCGTCGACTCCGCTTACTCCTCGCGCGGAGCTGAAGTTCCGGTGTCGACGGGGAGCGCTTCTGGGATCGATTTATCGCTGTGAAAAGTGATATTAACAAACATACAAATATCACTTTTAATTGAAGACATACTCAGCCCTGGCAATCCCGGGGACAAATTGAGCCCTGGATGGGGAGGTGGGTATGGAGGCAGCGGGAGCCAGGGGCACTAGGGGAGGCAGTGGAGGCCGGAGGTGATGGGAGGGGTGGTGAGCTCGGCACTGTGACAGGAGCCTGCCACACCAGAGCTGAAGCCCAACCCCCACTGCCTCTGGGAAATTGGGGAACTGACTGGCTGCCTGCTCCTCCAGCTTTTGAGTCTCCAGAGAGGGGCCACTGCTTTGTCCCCCTCCCCCAATAACCACCCAGAAGGCTGTAGCCGCAAAAAAAGCCCTTGGTGGCCACATGCAGCCATGGTGGCCGCATCTGAGAAACACTGATCTAGACCCATTTCAAAGCAGGTTAGATCAAAACACACTAAGGAACTGTTCGTGTATATCAGTGGGGTCCACATGGACAATTAATGCAGCATTCTAGTGCAGGGTAGATTGACATCCCAGTTTGCTGCAAACTACATGTTTGAGTAGAAAAGCTCCAAGGATCTCAGAAATGCAGCTATGTCTGTGTAGCAAGTAATTTTTCTTTAACAGAGTACATCTGTACACAACATTTAAGGACAGAAAATAAAGAAGGATGCATTTTCTAAATGAAAGAGCTGGGGAATTTAATTAAATGGAACGTAAGTTTGTGAAAAGTGCTTTGGTATCTTTAATAGCTAGGACCTTTGTTTTAAGCAAGGAAGGGAGAACTGGATTTTGTGAAACCTGTAAAACTTTTTGTAGTTTGAGGTTTCACAGAATGGTTTTTGAGTTTCACAAAATATTTTAATCCCTTTTTAATATAAGGAAATTTCAAGACAAAAGCGGATTGTCTTGGTTAAATAAAAGTCTGTTCTGTGCAAGCAAAAGATTCACGTATAAAAGTAATTCCTGCCTCTTTTTCTCGGACTATCATGGGACTATAGTTAAAAAATAAAAATATACAGCATTCCCAAACTTGAGTTTTGCAGGCGCAAAATGGAACTCAAACCTCAAAATATTTGAGTTTTATTCTAAACCTATAACCCATGAGCTTTGGAAGATTCTAAATTTGGCAAAAGAAATTTTCCCAGTCCTCCTTTTAAGTCTCTTCCAAAATATTTATAATGCATTTTGACATTTTTGAACTGTAAACCTGCTGTAGGAGTGATGAGAACTGTGTCTTGTAATAAAAATACTTTAATCTCAATCTTTTATTTCTCATTAATGGGAGTTACATGTGGGTATTGATTGTATGTATATGTGTAATTGTTTTCCTGTACTATAAAATGAAATGTAGTAAAAAGTTAAAATTTGCCTTTAAAACCACTTTAATAATAATTATAATAAGGTATAATGCAAAAGGAACATTTTAGAAAGATTATAGAAATGTTTACTGTTTTCCCCTCCTTGACTCAAAAATGTTTTTCTGGAAGAAGAAAAAAAAAAGGCAGGAAATATAATAAAGAATGCTTAATGTTGTAAGGAAATAAGTACACTTAGTCTGGAAGTAACAAAGTTTAAAAATATGTTATTTGCTTGACAAACAGGTTCATACGAAGTTCCACTGCAGGCAGGCACATGCTCCTGGCACTGAAACTTCATGCTTGACGTTTTCCTATGATGGTACTGTCCTTGCTAGTCGAGGAGGTAGGTGAATAAAAAGCTCTTTGATATATGTTGCTTAATGAAAGATACATTTATGTTTATGCTAACTATTAACTAATGTGGGAAAGAAATTCTGGCCATTTTAAATCATATCACCTAGAGGTAATTCTTCATAGCAGGAAAATAATACATTGAAATCAGAAGTTAGCTATTCTCTGGATTTTTTTTTTAAATCTGAAATACTTCACAAATCTTATCTTTCATTACCATACCTTACTCTAAAATTGTGCTTCATCAGCAGTTCTGAACATGGATGAGGGGAGCATGTCAAACTTTCTAAGGGAGTGCGGCAAGGCTTCTCGCTCACCGGGTCACAACATGACTGCTGCCTCTCCGTCATGAATACATTTGAGTGAGTGACTCTATGACTTGTTGCACATAGACACGGTGCCACTCAAATTTGATCCAGCCACCCTTCTATCATGATCGAGGGGCACCTGGGCCAAATTTGAGTGAGTGGCTGTGCAGCCTGGCACGCTGCGTCACAGTGCCCGCTAGCACTCATCAGTGCTGAAATTAAGGAGTACTGCCCTGAAAACGTTGTGGATGTTAAGATATGTGCTTTTAAACGTTTCCTAGTCTATGCACAGCAGGATCAAAGGACTAGTTTATTTAAAGTAGAAGCTCCTTTATTGGACTCACTGTATTAATGGCTCCAGGTCCATATAGATTACATTGGAAAGTCCTATTTTGTAAGGTGAAGGGAGGGCATGCATCAGAAAATGTTGAGAACACCTGTGGTACATTTATGGAAGGACATTTATAAAAATAATTAAGGGAAATTGTAGAAGAAAATTATGTAATTTATTTTGCTATGTTTTTATTGTACAAATTCCAATTTTTTTATCTGAGCAATAATAATCCACCAAAATCAGAAATTTTAAATTTGAATAAAATAAACAAAATTAACTAATAAGAAATTTTCAAAATTAATAGAAAATGTTTAAAAGTATCAACCCTTTTTTCGTTTGTTCTTTGTGTAAAAGCCTCTCTCTCTAGCAGTATTCACTTCATATTGTTTACTGTTTATTCTCTCCCCAGTTCACTTGTCTATACACTGTAATTTTTTGTGATTGGATTGTATTTTATCCAATTTGTATTGTAAACATCATGAAAAGGGGAGCTTCTTATTTGCCTGTAAAGTGTTGTCAACCTCTGTGCTCCTGTATAAATAGTGAAACATTTATAAATGGTTCTCTGAGTCTCCGCCTGTTATAGGCTGAGTTTTTCAAAGCTGCCAATCATGCTCTAATCAGACTTTCTCTTTATACCATTCATTTTCTTCATTTGTCCTCTAAGTTCTGTATTTGTGAATTTATGGAACTTGCTCAGTAGCCTTTTGCTTCTTTTTACTGTTGCACTTCCTTCGCCCGTGTTCTTCCCATTCTTATTTGTCCCAGAATGTGTATCTGGATGATCAGGCATCCAGATGACTGGTCAGACTATGCCTAACTTACTTAATCATCAGTCTATCACATTTCAGTCTAAATTGTATACAGATTTGATTTATAATATTGCAGGATTTAAGCATAAGAAATGGCTCCTTAATACGTTTAAAAATATTACCTTAATATACAGTACTTGCCTGGTTAGATGATTTTTTAAACTCTATATATCTGCTATACTAAAAAATGAGAAGGATTCATGCTTTATTTTAAATTCTTTGTTTGATAAATGTTTTAATACAAGTATTGCTTTGGATCTGTACCAATAAAAGCAGGTGTGGATCCAGCAGTCATAGATTAGCACACCTGCCAAGTGCTGAGGATCAAAGAGAGGCTCATTGTTTGGGGGAATGGGGACTTTCACTGAAAGCCTGATTGCCTCCCCTGCATCTGATGTAGATTCTGTGTCGGAGATGCAGGAGGTGAGACACAGCTCAGCTGCAGGCTCAAGGGAAAAGGAACAGCAGAAGAGTTGCTTATGGGAGTTCCTGGCTTCGTTCTTGTCAGTTATTAGCTAAGAACCTGACAGAAATTTAAGAAAGTGATATTTACACACATTGTTATTTTAAAAAAGCATGTTTGGCAATGTTTTCTTATCTTAACAATAAAGAGTGATTCAATAGTTTAGCTACTATTGAATAATAATCTATCATAAAAATAAAACTGAGTTTAAATGCTGGTATTGTATAGAATTTATAGTGAACTTCTCTTGTTGTTTATAAGATAAAAATCTCTGAAAAGTCATGTGGTGGATCAATGCATTTCTTTGGTGTATCTCCTCAGAGATGAACAACTCTTAGGTCTGGTGACTCTTAAATAGTCAACTTATAAATGAAAACCAGTGCATCATGACTACATGTAACCAAATTCAATGAAACCTATTCACCTCTGAGCTATGAGATAGTGCGTGTAAATATATGCTACCTGTGTGGCTCAGAGATGAATATACTTCTTTTTTTCTCAATTTTTAACCATCGCCCATTTAAAATATTTAGAAGGAAAAACTGTTTTGTTCAGAACTTCTTGATGAATGTGAAGAGATTCCAGATACAGTATTTCTGATTAATACATTTAGAGAGTGTGTAACAATATATATTGGCCATGATTTTTTAAAATGTGGTCTATACAGACTTCTGTTTTGATTAGCAGTGAGATGAATTGTTCCTTAAGGTAAATATTAACTTTGGATTTGCTTTGATCAGTATTTGCTTAAGTAAATAAACTTGACATTCACCTAAATAAAATGCCAATATTTATTGGCACTAATGGATATTCTATAGCTATGTCACCTGTTTTTAATATCTGATTTTTTGATTGATTGATGTTTTTCTAAAAAATGTCCTCTAGTTCAAACAGACATTAATTCAGGGAAGTCTTACAGTCTGTGTTATACAGGAGGTCAGACTAGGTGATCAGAGTGGTTCCTTCTTGCCTTATAATCTATGAAGAATATGGAGCTCAGAGGGCTTTCTGGAAGGATTGGAGTTCTAGCAGCCATAATTTCTTCATGGATAGAGAAGCAAATATTCTTAAACACAATGCCAAGTGGGATGGTCTGTTGGAAGGGTAAAGTCTGGAGGACCAGATCATCCTGAGAGACAGAGAAGATGGTGTAAGTGTAGAAATGCGAAATAATTTCTCTCCCAGGTCCATGTTCTGTCATTTAGCTTTTGGCTCATTGGGGGAGTGATGAGCAACTTCTGTCTCCTGGGTAGCTCCTTAATTGGCCTTCTCCAGCCTGGTGTGCATGAGCCATTGCAGAAGTACAGGGCTGTGACCTTGCCCCCTTTGAGGTGATATACATTTCAAGGGTGCAACAGAATAGGAGTTCCTGCATTGCTCAGAGAAAACAGGGATGCTCAGGCACACTCTCACTCCATTTTTCTCACACATGTAAGGGCCAGAAAATATTTAGACAGTGTTAAAGATATGTTTTTGTTTTCATACATTTAATATTTTGATGTTCTCTTATGTTAGCCTTTTTATGTAAATAGCTTTCCTGTGTGTTTTAAATAATTTTATCTCATTCTATAAACTTTGTTGTTAGTGTAGAGAAATGAATCTTTTCCAGTGATCTTTGTGATGATTCAGTTATTATCCTTGGATCTGTGCATTCAGCATGAGACTTGAGGGAAACTGCCACAGCTCTAAAGTTCTGAGCCTTTCAGGCACTAGCACATCATCCTTATGCAACACTCGCTCGGTGACGTAGACTGGGCCATGCATTTCCAGGTCAATTGCTCTCCTGGTTGATGTCAACAGTGGAGCTCTCCAGAGATTATCACATGGTTCACTTTCCAATTTATGGCAGCACTCTTGCTTTACAGTATCTCCCTCAGCTGCCTGTATCCTTTACAGTCTTCATGATCAGCATTTTCTCCTGTCCCATCAGCATGTTGGTTCTACCTTGACTGAAGGCTGTTTGCGAAAGACCTATCTTGGCTCAGCAAAAATGAAGGCATTATTCTGGTAGCTCTCTGTTAACTGTGACAAATTTGGATCTAAACCCTAGTAGGAATGACAGTGGCTGATCCCATCATGCTAAGAGTCTGGCCACAAATAATCACATGGACCAGGGCACCTGTTTGTAATCCCACCCTGGGATCCTTGTGCTGCTTATTGGCATGGTAGAAGATAGAGTCAGAGGCGTGTTTCTCAGTAACTATATGAAATCATTCCAGCTTCTCAGAAGAAGTCTGCCATACGGACTTAAATCTTTAAGTGGGAAAAAATTAATGTGGTATACTCAAGCCTAATGTGAATTCTTCTGAATGCCCCATTTAAAAAACTGCCTGACTTTCTTTCTTTGAGGCCAAATTTAAAAACTTAATCTGTATGGATTCATCTGGCAGTTATTTTAGTCTGTCATGAACTAATTGAAGGTAGACCAGTGTTGCTCCAGCCCCTATAGGAATGGATGCATTTAGAAATCATTATTAAATAAACCCTGGTCAGGGCCGGCTCTAAAAAAAACCAAAAAAACCCCTGCCCTTGAAATGTGCCGCCCCAGGAATGGCCGGAATGCCGCCCCTTCAGATGTGCCGCCCCAAGCACCTGTTTCCTTTGCTGGTGCCTGGAGCCAGCCCTGACCCCGGTGTTGTGGAATAATAATATAGTAATTTTCCAAGTGGCGGTGACTTCACCTCCAAGTGTGAGTTTGGGGCACCAGTGTCTGATCTACATTCATATTAAATTTTCATTGATAAGGTAGTTCTACGGATGCATCCTAAATTTATTCTAAAGTGTTCCACCTTAATGACCAAGTCATTCTAACAACCTTTCTCCCACATCTGTCAATGCCCATCCCAACAAGGCCTTTCTCCAGAAACTGAATGTGAAAATGACCTTGGACTTTTATCTGGAACCAGTGTTGCTCCAGCCCCTATAGGAATGGATGCATTTAGAAATCATTATTAAATAAACCAAAAAGCCCTGCAAAAGTCTTTCTAGCCTCTTCTGTTCACACAAATACAGTAGGTTTTGCTGTTAGCAAGAGAGCTATGTCTAAATAACTGTCTGATTGCATTTCTCTATTCTACAGCTTGGCGGGTCTGCAGCTTAAAGATCATGTCAAGGCTCATTCCATTAGGGACCCCTTGGATGCTAGCCTCAGATCTGTCCCTATCCAAGAAATTTGCAAAGCAGCCAAATGGTGTTCTTTGCACACATTAACAAAGCACTGGAGCTTTAGTTTTAGCATCTAGACAATAATTGTTGTTTTTCATGTTACAGAAACAAATACTTTGGTAGTACTGGGATGGGCACTATTAGAAAACCCTAAAATAAATAGATATTTTCAAGATAGGGAATTCAAAACCCTTGTTCTCTTTCTCTCTCTTTCTTCCTCCCTCTCACCCCCTCCCCCCCCCGGTCTTCCCAACCACACATAGATTTACTCTGGTTAAATTTTTTTTATTTAAATTTGCCACTTTTCAACAAGCTTTCATGTTGAAGAGGTATCTTAGTCCATATTTTATTTACACACACATATTGCTGCTTTCTTTCAAAAATATACCACTTATCTTGATTTCCTTTTGTTACTGTCTGTTACACATTTTTTCATTATATTTTATTTTAGTTACCCTCTTTAAGCTCTTTAGTCTCCATGAGCGGGCATCCACAGTGATGAATATCTCTGGAGAAAAGAAAATGACTTCCCTCTCATTCTTGTGCTCTGGTTGTGTGCATTTCTGTGCATTACCACTCACCCAACCTCTCCGATCAGAGTTCAAGGGAATTCTGTAACTTCTTATCTAGATTTAATCTTGTACTTTTAAAAATGGCTTTTATATGCAAGTTCTTCTTCTCACCTTTTGTAAGGAACTGACCTGGAATGCAAGGAGGTCAGCTAGTTGCTTTAGTGAGGTTTCTGTAATATGCAGGACCCTGTTGGTACCTCAGAGACTCAACATTCTAGAACTATGATAATTTCTGCCTCCTCTCATGCTGGAAATATGTACCCAGAGTGATAATCCATAAATATTTACATCTCTCTACACACAAGAATTACAGGTAACTACCCTTTTTTAACACATAGTTAATATGACATAACTACTATCAAAAGGGAATAAATAGCATACCTTTGATTGACTTGCTGATTCATACCACATTTATCAAAGACACATGACAGCTGCTATAAATGACTTATTGTGAAGTAGTTCTGGCTTTTACAGTCACAATTGTATTGGAGGGACTGTTCTACAGTGTGTTTCCCACAAGGAATTCTGGCTGATTCACTCAGAATTTCAGTAGGAACAGGAGCGTACACAGTGTAGCGGGGTGGTACCCTGCTCAGGCCCTGAAGGGGCTTGAAACAGCCCAGGAGAGGGCTGAGGCTGAAAGCTGGGCTGTTTGGCAAAGCAGCCACAGCTGTGGCCAGTTTAATCAGGGCCCAGCTGTTCCTTATAAAAGGGCAGTGGGCCTGGAACACACACTCTCTCTCTGCCTTTAGAGAGAGAAGGGCTTGGCTGCAGGGACCTGAGCAGGTACCTAGGGTGGAGCAGGGCTGGAGAAGGACAGAGGAGCTGGGGAGCTCCGGCCTGAGAGAACCCCAGGCTGTGGCCTAGGGTTAGGCCCCACTAGGTACTGGGGTTGCGGGGGCAGCCCACAGGTAGGCTGAGGCAGCAGGTCCAAACCCCCTTTGCCTGTGATGAGTGGCTTATACTGCAGTCTGCCCCAGGGCGTGGGGGCTAGCTGGTGACTGGCAGTAGCCTACGACTGAGGCGAGGTGGGGATAGTGGGTTGGGGTTCCCCTGGGGAGGGGAGACCCAGATCTGGGGGTATTACTAGGGGGCAACACCCCAGTTAAAGGGGCACCGGGTCCTGGGAGGGACATGGGCCAGAGTGGTCAGGCGGATCACTGGCCTGCAGAGGGCGCTCCAGAGGCTGGAGAGCTAATTCCCCGGAACAACCAGCAGGAGGCGCAGCAGGGGTGAGTCCAACCCTGTTACAACAGGAATAAAAATGTGGCCACTTTTGAAGGGGCACTTTCTGTGCCCCCTGCGGCTGCAGGAAATGCCTCCCTCATGCTACTCCACACAGCTGGAGGACCTGGTTCTCCCCACCATAGCCCCGGGGCCGGTGGAGCTTGGACTGCGGCTGGAGGAACTGCCTCCCTCCTCCTGCTCTAAGGAAAAGGGGAGAGCTCCTTATGCGCTCTCCTCCTTCTTTGCACCCATGTAGGATGAGCTGTAATCTGGCTCCATATATTTTATGTAACTTTTGAACTGTTCCTTCCATTTTAACCTTTGTGATTTAGCTTGTGAAAAGTCAATGAAAATTAAATTGACAACTCCCCACTCCCCCCCCCCCCAAAAAAAAACACCTTTACAGCCCCAAAACCCCACAAGCACAGGAAGGATTAGTGTTTAAGGAGTTTCCATTCTGCTAGAAACAGCTAAAAGTCATAAAGCAGATGTTGGTAGGATTTTGTCACTGAGGAAAAGTCCATGCCAGTCTCATTGAAGCATACAGTAAGGAACACTACAGGTGGTATTTCTCATTATTGAACTTTAAGCCATTATTTTAGGCACAAACAACTCATTCTTTTCATGTAGCGTTCCCACCCTCTTAAACATGCTATTTTTTTCTGTTTTTGTATTTTTGATTTATTTAGCTTTTAGGTCCCTGGACAAAAATTAAGTTCCTACAAATATGTAATTCTTGACTCTTATGTGCTAACTTTTGTCATTTGTTGTTTGTTTCATAGGAGATGATACATTAAAAATATGGGATATCAGGCAATTTAAAAAACCTCTTAACTCAGTTGAAGGTCTGTCCAGCTTCTTCCCAATGTAAGTACTTTATTCATTTACTCCAGCCAGTAGAAGCAGCTGCAGAAACAGCCAAAGCAGGGACAGCTGTAGTGGGAGGTGAGGGTAAAAATGGGGGCCAGTTGGGGCCATCACTGGACCCTGAACTGTTATGGGGAGACCCCTCCACCTTCCAGCAGTCAGGAGGCACTAGGAGCCAGGTGGTGCTGCCTTCTCCCCATCCTCCCACCATCTGACCTTGGGGAAAAACTGCAGAGGAACCAGCCAGACACTCCAGTCAGTAGAGCAGCTGCAGAAAGAAGCCAAAGCAGGGACCTTCGGATATTCAGACAAGTTTCTAGAGTTTTAACTGGACTTCCTCTGACCTGTGCAGATTGGCTGTTTGCACCAACCCTCTTGCTCCACCTTCCTCACAGTCACTTCACCTTAGCTTCACTCTACACTTGCCCCTCTCACTTTCCACTCCCCTGCCCTGTCACCTTCCCTTCCCTTCAGTGTCCCCTCTCCCTTCACTTTTCTTTTCATGTAGTTTATTGCCTCCTAACTAAACCCACCCCCAAAAAATGACAATAATTGTGCCACTAACATGATTGCTGTCATCACATAGTTCACTCTGCTTGATTGTGCTGTCCCCTTCCCCACCCTGTGTCTGTGTTGTCTATTTAAATTGTAAACTCTCTAGAGCAGGGACCATCTGCTACTCTGTGTTTGTACAGTGCCAGGCACAATGGGGCCCCACTCGTGGTTGGTCCCAAAGTGCTACCCATAATAAACACGATTAATAATTATCAGCTATAGTATGCAGGAGTGATGAGTTGGAAAGTAGGTAACTGGACATTATATGTTGGATCTGTATGTTGAAATTATTGTGTTTGCGCTCTTGGAGGGCAGGTATTGTATTTATTTTATTATTTTGATTTGTACTGAACACCTAGGTTTAGGGACGGCCAGTTACAACTTTCACTGAAGATTTATAGTTTTCAAATGATATCTCAGAAATAACTCAAAGACAGACTCAGTCTTGGACTTGGAACTCTTTCTGTGTTTCTAGCATTGAGAGAAAGGAAGGAGTATGTTGTAAAATAGTTTTGACCATCTACTTACAATTGCTATATGTGACCAGGGTGTATAGCCCCTGGCCTAGGGGCTATAACTGGGTGGAGGTCTTCAGGGACGGGAGTCATCAGACAGGAGTTGGAGGAATTGCAAGCCAAGGTCCCATAAACAAGAGTCAGGCCAGGGTTGGACACTGGAGATCAGAAGTAGTATCAGGTTAGAATCAAAAGGCAGAATCAGAGTCAAACTGAAGTAGATGACTGGAGATCAGAGGGAGTACCAGGCTAGAATCGAGAGGCAGGAATTAGGGTTGAAGTCAAGCTGGAGTCAGAGACTGGAGGTCAGGAGACAAGGCAAAGTCTGGCACTGCAGTAAGCCAAAGTTTGTGTGGGTGCCCAGACAACTTCCTGGGGCAACCCCTGGGGTTACGTAGGGGCACTTGGCCAATCAGAGGGCCGCAGGGAATGATCACTCTGAGTCTTTTGGGTGGTACTTCCTGTGGCACCTACTCTCCATAGTGCTCCCTGGTTGTGCCTCTGCATGGCCTCCTGGTGGCAGTGTGAGAATATCAGGTGCCCCGTGCTCTACAGAGCTGGGTTCTAGTTCCTCAGATTTACAATTGCAGTTTAGAATTAATTTGACAGATATTTCATTGGTGAAAACAGATTTCATGACCTACTTATCTCTTTACTGATTTGGAAACTGCTGATTTTTTGTTTGTTTCCAGTGCTGAAATTTTGATTAGACTTCTGAAAAAGAGGTATTTTTGTTAGTTTTGCCAAATTTGAATATTTTGTGCACAGCTTTATTTGTACGTATGATTTTAGTTGTCAGACACAGTTAAGCCATTGACAATAGGTTTTAAAAACCTTTTGTATTAACTGTAACAGATAAAAAAAAATCTATATTTGTAATTATGTTCCCAAAACATATTACAAGTGTGCCCATTGTGATTACCATTTATTTTATCTACAGGACAGATTGCTGTTTCAGCCCAGATGATAAGTTAATTGTCACAGGCACCTCTATTAAGAAAGGAGGTGGCAATGGGAAGCTTATTTTCTTTGAACGGGAGACATTCCAGAAGGTGTATGAAATAGAAGTCACAGATGCTGTATGTATTTTATTTTTCTTCTAAGGTAGAATTCAAAATGTAAATTACATCAAATGATCGATTTTTTTTTTTTTGATTTTTTTTTTTGCATTTCACCTACGAAAATTAAGGTGGCACTTCTCCTATTTATGTACATATAAATCCCATTAACATACATGTAATCTTCATTAACCTTAAAATCTCATTTTTTGAGGGCATGCCTGAATGAAGACAGTATAAAATTCTCTGGAAAAATGCCATCCCTTATTTATTCTATTAAACCCTGAGACGAGATGTCCTTGAAGCAAAAGGAAGGTCCCTACTTTGATAGACACTCCTATACTAAATGTGCTCCTCTGGGGACTTCCTTGGTACCCTCTCCAGTTGTGAAACCATGTATAAGTCCAACAATTCTGACACATGTGCCTGTGCCGTTGAATCCACCAGTTCTCATGTTAAAAGTTTCAGCTCTCTTGGGGGAAAACTCATATTTGTCCCCAGTAGTTGGAGGTCTCAGTGCTATGGGTATAGCCCAGGTAACTGCAGAACCCCTCACGTTCTTGTGTCAAAATGTAAGTCACCTATCTGAAACCCTTGTACGAGGAATACCCTTTGTCAGCTGTAATATACAGTCCTAAAATACCTGAACCGATAATACAAGAAAGCTTATGTGTATGACTTGAACAGCCCAGCTATTTCCTAATTCAAAAGTGAAGATTATGTCATATAAAACAAATTGCCATAGTGGTGTACACAGGCAAGAATGTAGATTGTAGTAGTCAGGGAGTGGAACAGAGTTGTGGATGTCTGCACACCAAATATGAAGCATCCACTGTGGTTGATGAGACAGGATATCAGGTGGCCAATTATATGCCCCACTGGGCCTAGTAAGACAATTCATTGATTCTCCTTTATATGACAGGCACCTCCTATTGATCCACCTGTTGAGATATACAAGTCTTCACTGGCACAGCCCAACAAGACTCCAGCTGGAGTCCATTTACATTGAGACTGATATTTGTACAAGAATTTTCTTCATTAGATCCCATTTTCTGATCCTACTTGATCCTGCAGTGAAATCTGCCTGAGGCTGAATTTGTTATAGCAAATATTTCTGTGTTGGAAGACTTGAAAATCAAAAACACAGAGAAATAAGGGTGAAGTAGAAAGAAGAGTGAGGTTTTGAGGGGGAAAACTTTTTTATTCTAACTCACATTTTATATATAGCTGTTATACCACATTGCAGTTTTTCTTTAGCATTAAAGAATTTCTCTAAAGAAAACATTGATGAGATTCCTACACTTTAGTCTCACATAACTGCTATGAGACCAGAATTCACCTTAGCTTTCAAAGCTTTTTGGCCTTTTTGTGGCACCAGTACTACAGCCTCAAGTATCAGTACGTCAGTGCCCACTCTAGTACATCATGACAAATCAAAGGCATCTTCAGCTATGTAAGTTAAAACATGGGAGACAGGTGCTGTGAGTAGCCCCTCTGGGGCATAGGGCAAATGACAAAAATGACACTAAAACTCCAGCAAAACTGAATTTGAAGTCCACAGGAGTGAGAGTCTGGAACTGGTCATGATGCCTGTATCTCCTTCGGGCAGGTGGAGAGCGCTCATTTTACAGTAGCAGTCAGGATTGGTTTGTAGAGACTTCACTTCCGCTTTTTGTTCTACAAGAGTGGGAATCCAGTCAGCATGGTGTCTTTTATAGAAGAGTAGTTTCTTACCTGTTAATCTGTTTCTCTGAAAATGTCATTTGACTGTATTTCTACTCACCCACCCAAGTTCTCTCAGTTGGGAAGGGAAATAACATTTTCAATGACTGACTTTTTTCCTGATCGTCTTCCCCTAGCATAACAGTTCTTTAGAATTACTGGAAATTCCCAAATGCTTGCAATTTGAGGAGCTATCTACTTCTTACTCATCCAGGCACTGAAACAAGATGTTCTAGACTGGGTATTGGGCCACTGACAGTTCTCGGAATAGGGAGGAGTGAAGTACTGTTGCCTCAAAGGGTCAAATATCTGAGAAGTGTAGAGAGGATTCCAGCCTGTCTCATTCCTGGGAGCTGAGACCCAGGAGTATTTAATAGTCCTTTTTAAAAACTGTAGTAAATGACTTTTATCCATAAACATTTAGTACTTCTACTTTTTCCTAATTTGTAGCTTTAAAATTTAAGATTGATATTCTCTTAGTTTGAGTATAATCAATGAATAAACAAATGGAATAACACTGAAATTACTAAATGAAGAATTAAGATTTACAAAAGCTGATCTCATGACATACTTTTCTATGGGCCAGTACTAATAATGCCTCTGAAAGTGGTCTGTCCAGAATCCAACTTCAATACTGCACATCTAAGAAAAACACAGTTAAATATATTAGCGTTCATCTAACAAAAAAAAAGGGAAAATTACTCTAAAAGGCCATTTTAAAATAAAAGTAATCTGTTTTCTCAGTGTCTTTCAGTTGCTTGCACAATTCAGCTTTTTCATTAGTATTTTCTTTTTCTTGTTTTTCCTCAAATTGCAATGTAAGATGAAGTATAAACAAATTGAGGAATGTTGAAGAATGAATGGATTTTAAAGGCATACAGAGTTTCTGCAGCTTACAAGTTGTACATGCTGCTTGTTGGAAAGCTCACGGGCTTATAAAGAGAGAGATTAATATCTTGTACGTGGTTTACAGAAAGATTCTTTCAGCAGTTTGGTACAAATTATTTACTTGCTTTCTGCTGAAAGATTTCATAGGTTTTTTTCCTCTACGGTCACTTAAAAATGTAAATAGAACACTTATTGTAACTGAAGATGAATATGTTCTTCTTCGAGTGATTGCACATGTCCATTCCACTTTAGGTGTTTGTGCACTCCACTGGCACAATTTCCAGAGAGTTTTCCCTTAGCAGTATCCATCAGGGCCACATGAGTGCCCTCTGCTGCCTCACGCACCATGCTCAGGCATAAATGGCTGAGCCACCCTTACCTCCCTCAGTTCCTTCCTACCACCCATGATGGTTTTTGGAGCTCCCTCTCTTTGCTTCTGCAAGTCTTTAGGCAAATCCTGTGAATAGTGGCCTTTGTATAGTTAGTTTGTAAATAATTTTTTTCAAGTTGTTGTTTTGTGTGGTTCTGGCACCCGGTCTGGGTACTGTCCTCGGTACCAAAGATATGCTGCACTCTCCGGGTTTCAAGCCCTGGCACTCTTGTGATAAGGCAGTGCCTAATAGTGACCCTCATCCCAGCTGTGAGCAACAAGTGTAAGGACTTTAAGCCTCCATTCTAAAAAGGATAGGACAACCAGACTAAAGTATCTGTTCCTCAAATGGGTGCTGTGTCTTTCGTCAGAGCTGTCTACCTCACTCCATCTACAAAGTGCCTCAGCATTGACCAGTAGTGCACTTCCAGCACTACTGGTGCTGAGAGGCAGATCGGCATCACCAGTACTGAGGAAGAGGTATGGAAATTGGACTGGGTTCTGGGACTGTCAAAAGAGGTCAAGCTCTTCTAAAGACTCAGGGGTGCATTCAAGGCAAAGGCACTCCCTAGAGCACACCTCTAAACAGTGGAGTTCATTGACTCTGGAGCCCAGTACAGGCATGTCGAGACTGGTCCCTGAATCACCTTCGTCAGCATCTCCTCACAGCATGGAACCACAGAGCGTCTTCCTAGTGTGGTCTACTCCTGAGACATTTGAGGTTGCAAGAGTTGCTGAACCTCTCAGTCCTGCTGGCACCTGCAATTCAAGTGACTCACCTGTCATGGGCTTCCAAGGTACAATCGTAAGCGCCTTCACCTCTGCACTGGGCAGTTCCATCCATTCAGCCGTCAGGATACTGGTTAAAGTGGAACTGTCTAGGGCAAAGCCACAGATGACCTCCCTGACTCCCCTTTCTTCAGAGTCTGAACCTTCTTCACCAATACCAATGGGCATGGCACTGCCATGGTCACAAAAGGAGGCGGCTGCTTTATCAAACTCTGAAATGGGATCCTATGTGTCCCAGCCTAGCCAGTTCCATTATCACTAGTCTGTTACCTGCCTGCCCTGGTTTCAGCCTTTGTTACAACAAGGGGCCTTTAGAAGGAATCCTTGGGCTATATCAGTGGCCCTTCTGGAGCCCATGGAGCTCCCCCGTTATTCAGGAACATCCCTGCAGCCACCTCAGCAAGCTCCATCTACTGGTTGTCAAGAGCATATACAGCACAAGCACCCTAGCATTGGTAGCAAGCCTGGCACAGAACAGATTTGGGATCTCTCTCATGACCAGCTAGAAAAGGAGCAGGAACTGGACCATCCCCCATACTGTTGGCATCCTCTTCCTCATCTCCTGATAAGGTAATTGTGGCGGAGCCTATTTCTCTGCTTCCTGAGGATTTTAAGACCCATCAGAAATTGTTCAGGGGGATGGCTATGGCCCTAGACATCCACTGGAGGAGGTCCAGGAGAAAAATCACACAAGCTGGTGGACATTTTGACATCTTCATTTCCAACCAGAATAGCGCTCCCTATAAATGAGGCTATCTTAGATCCTCTGGCAGAGCCCAGCTTCCCTGCCTCCAACTACAAAAAGAGTGGACAGGAGGTACTATGTCCTCTCACAGGAGTTCAAGCACCTGTATAATTATCCCCCTCCAGGCTCCCTTGTAGTGGCAGCAGCCAATGAAAAATAGAGACAGGACACCAGTCGTGAACCCCCCAAAAAAGAGGACAATAAACTGGACTTACTTGGGAGGAAGCTTTATTCCACAAGTGGTTTACAGCTTCATATTGCAAGCCAGCAAGATTGCTGTGGTGGTACAATTTCACCCTGTGGGATGCAGTTTCAAAGTCTCAAGACAAGCTCCCAGATAAGGTGAAACAGGAGTTCCAATCTTTGATAGAGGAGGGTAAGTTGGTCACCAGAACAGCTCTGCAGGTAAGTCTCAGTGCAGCAGATTTTGCAGCTGACAGCATGGCCTCTGCAATAATGATGAGGCACTCATCCTGGTTAAGCTCTTCCCTGCAGAGGTGCAATGGACAATCTAGGTTTTGCCTTTTGAAAGATTGACAAGACTCTGCATGGTCTCAAAGACTCTAGAGCAACCCTGAAATCCCTGGACATTTACAGCCTAGCAGTCAAGTGGAAGGTGTTCCATCCTCAACAGTCCCAACGTTTTCAGGGGTTTGTCCCTCTAGCCCAACGCTTCGGCAGCCACAAATTCATCAAGGCAGGTGGCATCTTCCAAGAGCTCATTTTAATGGACAGGTTGAGAGCAGTCTAACAGTTCTAAAAGTGCTATCTTTTCCAGTTTTTGAAAACCACCTTCACCACTTCTGTCATGTTTGGACTCTCATCACAACAGATCGATGGGTTCTAAGCATAGTGGGAGTATGATATATGCTCTAATTTATTTTTGCCCCCATCTTGCTTCACCATCCCTCTTCAGGGATCACCCTCTCACGAGACAGTGTTACTGCAAGATATACAATCGCTTCTCGTAGGAGCTATAGGGGATGTCCCTCCCTTTTTCAGAGAAAAGGGGATTTACTCCTGATACTTCCTGGTCCCAAAGCCAAAAGGTGGTCTCAGGCCTATTTTAGATCTCAGGCAGTTAAACAAGTTCTTAAAAAAATCAAAATTCCAGATGTTCACTCTAGCTTCCATAATCCCTTCTGTAGAGCTGGGGGACTGGTATGATGCTCTCAATTTAAAGGATGCCTACTTTCATGTGATATTTCATCAGTGCCACAGAAAATTTCTGAGATTCACTATCAGCGGTTGCCATCATCAGTGCACAATGCTCCCCTTTGGTCTCTCAACTGCCCCATGTTTTTATGGCAGTAGTATCAGCTTTCCTTTAGATATCAGGGGTCCATGTTTTCCCTTACTTGCACAAATGGCTGATAAGAGGTCAATCCAGGTCATAGATGGTGTCCAACATCAGCATGAGCATAATCCAATCTACCTTCGATGCACTCAGCCTGCTGATCAACTCAGACAAGTCAATCCTGTCTCCATTACAGAAAATGGAATACATTGGAGCAATCCTGGACTTGACAGTAGCCAGGTCGTACTACCACTAGCAAGGTTTCAGACAGTGCAAAGCCTCATTCAGGTTTTAAAGGATTATCCTCTCACCATGGTAAGAGACTGTTTAAGGTTGGTGGGGCAGGTAGCAGCATGCACTTATGTGGTCCAGTACACCAGACTGCATCTCAGGCTCATTCAAGGCTGATTGGCACAATTGTATTCTCCAAAAAGGCACCACATAGACATATTACCATACGTACTAAGTAATATTTTATCTTTTCTAGATTGAAGGATAGACCCAACCAATATCTGCAAGGGATTTCCTTTTGCCCCACCTCAACAATCTCTGATCTTAGTCACGGATGCCTTGGACCTGGGTTGGGAGGCTCACCTGGGACACCTGAAGACACAAGGTCTCTTGTGTCCCCAAATCTCAGACTACACATAGCCTACAATTCCTTGATGTTTATCTGATTAGCTTGCATGATGTTCCTTCCTTGCATCAGGGGAAGGGGCATATTGGTGCTGATCGACAATATGACCACCATGTTTTTATATAAAAAAGTCGGAGAAAACCTGGTCCTCGCTACTTCATTGGGAAGCAATACTAATCTGGGATTGCTGGCTGCGTTGACAACTCTATATTTCTGAGCAGACTACCTCCCAGGGGTTCAGAATATGCTGGCAGATCATCTGAGGATATTGTTTATCTATCACCACAAGTGGTCCCTTCGTCCACACATAGCAAAGTCATTTTTCCATCTCTGGGGAGCTTCCCAAGTTGCTCTGTTTGCAACAAAGGACAACACAAAATGTAACCATTCTGCTCCAGAGCAGGACAGAGCCTTGGTTCATTGGCAGATGCTTTTCTACTGCCGTTGTCAGAGGGTCTCCTGTACACTTTTCCCCCATCTCTCTTCTGGCCAAAGTGCAATGCTAGGTCAAACAGGGCAAGGCCTGACTTATATTGATCACCCTGGCGTGGCTCTGTCAACACTGATTCTTCTTCGAGTAGTGTCCCTGTGAGTGCTCCACTATAGGTGTGTCTGCTCCCCTGCGCTGCTGATCGGAGAACTTCAGTAGCATTGTCTCCTCATGCTGTGATCATGGGCGCTAACCCTCCTCAGTTCCTCGTCAACCACCCCCAGCTAGAGACGACACCATTAGCAGTCCGTTAAGGCTATTGTTCTCCTCTTTTCATTTGCAGTATTCCCCAGTATAGTTCTAGTTGTAATTCTGATTGCTATTTTTCTATTCTTTCTACCTTTAAAATTTTTTTCTTCTTTTAGTCTTTTTCCCCATTGGGGAAAAAGGCTCTTTGGGCTTTAAGAAGTGCTACACCTACAATGAGGCGATCCCGGATCCACACTCATCCACAATGCTCACTTTATATTTATTTTTATTACAAATATTTGTGCTGTAAAAAACAAAATAAATAGTATTTTTCAGTTCACTTCATACAAGTACTGTAATGCAATCTCTTTATCATGAAAGTTGAACTTATAAATGTAGAATTATGTACAAAAAATACAACAATGTAAAACTTTAGAGCTTACAAGTCCACTCAGTCCTACTTCTTATTCAGCCAATTACTAAGACAAACAGGTTTGTTTACATTTATGGGAGATAATGCTGCCCGCTTCTTATTTACAATGTCACCTGAAAGTGAGAACAGCCGTTTGCATGGTACTTTTGTAGCCTGAATTGCAAGGTATTTACGTGCGAGATATGATAAACATTCATATGCCCCTTCATGCTTCGGCCACCATTCCAGAGGACATGCTTTCATACTGATGACGCTTGTTTAAAAAATGTGTGTTAATTAAATTTTGACTGAACTCCTTGGGGGAGAATAGTATGTCTCCTGCTCCGTTTCACACGCATTCTGCCATGTATTCATATTATAATGGTCTTGGATGATGACCCAGCACATGTTGTTCATTTTAAGTACACTTTCACGCAGATTTGACAAAACACAAAGAAGGTACCAATGTAAAATTTCTAAAGATAGCTACACTCGATGCAAAGTTTAAGAATCTGAAGTGCCTTCCAAAATCTGAGAAGGACGAGGTGTGGAGCATGCTTTCAGAAGTCTTAAAAGAGCAACACTCTGATGTGGAAACTACAGAACCCAAACTACAGAACCTGTTCTCACTTTCAGGTGACATTGTAAATAAGAAGCGGGCAGCATTATCTCCCATAAATGTAAACAAACTTATTTGTCTTAGTGATTGGCTGAATAAGAAGTAGGACTGAGTGGACTTGTAAGCTCTAAAGTTTTACATTGTTTTGTTTTTGAGTGCAGTTATGTAAGAAAAAATATCTACATTTGTAAGTCGCACTTTCACGATAAAGAGATTGCATTACGTTATTTGTACAAGGTGAATATACTGTTTCTTTTGTTTATCATTTTTACAGTCCAAATATTTGTAATAAAAATAATAATATAAAGTGAGCCCTGTACACTTTTGTATTCTGTTTTGTAATTTAAATCAATATATTTGAAAATGTAGAAAAACATCCAAAAATATTTAATAAATTTCAGTTGGTATTCTATTGTTTAACTGTGATTATTTTTTTGAGTTTTTAATCGCGTGAGTTAACTGCGATTAATTGACAGCCCTAGTTTAAATGTGTAATTTACAGTGTGTATATTTTGTGTATTAATGCATATGTAGTTGGATTTACAAACTGTGTGTGTTTGTGTGTGTACGCATGTTAAAAGAGAGAGTGTGAGTACACAAATATATATCAGTTGGTGACAAAGGACTGACTCTGTTCACCAGGCTCATGCAAGGAGTCTAATGAAGAAGGATTTAGTCCAAACTATTGAGGAAAAATTGCATCGTTAGCCCTTTATTTCAACAATTAAGTTAAAATAATAGGACTTATTAAGAGTAATTATAAACCAGCTCTGGTGGTACAGTATACGTATTGGAAAGAAAAAAATAACAAAGAACACTACCATGTAGAAAGTTTAAATTATGCAGATAATACAGTTTTTATAGCTGTTTTGTATTGCTTCCATGTTTTTATGGTGTTCCAACAATATAGATAATTCAAAAATGCTAATGGACAATAAACTTAATCTTAAACCTTCTTGATAAATAGCCAATGCATTTGGCCTGTAAATGAACCTGGTGGGTAATGGGAATAAATTGAATGGGAATGTCTGACCAAAGTAGTGTCTGACATTCCTTTCCATCATACCAAGCAAACCTTTTTTCACCTCTTCTTTTAAGTTTTCATGGGAAAGTGCATTATTGCTTCAATGCTGATGGAATGAAACCTTTTGGTTTTACTAATGGGCTAGCAGTGTGTTAGCCTCCATTGTTCTGACACATTAATTTAGTTTTCATGCATACAAGTTTTTTTAAGGGCTAGTTTTGCACTAGAAGCACTATAGTGGCGCAGCTGCACCAATACAGATGTGCCACTGTAGTGAATCTGGTGAAGATGCGACAAAGGGTCCTGTGGCACCTTATAGACTAACAGAGGTATTGAAGCATAAGCTTTCGTGGGTCAATACCCACTTCTTCGGATGCAAGCAGTGGAAATGTCCAGAGGCAGATATAAATGTGCAGGGAAGATTCAGGCTAGAGATAACGAGGTAAGCTAATCAGGGAGGGTGAGGCCCTCTTCTAGCAGTTGAGGTGTGAACACCAAGGGAGGAGAAACTGCTTTTGTAGTTGGCTAGCCATTCATAGTCTTTGTTTAGTCCTGAGCTGATGGTGTCAAATTTGCAAATGAACTGAAGCTCTGCAGTTTCTCTTTGGAGTCTGGTCCTGAAGTTTTTTTGCTGCAGGATGGCTACCTTTAAATCTTCTATTGTGTGTCCAGGGAGGTTGAAGTGTTCTCCTACAGGCTTTTGTATATTGCCGTTCCTTATATCTGATTTGTGTCCATTTATCCTTTTGTGTAAGGACTGTCCAGTTTGACCGATGTACATAGCAGAGGGGCATTGCTGGCATATTATGGCATA
Source organism: Chelydra serpentina (assembly GCA_037349315.1). Classification (NCBI taxonomy): domain Eukaryota; kingdom Metazoa; phylum Chordata; order Testudines; family Chelydridae; genus Chelydra; species Chelydra serpentina. Next base: position 84,774,981 of record JBAIAC010000042.1, on the reverse strand, counting down.
TATAACATTGGTGGATGTGCAGGTGAATGAACCGGTGATGGTGTGGCTGATCTGGTTAGGTCCTGTGATGGTGTTCCTGGTGTAGATATGTGGGCAAAGTTGATACTGGTGAAGATGCTGTATGCTGATGGGAGAGAGCTCTCTTGTCAGCATAATAAAATCACTTCCATGAGAGGTGGTAGCTATGTTGGCAGGAAAAACTCTCCTGCTGACATAGCACTGTCCACACCAGCACTTAGGTTGGCATAACTTACATCACTCAGGGGGGTGGCTTATTCAAACCTCTGAGCGACATAAGTTACACCAATGTAAGTGGTAGTGTGTACAAGCCCTAAGATACTTTCCAAGACAAAATTCTGCTGCTCCTATTCCTGACCGTCATGCCACCATGAAGAGACTGGGACTTTCTAGGTGTAAAGCTTATTCAACAATAACCTTGCTGAATTAGAACTAAGCATTTGTAAATATATATGGTACATATGCCTGCATTTCAGGATACTGGCAGGACATCCCCTCACCACAGGCATCCGTACCTCCTGTTCAGAACCCTTAGTTCCCCCACCCACACATAGACTAAGGGTACATCTATACTTACGCGTTCTGTCGGAGGTGCGGGATCGATCTTCTGGGTTCGATTTATCGCGTCTTGTCTAGACGCGATAAATCGAACCAGGAAGTGCTCCGCCGTCGACGCTGGTAATCCAGCTCGACGAACGGAGTAGGCGGAGTTGACGAAGGAGCCTGCGCGCTGCGTGTGGACCCCGGGTAAGTGCTTTTTCATTCAAACTAAGATAGTTCGACTTCAGCTACGTTATTCACGTAGCTGAAGTTGCGTAGCTTAGTTCGAATTGGGGGGTTAGTGTAGACCAGCCCTAAGTGGCTTGTGCACTATGTTATAATCCAACTCTGGTCCAGCATCTGCAAAATTGGGCCCTTTGTACACACACTGTCCCATCACTAGGCAATGATGCGGGCTTCATCTTGTGACTGTTACTCATATTAAGCCTCCAACTTGTGCACAGCTAAAAAGGATGGTCACCCAAAGAATAGTCTTCTCTAAATGTTCTAGATTAGATTCTCCCTCTGTGGACAATAAGCACTCTCTCAGCTATAGAAAAATAAGTCTTGTCTTGCCCAGCTCACACAGACGTTCCTCAGTTGTTGTGTCTCCCATTTCTGTCCTGACACAATAATCCTGCAGTTGCACTCATTAAATGTGGTAGGGACTTTATGATACTGTTTTCAAGAACTAAGTGGTTCAAGAACATTCTGAAGGCATGTGCTCTCTCTTTATGAGGCCGAAGAAAGGAGGGCTTTTAATACTCTAGTATAATGAATCAAGGCCTGATTGACAGAAATTTACCAAATGGCCCAAGTTGATATTTCCTTGTGGTTTGAGTCCCATTTTACTAGAGGGATTTCTGTCTCCTAAGCAGAAAGTAGATCAGTTAGGGGACGGTGATTTTGGTGCCAACATTCCAGCAGCGGAGCAATCCTTTTACCTGTATGGGACAGGGAGTGAGTTACAACCCATTAGTCTCAGGGCAGAGAAAGACTATACAAAAAACAGTGTTCCAGTTTAGACAAATTGCTATTTAAAGTAACTAACAATCTGGAATTAATAGAAAGTTTGAGAGTAGGTGATGCAACCATTTTGACTAGCAAGTGGAATACAAAATACAGATTTGGAAATAATATATTCAGTAGCAATCAAATTTTTCATAGATGGTGAGCAACTATTTTAAAAAGAATTAGTAGGGTATGTCCTGATTAGAATGCAAAAACCTTGAGCTGTATTAATGCAGTTTCCTCTATAATGAAGTAACTTGTCTCCTTTCATTCTGTGATGTCACAAGAATTAAGGCAATATGGACCTCTGCTTCCTACCCTCTCTCCCAAAAACAAAATAAGTGCTGCTGTCAGTAGATATTTCGGAGTATGTGAACAATTAACTATGCCTCTTCTAGCACTGTAACAACAAAAAGAAGGGGTTGTGTGCCAAATTTCCATATATGCTGTGCTGAAAAGGTAGCTTCAGTACCTAACAAGATAGGTGTTTGAAAATGCTCTGTCTTGCAGTATTGGGTAAGCAGTTTTCCTCCAATATTATTAGAAGTTTTTTCCTATTGGTCAAATACAATGTGATTCTGACTAAGGTCAAGTACTTACTGTCCTAATGCAAGGAAACCATTAATTGAAGTCAATGGAAGTTAAACTTGTGCTCAGTTCAGATCTGACAATATGCATGTATCAAATATTTGCAATTTCCAAGATTCAGAGTGCACACCCATGTGTCTTAAAAATTGGAATCCTGCCCTCAATTATTGCTCTCTGCAACTCTGTTTTAGCCTATTTCTCATTAGTATATAGAAAATTGTAATTTTCTCTTACTTGTTTCCAGTCCAAATTCCTTTGAGCATTTCCACACATTTTCAAAGTCGCATTTCACAAAGTCAATACAGTAGTGTTGCTTCCTTTACTACTTTATCCTCCTGAGTATTCTAATTCTAATAATTGTGTGAACACTACTTTCTAGATCAGGCATGGGCAAACTTTTTGGCCCAAGGGCCACATCGGGGTTGCAAAATTGTATGGAGAGCTGGGTAGGGAAGGCTGGGCCTCCCCAAACAGCCTGGCCCCGCCCCCTATCCAACCCCCACCCATTTCCTGCCCCCCTCAGAACCTCCAACCCATCCAACCCCACTTGCTCCTTGACCGCTCCCTCCAGAGACCCCCCCAACTATCCCCCCGGGACCCCACCCTGTATCTAAGCCCCCCTGCTCCTTGTCCCCTGACCGCCCTCTCCCAAGACCCCCCCACCCTAACTGCTCCCCCCAGGACCCCACCCCCTACCCAATCCCCCCTGCTCCCTGTCCCCTGACTGCCCCAACCCCTATCCACACCCCAGCCCACTGACGGGACTCCCATGCTTATCCAACCCCCGGGCACCCTTAACATGCCGCTCAGAGCAGCGCCAGAGCTAGACATACTTCCCCGCAGGAGCCTGCAGCCCCACCCCCTTACCATGCCTCCCAGGAGCAGCGGGCCAGAGCGCCAGCAGCGCGGCGCACTGAAGCTGCGGGGGAGGGGGGACAGCAGGGGAGGGGAGCTTCCCCAGCCGGGAGCCCAGGGGCGGGCAGGGCGGTCACGCGGGCCGGATGTGGCCCGCGGGCCATAGTTTGCCCACCCCTGTTCTAGATACTTCTTAATCTCCCACTTTATTTATTGCACTTGGCTACTTTTCTAGTATGAGATCCAAAGGAGCCTCAGTTCTGATTTTTTGGGGGTTTAAGGCAGACCCTTTGCATAATTTTAGCATAGTTTTTGTTGTGTAAACAGGCTCTTTGGAGCTGGAGTGGGAGAGCTTCAGCATAATATCAGTACATGAGGATGTCTTTTTCCACTTCAAAGGGCAATTAAGATGAATTGTGTAAATACATTTATGGCATTTGTTTTTCAGTTTTGCAAATATTTTTAAATGGATCAGTTTTAAATGAATTTTTGATCTTTTTCAGTTTTTCATACAACAGAATTTGGAATAGTAACTGTCATAGGCCCATAGGCTCCTGACATGGAAGGAGGGCAGAAAGCTAATTAAAATACAGCTGTTCTCTAAGACCCATGTAGTCTGCATTCTTTCCCTCCTCTGGTCTGTGGAAGCAGTTAGGGAGCAGACCACCCCTTCCTAGCCATAGTAGCATGGCAGACCTACCATTGGCTGCCGGCTCACTACTGTGCTTCAAGACAACAATAAAGGGAGATTACAAAGTGTGCAATTGGAATGAATATTGTCAGAAGCAGCATTAACTTTCTATGATTTCTTAATGCAGGTCTTCAGCTGTTCTTGTGTGGGGGAGAATACCAATTAATGCAGATAATGGGCCATGCAGATCTTTTGCAGTGGGAGGAAAGTGGCTAAGGGAGGCATGAAAAGGGCATTCACTGCCTGTATCTGCTTTTTCTCTTACTCCCATAACTGCACCATGATTTCTTTGTAGGTTTGCTCTCCTCTGTGCATACAGACCTTAATTATTACTCACTAATAATACCTTACAACCTTGCACTTTATTTTATAGCGGCAGTAGTTATGCCACAGTTAAGATTAAAGCTACCTTCCCATTAGAAGTTTGACTTTCTGTCCACCCTCAGCTTCCCAAAAAATAAATAAATTCCCCCTGAAATTTCACAGCCACATCTCATCCCAGGATACTTGGAAGTTTGAGAAAATCAGAAAAAAGTTTTTAATGTGATAAGCCCTAATTCTGAGCTTGGTTCGGTACAGGCAGTAAAGGGTGCTAAGATGTCTTTACATCACCTTTTCAGCCTGGGGATAGCCAGGAATCATTCTGCTCCTCTATGAAAGTTAAAACAGTCCCAACCCATTGCAGCATCCCGGAGCAGCCAGTTTGGTGCGCTCCTGCTCATGTTTTGTAATGAGTAATCTTGTGGTGTATATATATATATATGCCATGTAAACCAGGTGGATGGAGAGTCAGGGATGAAGGACTTTGTCCCATAGAGGAACTGACTGAATGCCTTAGCCATTAATTTCCAATGTTTTAAATGTATTATTTAAGGGTATAAAATTGTCTTTAAGAAAGTGTAATATTTTGGAAATGGGGAAGTGAGAGGAGAGACTCCACTAAAACATACTTTCAAAGTGAACTCTCATTAATGCAAACTAAGGCCCAATCCTGGGAAGATTTAGTCCTGTCATCTAAGTCAGTTGAACTCTATATAAAACAAAACACATGTAAATCTTTCCTGAACTGGGCCCTTCTTGAATATACTTAACTTGAAAAATGGGGCTTTCCTTTTAATTTCCTGGTAATTGTCAGTTTATCTTTCAGGTTTTACATTCAGGAACATTTTCCATGAAATCCCAGCAAACCTCCTTTGAATATGGATATCCTTATCTTTAATTCATTGTGTTGTGAAAAATTAAAAAGCCAAGAAGTGTGAATTAGGGTGTGTTTTTTTTAACTTCCTACATTTTGATCATTCAAATTTTACCCCAAATGCCTGACTTCAAAGTGTTTCTCAGGGTTTTCATTGGTTTGACTCCCATTCTTTTTATTGGAATGTGTGTGGCTAAATCCAAACCTGTTGCGTTGAAATTTTACTCATATTCTCCAGCATTTTTTGTATTGAATTTTTTTTGGACACTAGGTGCTATTCTGCCCTCTACTGAGTCTGTGCAACTCCACTGAAGCGACTGGAGTGGTTAGGACATAACTGAAGGTAGAACATTTGTACCATTCCTTTTATTTTAATGTTTCTTGGGGAAACATGTCAACAGTTTAACAGAACATAGCAATGCTATGTAATAATTTAAGACAGGGAAAGGAAGTGGTGAATAATGTTTCTACTTGTTAAATTCAGGGGAAAATTAGGAGAGCAGAATGTATTTCCCAAAATTACAGTTTGTCCAGGACACTGAGATTAACATCCCTGCTATTAATTAAAAAATATCATAAGATATGTAATGACATATTGTCACTATTAGGTCAATAGACATAACATTTAGATGTTATAAAACCAAACTTTTTCAAAACTTAATTTTTTATCTTCAGCTATTTAGTGTCATAGGTAAGGGTGTATGTTTTTAAATGTTATTAATATTGTAACTCCTGACTGTACCCCTTAAATGTAAATGCAACTCCATATAACTACTAAACCTTTGTGTCAGACAAAGTTAATGTTAATTAATTTATTGTATCTTTGAGAAATCATGCAAATAAGCAGCAAGAGGGACTTTCTTAATATTTCTTAATTATATTTTAAATGCTTTTAAAGACAATAGATGGTACTGCATTAAAGTCAATAAAAATAAATAGTTCTTCACCATGAAATTACAGTTTATTTAAAATTCAAAGATATAATTTATGTTAGACTACATAGGTGCGTTAAATAAATTTGCCACTTGGATACTTACCATGATGTTGACAGACTGGTGTTCCATCAGCAGTGATGACATAAAAATTATAGTTTAGACAAACACTGTCAAGAGAGCCCACTTGGCTGCTGTTACGGTGGCCTGTAATTATGGAGCTTGACTACCCGCTGTCAAAATGTCTTTTTACGCATTTCAGTATCTCTTCTGCTGGCAGGTCGCTTATCTCGCTGTACGGGTGGCCAAGAACAGCAAATCAAAATGACACAATTCAAACAGACCCCAGCACATATTGTCATGGCCACTGAGGCAGAAAGCAATTGGCACTTTTGAAAGAGATGTTTTGCTTTTTTAACAAAAAATATTTTTTATCAACAACTCCTGCTATCACTGGTTTATCTTATAGGTTCAAAACAGAACCTGAAACTGGATGATGCTGTTTTTTTACCCCCAGTCAGTTTCAAGTACCTCTTGAGCTGAATATTTGACCTTTCAAATTGAGACCATGAAAATTAGCAGGAAGCTTTAATAAACTCAGTAGCGTAGCCAGGGGGGGAGCAGGAGGAGCAGCCGCTCCCCCACTGAGCAGAAGCCACGCCTTTTTTGTGCTCCGATGCCTTTTGCTCCTACGCTGCAGCCAGAGCGGAGCAATCTTTTTTGCTTCCGGCGTCTTTTTTTGCTCCCGACGCTTTTTGCTCCTGGCGCCTTTTTTTAGCTCCGCTCCCCCTGTGCTCTAAACCTGGCTACACCACTGAATAAACTCTAAAGTTGTTGGTACTTTTATCTGCTGTAGTAGTGGCATACTATTATAGTTTAATTAGATCTCCTAAATCACTAATCCTGTGCTCAGCCTTGCAGACTTTCTGAATTACGAACATCATGTTGTACTGTCAAATGGGTCCTGCTCAGAGTTTGTTTTATAACTGTTCTGCCTCTAGCTTTTTGCTATTTTCACAGACTACTTTTAACATTTCTGCCATTGTAGATAACAATCCTCACTCTCCTCCAGTGGGGTTGACTTTATCTGGTTGCTGGACCATTGGAAGATTTCACCTGTTTTGCGCTGCATCTAGCTGAAAGCAAAATGGGAGAGAGTGGGCTGATTTTGCATCCTTTTTCATTCAGTTAAGATTTTAAGGCCATTGACAAGTTAAAGGAATATAGTGAAACGAGGCTGTTCCCTAAAAAATTAGGATGCAGCTAATAGGAAGCCACACATGAGCTCTCTGGCTCAGATCTGACTCCAAGTGTAGCTGTCACATTACCTTATCAATAACTTTCAAATAATTTCATAGCTATTTCATGTAAGTTTTAATAGACATGTTTTAAAGCATCATAATAAGGAAACCTAAATGAAGGGAAACAACTCAAATATACTGTTGCTGCTATAATAAGTAGAGCTGTGTGAAAATCCAGTGTTTTGCCTATTCCTTTTCAATTCCCAGTATTAATCCTCAATTACCAATTTTTTTCCCAGTGGTTCATTATCAACACATGAAAAAATGCAAAAGAAACATCTCTTACATACTTCAGTTTACCTTAATAGTGGGATGCTGGCTGCCATTTTTAATCTGATACAACTAATGGAGCTATGGTCTTCCTGTAGTCAGCCATTTCACTATATCTTATTGGTACACTGACTCATCTTATACTCATAAATACAGCCTTGCACTCCTTTGATGGTAGAGGTGGTTAGGGTTTAAGCTACCATAGTACATTCAAATGCAGTACATACTCCTGAAACATGTTCCCCCGCAGATTCTCTTTGCTTTCCGGCCAAAAAATGGTTTATGTGGGAAGCAGAGAAACTGCACCAGTGCTCACTCACCCCTCCCTGGCAGCATGGGCGCGTCTGCTCAGGAAGCTGGCGGAGAGGTAAGTCACCACGGCGGGGGGGAAGGACAGGGTCTTGGGATGCCCAGCCACCCAAGGACCTTATTCCCGGCTGGGCTGGGTGGTGGGAGGGAAGAGGAGGAGGACGACAATGGAGATGGAGTTCCCCCTCCACCTCCCCTGAATGGAGCAGGGGTCAGATCAACCCCAAAAATCCTCCCCTGGCTGCAGGAAGTTCTCCACCATGGGTGTGGCGGGTATTGGAAGGGTGGTCTGGGTGCAGGGGGTGAGGCTTGGTGCCGGGGGGGGGTTCCAGGTGCGTGGCGGGGGAAGGCTCGGCAGGAGGATTTGAGTGCGAGGGGGCGTCCAGATGCACAGGGGTTGGGCGGACGGGGAGCAGCTCCCTGTACAATGATCCCTCCCCCCACTTCCTGGCCCTATCGCTCCTCAGCCATGGGGGGAAGGGTCACTGTACAGGGAGACCCTCCTGAATTGGGAGCCCCCCCACACACCCAAAGCCACACCCTGAGCCTCACTCCTGCATCGGGAGCTCCCCATACCTGGACCCCCACCCCACTGAGGTCCAACCAGCTGCATCCTGACCCCCACTCCTCTAGCACCCAGACCAGTCGCTTGAGCTCTCCACAACCAGACCTCCCATCCCCCCGCTGAGCCCTAACCACCTTCACCTGGACTCCCCTGCAGAGTCCTATTCCCCGTGCACTCAGAACGCCCCCCCACCAGCCCCTCTGCATCTAGATCCCCACACCATGCTGCTCGCACCATTTTAAATTATTTTGACAATTTATTTCAAAATACTTGAAAATGGTGTAGTTATATTGTGTTATTTTGACAACTCAAATATGTAGAATTTTAAAATATTGTGCACAGAATTTTTAGTTTTTTTGGTGCAGAATTTTTAATTTTGCATGCAGACTTCCCTCAGGAGTAATGACAATCCAGTCTGTTTCCCCTGTAAGAAGTGAACTGATTCTTTTTGTCCTTACTTTCTCTCAAAGGGTTTATAATAAAATGTTGCTTACTTCCTTGATGGGGTAAACATGAGGTAAAGTCTGCGTTTGGTGAGCTCCTGAGCATAAAAATCCAATAATCTTGTTAGAATAAGTTTTGAAGGTTTGTAGCAACTGTATGAGCCATACTTGAAGGAAAAGAGGTCATGCCAAAAGTGAAGAAGAAAAAGGAGTTTTGGAAGACTCACTCCACCAGTCAATGTGGTAGCCAACTTCCTTCCTTCTCCTGCTAATGAAAGCTTGTGAGGATGCTACATATGAAAACAAATTGTCTTCGCACAAAATGTCATCTTTGGAAGACAAATATATGAGACTTTATCTACAACTCATGGCGATCAGGGGAGGTCCCGGATGACTGGAAAAAGGCTAATATAGTGCCCATCTTTAAAAAAGGGAAGGAGGATCTGGGGAACTACAGGCCAGTCAGCCTCACCTCAGTCCCTGGAAAAATCATGGAGCAGGTCCTCAAGGAATCAATTTTGAAGCACTTAGAGGAGAGGAAAGTGATCAGGAACAGTCATCATGGATTCACCAAGAGCAAGTCATGCCTGACTAACCTAGTTGCCTTCTATGATGAGATAACTGGCTCTGTGGATGAGGGGAAAGCAGTGGACGTGTTATTCCTTGACTTTAGCAAAGCTTTTGATAGTCTCCCACACTATTCTTGCCAGCAAGTTAAAGAAGTATGGGCTGGATGAATGGACTATAAGATGGATAGAAAGCTGGCTAGATCATCGGGCTCAATGGGTAGTGATCAATGGCTCCATGTCTAGTTGGCAGCTGGTATCAAGCAGAGTGCCCCAAGGATTGGTCCTGGGGTCGGTTTTGTTCAATATCTTCATTAATGATCTGGAGGATGGCATGGACTGCACCCTCAGCAAGTTTGCAGATGACACTAAACTGGGAGGAGTGATAGATAACGCTGGAGGGTAGGGATAGGATACAGAGGGACCTAGACAAATTAGAGGATTGGGCCAAAAAAAATCTGATGAGGTTTATCAAGGACAAGTGCAGAGTCCTGCACTTAGGATGAAAGAATCCCATGCACTGCTACAGACTAGGGACCGAGTGGCTGGGCAGCAGTTCTGCAGAAAAGGACCTCGGGGTTACAGTGGACGAGAAGCTGGATATGAGTCAACAGTGTGCCCTTGTTGCCAAGAACGCTAACTGCATTTTGGGCTGTATAAGTAGGAGCATTGCCAGCAGATCGAGGGACGTGATCATTCCCCTCTATTCGGCATTGGTGAGGTCTCATGTAGAGTACTGTGTCCAGTTTTGGGGCCCACGCTACAAGAAGGATGTGGAAAAATTGGAAAGAGTCCAGCGGAGGGCAACAAAAATGATTAGGGGGCTGGAGCACATGATTTATGAGGAGAGGCTGAGGGAACTGTGATTATTTAGTGTGCAGAAGAGAAGAATGAGGGGGGATTGGATAGCTGCTTTCAACTACCTAAAAGGGGGTTCCAAAGAGGATGGATCTAGACTGTTATCAGTGGTACTAGATGATAGAACAAGGAGTAATGGCCTCAAGTTGCAGTAGGGGAGGTTTTGGTTAGATATTAGAAAAAACGTTTTCACTAGGAGGATGGTGAAGCCCTGGAATGGGTTACCTAGGGAGGTGGTGGAATCTCCTTCCTTAGAGGTTTTTAAGGTCAGGCTTGACAAAGCCCTGGCTGGGATGATCTAGTTGGGGTTGGTCCTGCTTGTGAGCAGGGGGTTGGACTAGATGACCTCCTGAGGTCTCTTCCAACCCTGATATTCTATGATTCTATACAAAACTTAATTCTCTGGGTGGATGTAGCTGGGGAAGCAGTGGCTGATTAGACTGGAAAGCAATGTGCAAAAATAACTCTGACCTTCTTAATGGAAGGAAATAATTTAAAATATTGTTTGTATAATATGGTATATTATTATTACTGACAGGAATATTTTATTTATTTAGTTAGTTACTGTTTATATTGCAGTACCACCCAGAAGTCCCAGTCAGGATTTTGGCCCCGTTGTGCTAAAGGCTGTACCTATGCAAATAAAAGTGTATGGAAAGCCCAATCTGGGCCAAAAATATCTAAATCTTTGGAGTTTCTGCAAGTAGTGAAAAACTTGATCCCACAACTATCCTGGAATAAATTATTACCTTCATGTTGGATTAAATAATATTTCTGTGTTATAAGGATGATATATGCATGTAGTTAAATGCCATTGGATTCTTGCCAGAATATCAACTAGAATGAACAAAATAGGAAATACAATTATGTCTACAATTTCAGATCACAGGCAGAATTTTAGCAGCAACCGGAAATAAAGAAAATGACAATTGAAAGGAACATTTTTAATTTTCCCAGGTGTTAGCCTAGCCAAGCAGTCCAAAAGAAGAGAGCAGGTCAAGGTGAGGAGAGTGTCTCAAAAAGAAAACAGTAAAGCTTAAGGATTCAAATTTGGTTAATGAAATTAAATGATTGAATAAAATGAATTGGACTCTTCTGATAGGAAAAGGCTTGCAGGCATAAAAACTGCAGTTTGATTAAGAGTTCTGCATATAAGACCATAGAAATTAGGAGCACATTTACTAGATATTTGTATCATATTTGTTTTGTTTTGTTGATATGCTTGGCTAGATTTTGCTTTGCTGCTTTTCTCCTCCCTTGCCCCTCAAGTCAAAAATGTAGACATTAAATATAATTGGGAACTGTAGAATGTGAATATCGATCAATGAATTAATACTTTTGTTTCTGAAAAACGTAACGTAACATGAACGGCATCATAGCTTTAAATCTGTAGGAATGCTTTAGTGCCGGATGATTTATTTATTGTGCATATTCATGCTTAGCTCCATATGTACTGAAGTACTGAAAAACAATAAAACTAAAATAAGAACAGTTGCTGCATGCTTCATGTCGTACAGATGCCACCTTTTGAGCCTTTTCAAATGGTTGCTTCTGTCTAAACTGTCTCTGTACCATTAAAAGTCTCAGAATAGATGAAGACTTTTATTTAGGTAATTTACTAATAACCTTCCCTTCCATACCTGGCTCTCATGAATATTATTTGGTAATAAGCTTTCCAGCTGTTTTATCAGAACCTTGGCCAAAACTTTACAATCACAGTTTATTAAAGACAAGTCTATAATTAGCACACTACTCAAGACCTTTTTCAAAATCAAAGATATAAATATTTCATTCACTTGGGATGTAATGAGGAGCATAAGTGCCTAACAGGCTGAATCAAGAATCTTTTTTTTTTTCATTCATGGGGTTAATATATCAACCATTGAGTAAAATTCATTGAATCCTTGACTTTTCCTGTAGTCTCTTCAGGGTTTGTAGTTTAATGATCTTACAGCTCTCTTGTTCTTTAATCATAGGAGTCCATTTTCAGTGCACTATGCAAGAATTCAGCATGACACCCTTTTAATGTTAAACTTGTGAAATGCCTTCTCTGATTCATTTATTTCAGGAGGGACCAAGTTCCAGTTTGGGTATTTTGCTTGCCTAAATTCTGTTTCAGTTATTTGTCACTTTCTCTCTCAAACACAGTAGCAGAATATTTCTAGAGCAGAGTAGATGCTGCATTTCCTTCCAGAGATGGCTGTATTTCAGTGATAAGTGATGTGATGATCTCAGTCAACCATCTTTATAATGCTTTGCAGACTTTCTGGATGAAAAGTACTATATAAACGGAAAGTATTATTAATACTCTCCTATTTAAGTAATACCCAGATAAAATTTTGTAAAGCTGGAGTTTAATTTGAAAGAACCTATAATTAAAAATCTTAAGTGACTACTGTAATTTACTCAAAAAATGCAACTGTTAGTCTGAAAATTCAAAGGTATATTTCTATTAAAATATACAAAATATGGAATTGCATAAAAAGTGTCAGGAATAAACATGAATCCATTTTTAGTTTATAATAATTATTTCAAAAGATAAAAATTTGTATGTAAATTTCAGCAAAAGATCTCCTATAAATTAAAAAAAATCAATTTACTTCTGTTTCCAAAATCAATCTATTATTATCTGAAAGTAATAGCGATAATATTGAAGCCAAAAAAGTGTCTATCCTAAATTTTGGTAGTTGCTGTTTTGAAGGAGTGGTTAGAGGGAAGATATAGGACTTTTTCTCTTCCTAATCTAAGCATTTCTAATATGCCCTTTGGATAACACCACAAATATATTTTTCCCAATCTGAAAATTAGACTTATGCAGTAGATCTCATCAAGGTCTTTTCAAATTAATTTCATTTGAAGTTCCAAGAATTATTAAATAAGACATGGCCACAAAAGAAAAACATTAGATGAATATTTAAAACATGACTAATACCTATCTTTTCTGAGCCCTGTATCTTACAAATGGATTTTCCCAATCACCGCAAATTTTGGTAAAAAAAAGCAGCTGGCCAAATAGCTCTCAGAAATTTGAAATGTTTTTTTAGGATTTTACAATGCGTGGGGAGAAACTGGAGGGACGTCGAAATCTGTTTTATAATAGAAAGTAAGTCTTCACATTAACCATGGATAGGGCTCCGTGACTTCAGCAGCGGCCAGTGTGGCCGACCCCAGCTGACTTTTGAAGCTGGTCCTGGGGGTGGTGGGAGCAGTGGCTGGCCCTTGGACTCCTCCACGGAAGTGGCCAGAGCAGCTGCTGGCCCCCCAGGACTTCCCCCATGGCGGCCACTGGCCCCCTGGGGCTTCCCTCCACAGCAGCAGCCAGAGCAGCCACTGGACCCCTGGGGCTCCCCCCATGGCAGCGACCGGAGCAACTACCAGCCCCCCGGGGCTTCTCCACAGCAGCTGGTGCCACAGGCCCCTCAGGGCTCCTTCTCTCCCCCAGCTGCTGCTGTGGGCCCCCTCGGGGCTCTCCCCCCAGCTGCTGGTGCTGCGGGCGCCGCCCCCCCCCCCCCCCCCCAAGATTCAATCAAGGGTATTTATGGTATAAGTCATGGACAAATCGGCCATGATTTTTTGTTTCTTGCCCGTGACCTGTCCGTGACATTTACTAAAAATACCCATGATTAAATCATAGCCTTAACTGAATAAACTGCTGCTGCCCCATAATTAATCATCTGCTTCTTAGTAGCAACAGTCTTGATTAATGTAGCCTAAAGCAGTCTTACTCATTGTTCTTTGTTGATAGTTTTTTCAGCTGTTTTACACCATCATATTCTGTAAATCTGGTTTCTTGAGTTTTGGATCTACTCTTGTTTGTTGAATGGATAGGAGTTGGGGAGATTATGTGAATCCCTATGTCTTCCTTCTTCCCTCATTCACAGATCTCCATGCAGATTGTGCTGAGACCCCACCTCCCCCACCTCTTCAGAAAGGGGATGATTAGACTCAGGATTTGTTTTGGACATGTTCAGGATCATTAAATGTAGTTTTGACTCAATGTTGTAGCTAAAAATTAGCAAAGGGTCTTGGGCCTGTATCCAGTACTTCAGCGTGTGATGTCCTGTAGATGTACTTATCAGAGATTAAGCTATTATAGGAATCCTTTTCTTATATAAAGGACATTTGCAAAAAGCAGTATTATATATTTCACGATTATTGTTTGTCATCAATAGGCATTCTTTTCATGTACTATGAAAGAGGAGTACTTTAAAGAAAGCAACACCAACTCACACTGCACAGCTGGGAAATGGGTTTAAGAGACTTTGTAAAATTTCAGAATCCATGATGCTTTGAGGTTATTCAATTTTAATCATAGCAAGAAACAGTCAGTTCAATCTGGCTGTAAACTAATTTTTGTATTTAGATGTTAATTCCTGTATTTGTACCGTAGTTTCACTTTGAATCTAGAAAACTGTTAATCTGAATCTCTATATAGCCCATACTACTGATTAATCCAGTATTTTGTGCTTGTTTTTACAAAGCACTGTCAATCTAATTACCTCCTTCTGTTTTACTTCTCTGCTAAGAAATAAAATCACTTAAATGCAGTGAGTTTGTAACTTGCTGCTAATTACTGTGGTTATGACTTCTAGCCTGAACTCAACTGTCCGTTGGGTGTAGTTGAAACTAAGCACCAGCTGCCATGTTGTGATGCCATTGCAAAGACTAAATGTTAAAATAAACCAGGATTTTTAAAAAAAATTAATTGATTTTAAAATTAGATGGAATTTAGGGCAGGGCTGGATTAAAGCACACCAGGGCCCTACACACAACATGATGAGAGGCTTCTTATAGCAGTGGTTCTCAACTGTGGTCCACCGCTTGTTCAGGGAAAGCCCCTGGCGCGCCGGGCTGGTTTGTTTACCTGCTGCATCCGCAGGTTCGGCTGGTCGCGGCTCCAGGCCAATGGCGGCTGCGGGACACAGTGGACAGCCCTGCAACGCGTCCTGCAGCCCCCATTGGCCTGGAGCAGCGAACCGCAGCCAGTGGGAGCCGCAACCAGCTGAACCTGCGGATGCGGCAGGTAAACAAACCGGCCCAGTGTGCCAGGGGCTTTCCCTGAACAAGCAGTGGACCACAGTTGAGAACCACTGCCTTATAGCCTTCTCTGCCCCTGTGCCATGGCTCCCATTCTCTTCCAGAGAAGCAGTGGCCCGGGGCCCGGGTTGTATCCGCATGAGTCAGACCTCCTATACTCTCCTCCTGCCACATACACACTTTTGGAATGGAGTTGGCAGAGTTCCCAAAAACAGTGGGCTGTAGAGTTATCACACCATTGAGAAGTGCATACCTTTTAGAGCTATTGTTTCAGGCTGTCTGCTGACTCAGGCTCACATTCTCATGCTTGATTCACATTTTCAATCTTTTCTTTGCAGGCACGAGGGCTAGAAAATTAGGATGTTGGGATTTTTTTAAAATAAAAGCTGAGATTCTGACTTCATCATGTGACTTCAGGAGCGGGGTCCCTTGGTTTCAGGACTAAAGTGCCTGTGCTTTAATCCATTTTTAGTTTAGGTTGCTCACTAAACACCTACCTACTAAAATTCTAAATTAATTCTAAGTGCAAGTTTACTCTGAGTCTTAAGATATATGCAGTGGTTACTAATTAAATTCTTTATAATGTGAGGATTTTATCCTACTATCTTCACATATTTAGTGCCCAAGCCTGCAATGTTCCGTCATCTGAGTAGTCCGTATTTGCACAATTGACTTCAGTGGGATTACTCGTATGAAGACTTATAAAAATTTAGTCCCTAGGATTCAGTATTTTAGTCTTTCAAGGTAGTGTATACTTCTGGTATGATCCCAGAAATTGATATGAGTATTTTTTGTCACGTGCTGTAAAGTAGATTTATACACCAGTGATATGGTAAAGTTACTAGACTGTTCAGAGCTTGTATCCGCTCAGTTTGAATAAATTACATTCTGGAGACATTTTACTGTTTCAGAAGATTTATAATGCTGTGTTTTATGGCAGTTTCTTCTGCCTGCTCTGAAGCACGTGCCACGGTGTTTTTAAGTGAGCTGTGCATGTTTGACAAGCTAGAATTGTAGCAATTCCCATCAGTGCATGAGCCACAATGTCTCAAGATTTGTTTTTGTTGGCTGGTATCCAGTACCATGCTATAAAATACATTTACTTGACAGAAGAAAGTGGTGAACTGCATTAACTACAAAGTTTTTAAAGGCTGGCTAAACACGTGCAATAAATATTAATAAACGAAAAGGCCACTTACCTTTAACCTTGAATTCTGCTATTAGCTATGTGTGTTTTAGAATTACTGTAGCATTTGAGTAATAACTGATATTGCAACAAATAAGAATTGTTTTTTAAAATAAACAGCTTATTAACGGCCTACATTGACTGTGTTGGTAACTTGTTATAGCAAGTGACAGGGATTATGGAGATGCTAACCTTCAAGCAATTTAACTTTACATCCCTACTAGTTGCTACATGTAAAATGAGCTTTGACCTTTAATATAGTTGTATATTTAACCTTGCATACCTGAGAGAGCATGGAGAGGTGTCCTTTTTTTTTTTTTTTTTTTTAACTATGTCATGTCTGTGTGATGTGTGGGATGAGATTTATATTAGGGACATTTCAGGAGGCTCTATTAACTGCCACTTCATTGAGACTCAGCACTGTGAGACCTGTTTCTCAATAAATAATTGAGAAAAGCCTATATTTATCTTATAGCCAAAAGAAGGTCCAGCTGATTAGGGCTTAACAGATTTATGGTTTTTCAGAATCAGGCATTCCACTTGCATATTAGCCCGTAGCTCATATTTATCATCCAAACAAAATTGTATTGGGAGTAGGCCAGGAATGGGAAGGAAAATTGGGATGGGGCAGGGAGGTATTGGGTGGTTGGAAGGCTTGAAAATTGGCAATAGGGGATATATAGCCATTCACTTATAGGTCACCAAAGTAAGTATACTGACTCCCTGAAATGTCTCCAGTCTCCCAAGTTACAGTATTATATTTCATTTACACTCCCTATTATAATTTAAATTGTTATTCTTCTCTTGTTAAAACTAAAGTGAACACCTGTTCTTCTTCGAGTGCTTGCTCATACGTATTCCAATTAGGTGTGCGCGCGCGGCGTGCACGATCGTCGGAAGATTTTTACCCTAGCAACACTCGGTGGGCCGGCTGGCGCCCCCTGGAGTGGCGCCGTTACGGTGCCTGATATATACCCCAGCCGGCCCAGTGCCCTCTCAGTTCCTTCTTACCGCCCGTGACGGTCGTTGGAACTGTGGAGAGCAGCTCGCTGACCTCCACATCCCTAGCATACTTAGCACTCGCTTATCTTGTAGATAGTTTAAGTACTTCTTAATTAGTTGTTAATAGTTATTCATAGTTCGTTGTGTAGTTAGTGTAAAAAGTAGCGGGAGATAAGGGGCTTCTCCCCTGTCTCCCTCCCGGTACCGGGCCAATGCCTGGCTCTCTGGGATTCAAGCCTTGCTCGGCCTGCCAGAAGCCGATGCCCACAGGAGATCCCCACACCTCCTGTTTGAAGTGCCTCGGGGAGTCCCACCTTCCGGACAAGTGCCGTATTTGTAAAGCGTTTAAGCCGCGGACCAAGAAGGAGCGGGACTTTCGTTTGAAGCAGCTCCTCCTGGAGGCCTTGCTTAGCCCAATGTCGGCCCCGCACCGGAACCCAGTACCGACCCTGGCGGCCTCGTCATCTGCGGCACCGCAACGCCCGAGCTCCGGGAAAGAGCCCAGGCACCGTACGCCTCAGACTGGGACTTCGCAGAGGCGTCGCTCTCTGTCCCCGAGAGCGAAGAAGTCGGGCACCGCACCAGCACCGACTACGGCTCCGCTGCTCACGCAGCCTGTTCCAGACCACGCCAGGCCTGGTATGGCGCCAGCACCGTTGACTCCGGTACCGCAAGGACCGTTGAGCTTGGTGCCAGTGGCTCAGATCCCTGTGCCACCTACTCCGGCCCCGCAGAGGCCGTCGAGTCCGGCGCCACCACCGATACCGGCACCCCAGAGGCCATTGAGTGCAGGACAGGCTTCTCAGGCTCCGGTACCGACGACTCCGGCCCCACAAGGCACGTTGAGCTCGGTAACCGCCAGCTCCCCGGCCTGCACCGTGGTAGAGCTTCCGCTGCCGTCCACTCCGGACACCTTTTCGGCGGCACGGGACCTGATTGCGATGACCAATCCGGCACCGACCCCATCCTCGGTACTGCTGTTGCGGATCGTCGCTTCCCGCGGCAAACCGGCCATGTTCCACCCGGTGCCGCATGCGGAGACCAGCCAGCAGCAGTCAGCGTCTCCTCGGTATCGCTCGCAGTCCCGGCGCCGGTCACCATCCCGGCACCGGTCATACTCGCGGTACCGCTCCAGGTCCCCCTCCAGACGGCGGTATGTCGACTCCCGGTACCGATCCCGGTCCCGTGGCCGGTCACCACGTAGATCTCCAGACGATCGGCATCATTATCGTTCGCCGAGGCGTTCCCGATCCAGGTCTGGATCCCGGTACCGCAGTCACCGCCGGTACCGTTCCAGATCCCGGTACCGATCGAGTTCCCGGTACCGATCTCCGGCACCGCGACATACCATGGCCACGCAGACCACCCTCCATGGCTACTCTGCACCACCTTGGCCTTCTCCCTCCGTCTCCCACTCTTCTAGAACCGGTAGCGACCTGTACGTGGAGGATCGCACGGTGGGTGAGCAGGGCCACCTGCGAGATGCCGGACAGGACCCGTCCCACGACCAGGGACAATGGGCCTTCTGGACCCCGATGGCGTACCATCAGGCCCAAGGGGTCCCATCTAGAGCCTCCCTCTCGGCTCAATCCAAGCGTAGAGCACCGGAGGCTATGGTATTCCGGCCTCCACCAGACGTCTCGGAATCGGTCGCGGCCCCAGACTTGGAGGCCCCAACCCTGGACCCCTCAGCGGCCCCCCCTGAGGACCCGCTCGCTCAAGGTCTGTCATCCTCCTCCTCCCCTGACGAGGCAGTGGCAGGAGCATCATCTTCCGGCCCGCCTCCTATCGATCTCCGGGACCATCAAGACCTGCTTCGCAGATTGGCCCTTAACATGGATCTGCAGATAGAGGAGGTTCCAGAACTGGAGGACCCGGTGGTGGACATTTTGACAACTGACGCCCCCACCAGGGTAGCCCTGCCATTCGTCCGCACAATACTGGCCAACGCCACATCTATCTGGCAGTCCCCAGCCTCGATACCCCCCACTGCCAGGGGTGTAGAGAGGAAGTATATGGCACCTCCAAGAGATTTCCAGTATCTCTACACTCACCCCCCTCCGTGCTCACTGGTGGTTCAATCGGTCAACGAGAGGGAGAGGAATGGCCAACAGGCCCCCGCCCCAAAGTCTAAGGACGCCAAGCGCCTAGACTTATTTGGGAGAAAGATTTACTCAGGGGGGGGCCTACAGCTCCGGGCTGCGAACCAGCAGGCACTCCTGAGCCGCTACGGCTATAACACCTGGGTCTCCATGGAGAAATTTAAAGAACTTATGCCTCCGGAGTCCAGGCAGAAGTACAAAGCTTTTGTCGAGGAGGGCAAGAAGCTGGCCAGGACGTCGCTGCGAGCCCCTCTCGACATCGCCGACTCGGCCGCCAGAACTATCGCCTCGGGAGTCGCCATGCGGCATATCTCCTGGCTACAATCCTCCACCCTCCCCGCGGAGGTCCAGCACACGATCCAGGACCTACTGTTTGAAGGTCAGGGTCTGTTCTCTGAGAAAACTGACCCAAAGCTGCAGACCCTCAAAGATGGTCGAACCATCATCCGCACGCTGGGGACGCATACCCCAGCGACGCAGCGCAGACCCTTCCGGCCCTTCGGACAACGTCCCTACTTCCCACCTGCACCACGACAGGACTTCTACAGGAGGCCGCGTGGTCGAGGGGGCAGGAGACAACAACCCGGTCGTCAGACCGGCCAGCGACAGGGCCCCCACAAACCATCGTCGGGGCCCAAACAAAATTTTTGAAGGGACGCTCGAGGCCGGAGTACCAGTTTTAGTCAATCCTGTCCCCCTGTTCCTGGACCGCCTTTCCCTTTTCTCCCCGGCGTGGTCAGAAATCACCACGGACCGCTGGGTCATACGCACGGTGCAAAAGGGATACCATTTGCAGTTTGTCTCCCCACCTCCATCCCATCCTCCCTCCCTGTCCCTCTTCAGGGACCCTTCTCATGAGCAACTCCTCATTCAGGAGGTGCAAGAGCTCCTCTCCGCAGGAGCGGTAGAGGAGGTTCCGAGGGAGCTCAGGGGCAAGGGTTTCTACTCCCGTTATTTCCTAATCCCCAAGGCGAAGGGGGGGCTACGTCCTATTCTGGACTTGCGGGGACTCAACAAATTTATGGTAAAGTTGAAGTTCCGTATGCTCTGCCTGGGCACTATTATCCCCTCTATGGATCAGGGAGACTGGTACGCCGCCCTCGACATGAAGGACGCGTATTTCCATATTGCAATTTACCCACCTCACAGGCGCTTCCTCCGCTTCGTGGTGGGCCAGAGACACTTCCAGTTTACGGTCCTGCCCTTCGGCCTCTCAACGGCACCGAGGGTTTTTACGAAGTGTATGGCAGTGGTAGCAGCCGCCCTCCGGCGTCAAAGAGTTCAGGTGTTCCCCTACCTCGACGACTGGCTTATCTGCGGCCACTCCAGCAGCCAAGTCCAGTCTCATATTCGCACGGCCATGGGCATGTTCAGGTGGCTCGGCCTCCTCCTGAACGTAGAAAAGTCCACTTTGGTGCCAACACAGAGGTTAGACTTTATAGGGGCAGTACTGGACTCCACTCTCGCCCGGGCTTTTCTTCCAGAGGCTCGCTTTCTGACTCTTACAACTACCATACGCAGCCTTCAGGCCGTCCCAACGTCAACGGCCCGCTGTTGCCTCAGCCTCCTTGGTCATATGGCATCCTGCACCTTCGTGACAGCTCACGCCAGGCTGCGCCTCCGGCCCCTCCAGGCATGGCTCGCCTCAGCATACCGGCCGCGCAGGGACAGCCTGGACATAATTCTGACGGTCCCAGCACAGGTCCTAGCCTCCCTCAACTGGTGGCTGGACCCCAGGAAGGTGATGTCAGGTGTTCCATTTCATCCACCTCAGCCATCCCTAGCCTTAACCATGGATGCTTCATCCCTCGGCTGGGGAGCTCATTTACAGAACCTCCAAACGCAGGGCCTGTGGTCAGAGCAGGAGCTGACTCTGCACATCAATGTCAGAGAACTGCGAGCGGTACGTCTTGCCTGCCAAGCCATCGCTCAACATTTACAGAGCCGCTGTGTCACCATCCTTACACACAACACGACGGCCATGCATTACATCAACAGACAGGGAGGGGCACGCTCCCTCCCCCTCTGCCGAGAAGCGATTCATCTCTGGGACTTTTGCATAGCCCACTCCATTCACCTGGTAGCCTCCTTTCTCCCAGGGGTCCAGAACACCTTGGCGGACCGACTGAGCAGGTCCTTCCAGACTCACGAGTGGTCCATTCAACCGGACGTCATCCACTCTGTCTTCCGGAAGTGGGGATTTCCCCACATAGATCTATTCGCGACTCGCGAGAACCGGAAATGCCACGTGTTCTGCTCACTCCAGGGTCGCTCCCCAGGCTCCCTGACAGACGCTTTTCTTCATCCTTGGACGGACCACCTGTCCTATGCCTTCCCGCCAGTTCCACTGGTCCACAGAGTCCTGCTCAAGTTGCGCAGGGACAAGGCCCGCTTAATCCTGATCGCTCCGGCGTGGCCCAGGCAGCACTGGTACACCACTCTCCTGGAGCTCTTCGTGGCCGCCCCAATCACTCTACCATTTTGGCCGGACCTGATTACGCAGCAGCACGGCAGGCTCCATCATCCCGACCTGCACTCTCTTCATCTCACAGCGTGGCTGCTGCATGGCTGAACCCGTCTGAGCTACGTTGTTCCAGCCCGGTCCAACAGGTTCTGCTGAGCAGTAGGAAGCCTTCCACCAGGTCCACCTACTCAGCTAAGTGGAAACAATTTTCCCTTTGGTGCGGCCCTCGGGGTCTTAACCCCTTGCAGGTGCCGATACACACCATTCTAGACTACCTCCTCTCTCTAAAGGAGCAGGGTCTGGCCCTCTCGTCGCTAAAAGTCCACCTCGCGGCGATCTCGGCCTTTCACCATGGTGACGGGGGGTTTTCGATCTTTTCCAACCCCATGGTTAGCAGGTTCCTCGGGGTTGGAATGGCTACACCCATTGGTGCGCCGCCCGGTCCCCACCTGGGACCTCAACCTCGTCATCACCAGGCTCATGGGGGCCCCATTCGAGCCTATGGCCACTTGCTCGCTGCTGTACCTCTCCTGGAAAACGGCCTTCCTTGTAGCCATTACCTCGGCGAGGCGCGTCTCTGAGCTCAGAGCGCTTACTTCGGAACCCCCTTACACAGTGTTCCACAAGGACAAGGTACAGCTGCGACCACGCCCGGCCTTCCTACCCAAGGTAGTGTCGGCCTTCCATATTAACCAAGACATTTTTCTACCGGTCTTCTATCCAAAGCCCCATGTCTCTAGGAAGGAGCAGCAACTCCATTCCTTGGACGTCCGTAGGGCCCTCGCCTTCTACATCGAGCGAACGAAGCCCTTTCGGAGAACGACTCAGCTGTTCGTCGCCGTGGCGGACCGGATGAAAGGCCTCCCGGTCTCTTCCCAACGCATCTCGTCATGGATCACGTCATGCATCCGGACATGTTATGACTTGGCAGGTGTCTCCACCATGCACCCTACTGCCCACTCCACCCGAGCTCAGGCCTCGTCCTCCGCCTTCTTGGCACACATACCAATTCAAGAGATTTGTAGGGCAGCGACTTGGTCATTGGTGCACACCTTCGCCTCTCATTATGCCATAGTACAACATTCTAGGGAGGACGCCGCTTTTGGTTCGGCGGTCCTACACTCCGTAGTATCACAATCCGACCCCACCTCCTAGGAATGGCTTGGGAGTCACCTAATTGGAATACATATGAGCAAGCACTCGAAGAAGAAAAGACGGTTACTCACCGTGGTAACTGTTGTTCTTCGAGATGTGTTGCTCATATCTATTCCAAACCCGCCCTCCATCCCCACTGTCGGAATAGCCGGCAAGAAGGAACTGAGAGGGCGCTGGGCCGGCTAGGGTATATATCAGGCACCGTAACGGCGCCACTCCAGGGGGCGCCAGCCAGCCCACCGAGTGTTGCTAGGGTAAAAATCTTCCGACGATCGTGCACACCACACACGCACACCTAATTGGAATAGATATGAGCAACACATCTCGAAGAACAACAGTTACCACGGTGAGTAACCGTCTTTTCTGTTGCTTGTATAAAATATATTATGCAAAAGCACTCTTTGTCACGCCCCTATCTCAATATCAAATATAATTTAATAAACAAATGATTAGTCCAGGTTGAAACATTCTCTTGGGCAAGGTGGAACAGTAGGCTTGGGAAGGAGGTTATGAAAGATGATTGAGTACATTTCAATGAAATAATAACATGAGCATGAATCCTTTTAGCTCTAGATACATTTATTACATAGTTAATACAAGTGCTGTCAACATTATAACCTTCAGTCTTAGAGTGTATTTATCCCTTTATAAGGTAGTTATCTCTCAAACAATAAGCACTCTCCAATTATCTAAATACATAGAGTCTATTGTTTAGGTGAACAGTAAGATTTGTTGTCCCTCATGGTAAATAGCGGTCTTTGCTTTATTTACCTCCTCAGTCAATCATCTTGACCAGTCAAAGAGATTTTTCATTTTGGTTTTGTAATTCAAACTGAAATCTAGTTTTCATAGTTTCATAGATTATAAAGCCAAAAGGAACTGTTGTGATTATTTAGACTGACCTTCTGAATAACACAGGCCATAGGATTTCCCTGAATTAATTTCTGTTAGAACTAGAGCATATCTGGTGATATGTCATATGGATGAATATGTTGTGTGTGTAAAACAACAAGCTACTAAGGCCTTGACAGTCTAAAATCAGTTTGTGTACTGATCAAAAGAGGGGTGGCGGTATCATCCCAGGAGTACAGGCTGAGGCATTGACTACAGGCAGAGACTGAAATTGGATTATTTCTTTAGGACATCCTGGGGAAAGAAGAAATCACAATGAAAACCGACTGTTTTTAAGTTGTTGCAGAGTCAACGAGTGAGAGAGCAGCATTGCGTGTGAAAGTTTTAGTTCTATAGGGAAGAAAGACTATATAAAGTAAGACTCAGAGGAAAAGAGCTTAATTAATTACTTTAAAAAACCCTCACAAAGTTGTATGCTAAATCTAATTTCAAGAGCTAAATGGTTTGAGACACAAAAACACTGATCTAATATCAATATGTAATTTTATTTCAGAGTGTTGTGCGTTGTCTTTGGCATCCCAAGCTAAACCAGATCATGGTTGGTACAGGAAATGGATTGGCTAAAGTATACTATGATCCAATCAAAAGCCAGAGGTATTTAATAATTACATTATCATTAAAACCATGGTTTTTTTTCTCAACTGGAGACTGACCATATTAAAAGGTGAGGAAATTAGTTTATGATCATTTGTGAGGCAGAGAGTCAAAAATAGTAGCTTATGATTTTCAGAAGCAGTGCATTTTCCATTGAGCCTTTGATTCCGCTGTATACTTGGATATTAAAATGTGGAACTTATCTGAGGTTTTGAATACTTTCCATGGGTAGGTCTATACTTACGCGTCGCGTCGAACGCGTCGGATCGATGTTCTGGGTTCGATTTATCGCGTCTTGTCAAGACGCGATAAATCGAACCAGGAAGTGCTCCGTCGTCGACGCTGGTACTCCAGCTCGACGAACGGAGTAGGCGGAGTCGACGGGGGAGCCTGCGCGCCGCGTGTGGACCCCGGGTAAGTGCTTTTTCATTCGAACTAAGGTACTTCGACTTCAGCTACGTTATTCACGTAGCTGAAGTTGCGTACCTTAGTTCGATAGAGGGGGGTAGTGTAGACCTAGCCCATGAGGTTCCATCAGTATACTATGTGGAAACTGCATTAGGAATGCCCAACTAGCATATCCCTCACAGTCCCCAAAGACTGCTGAAGTGGTGTTTGTAAAAAGACTGTTTAATGTAGTCATGTACTTTTTTTCTGAAGTAGCATTTTGTTTAGGAGTCCAACTCTTAGTTTGAATTTCAGTAGTCTGTGCAGTTATGTTGAAAACCCTAATTTGAGAAGAGGTGAGGAATGGAATGAGAGAATTTCCCATCTGTTTCACTTTCTTTGCTGCCCATGGCCAGTGACTACATACTTAAGGGATGAAAAGGCAGAAGCAATTAATGGAAAGGGAAGCTAGCAGTTGAGAGTGGCAGGATGAATTTAAAGACGCTGCCTTGTTTGAAATTTAACGTCCTCATCTCATAGTTTTTCCGCCAGTCCAGCACACTTTCTCCCTGCTGGCAGATGGAGAGAGCGCAACTGATTTTCTGATTATCCTTTCCCTCCTGTATGTACAAAGATTTGTTCATTTGCATGCTCAGATGTTTCTCTTTCAAGCAGCCAAAGGAGTATTATACTCTAAATTTCAAGCTGTATTTCATATTGGATGCTGATTGTAACCTGAATGCTTGATTATGGGAACAAGCTCAGGTTCCCAAGATTTCTGGGACCAAGTTTAATTTTTTCTTTCTGTGTATATTTTTGAAGGCTTTGTAGTGATTTGACATCAGAGCCTGGGTTCCTGCTCCTACATAAACAAATTCTTGTACGTTCTCTTCTCTACATGCATGGGAGACATTCTGTAATGGAGGAACCTTGCCTCTAAATTCAAAAGATGCTCACAGTTCAGAGCTGTCTTAATGTAACTAGGTAATCATGTAAAATGAAGGAGGATTCCACCCCTGAAGTCTGAATGGAAGAGGTGCACTCTTGTCTGTGATAGTTTCCTGGTTTCATTTTTTCCTTTTCCTTCACAGATCTATATAAGATCTTCCTTCCTTCTTTATCTATATAAAGAGAGAGAGAGCACACCCGTTTAAGTCAGTTACAATTTAAGTTACTTCCAACAAGACCTATGCTAGCTTTGCCCCATAGTTCTGTCAGGGTATCTCCATTTAGACCGCCAATACTCTGCTGCTTAAGAGAGGATAATTGGGCTGAATAGTTGCAAACTGTGTGGTGTTTTTTGGGCTGTGGACAAGCAAAGTATAAGATGAAACTACCACATTCATTTCCACCTCTGACTTTAAGCCACATTATAACAAATTAATCAACTTCTCTAGCCTCCCTTACATGCATACACACAAATGTATTCATACATTTGTAAAAGTACTATTCAACCTGGCAGGAATTTTATCTTGAACAAACACTTTCTACTTCTATTATAAAGAAATAAATTAAGCCACTTTATTTTTTATCCTAGGGGAGCAAAATTATGTGTGGTTAAAACAAAACGAAAAGCCAGACAGGCAGAGACTCTTACACAGGATTACATTATAACACGTAAGTAATTTAAACATATATTTATAAGGTAACCCTTATTCATTTCTCAGACTTTTACCTTTATATTTCCCGATCTCAAAAAGTCAAACTATCACCGTATTGCACATTGTTTCCAAATGTTTACACTTCATAGGAGACTGGGTATAGCCCAGTAACTAGTCAACCATACTACACATCAAATGAAATATTCTTGCATATACCCTGTTTTAGTTGTTAATATCATTATTTACAAGGTGCAAATACAGACTTGATCTGATGAAATTCTGGATAGGCTAAAGTTTTCCTTCAGAAATCCAGGCTGGCCTTTTAAAGTTTATATATATTTCATACAAAAAACTCCATGAAAAATACTTTGAGATTGCGAAGATAAATACTTAGAAGTCATGGAAAGAGAGGATTAAGGTGGTCCGTACAAATTGATGAAGATCTCTGACACTTGGGAGCATACACAGTGCCAATGGAATGTTCACAGACTTAAAGGACAAATTTTGAAGACATTCTACTAAAAATGTGAAAGTGGCGATTTTCTAGGTTTTAGAACTCAGCCAAAGATATGTGGAATTTTTATCTGAACAGATAAAACACCACTCAGAACTATCCTCTTGCAAAATATCAAGTTTCTACTGAAAACTGTAGAGATGCTAGGGCTGTTCAAATAAATGGTGAAAAAAATTGTTAACATTGGCAAAATTACCTGTTTTTCCAGAACCTCACTCTCGGAAGCAGCTAACCCGTATTGACTGAAACTTTCCAAATTTCAGCATGGAAAATGTCAGCCTCAACAGTTAGTTTGGCAAAGTTATAAGCACGTGAAAAGAGGGGCTTTATAATGGGTAATTATAGGCAACCTTTATTGTAACATTGAACAGCCTATAATAGAAATAGTGTCTATACTTTCATTAATTAATGTTTGCATTCTAAAGTGCTTTGATTATGCAAATTTTCAAAAATTGGAGCCTATAATCCAGTGGGACCGCAACCTCTGAGTCAGCTAGGGGGTTTTAAAAACCCCATTAGGTGCCTAAATATGGATTTCTCTAATTTTTGAAAAAAATAACTTTATCATGAGGATTTATCTGGTTCTTTCTTGCACATAATTGGGGAAACCTAGTAAGAATAGATCCATACAAAGTAATGCACTGAAAATGTTTCTAAACTAATAGAATTTGGAGTCTCACTTGACATTTTTTTTTGTAGGTTTGTTGCTTGTTTGGAAGCTTTTCAGAAGCCCCTTCCTTACAGGGAACATAAAGCATCTTTTTACCAAGAAACAAACCATATTTGAATTTCAGAATTGCATATACTAATTGCTTAAAATGGAGGAATGCCACTTGAGGATTAGGTGTTACTTTTTAAATACAGGCATATTATTACTCAGCTGGATTTTCCTCAAACAAACCTGACTCCACATAGGGAAAATCTTGGATCTGTACATTAGTCACCTCAAATGCCCTGTGCAAACTGATCAAGCTCTTCGCTTGCCAACAAACTGTTCAGACACTTCATACTTTATGAAGTCTGCAAAAATAAACTCTAAACATTTATTCCTAAAAATCCACAACCATATCATCTGGGTTGTGATTTCATTAGGTCTAATAAATTAAGCTGATCTCCCAGAATAACTCGGAAAGAGATAATGATGATTCAGTGTATAGTTCTGATTCAGTATAGAATCACATCACAAAAGCGCAGTATAGAATCATTAGAGGCTACTGTGCTGCTGAAGATACTGCCTTTTGGTGGAGAGGTTAACAACAACATACTGACAATTTGTGGCCATTAAAAATACCAGGGAAACTTTCTCAAGAGGTGTTAAATCCTGGTCTCCTGGCCAAATTCTGACTGCAGTAATTAGGTCCTGCCAACCTAAATTTGCCTCATTACTTGGGGAAAATTGATTTTGGCAACATATACAGAAGTGCATCACAACTTGGATCAGGGAGGTGATAATCCCCCATCTGTCATTTTGCTGTAAAACTGTGCCTGGAATTTTGTTGTCTCAGCACCTCAATATTAGAAAGATGTACAAAAATTGGAAGTTCAGAAAAGAGCAAGTGGTTGATCAGGCAACTGGTGGGCTGACCAACAGAGGAATGAGCTAAATAAGTGTAAATTGCCTAGGCGATTTATTAGACTAGGGAATAGTCCTTGGAAAAGTTGTGGAAATCTGGTTGCTTTAGCCTTTTCAAAACAGACAGGACAAACCCCTACAAAATATACTGTGATAAGCCAATGTGGAGGTATGTAAGAATGACATCCCTGGCATTGCACAAGGGATGGCATCCTCTCCATGTAAGGGTCAAAAGCAATCTGGCCCATAGGTTAAAGATGTAAAAGTAAATGTGGTTGTTAACATTTAGAATTGTTTTCCCAAACTGTGAATCTTCTCTTTAGCTCATGCCCTTCCAATGTTTCGTGAACCACGGCAACGAAGTACCAGGAAACAGTTGGAAAAGGATAGGCTGGATCCCCTGAAATCTCACAAACCAGAACCTCCAGTAGCAGGACCAGGTAACCCATATTTAGTCTTTTCAGATTGTTATAAGTAAATGGGAAACTTATTTCAGAGTTCTATAAGTAGTTTTGCTCATGAAATTATATTTACATTGTAAGTTGTTTGGGATTGGGAATGCTGTCTTTGTTATGTGTGTACAATGGCTGGGGTGCTACTTCCATACAAATAAATAATAACAACAATTACTAACTTTTTGTTTATGCCCATAAAGTATTCAATAGAACACTGCTTTGAATGCAACTCTAAATGCTATTTTCTTTTCTTCCCCACATCTCTTTTCTTTATAGTAATATGTAAGTTCAGGACACTACTAGATCGGTGTTACACATCCAGTACTTCACATTTTGGCTATGTGTTGTTTACTCTCTCTCTCTCAAATATTCTTTTTTTCCCCAATTATAGGTCGTGGGGGCCGTGTTGGAACTCATGGAGGTACATTGTCATCATACATAGTCAAGAATATTGCACTGGATAAGACTGATGATAGCAACCCCCGAGAGGCCATTTTACGACATGCAAAGGAAGCTGAGGATAACCCCTACTGGGTTGCTCCAGCCTATTCTAAGTAAGGAAACAATTTTTAAA
This sequence comes from Chelydra serpentina, assembly GCA_037349315.1. Lineage (NCBI taxonomy): Eukaryota > Metazoa > Chordata > Testudines > Chelydridae > Chelydra > Chelydra serpentina. The sequence goes on along the minus strand of JBAIAC010000042.1, from coordinate 84,745,283 downwards.
AATACAAGCAATATTTCTTAAAGCCATTGGGAGTTTGATATAAACAGAAAATATACATTTTTAACAGCATTCTCTGCCTTTTCTGGATTATTGCCAATAATATATAAATTAAGAGTATGTCAGAGCTCTGATATGAAGGCAGTGTCTACAACACATCAAATTGTTAAAAGTATACATTTCTACAATTTCCATTTTTAAAAACTAATCTTTCAGTGCTAGAATTCTATTTTAAAGCTTTCTAAAATTTATTTGTCTTACTGTTTCTCATGGTCCTAAATCTGTTACAGTTAAACTCCAAGGTACTAAGTAATCCTGGCTTTACAGGTGGAGGATTACAATAGTACCAATACATATTTTTAAAATCTCCAACACTTTCTAAAGTAGATGTTCCTTTAAAATGTGTGACATAAGTAGAATGGTGTGATGTGGATGTATTAATATTTTCAAGATTTTTAAAGATTCACAGTACACCATCATGTAGGTATGTATACATGCTAAAAGCCAGACCAATGTTACAAGACCTGTGCATCATCTTAAGTTAGCTTGGCTGTATAGGTGGAAGGATACTAAAATTAGGGTTTTTTCCTACAATATGTCTGCTCCAAAATGGGGCATAAACAAAAACATGAGTGCTTATAGTAGTATAATGATTTAACTGGCAGGAGTCTGGGTTGACCTGTAGATTATAGTTTTGCCATTTATGAGTTAAGTTGTGATGTCTAATTCTTGCCCATAAATTTTTATACCAGCAATATTCAATGTATAAAATGTGTGTGTCTGGTGCATATACATTACATATAAGGACATTTAAACTATGGAATAAACTCCGTCAACTCCCTTTGCTTACTTCTACGATTCTAAAACAATATCCACTTTTTCTACCTTTTTTGTTTATAAAAAATTGCCATTGCAAAATGTTTTTTTCCCAACTTATTATTTATTATTATTTAACTCTTAACTAGCACTTTTCATCTGTAGATGTACAAATGCTTCACAAAAGAAGGTAAGTACCAATAATCCAATTTTACAACTGGAGAAAATGAGGTACAGAAAGATGAAATGACTTGCTCATGGTTACATAGCATGCAGAGCCAAGGGCAGAAGCCATGTTTCTGGACTCCCAGTCCAATGCTTTTAGACAATGCTGCCACTATGTAAATTTTAGTTCTGTAATGAGAAGATAATTAAGAAAAGCAGGGTTTTAAAGTTACCCATAGTATGTTAACAGTGATGGGTATTTGTGATGTGAACACTGATCGTCTGAGCTGAGTACAACTTCTTCACACAGACCATTGAACAGCAGAGTACAGCTTCTTCACACAGACCATTGAGCAGGCAACAGTTCTTGGTCTTCATTGACCTAGGCTGGCTTTGAACTTGAAAATATTAACTTTTATAACACCTATGCCAGTGTTACAAAATATATAAAATAAATGAATAATGCAATACTGCCTACGTTTACCAGTCCAAAACAAGTACTCTTTAAAAGGATAATTCTGTAAAGGTTACTGTAATGGAGATGCCAAGTATGGTGGTGGTTTTTTTCTTATTTGGAGATTCACATGTGCTTGAGATTAAATTTATTCCGAGTCTACATTCAGATAATTTTACTTAAAATATATAAATATCCCCTCATAAAGAAGTAGATATAACCACTCATACCATCAGATAGGTAGGTACTCCAGTGTATATTTGGCTAAGTAATTTCATTGATGAGACATTAGGTTTCATCCCTAACACCTGTAATGTAATAGACATGAAAGTTTTAAAACACAGTAGTATTATAGAAGGCCCTCTGTGTCAGGTGGGAAGATCTTGTTACCGTTTATTGTTTAAAAATGTATCTGCAGGGGAGAAAAGAGCTGGTTGAGAAGTGTGGAAGATGTAAGTCCAGAATGCTATTAGCTTACACACCAGACGGTGATGTGCGGGGCGGAGGGGAGAGCTTGGACAATAGCCAGCAGCATGCTGGCTTGACAGCTTGGTCAATGATAAATTTCATGCCAAAGAAACTGCCATTATCCCTGCTTAAGAAACTTACTTTTTAAGAGATATCCTGTGGTGAATACATTTTAAAGTAAATTTTTATTTATATAGACACACACAAATTTGGGCCCTTTCTGTATATCATATTACATTTCTGATGAACCTTTGCCTTTTCATACTTGGATTTTCAAAAACATAATAGGCCTGTAGTTTATGCCTAATCTGCATGTACAAATTCATCAGACAGATGTTGCTAAATATAATATATGTTTGTCATAAATGAACTAACTTTTCAGCATACTTTATAGTATATGCAGCAGCAGTTCCTTAGGGCCAGAATCATGTCTTCTGATATGTCTGTACCTAGCTTAACACTGCTAGTCTTTGGGTCCAAATGAGGTCTCTGAGCAGTACTACAGTATAAATAATACAAGATAATGTGATATTTTAATTATATTAGGAATCCATTTAAAATATACTGTCCTAAAGCATAGAAAATGTATACATTTAGTGAGTGTTCATTTTTAAAAGGGCTTTAATTAAATGATTTTATCTGCAAAACGTGTATTTTTAAATTTTCACTTGTTCTTCCTATTTAACTTCTAGTGACCAGAACAATGCTTTAAAACTCACTATTTTTGTTTGTATTCTTTCTCTTAGATAATGTTTTATTGCTGTATGTATGGCCAATGTATAGTATCATAAGAACATAAGAGTGCTCATACTGGGTCAGACCAAAGGTCCATCTAGCCCAGTATCCTGTCTTCTGACACTGGCCAGTGCCAGGTGCCCCAGAGGGAATGAACAGAACAGGTAATCATTAAGTGATCCATCTCCTGTTGTCCATTCCCAGCTTCTGGCAAACAGAGACTAGGAACAACATCCCTACCCATCCTGGCTAATAGCCATTGATGGAGCTATCCTCCATTAACTTTCTAGTTCTATTTTGAACCCTGTTATGGTATTGGCCTTCACAACATCCTCTGGCAAAGAGTTCCACAGATTGTGCGTTGTGTGAAGAAATACTTCCTTTTGTTTGTTTTAAACCTGTTGCCTATTAATTTCATTTGGTGACCCCTAGTTCTTGTGTTATTAGAAGGAGTAAATAACACTTCCTTATTTACTTTCTCCACACCAGTCATGATTTTATAGACCTCTATCATATTCCCCCTTAGTTGTCTCTTTTCCAAGCTGAGAAGTCCCAGTCTTATTGATCTCTCTTCAGATTACAGCCATTCCATGCCCCTAATCATTTTTGTTGCCCTTTTCTGAACCTTTTCCAATTCCAATATATCTTTTTTGAGATGGGGCAACCACATCTGCACGCAGTATTCAAGATGTGGGCGTACCATGGATTTATATAGAGGCAATATGATATTTTCTGTCTTATTATCTATCCCTTTCTTAATGATTCCCAACATTCTGTTTGCTTTTTTGACTGCTGCTGCACATTGAGTGAATGTTTTCAGAGAACTATCGAAAATGACTCTTGGTAACAGCTAATTTAGACCCCCTCAATGTGCATTACTTTGCATTTATCAACCTTGAATTTCATCTGCCATTTTGTTGCCCACTCACCCAGTTTTGAGAGATCCTTTTGTAGCTCTTCTCAGTCTGCCTGAGGCTTAACTATCTTGAGTAGTTTTGTATCATCTGCAAATTTTGCCACCTCACTGCTTACCCCTTTTTCCAGATCATTTATGAATATGTTGAATAGGACTGGGCCCAGTACAGACCCCTGGGTGACACCACTATGTACCTCTCTTCATTCTGAAAACTGACCGTTTATTCATACCCTTTGTGTCCTATCTTTTAACCAGTTACCAGTCCATGAGAGAATTTTCCCTCTTATCCCATGACAGCTTACATTGCTTAAGATCTAAGTACACTACATCCACTGGATCCCCCTTGTCTACATGCTTGTTGACCCCCCTCAAAGAATTCTATAGATTGGTGAGGCAAGATTTCCCTTTACAAAAAACATGTTGACTGTTCCCCAACAAATTATGTTCATCTAAGTGTCTGACAATTTTGTTCTTTACTATAGTTTCAACCAGTTTGTCCGGTACTGAAATCAGGCTCACTGGCCTGTAATTGCCGGGATCACCTCTGGAGCCCTTTTAAAAAATTGGCGTCACATTAGCTATCCTCCAGTCATTCGGTCATTTAACAATTTAATCCATTTAACAATCTGTTATTTGACCAGGCTTTTTTTATGTATATTTCCCCATGGGTGATTATTCACTTAACGAGAAAAATTGCATTAGCTAAAAAATCCCTCGCTACATATTTAATCTTTTCCCCCCATTCCTGATTTTTAAAATAATTTTAAACAGCGGCGACTACTAGGTCCAAGTCTTTTTGTTGATCCCTTCCTTTAATTTTCATAATTCTATAATTGTGATGACTGGGTTTAGAGTTCATTGGTCCTGATTCATAGTGGTAGGGTTAACAAGTATGTCAGATTATCAAGTCATGGCTATAATAGACATTGCACTTTGAGGTTTTCCTTTATAATAAAGAGTGGGCACAGAGCCAAGAAAGTTGTGGTTTACCCTCACATTCTTAGTCATAAATAAAACAAGTGATGTCTTCTCACAGTCATACCATTTGCCTGAAGCCAACTTTATTCTTTAGTGAATGAATCCTATCCTATGAGTAACAATAATTAAAAGTATTTGACCTATGAACTTCAAATTGCAGTGAAAACATTTGGGATGATACACTGTGGTTTTAAGTACTAGAGGAAATGATTGTGCTTTAAGATCTGTCTTCTACAGTCAGAAGCGGGGGGAAGTCCTTTTTATAAGTCTTATCGGGGCTGATCCTCTTGACATTATAAACTTCTCTGCAAGAACAGCAAGATGTCTTCTGGAGGGAGGAAAAGAAATCTGCATGTTAATTAGTTACTCTTTATGTAAAAACCTCTGGATAGAAACACAATCGTTCTGGCTTGATCGGCTGTATTTGGTAGACTTTTTTCATTTTTATTTGAAAGTACAATAAGAAAAAGCCATACTTAAATAAATCAGGTGTGGGAAAATATTTTAAATTAGACTTTTTTCCTCGTTCACTAGTTTTGAAACGCTTTATGAAACATACTCATTACACAGCTTAGAGTCCACTTTTATTTTTTGAAAGTCTCAAAACTAGCAGTGAAGATTAAATAAAATTACATTGCTGTAATAAAAGATTGACCTATTTTTTTAAAAAATGAGTGTTTTCTTAGGAAAATTGCTGGTCTATATTATTTTACTATATTGCTTAGCTGTGGTAATGAATTATTTAAAGGCAACAGTGAAGTTAAAACATTTTTAAAAGTTCTTTACTTACATTCTGACAGAACCATTATTTTGAAAAACTGACAAAAATTGATTTATTAGGACTGGTTGTTTAATGTTTTTTAAACATAGTTAAAATCAATTAGGCAATGAAAATAAGACTTACTAGATAGTTTCACTTTCCTTTATAGGACCTTAGAAGTTGCCATATTGGAACAAGACCAGAACAGTCCATCTGGTATGCTATCCTGTGTCCACCAGTGGCCAGTTTCAAACTAAGGTGTCCACAAAGGTCAACTATGCAATAACTGGCCAATAGAGGAAGTTAACCTAACTCTAGGCAATTGGTGGTGGGCTTGTGTCCTGAAACATGGGTAGTTGCATCTTATATCCTAGAGAGTGTAACTGTAGATGTTATTTGCATAAGTGTCTTATCTTTCTTCATCTTTAAGTGGGTGTTCTAAAAGGACCACGGAGAGGGAATACAGGTGCAGTAACCCTGAAACTGTGACAGAGGTCACAATGGATGAAGATGGAGCAAAGACCTTGAGATTTGGCAGGGAATAAATTGTTAGAGACCTTGGTGGGGCCAGTTTCAGTAGAGTGAAGGGGGTTTAAAGACAGTTTGAAGGGTTCAAAGAAAGAGTTTGAGGAAAGGAACTTGAGGCAACAATTGTAAAAATTTTCAACTTTCTTTGTGAACTGTTTGCTTTAACGCAGCTTTACAGAGATGCTTTAATTATTTCAGGTGTCCTTCTGTCTTTCAAACTTACCACCAGCAGGAACCACTAAATGTTGTAGCTGAGGGTCCAATCATCCACATTTGAAGTGAATGGGTATTTTACACTGACCTGAGTGGTACAGGATCGGGGCCTAAGCAGGAAGTATCTTGCTGTTAATCTAAGACTTTTATGGTCAACATTTTATATTTAGCAGTGTTAAAAGAAACAGTCATTAAAATAAAATGGGCTTTAGAATTGGAGACACAATTAGAGCTTTATGATCAGATGGTAGTGATACCATATGCGAAATAAAAGCAGATACCTACCTCTTCAAAAAGCATTAGTTTCCTTTCCTCCAGCATGTATGCACCAACTAGGGTAGCCCTCTTCCTCCACAACAAACGAAAGGTAGACAAATTTGAGAATGTGCCATGATGGCCTATGACAGGTAGGTGTGAAGACTGTCAAGTGCATTTTTGGCCAGAGAGGTTTAGGACGAAAGAAAAAAAGGAGAACTGAAACTCCCTCTTTTTGTTACTGCCAGGGTAGGTGTTTTTAGAAGATATCTTAAAGTTAAATAATGTTGCATCCACTTGGCCAAATCATATAATTCCTGTCTGTGTCTTCATTGTTCCCTACCATTTACAAAAGGAGGTGGCTTAGAGGAAGGAGTTGTAATATTGATTGGAGCACATGCAGTCCTTTTCTCTAAGAAAGCACTGGTGCATGGTAACCTAAAGTGTAATATAATTGTGGGCAGATGCTTTTAACCAAGAGAGCAGACCTGGTCAGATCATTTTCGACCAAACAATTTCTCATCAAAATATACTGTTTTGTCAAAGCCAAAACATTTTACAGAGATATATCTATTCTTCTTCGAGTGCTTGCTCATGTCAGTTCCATGCTAGATGTGTGCACACCGCATGCACAGTTGTCAGAAATTTTTTTCCCTTAATGGTATCCATAGGGCTGGCCCTAGAGCCCCCTGGAGCCGCGTGCATATGTGCTGGTATAAGGGGTATCGCCAGCCCCACACCCTCTCCGTTCCTTCTTACCACACGTGATGGTGGTTGGAACGGCTTCTTGCCTTTGCAAGGCTTTCCTAACCTAGTGATTTGAGTTTTATTCCATTGTATATAGTTGTAATTAGTGAATTTAGTTACCAACTTAGTGTTTAGAGTGTAGATAGTTATCCCGATCTTAGAGGGACGTCATCCCATGGACTGGGTATGCCCCAGTCTCCGGGATTCAAGCCGTGCTCCACCTGTGGCAAATCTATGCCTGTGGGCAACCCGTATTCAGCCTGTCTAAAGTGCCTTGGGGAAGCTCAGGTGAAGAAGCATAAAATCTTCAGGGGCTTCAAGCCAAGGATTGAAAAAGACAGACATACGTTTGAAGGCTCTGCTGATGGAGACAGCCCTCAGACCATCCTCGGAGCCATCCTGCTCCGAATCAGTGCTGAGTATTTCAGCCTTGGTGTGAAGTGCGCCGCTGGCACTGTGGTCCTCCCCACACTGTTCATCTCTGGTGCCAAGGAAGAGAAACAAGAAACTGGTGCCGGAGAGCGCCCTCTCTCCGCACGCTAAGAGGGACAAAGGGGAGCAGCTGACGTGATGAGACCCATGCCGGGCCACTCGTCCTCCCCAGAGCCACAGTCAGCTCTGGCCACGCTGCTGAAGGCCCTGAGCCCGATTCAGGACCCACCTCCAACTCCCAGGAGCTGTTGTGGTGTCTCACACCTGTGAGCCCCCTCAACTCCGGGGGCCTTCCAGGCTGCGAAGGGCTTGATGTCCCTGCCAGTTCCACTCACTCCCCAAGGGGCTGTACCTGCCCAGGCTACCAGGGATAGAAGGACTCCTTCAGCTCCTCCGCTTCCAGCACCAAATTCATGGTACCCGCTTCAGGAGCTCCTGATGAGCCCTGAAATCATCTGGTGGGAGCAGGTATGTAGGACCTGCTACCGCCTCATCCAGGGACGATGAGGAGGAAGCTAGTGCTACAGGAGGAGTTGGTATTTCCTCCTGAAGCTGGTACCATGAATTTGGTGCTGGAAGCGGGGGAGCTGAAGGAGTCTACCCACAGCCTAACTAATATCTGGGCAGCAGTGGCTCCCTCCAGAGTGGCCCTCCCAGTCAATGAGACAGTGTTGGGACTAGTTAAGGCCATTTGGAAGACCTCTTCCTCTCTGCCCTCTTTTTCTAAAAGGATGGAGAAAATGTACTTTATGCTGGCACCCCAAAAAATAAGGCGACCATGAGACTGCATTTGTTTGAGAGGAAAGGTTATTCCACGGGCAGCCTCCAACTCCATATCTCGAACCAGCAGGCTTTGCTGGGGAGGTATGACTTTAATTTGTGGGAGTTGATGGCTAAGTTCAGATACTCCCTACTACAGGAGTCAAGGCAGGAATTCTTGGCCATCCTGGAGGAGGGCAAAACTGTGGCCAGAGCCTGACTCCAGGCAGCTCTATATGTGGCTGACTTGGCAGCCAGAACGATGGTGTGTGCGGTCACCATGAGGCTCTGTTCGTGCTCCAATAGCCGGGCCTCTCCCAGGAGGTGCAGCAGTCGGTCCAGGACCTCCCCTTCGAGGGCAATGTTCTGCTCTCTGAACAGATGGACGCCAAGCTGTATGACTTCAAGGATTCGAGGGGCACGTTGTACTCTCTGGGCCTGTATGCACCCCAGCCTCCAGGAAGCATTTTAAGCCTCAACACGCCTCTGAGGTTTTGGAGTCCCAAGACAGGACTCCTATAAGAGAAAAGGGAAGGGGTAAAAACATCACCAGTCCATGCCTTCTGCCCCAGCCTCCCAGTTGGGTTCGAGTAGGTACCCCAGTGGGTCTAGTCAGGCCTTTTGAGGGTATGCCCGAGAACGGCATACCAGACTTGAGACAGGATCCATCCCCTCTTTTGTTTTTGGACCACTTGTTTCCCTTCCTGCATGGTCCCACGTAACATCAGACCTTTGGGTGCTCAGTACTGTATTATTTGGGTATACCCTGCAGTTTTCATACACCCCTTCCTCCCACCCCCTAGCCCCGTCCCTCTTCAGGGACCCCTCTAATGAGCAATTTCTCATATGACAGGTAGAAGCCCTCCTACTTGTAGGGGCTGTCGAGGAATTTCCTTGAGATTTGAGAAGGAAAGGGTTTTACTCCTGATATTTCCTAATCCTGAAGGCCAAAGGGGGCCTGAGGCCCATCCTGGACCTACATCGCCTTAACAAATATCTCAAGAAGTTGAGGTTCCACATGGTCTCCCTGGCCTCTATCATTTCCTCCCTGGATCTGGGAGACTGGTACACTGTCCTTGACTTAAAGAATGCATATTTCCACATTTATATCTTCCATGTACACAGGTGGTTCCTCCAGTTTGTGGTGGACCGACGCCACTACCAGTTCACCGTGCTCCCCTTCAGTCTGTCGGCAGCCCCAAGGCTTTTTACAAAGTGTATGGCAGTTCAAAGGCTGTTCGCAGGCTCAGGTTCAGCACAGCATTGGCATAGTACAGACCACCTGTCAGGTGCTGGGCCTGTTAATAAACTGCTCCTCATGGGAGGTTGCCTTCCTATGGCAATTTCTTCAGCCAGGCGGGTTTCCAAAATCAGAGCCTTAACTTCAAAACCCCTTTATACAGCATTCTTCAAGGACAAGGTCCAGCTGCACCCCCACCTGGCATTCCTACCAAAGGTAATGTCGCAGTTCCATAACAACCAGGACATTTTTCTGCCCATCTTCTTTCCAAAGCCTCACAGAACCGAGGAGGAATGATGGCTGCATACCTTAGATAGGCCCTGGCCTTCTACAATGAAAGAACTAAGACCTTCCGCAGGTCGGCGGGGCTTTTGGTAGCAGTGGCGGATAGGATGAGAGGTCTGCCGGTGTCATCCCAGATAATCTTGTCCTGGATAATCACCTGCATTTGGGCTTGCTACGAGCAGGCAAAGGTTCTGCCTCTGGCCATCGTGACAGCTCATTCTACAAGAGCCCAGGCTTCAGCAGCAGCATTCCTCGTGCAGATACCATTCCAGGACATCGGCAGAGCCACGACTTGGTCATCGATTCACACCTTCGTGGCCCACCGTGCCATCACCCAACAGGCCCATGAGGATGCCAATTTCGGGAGAATAGTGTTGCAATCAGCACATCTGTGAACTCCAAGCATAGCTCCTGGGATACTGCTTGTGAGTCACCTAGCATGGAATCAACATGAGCAAGCACTCGATGAAGAAAAAACAGTTACTAACTTTTCATAACTGTTGTTCTTCAAGATATGTTGTTCATGTCAATTCCATGACCTGCCCTCCTATCCCTCTGTCGAAGTTTCTGGCAAGAAGGACCTGAGAGGGAGCAGGGCCGGCAACATCCCTGATACCAGCACATAAGCCGGCCCTACGGATACCACTAAGGGAAAAAAATATACCTAGTATGGAATGGACATGAGCAACACATCTTGAAGAACAACAGTTACAAAAGGTTAGTAACGTTTGTTTTTTTTTTCAACAGGAAGGTTTCTGAGTGTGGTCTCTTCTGTGAAGCTGTGAAATGAAATTGTCATCCTCCAGCCATCTCTGCTAGAGAGAGATATGTGGAGCTTTTACATGAGCATTGTGGTAACACACACAACTCTATTTTCCCTGTTGTGTTTTAAACTCTTTTTTGGTATAATCTTTAAGCGGCCTAGGTGTACATTTCAGGACCATTGTGGCACTTCTTTGGTAACTGGTGACGCTTGATTTTATGACAGTAACTCAGTAAATGAAAATTGATAGGAGGGCTGAAGGAAGAAAGAGTGTCATAGTTTTTCATATACCATGGAGCCCTTGGAAATGAAAACACGTTAAAGTAATAAGCCTGTTCTGATCATTTTTTCTACAAATGTTAGTCATGCAGCAAACTCCTACTACCACTGGCAACTTTTAGCTAGTGGTATGATTTTTTGTTTAAGTTCAATGATTTCTGCTAATAATGGCTTAACGAAAACTGAATTTTTCCTTTGCTCATGTCTTTACAATGGTCAGATGAATGAATCATCCTAGGTGTCCCAAATCACAGTTATATATTCTGTGGAGGTGGGAAAGATTATACTCCAGCTGAACCAAGTCCAGTAAGTCATTTCATGCTAATGGTAAAAATGTGATAGCAAGCAGACTTGATTTCCTCTTCACATTTTCCCTAGATGTTGTTACTGCTAGGTTATGCTGCAGTTTTTTGTTTTAGTAGACTCAAAACATCTTACAAGTTTCAACAAATATATCAATATTTCATATATCATTGTAAAATGACATTTTAAATCACACTATCCTGCTCCCCCAAATGCACATGATTTTTACCATATTGTGAATTAAATTATTCTTCCTTGGGGTTTAAATTAGCTGTTACCACACAAGAAAGAGATCTTGGCCAGATCGTGGATAGTCCTCTGAAAACATCTGCTCATTGTGCAGTAACAGTCAAAAGGCTAACAATGTTAGGAACCATTAGGAAAAGGATAGATGATAAAAGAAAATATCATAGTGTTGCTATATAAATCCATGTAACATCCACACCTTTAATACTGTGTTCTGGTGACCTCATCTCAAAAAAAGATATATCAGAATTGGAAAAGCTGCAGAGAAGTGCAACAAAAATGATTAGGGGTATTGAATGGCTTCCATATGAGGAGAAATTAAAAGGACTGGAACCATTCAGCTTAGAAAAGAGACAACTAAGGGGGTCTGATAGAGGTCTATAAAATCATGAATGGTGTGAAGAAAGTGAATAGGGAGGTGACATTTACCCCTTCACATAACACAAAAATTAGGGATACCTGATGAAATTAATAGGCAGCAAAGTTGAAACAATCATAAGGAAATACTTCCACAGGTTGACTATGCGTTGTGTGAAAAACTCATTGCGAGAGGCTGTTGTGAGGCCAAAAGTATAGCTGAGTTCAAAAAAGAATTCGATAAATTCATGTAGAATACGTCCATTAATTACTGTTAGCCAAGATGGTCAGTGACACAACCCCATGCCTGGGCTGTGTTAAACTTCCAACTGCCAGAAGCATCTGGCACTGGCCACTGTCAGAGACAGGATACTGGGCAAGATGGACCATTGGTCTGATCCAGTACGGCCATTCTTGTTATGTTCTTGATGTCTCCAACTCAAATTATTATCTTCACAGATTTTTATATCAGAAATATAAGTCATCACAGGTCAGTTGTGTTGCACTGACAAACAACCTGATGTTGTCCTGACTTGTTACCACATGACATTCGGATACCTTTCTGTACAAAAGCCTAGATAGGCAGATAGATAGACTCTTAAAGTTGGTTAATAAACTTCCATCAACAGGATTTGGAGAGAGAAGGAGAAACAAAGGAGATTCCATAAATTCCATTTCTTCAACAGCCAACAAAATCATATGTTGAAGCCAGTGAAGCCTTAATCCCTGGTGACCATGTTGGCTGAAGTATTGCTGCTACGGCTTTTTTTTTTTTCCTATTAAAGAAGTGGAATTTATGGAACTGTCTTCGGATTATTTAAAATATCTGACTATTTTCATTTTTTCAAAGTGTTTAACTTGTTATAGAATTAATTTTGCACACTATGAAGTGTATTATCTTCATACCTTATGCTGTCTCATTGGGACTGATCTGTGAGATGGAGGAAAAGTGAGTTTGGCCTTGTCTATGTGGAGACTTTAGTTCGCAACATGCCAGGGTGTGAATGTACAGTGCTCTACCCTGCCATGCACTAAGTCGCTGAGTGAACCCTGCTAACACTCACTAAAAGTTCCATAATGCATGTTGAGGTATTCCTATTTGAACTTTTAGTGTGGAGGCTACTGCACATGCACTAAATCTCAAAATTACTCAGGGACCTTACAACAGTGGAGGATGGTCCACTCGGCCATGCCCGTACCAACTGAAACACCCCCAACACTCCTCACCCCTATGTTGGTGGTGGAGGGGGTGGCTGGTGTAGGAGGCAGCTACACCAGGGGAAGAGCCCTTGCAAAAGGGAATTCTTAACTGATTATCTCTCACTTCTTTAAATCCATGTTGTGCCACATACTTAGCAGACTGGAGAATCCAGCCTATTCATATTAATGGGTGTGTTATACACATTAGCTCTTACTCCCATTGAAGTCAGTGGTAACTTTAATTATGCCTATTATTTTAAGGAAGTTAAGCACAATTTTGTTAAGATTTATGCACTTTGCAGAATCTGCCAAGTAACAGTTGTAATAATAACAATATATAGCACTTTACATCCTCAAAGTGCTGTAAAAACATTAGTTAATATGCTAATAAGCCAAAAACTCTGTTGACTGCATTTTGTACTTTACACTTCCTTAGAAGTATGAATCTCTGTTGTAGCCAATTTTAGAAATTCAGTAGTTTCATTAGTGCTGCTTGAAGGTTTTGAGTTTAAAGTGCCAAACAGTGGAATTGAACTTACACAGAGTTTGGTGAAAAACTATTTGATATTGTTCTAGTTTTAAAAGTTGTCAGTGAATACTTTATAAAGTTTTTAAGTATGTTATTTAAATTACAAGCAAATGATGTCTGCCTAGATAGGCTCAAGATTACTTGCAGGATACAGTATGTTCTCGTATGAGTATCATTACTTTTATTATGCTACAGTAGTGCTGGATGGTCTCTGTGGAGAGGAGCAGTTTTTTTATGTGTAGGCTTAGGGTATGTCTACACTACGAGACTAGTTCGATTTTTCTTAAACCGAACTTGTGAAACCGATATTGCAAAGTCGATCGTGCGAATCCACATGAAGGACCTTAATTCGAATTTCTGAGTCCACAGTAACGGGGCAAGCGTCGACATTGCAAGCGGTGCACTGTAGGTAGCTATCCCACAGTTCCCGCAGTCCCCGCTGCCCACTGGAATTCTGGGTGTAGCCCCCAGTGCCTTCTGGGGCCAAAAATGTGTCGAGGGTGGTTATAGGTAAATGTCATCACTCGACCCACACTCCCGCCCTCCCTACGTGAAAGCGCTGGCGGGCAATTAATTCGCGCCCTTTTACGGTGATTGACAGCTTGGACGCCACAGGACAGCGAGCATGGAGCCCTCCGCGATTATCGCTGCTGTTCTGTCCGTTGTCAACACCTCGCGCCTTATCGTCCACCTTTTCCAGAGGCAGATGCAGAGAAATCGGACGAGGAGGCAACGGAAGCTCCGGGAGGACATGAACTCTGAGAGGGGCACAGACCTCTTGCAAAGCACAGGACCCCGCCCCGTAGAAATCATGGTGTCAATGGGGCACGTTGATCCTGTGGAACGGCGATTCTGGGCAAGGGAAACAAGCACTGACTGGTGGGACCGCATAGTGCTGCAGGTCTGGGATGAATCACAGTGGCTGCGAAACTTTCGGATGCGTAAGGGCACTTTCCTGGAACTTTGTGAGTTGCTGTCCCCTGCCCTGAAGCGCCAGGACACCCGGATGCGAGCAGCCCTGACTATCCAGAAGCGAGTGGCCATAGCCCTGTGGAAGCTTGCAACTCCTCACAGCTACCGGTCAGTCGCGAACCAATTTGGAGTGGGCAAGTCTACCGTGGGGGTTGCTGTGATGCAGGTAGCCCATGCAGTCGTTGACCTGCTGCTCTCAAAGGTAGTGACCCTTGAAGACGTGCAGGTGATCATAAATGGCTTTTCCGCTATGGGATTCCCAAACTGCGGCGGGGCTATTGATGGGACACACATCCCTATCCTGGGACCGGACCACCAGGGCAGCCAGTACATTAACCGAAAGGGCTATTTTTCTATGGTGCTGCAAGCACTAGTGGACCACAAAGGACGTTTTACCAACATCAATGTCGGATGGCCAGGCAAGGTTCATGATGCTCGTGTTTTCAAAAACTCTGGTCTGTTTAGATGGCTGCAACAGGGTGTATATTTCCCAGACCGCAAAATAACTGTTGGGGATGTGAAGATGCCTATAGTGATCCTCGGGGACCCTGCCTACCTGCTAATGCCCTGGCTCATGAAGCCATACACGGGAGCCCTGGACACTGAAAAGGAGCTCTTCAACTACCGGCTGAGCAAGTGCAGAATGGTGGTGGAGTGTGCCTTTGGCCGTCTGAAGGGTCGTTGGAGAAGCTTACTTACTCGCTCCGATCTCAGCCAAACAAATATCCCCATTGTGATTGCAGCGTGCTGTGTGCTCCACAGTCTCTGTGAGAGCAAGGGGGAAACGTTTATGGCGGGATGGGAGGTTGAGGCAAATCGCCTGGCTGCTGATTACGCACAGCCGGACACCAGGGCGATTAGAAGATCACAGCGGGACGCGCTGCGCATCCAGGAAGCTTTGAAAGCTACCTTCGAGAGCGAGCGGGGTAACCAGTGACTGTTACGCTTGTTTAAACAGAAGCTGAACCTGCCCCCGTTTCTTTACCCAGTTTCTGTTGCCTATCCTCTCCAATTACCAACCCCCTTCCCCCTCCTTCATTCAACGCTTTAAAAGTATAATAAAGGAAACATTGTTTATTTAAACCGTCCCTATTACTGGTTTCTCGGTTAAGGGTTTAACCTGGAACGCATACCGCGGTTGGGGAGCGGGTGGAGTGTTGGAAAGTACGCTTCCAAGCTCGGGGAATTACATGCTACTGCTCCCAGAGCAGTCCGAAGTGCTGGACTGCTTGTTTCAAGGGAGCCTGCAACCCCTCCTATTCGCAACTGTGTGTGGTGGGGCCTTTCTGACTTTTTGGACATGGATTGCGGCCACAGATCCCCTGCTGCATGGATCTGTCATGCAGGCTATCCCTGGCCGCAAAAGATCTGCTGCCACCCTCCCCCACCAGAAAGTCACAGGGCCCCCCCCCCCCCCAAGAGAACAAGACAACCCCCTCCCAGAATGACAAGTGTGCCCGGTGCATGCAATGTGAGAGTGACATTCTGTTGATCCTTTCCCCCTGTCTGTACCCTGGTTCAGGCGCCTGACGTCGCTAATAACAAACCCCCTTACCCACTCCCCCAAAACCAAACCGTCCTGTGAAAGAAAGTCAGGGGAACAGCACTGCGCAAAACAATCATTTTTATTAAGGGGAGCATATTTTCTAGATGATACCTGGGCAGGGAACTGTTGTGGGGTGCGGTTGGAGGGAGGGAAAGGACCCATCTACAGTTTTGGAAATGAGAGCCTTCTGGTACTGGAGCAGTCTGCAGGGGTGGAGTGATTATTTCCACGGCCCCTGCCTCCCCTCGTTCTAGTGACTTTGGGTGAGGGGGGGATTGGACTTTGTGGCGGGGGAGGGCGGTTGGAAATTACATAGAGACGTGCTCTTTCCTCCTGTCTCCTGTCCTGGAGAACGTCTACCAGGCGCCGGAGCGTGTCAGTTTGCTCCCTCATTAGTCCCAGCAGCGTTTGAGTCGCCTGCTGGTCTTCCTGCCGCCACCTGTCCTCGCGAGCTTCAGCCCTCTGCTCCCGTTCGCTGACTGCTCGCTTGGACCTTGAGACGTCCTCTCTCCGCTGAGCCGCCTCCTTTCGGGAACAGACCATCAATTCGGAGAACATGTCGTCCCGGGTTCTCTTTTTGCGCCGCCTGATCAGCGCAAGCCTCTGGGAGGGTGATCCACGGGTAGGGCGGGAGACACTCGCAGCTGTGGGATGGGAGAAAGGGAGTGAATTCCTCAGAAAGATACTTTTTCCCGAACAATGCATATACTCTTTCCCTGTGAATAGGACCAAGCACAGTACCTATCACATGTCCACTTACTACAAGGTCAAATATTATGTCTTTATCCTGAGTGTCTGGGGTCCCGGTGTACAGATCCCAGAAGCCTTGCAGAACACTGGAAATCTGCTCTCTGGAAACCATGGTAAGCTGATGAGTTTGGACTGCTGAGAGATTACTTCACAGCAGTGCTCTACTCCCATGTTTCAATCACTGTTCCTGGCGGCGGCCAGTTCCTGCTGCTGCCCAAACCGGTCATCTACAGCGGCTCGCCAATCCTTTACCCCCCCTCCGCGTGGCAGCTCCCAGGAACTGAAAGTGCCCGCGAACCGCTCTGTTTGAACGGCTCGCCTACCCTTTCCCCCCCCTCCGCGTGGCCGCTCCCGGGAACTGGAAGTGCCCGCGAACCGCTCTGTTTGAACGGCTCGCCTACCCTTTCCCCCCCTCCGCGTGGCCGCTCCCGGGAACTGAAAGTGCCCGCGAACCGCTCTGTTTGAACGGCTCGCCTACCCTTTCCCCCCCTCCGCGTGGCCGCTCCCGGGAACTGAAAGTGCCCGCGAACCGCTCTGTTTGAACGACTCGCCTACCCTTTCCCCCCCTCCGCGTGGCCGCTCCCGGGAACTGAAAGTGCCTGCGAACTGCTCTGTTTGAACGACTCGCCTACCCTTTCCCCCCCTCCGCGTGGCCGCTCCCGGGAACTGAAAGTGCCCGCGAACTGCTCTGTTTGAACGACTCGCCTACCCTTTCCCCCCCTCCGCGTGGCCGCTTCAGGGAACTGAAAGTGCCCGCGAACTGCTCTGTCTGAACGGCTCGTGTAGCCTTTCCCCCCCTTCGCATGGCCGGTCCCGGGAACTCTCCCTGCCTGCGCACCGCCAAGTTCTAATGGTTAGGCTCCCAACTCCCTCCCCCCCCCCGCGTGGATGGAAACCGCCAGGTGTCTTTCTTTAAAGGGAAAATGAAGCATTCACTATACTAAAGAAACCACTCATTCAAACCAGGGCACCATGACTGATATCACTCTGATGAGGATTACGGAGACAGAGAAAGAGTGCATGCTGCATCAATGCCAGCAAACCCCGGGGCCGTATGCAGCCATGCTATGCAAGGCAATGATACCAGAGTACCTGCAGCTTGCATGGCGCGGGAAAGTATCCTACCATGGAGGAGACAATAAGGCCGCTCTCCCTGTGAACCTGATACAAAAGCTCTCACTGTACCTCCAGGAGAGCTTCGCGGAGATCTCCAATGGGGATTTCTCCTCTATCCCCATACATATTGACAGACTTTTCAAGTAGTTGCACTGGAAAGCGACTCAAAGCTGAAGCACCTAAGGCCAATTAAGCAATACAAACACAGTGCTTATACACCATGCCTATTGTATTCCAAATAAATGTTTAAAACACTGACCTGCTGATCCTTCGCCTGATTCCTGGTCAGGAATGCTGCCTTGGGAGGGTTCATAGGGGAGCTCAGTCAGGGTGATGAATAGATCCTGGCTGTCGGGGAAATCAGCATTGAAAGCGCTGTCGACTGCCTCGTCCTCCTCCTCTCCTTCCTCATTTTCACCATCTGCGAAAACCTCCGACGACGTGGTCGTAGATAAGACCCCGTCGTCGGAGTCCACGGACACTGGTGGGGTAGTGGTGGCAGCACCACCGAGCATAGCATGCAGTGCCTCGTAAAAACGGCAAGTGTGTGGCCGCGATCCGGAGCGTCCATTGGACTCCTTGGTCTTCTGGTACGCCTGCCGCAGCTCCTTGATTTTCACGCGGCACTGCGTTGCATCCCGGCTGTATCCTCTCTCTGTCATTGCCTGGGATATTTTCTCATAAATTTTTGCATTCCGTCTTTTGGATCGTAGCTCGGATAGGACGGATTCATCTCCCCACACAGCGATCAGATCCAAAACTTCCCGATCACTCCATGCTGGAGCCCTCTTTCTATTCTGGGATTGCATGGTAACCTCTGCTGGAGAGCTCTGCATCGTTGCCAGTGCTGCTGAGCTCGCCACGATGTCCAAACAGGAAATGAGATTCAAACTGGCCAGACAGGAAAAGGAATTCAAATTTTCCCGGGGCTTTTCCTGAGTGGCAGGTCAGAGCATCCGAGTACGGATTGCTGTCCTGAGCGTCCACTGAGTGGTGCACTGTGGGATAGCTCCCGGAGCTATTAGCATCGAATTCCGTCCACAGTACCTCGAATTCGACATGGCCATGTCGAATTTGGCGCTACTCCCCTCGTTGGGGAGGAGTACAGAAATCGAATTAAAGAGCCATTTATGTCGAAATAAATTGCTTCCTAATGTGGACGGGTGCAGGGTTAAATCAAGTTAACGCTGCTAAATTCGACATAAAGTCCTAGTGTAGACCAGGCCTTAGTCAGAAACTGTGCTATTCTTGTTTTCATTTGATGACAGCTCTCAAACTACAGTGTTTGAAAGATTTATTTTAAAAAATACCATGAAATGTGAAAATGTATAGCTCAGTTTTTGTAGCCTTATATTAAACTCCCTTTATTCCCTTCTGATATCTTAATTTTATTAATTGAAAACACATATAACAGTACCTGCTGACAAGGAAACAGTACTTGCAAGAGATGCATATTGATTCATTAGTCTGCTCGTTCATTCATTTTTTGTCTTACAACATCAAATTTCTCTTTGCTAGAAATTTAGTGAATATTTTTATTTCATGATTAAAATGAAATAATTAAGCCCATAACATTTTTTTCTCTTTTGGGAATCACAGAAGAAAAGTGTTCACTTTTGCATAGAAGAGCTGTAGTTTAATCATTATTCTGCTTCTTAATATTTTCTAGGACTCAACCAAAAGCAGTTTTTGCAGAAGTGGAATCAGAGGAAGATGAAACAGACAACAAGCCAGAGTGGAAAAAACGTAAAATATGAAGAACTTGATTTGGGGGAGGGTGACTGTGGATTCAAAACAAAGTGGAGAGTTATTTCATTATGCAATAAAAGGTTGAATTCTTTACAAACAGTAATTCTTTTAATGTATTGCACAATTTCCAACAACCCGACCGAAGATGATTGTTGCATTGCAGTGGACTAGAATTGTTGATCTGCCTTTTGTAATAAGGAGTTAATTATATTATGCAAAAATCTTATGTCATTTTCTTAACTTTTGAATTTTTAAAAAAGTATTTGTTTGTATTTTTTAATCAGAATACATCATCAATGATTAATGAGAGCATCATTTTACTGTAATATTCCATCTGAGGATTTTAAGTAAGAATATCAAAACTGGAGTTTTTCAGGCTTCTTTTATTTATTCCAATAACATCTATCAAGCTGTGCAAAAAAGTCATGATTTCACATTTTTAGGAATATCAATTCAGGATAATTCTTAGGCATCAGGTTTGTTTAGCTGGTGTGCTAGTTTTGTAAAACATCAAATATTTTCTAGTATTTATGGCTTATCTGAAATATGTTTCTTTTGAATTGTACAGTCTCTCACATTACTGGTAAAGATTTTATTTTATAAGCCATATGGAGTAAGAATGTACAATTCTGTATATTTGTCTGAATTAAAACATTGTACACTTGTTACTTTTTTTTTCTAATTTTGTATGGATTATTCAAAATTAAGCAGATTTTGTTCAGGCCTCTTAACTCTATTGTTGTATGTTGGTAAGCAATAACACTTGATGATGCCTGTTTGTTAGTCAACATACAATAGACTTGGGCTTGCTGAGGTGTAGAGCTGAACTGTGCATATATTGGCTGACAAAGTTACATTCTAAAGTGTCATACTGACCTTTATAAAATGGTGGTATTTACCACCATGTTGGTATGGTAAATGTCACTGAAGGAGAGAGAGATTTAAAAAACAAACCAACCTCCTTAAGGCAAATAAAGAGGAAGCTAGATCACTTGTGGGCTTGTATATTTTGGTTATGATCATATTTGCTGGGCACTCAGATACGACAGTGATGACCCTGAAATGTACTAAGCACTCTCCATCCCCAGTGATATAATTGAGAGTGGAGGGTACTCAGCACCTTGTAGGATTGAGCTCTGTAAGTGGTGACAGGAATGGGGGTAAAAGGGACTTTAATTTAATTAAATTAATTAATAACCTGACTGAGGCCAAGATTCAGCAAAGATCTTAAGCACATGTTTAATTTTAAGAACATAGTTATGTCTTATTGAAATCAGTGGTGTTTAGACACTGGCTTAAGTGTTTTGCTGAATTAGAGCTTTATTTAAATGTGTTTTTCCCCCTCTGCTCTTTGCCGTTTTCCTTCCATGTCTTGTATTTCCCTTTCCCATCACCTGCACCTTTGGCCTGAGATGCTAACATTAGAACATCTCCCCTGCTGCTGCCACAACTTAGCCCTTTGATAGTGATATGGTTATACTCTGGCATTAGTGAGGATAAACCACCACTTGCCGTTTGTATAAAAAAAGAGAAGCATAACTTATTTAAAATAACAAATTAATGGTTTGCCATATTTTCTGCTGCCATGAAATAATGTCTGTATCAAAGGCACTAAGCAGCTGGTGCAATAGTGACTGCTTGCCCAAAAAGTGTAGATATGGAAAGGAGGGGAGGACAGAGAAAGAAGGGAGCAGGCGAGAGTAGCAGAGAGTGGAGGGATGAACTCAAAGCAAACCTCACTCTTAATTAACAGAATCTATCATAGTGCTCCCCACAGTGTCCACATCAGCTAATAATATCAATCTTTAAAACCTAATGAAATATAAATTAAAACATTTTATTAATATGATTGTCATTCCTATTAATAGATGATCTAGGATTCAGCTAGTCCTCCTGATTTTATAACTTTGAACACGACAACCTGTTGTTTTTAAAAACACTGGAAGTTCTTCACTGCGCCAGCATGGATTACTAGAATGCAGAGAGCTAGAAAGAAAAGACATGATAAAAAAATGCTGCTACTGATGTTCTCTGCTCATGCAGGAATAAGGAATAATTAAAGCAAAGTCTCCTCCTTTTATATTATTTCATCAGGTTAGTAGCCCTTAATAATAGTACCTTAATAAATTAAGATTGTTTGTTTATTTTTTCAGATGTTGCCTGATATTAAGATTTTTAATTATTATTTTATTAAAATGTAAATGTACCCTCAAGTAGTACAATCAGAATTTATTTCATTTTGTGTTTTAAGAACTCCAGTCATTTTTATCCACGGTCATTTACTTCCCAATCCTCCTGAGTGGCCTCAACTCGGTAGATTAGATCTGGGTAAATAATTCAAAAACATTTTCCTTTTTTGCAAACACTGATTCAGATTTTTAAACAAATTAGCTTCCTCTGTATTTGCACCCAATTTGGTTTTGTTTTTCACAAATTTACTGGCAGGTGCATTCACCAAAAGAGCAAATATTAACACATTAGAGCAAAATATTCTGAAAAAATAAAATTGTATCTTGTAATCATGAATGTTAGCACTGGAAAATGGATTGTAGGACATGATCCAACTAGAGGAGAAAATTTGTGTGACCAATCAAACCAACTCAAATTTCTAATTGCAAGTATTCTCAGCCACCACTTTGAGTATTTCATAGGAAAAAGAGCTAAATTATTTCAATTATTATCTTATTGTAGGAAGGTTCACCTGAGGCACAAAATGGAACACAAAACATACCACTTGTGTTAATTTTGACTGAATTAAAATGAGCACTTTTCATTTACATTTAATCTTGGGCCTGATTCTTGCATGGCTTTTATTTCTGCAAAAGCTGTTATCACATGTACTCACAAGTCACATACTGCATGCTAAATTATAATATGAGACGACTCCATGTTTCTAAAACTAAACTGGCTCCTTATTAAGGGAACTATTTACAGAACTGCTGCATCTCCAGCTAGCATTCCACCCATGTAGGGTTGCCAACTTCCTAATCGCACAAAACTGAACACCCTGGCCCTGCCCCTTCCCTGAGGCTCCGCCCCTTCCCTGAGGCCCTGCCTCCTGATCACTACATTTCCCCTCCCTCGGTGGCTTGCTCTCCCACACTCTCACTCACTTTCACTGAGCTGGGGCCAGAAATGAGGGGTTCAGGGTGCGGGAGGGGGCTCCAGGCAGGGGATTGGGATGCGGGAGGGGATATGGGCTCTGGAGTGGGGCCTGAAATAAGGGGTTTGGAGTGCAGCAGGAGGCTCCATGCTTGGGGATGGGGTTAAGGGTGTGGGAAGGCTCTGGACTGGGGCAGGGGGTTGGGGTGCAGATGGGGATGAGGGCTCCATCTCGGGGTGTGGGTTCTGGGGTGGGACTAGGGATGAGGGGTTCAGGGTGCAGGAGGGAGCTGCGGGTTGAGATGGGCTTGGAGTGCAGGGGGGATGAGGGCTCCATCTTTTGGGGTGGGCTCTGGGGTGGGGCCGAGGATGAGGGATTTTGGGTGCAGGAGGGGGCTCCAGGCTGGAGGGTGGGGCAGAGGGGTTCCTGGTGTGGGAGGGGGTGCTTAGCTGGGGCAAGGGGTTGGAGTGCAGGGGGGAGTCAGGGCTCTGTCTGGGGGTGTGGGCTTTGGGGTAGGGTTGGGGATGAGTGATTTGGGGTGCAGGAGGAGGCTCCAGGTTTGGGGGGGCTCAGGGCTGGGGCAAGGGGTTGAGGCACAGGGTTACTTCTGGCGGCTCCCAGTCAGCAGCACAGCAGGGGAGGGGGGAGGGTCAAGGCAGGCTTCCTGCCTGCCCTGACTCCACACTGCACCCCGGAAGCAGCCATCAGGTCCGGCTCCTAGGTGGAGGTGCAGCAGGCGGCTCTGTGTGCTGCTCTTGCCCGCAAGCACCGCCCCTGCAGCTCCCATTGGCCACAGTTCCCAGCCAATGGGCGTGTGAAACCAGTGCTGAGGGCAGGGCAGCGCCTGGAGCCCCCGTCCCCCCTCCCCCGCCTAGGAACCAGACCTGCTGGCTGATTCCGGGGTGCAGCGTGGAGCCAGGACAGGTAGGGACTAGCCTGCCTTAGCTCCACAGCACCGCCAGCTGGACTTTTAATGGCCCGGTCAGCGGTGCTGACTGGAGCCACGAGGGTCCCTTTTCGACTGGGTGTTTCGGTCGAAAATCAGATACCTGGTCACCCTACAGTCATGTGCTCACAGACTGGCTTCCTTGTGCCTCCTCCAAGCTCTTCCCTCCTGCATCCTTTGCTCCTCCATCGAAGTTTCATGCAGGTTGCTACATTTTTCCTTTTAACAATTCTTATTTGTGTGTCTTTTGTGCAAGCATTTCCTCACCTTCCAAGGCCAGAGGTTACTCGTATATAGCCCACCCTCAGAACCTGGCCTTTACCACCAACCCACTGCAGCCTGTTAGTTCTCATATTCCATCAAGTATGCTGGTTTCCGAACCAGTCTCCCACTACTTGTTTGTGTTGCTGCTTTTAGTGCAGGACACTGTTCTGACCTTCATTCTGTTGGGTGGCTCCTGTTGATCTTCTGTGTTACTCAGATACAGGCGAGTCTCATTTTACGCGGGGCTTCCGTTCCACGGTTAGCATGTAAAGCGAAAACCACGTATAGTGAAACACTCATTGAGTTGAACGGCAGGCGGAATCGCCCGCACTACAGATGCAGTTTTTAAATTGTTTTTTTCTGTTTTTGCCGACCGCACAAAACTGAATTCGCGCATGTTAAGTGCGCCTAAGATGCGACTCGCCTGTACCTTGTTTTCTTCTAACTCTCCTATATTAGGCCAACTCATGGCTGAGGCTCTTTTCAAGTTCTTCTGGTCCTGTCATTGGCCTATCTGTCCAGATGTGCCAGCTCTCCGCCGCTATTCTACAGTTTGGTTTTATCTTCACCACTGTCCTGAGTCTGTAGCTACTTCATGTGACCTGAGTTCCATTGCAGCTTGGACAGTTGTATTTTACCATTGCTCTTTGTTGACTAGACCCAGACCTGCTCACCTGTGCATATTGGCCTCAGGTTTTTGGATCCTTGCAGGCTGCCTGATTAGCTGGGCATTCTGTTAACCACTTCTTTGTCCTGTCCGTTATCCCTATGCTGGGCTGCAGCAGACTACCCCTTGTGGAAAGCAGAGTTTTGGTTCTCCAGCCCGCCAGTCGCTGTGCAGGGCTACTGTCTTGTCCCTGGGAGGGTATTTTGCAATGGTTCAGCATTGCCAGGGAGGGATTCCTTCCTGTCTACATTGCCTTTGCCATTAGTCTCTTGTCTACGACTTCCTGCTGACTCTGCCTTTCTGTTGCTTTGTGTGGGTACTCAGGGGAAGATATTCTATTAAGCCTAATATTCTACCCCGGCACCAGTTTAGGAGTTGCCGCAGTCAGTCTAGGATCATGATACCAATCTGTCAACATCTTCTGCTACAATAAGAACGTCATTAGCTACAATCTTGATGATTGGGAGGTTCCTCTCATGCCTGGTTCAGTTTACATTGGAACACCTCTGGAGATGGACCAATGCCCATAAGCAATCATACCCAGCAGTACTTGCCAAAAGGTACAGCAAAAGTTGTCAGGTGGCTGAATGGCTCATCTAGTTCAATATTCCAAAACC
This sequence comes from Chelydra serpentina, assembly GCA_037349315.1. Taxonomy (NCBI): domain Eukaryota; kingdom Metazoa; phylum Chordata; order Testudines; family Chelydridae; genus Chelydra; species Chelydra serpentina. The sequence goes on along the minus strand of JBAIAC010000042.1, from coordinate 84,720,128 downwards.
CATTCTTGGTATCACAAACAGTGAACACTTCTTCCCTGGGTAAGTTGGGTAATGTGTCCTCAGTTATAGGTAATGGGTAATGACAGATCCTCACTTTAGCTGAAAGTTTTCTCACCCTTACTAGACCGCTGATCTACTCTGTGATAATTTCAGTGGGGTAATGATGCCTTTTCTTTGCAGTCTTGGCAGGTCCTTCTTCTGTGGTTCCACCACAGATAATGGAACTCTGCATTTAGGTAAACTCATGGGCTGCATGTGTCCATCTCCTTGAAATATGTCCTTATATTCTGTTAGAAGTTTGGATAGGGCCTACAGTGAATGTTCACCCTCCTCTCTCAAGCTGAGGCTGTTCTGCCATCACATCCATGGTTTGCACTTCTCTGCTGCCCAGATTAGTGGTACTCCTCTGTATCAACTATTAGAAATTCCAAGCAATAACATTTCTTATTTTGTGGGTTTCTTATCGACAGCCTACATTTGCACACTGGTTTTATTGTGTATCACCAGCACTTGGTAACTTTTCTCCAGTTTAATGTTGCTACTTATCATTGCAGCTGGCTCCACAATCCATCTGGAATTGAATTGGTCTTTGATCTAATAGCATAGCTGCAAGTATGATAAAACTTATTTTGCAGAGTGTCTATGCTCAGCATCTTCGGATCTGCTAAAGTAACACTGAAGATAACACTGCAGATATCCTCCTCTTCATTGGGAGTCTCTGCATCTTCAGGTTTCAGAGTAGCGGCCATGTTAGTCTGTGTCAGCAAAAAGAACAGAATTACTTGTGGCACCTTAGAGACTAACACATTTATTTCAGCATAAGCTTTCGTGGGCTACAGTACCACTTCAGTCATAGCATTTACTGCTGCTTTTTTTTTCTTCCTGGGAACTGCAGCGTTGTGACATAAATGAGTTCTCTTTCTCACATCCCTTGCACCATTGCCTTTAGGCTGCACATTTTTCTTTCTGTCATTTATGTACATACATTGGACTGTGATGTCCTTATTCTCAGTCGGTCAGTCTCAGCTTCCTGGGTTCCTTTAGCTTGAGCCCGTGTATTTGTTCTGTACTAGTAACTGTTATTTTTTTGAACCTTTGCCTGCACAGTTCAGCTGGCCTTGCAATTTGGAGGCATTTCTCTAGGCAGATCTATTTCAACAATCTCTACTGTGAGCTGAATAACATTGCACAAACAATCATGTCTTTAATTAGGAAATCTTTGATATCTCTAAAGTTACGTATGGATGCTCTGTAATGTATATATTCCCTCTTCTGCTTCTTGGTGTTGGGTAAAAAACCTATTTCTCTGGTGTCACAATACTCATCCAACATTTTTATCAGCTATTCCAGTGTTTTGGGCATTATTCCTGGCCACAGCATCTCAATCATTCACTTATCCTTTCCCCCCGATAAGATCATAAAAATCTTTATCTTCATTTTCTCATCTTTATCCCCCTATGGTCAACTATATATACAGAATCAGTTCTTGCATCCACTGTTCACATGATTGTGCCAAGCTTTATGTGTGGAAATTCAGCATTCCTGGTGGTTTCAGCTCCTTCATGCTGCCTGTTTGCTCTATTTCTAGGTGCTGTTTTGTTTGCTGTGCATTTCCCTAGGCCAGGGGTGGCCAACCTGAGCCTGAGAAAGAGCCAGAATTTACCAATGTACATTGCCAAAGAGCCACAGTAATACATCAGCAACCCCCCATCAGCTCCCGCCCCCGCTCCCAGTGCTTCCGACCCACCGTCAGCCCCGCCAATTAGTGCCTCCTCTTCCCTCCCCGCACCTCCTGATCAACTGTTTCGTGTGTGCAGGAGGCTCTGGAGGGGAGGAGGAGGAGCAAGGGCACAGCACATTGGAAAGCACCCCCCGGCACATTGGAAAGTTGGCGCCTGTAGCTCCAGCCCCGGAGTCGATGCCTATACAAGGAGCCACATATTAACTTCTGAAGAGCCGCATGTGGCTCCGGAACCACAGGTTGGCCACTCCTGCCCTAGGCTGATTGCTGTCACCATGTTTCCCATACCTTGTGCTGGGTAATAACATTAGAGGACTCCATGTTTCTAAAACTAAACTGGTTCTTTATTAAGAGAACTATTTACAGATGTGCTATAATTGCAGCTAGCATTCCAGCCATGTGCACAGACTGACTTCCTGGTGCCTCCTCCAAACTCTTCCTGCCTGCATCCTGTGCTCCGCCCTCTAAGTTCTGTGCAGGTTGCTACACTCTCACATACAGCTAGTAGTAGAGGGAATTTTGAATGGTATTTTTCATTTAAAATAATGGAGGATTCCATTTCTTTTAGTGGGGGTTGGTCAAGACGTGGTCTAGTAGGCCCAGTCAGACACTTACACTGAGAGTTCATCTACAGGCAAGGACTTCTGGCTACAATATCCAGCAGCTCTATAACAACAAATTTCTACTAATTGTACCTTCATGTTACCGTAATAAAGAACAGGGGAAGAAATTGCATTGTTTTTCAAAAATAATGAAATGATCTTGACAATTACCTCAATCTGTAAGAAAATAATAGTACGGTTAACAGAAAACTGTAAACATCTTGATCAACAAATTGGAAGTAATAAGAACCACAGATTTATAAAGAAATGCTATTAGTAAATCACTTAAGTGCAGTGAATCAGGAAATTTTAGTTGAACAATTAAGTGAATATGAGTCTGGATTGAAAACTGGCTGAAGGATGTTAAGAAATGGGTAATGATAAACAGCAATGTATTGAGGTGAGTGGGAAGTGACTAGTGGGATGCTGCCGGAATAGGAGTTATGTCCGGTCTTATATAACATCATCTTAAGCTCCCCGCTTCCAGATCATTAAACAGCATGTTAATGAAATTAACAGATGATACTAAATAGAGGACTGCTGCAAACACCATTGAAATGAGAGAGACAGGAAATAACAAAGGGAGTGAGCCTTCACAAATGCAAGATAATACAGCTGGAGGAGAATGATTCAAAATGCAGATTTTTTTTCTCATGGGAGTGGGACATTCAGACTGTGGTAATATCTGAGTAGACTAGAGCAACCGGAAGCAGCCAGCAGTGGGTCCGGCTTTTAGGCAGGGGGGCCACAGGGCTCCACACGCTGCCCCCGTCCCGAGCATTGGCTCCACACTCCCAGTTCCTGGCCAATGGGAGCTGAGCTGGGGGGCGTGCCTGCTTGCGCGCCTCCACCTAGGAGCCGGACCTGCTGCTGGCTGCTTCAGGTGCAGTGCGATCCGTGGGGCTAGGACAGGCGGCAAGCCTGCCTCTGCACCCCAGCTGCGCCACTGATCGAGAGCTGCCAGATGTAAGTCTGCACCCCAATCCCCTGCCCCAGCCCTGAGTCCCCCCCAAATCTGGAACCCCTTCCTGCACCCTAAACCCCTCATTCCTGGCCCTACCCCAGAGCCTGCACCTCCAGCTCAGAGCCCTGACCCCCTCCCCCACCCCAATCCCCTGCCCCAGCCCTGATCCCCCTCCAAACCTGGAGCCCTTCATCCCCAGCCCCACCCTAGAGCCTGCACCCTCAGCCCAGAGCCCTGACCCCCTCCTGTACCGCAACCCCCATCCCTGAGCCCCCCCCAAAACCTGGAGCCCCTCCTGCACTCCAGAGCCCTGACCCCCTCCTGCACCCCTACCCCAGCCCTGAGCCCCTCCCATGCCCCAAACCCCTCATCCCCAGCTCCATTGGGTCGCGGGCATCAACAATTTTCTTCAACTGGGTCCCCAGAAATTTTTTTTAAAACCACTGAACTAGAGCTTGTTGATGGCAACTGAGATGAGTTTGCATTCTGATGTGGCAGCACCAAAAGCAAATGCAATTTTGGGCTGCCTTTGCAAAAGCATTGCTCCTGACTATATGGGTTAAGTGAGAGCTACTCTGGAATGTTGTATATTTTACACCTCAGCCCCAGAAAAGTGACAAAAGTAATTATTGTGGCTCTAATCTGAAAAGTGACGGTAAAAATGTCCCAGAGGGATCTATTTTTATTAGGGCTGTTGATTAATAGCAGTTAACTCGTGATCAACTCAAAAAAATTAATTGCGATTAAAAATGTTAATCGGGATTAATCACAGTTTTAATCACACTGTTAAACAATAGTCTACCAATTGAAATTTATTAAATATTTTGGATGTTTTTCTACATTTTCAAATATATGGATTTCAGTTACAACACAGAATACAAAGTGTACAGTACTTACGTTATATTATTTTTATTACAAATATTTGCACTGTAAAAATGATAAATAAAAGAAATAGTATTTTTCAATTCAACTCATATAAGTACCATAGTGCAATCTCTTTATCGTGAAAGCGCAACTTACAAATGTAGATTATTTTTTTGTTACATAACTGCACTCAAAAACAAAACAATGTAATACTTTGGAGCCTACAAGTGCACTCAGTCCTACTTCTTGTTTAGCCAATCGCTAAGAGAAACAAGTTTGGTTACATTTATGGGAGATAATGCCGCCCCCTTCTTAGTTACAATGTCACCTGAAAGTGAGAACAGATGTTCGCATGGTACTTTGTAGCCAGCATTGCAAGGTTTTTACGTGCCAGATATGCTAAATATTCGTATGCCCCTTCATGCTTTGGCCACCATTCCAGAGGACATGCTTCCATGCTGATGATGCTCGTTAAAAAAATAATGCGTTAATTACATTTGTTTCTGACCTCCTTGTGGGGAGAATTGGATGTCTCCTACTCTGTGTTTTACCCGCATTCTGCCATATATTTCATGTTTTGGCAGTCTTGGATGATGACCGAGCACATGTTCATTTTACTTTCACTGCAGATTTGACAAAACGCAAAAAAGGTACCAATGTGAAATTTCTAAAGATAGCCACAGCACTCGACCCAAGATTTAAGAATCTGAAGTGCCTTCCAAAATCTGATTGGGATAGGGTTTGTAGCATGTTTTCAGAAGTCTTACAAGAGCAACACTCCAATGCGGAAATTACAGAACCCAAACCACCAAAAAAGAAAATCAACCTTCTGTTGGTGCCATCTGACTAAGATGATGAAAATGAACATGCATTAGTCTGCACTGCTTTGGGTCTTTATCGAGCAGAACCCATGATCAGCATGGACGCATGTCCTCTGGAATGGTGGTTGAAGCATGAAGGGACATATGAATCTTTAGCGCATCTGGCACGTAAATATCTTGCAACGCCAGCTACAACGGTACCATGTGAACGCTTGTTCTCACTTTCAGGTGACATTGTAAACAAGAAGCGGGCAGCATTATCTCCTGCAAATGTAAACTAACTTTTTTGTCTGAGTGATTGGCTGACAAAGAAGTAGGTCTGAGTGGGACTTGTAGGCTCTAAAGTTTTACATTGTTTTATTTTTGAATGCAGTTTTTTTTTTTATAATTCTACATTTGTAAATTCAGCTTTCATGATAGAGATTGCACTACAGTACTTCTATTAGGTGAATTGAAAAATACTATTTATTTTGTTTTTTACAATACAAATATTTGTAATCAAAAACAAATATAAAGTGAGCACTGTACACTTTGAATTCTGTGTTGTATCTGAAATCAAAATATTTGAAAATGTAGAAAACATCCAAAAATATTTATATAAAAGTATGCTATCATTAACAGCACAATTAATCGTGATTAATTGTTTTTAATCGTGTGATTTATTGTGAATAATTTTTTAATCACTTAGCCTTAATATTTATTAGCACCTAATGTTGATATCAAATGTACTCCATTTATAAGTAAAAAGTATTCCTTTCTATTCGCCATGGGTTGTTTCCTTTTTGTGCATCATTACCAGTTATTTTAAAAAGTTCTGGCCACATTGTACTGTTACACCTATCTCAAAGTCTGCCCTTCATTAAACCTTGTTCAGCCCATTCTGTTCAAAGGGTTGATGTAACAGATGTTAGTTCAGAAAATCCACTTGAATTCTTCAAACTGAAAACTTTCTTTCCCAAACTTCTCCCCACACCTAATATCATACTTACGTATACTTGAATAGCTGAAAACGCTGGACTGCTAGAAATGACTTTTTCTTCTCTAAAATCAATCTTGAACTATTTGTTTTTGCAATATGTAAACAATTACATGTACTTTCAAACAAATATATGGTAATAAAAGAAGGTAGATCTGATATTCGGCTTGTCAGCTGTCCACATTTCTTAGCAGAACAAGCCAGGCCTCACTTAAATTTTTGCCTCTATGATCTAAAATGTATTTTATTTTTATATAGCATTTTAATACACAATATCACCAATCACATTTCAGAGAATTTTTGAATGATAAAGATGTGGTGTGAAATAATGATTTTAAAAAGGATATTCTTCTGCATATCAATGACAAAAAGCATGACACACACAACCACGCTTTTCCTTCAGATCAATTTTACATGTAAAAATTATCATGATCTAATTACTCTTGGATATGTGAGACAAATGTTTGCATACGCTGCAGTGTTTTTATAATAAAGAAAAGTGAATTTTGTCCAAGAAGTAATTAATTACAAAATCTCAATCCGCTTCAATACAATATGTCTGTCTGTAGTTGATTAGACTAAGTATTGTGTCTCCATTGTGTTACAGAGTCGAGTTCTGCAAAACACTGAGCTCAGCATCTCTCAGGATCTGGCCCACAGAATGAGATGCCAATCAGTTGTTAGAGGCTTGTTCTCATTTGCATAAGTACAGCACTAGAGAGGTAGATAAAGAGATGGATTTAAATGGTGTCAAAGTATCTCTTCTCTTTTCTGACTAGTGCTGGTGGCCAACATTAGGTTGTCCTCAACTCTAAAGCTGCAGTTTAAGAGCCATAGCAGCCTTGAATTTCTCCTGTAGTGAAGGTTGTAACATACATTACAGTAGCCTTTGGAGTTGGTGAATACTGAGCTCCGACATGTGATGGGTATAACCTTGAGCCATGTCATCCAACAGGGATCAGGAAATAAAAATAAGTATTTTACCAACATGCCTGAGCGCTACACCTTTCTGACAACAGAGAAAGTTTAATGACAGGATCTAATGTTACAAGAACCATAACAAATGCCTAAATGTAGTGTAGAGAAAATCCTCACGTAATGCAAGAAAGATCTTGGATGAAAGATATTTTAATGAGTAAAATTGTCGAACAGGCTGCCACGTATTCTCTCAAATGCAGTTTGAGATTTTGCCAATCACAAGCTGTATCTTTTTTAATAAGACTATAAAATGTCCATTTGTGGGGCTCTTTTATTAATTTTACTAGCTTTTAACTTTTGTTTACATTAAAAAATATAAACATTAAATTTCAGTCCTTGTAGTGAGATAAGCATAAAAATGGTGCATATTCTTTCTTTGTCTCTTAACCGCTCAATTTAATCTTGTGTAAAAGTCACCCAGTATGATTCCTGCCATAAAGACCTTACAATCTAAATGAACAAGTCGGACAAAGGATGGGAGGGGGACTATAAGCACACGGAGAGGAAGTGGCAGGAATGTTACGCTAATAAAAAGCACACGAGATCTTTTTATAGGGGAAAAGGCAACACGCCACATTTATTGAGAATACAACAGTTAGCATATGCTTTTCAATCACATACACACACACACACCATGCACACAGTCCTGCCAGTCGATGTTATAGTTACCAGTCCAGACTCTGGATCAATCTAGTGGCCAGCCAGATTGATCGCAGAGGGGAGCCGGTCTCTGTCGGTCGCGATCTGATGCTCCTGGAGTTGTTGGCAAGACGAACCCAAAGCCCCATGGCAAAGCACCCTGTTCTTATAGTCCTTCTCCATTGAAGTCTATGGATTTTGCTATGTCAGTTTATGACCGGTTACTCCTCAGTGGGTGTTATCTTTTGATGGCCCAAAACACCTCCGGGAGGGTCATCCTGTCTGGTTTTGATTTAATCAATTATCTTGTGTTTTAAGGGTACCAGCCTTCACCTTAGGGTCGTCAGTCTGCCTCTCCTCAACCATGGATGCGCACTGATATTTCTCTGGCGTCTTTAAGTCTCTTCAGTTTCTTCCTCCTCCCTTGGCCATCTGGCTTTAACAATGGCCTTCACACCTTATCTTTTCCTGATGCATGCATTCCTCATTCACACAAACCGTTCTTTACAGAGACCTTCAAAAGGTAACAAATAGCAGTGTTTTATGTTAAACCAAAAAAAGGCATCATAAATTAGGCCTTACTAAATCTTGCAACTATCTTTTCCTACATTGGGGCCTAGGCCTTCGAAATTCCTCTAATCTAATTAACATGAACACAGACAAGGTCCTGTCTGTTACTTGCAAGGCATGAATAAAAAGAAAATGGCTAATACTAGTATTCACTGTTCCATTCATTTATTCTAATACCTTAATTCTTACTATAAAACATGCACTGCATATAGCCAAAACATAACCAATTATATAGCACAACAGGAATACAACTCAGATATCTCAATACTAGACCATGCTGCATCCAATCATTTAAAATGTTTAGATGTAATGGCTCAAAAGGGAAGGTCTCCTTTTGGCTTTCACAATGTAGCTTGCATTTTCTTGCCTGCAACTGGGTTACAATCATAACTGTGTACTTGTACCAGAAGCCACCTGGTAGCCTTCTCCTTTCAGCCAGCTAGCATTGCTGTAGCCAGCTTTCTCTCTAAGTTTCTCTTTTTTAAGGACCCCGAAAAGGAGTGGTGGGTGGAATAACACATCCCATCATGTTGTCCACCAATTAGGCATAATTTCCAACACACCAAGATTGGTTCACTGATTTTGAGTTCCACACTTTTCTTGTTTACTGAGCATGATCATAACATAGTCCTTTAGTTATATTTGTAGGCCTTTCTGTTTGGACTAATTATTTCTGTCTCACTTTTGCACTTTTTCCCATCAACATATATTGTTAGAGGTTATTGTGATATCTTACGAATTTTCACACACTTTTTACAGGTGAGCTTACAATTGGAAAATTTGTATGCCTGATTATCTCAACAGTACTGACTTTTCAATAACTCCTTCAACCATTTCATTCCATTAATTTTTGCCTTAAATGGTACCTACAATTAGAAAGCATGTAATTTCAGTGGGGATATATGGCAATTGCTATATTAGGACAATATTGGGTATTTGGCTTGGTGATGAGTAGGCTTTGCAGAATTCAATTTTTTATATAATTTCAATGGATAATATTGATGTTTATTTTTAAGCATTTTTTCTATTTTTGTCCATGCAAATGCTCACAATTGAGCAAAAATACAGGCTTTATGCATTTTTTCAGTTTTGATCAATTTAAAATTTCACAGTTATGGGCAATTAGGAGTAGGGATCAGAAAACAAGGGGATCAAATAATTTAATAACAGATGTTGAGATTCAAAGAAAGCTTTATAACCATTAAAATACAAATTGTCAACATTACATATCCAAATATACGAAGTAAATATCCTTAAATCAAACTCTAAGTTTTCAAGCAGAATGTTTCTTACTTTGTCTTTCTGAAATATTTATTATCAATGGAAAATAATTTTTGTCTGTTTGTGTGTGTACGGTGAAATTGACATTTACAAAAAAAAAAAAATCCTTCCAAGCCGACTGCTGATGTTACCACACATGGTAGAGAGTGAGTGGAGTTGAAGTGTGGCCTTTCAACCTGATAGACAATACATTGAAAAAATAGTCTTAGCCCATAGGAAGGGAATGTAGTGACATTTCCCACTGCATTGCATTCCTATCAAGGCTGACTAAATGCAAGGAGTATAGCAATGCTGGGGTATAGTCGTATGAAAACTGTCGAGGGTGAGAGAAGGCTGAGGGGTGATAAAATCCCAACAAAAAGGAGTGAGTGAAAAAGGCTGTAAATTTCTTTTCCCTTTCCTAGGGCCTGATGCTAGAAGATGCTGATTTCCCACTGCCTTCATTGTGTTATTTTAATTTGAAAACACTTGCCATCTCTCAGGATCAAGCCCATAAGAAGCAACAGCTTGGATTGTAGGAAAGAAGGAAACTTCATGGCGGTATGCTTAGGTTCCTGCCAACCCGCCACCTCTTCAGTTCCTTCTTACCACCAGTGATGGTCATTGGAGCAGCTCTCTTCTCCTGCTACAGCAAGCAATCCCCTAGTGGACTTTCCCTCCTTCTATCTGTAAATAGTTAAATTTAGGATTAATTAATTTTCATTAGTTCAGAGTTAGTTTTAGTTGGGGATTTCTCACCACCACCATCACGTTCTCCCGCTCCCGGGGACCAGTCCTGTCTGAAGCCGGAGGAGGGGCAGCCATTGCCTAAGATGGCGTGGCCCCCGCAGTGGCAGATGCCAGCTAGGTGGCCCTTCTGAACACCGTGGGCCTACCACCAAGCCCAAGGGCCAGGGTCCAGATCGTTGTCAGTTGTATCGGAGGGATGGGCCCCTTCATAATCATCTGTAGCCCGGGAACATGGACAACAGAGCCCACTGGGAGTTACTCAGAAGGGTGGCTCAGAATTTGGATGTGCAGCCAGAGGATGTGTTGAAGGAGCCCAACCCAGGTCATGATCGACATTCTGGTGCCAGAAGGTCCCTCATGGTTGGCTTTGCCCCTCATTAAGACCATTCAGAACACTACTAAAGCATTGTGGCAAGTGCTTGCCTCTCTTTTCCCCATGGCCAAAGGGGTAGAGAGGAAGTATTTTGTGCCTTCAAAAGAGTATGAGTACTTTTTCACTCACCCTCAGCCGAGCACATTGATTGTGGCAGCTGCCAACAAAAAGGAAAGGCCAGGGCAACCGGGACTGACTCCCATGTCCAAGGAGGCGAAAAAGCTGGATCTCTTCGGTAGGAAGGTGTATTCTATCGGGGGGCTTCAACTTCGCAGTTCCAACCAGCAGGCGATTCTCAGCCGCTACAGCTCTAACTCCTGGAATATGTCCAAATTCAAGGAGCTACTTCCCGGCTGACTCCTATTCGGAGTTTGCTGCCATTCTGGAGAAAGGCAAGGTCATTGCGAGGACCTCCTTACAGGCCTCCCTGGATTCTGTGGACTAGGCAACCTGGACTATGTCAACAGCCATAGCTATGAGAAGGATATCATGGCTTCAGGCATTGGGATTTCTGCACGAAGTTCAGCAGATAATTCAAGACTTGCCTTTTGACAGCTCACGGCTTTTCTCAGAGCAAATAGACTCTAAGCTCCAAAGCCTTAAAGACTTGCACCAACCCCCCCAGAGAAAATATTTTAAGACACAGCCTACCCCTCTCTTCTACCCTGCTGCCCCCAGACAGGACTATAGGAGGAAGCAGGGAAGGAGTAATAGACGGAGACCTTCTCAGTCCTCCTCTAACCAGGGCCAGCCCTCAGCCTCCAAGCCAATCTTTTGAGCGTGTGTCTGGTGGCAATGCACCAGTCCAGATCCCGGATCCTTCCCTCACTTCATGAATTGTCTATCCCATTTCTACCATGCCTGGGCACAAATCACCTCAGACCAATGGGCCTTGAGCACAGTAGAATTGGGATATTCTCTCTAGTTCTGTTTCCTCCTGCCTTTCCACCCACCTTCCCTGTCCCTCTTCAGGGACCCTTCTCACGAGCAACTTCTGATGCAGAAGTTGCAAACACTCCTACAACTTGGGGTGGTAGAGGAGGTCCCTCCGGAGTTCAGGGGCAGGAGGTTCTATTCCCAGTATTTCCTAATGCTGAAGACCAAGAGTGGGTTCAGACCTATTTTAGACCTGAGAAATCTTAACAGATTCATGAAGTAGTTGAAGTTCCGCATGGTTTCCTTGGCTTCCATTATCCCCTGGATCGGAGAGACTGGTACGCTGCCCTCGAGTTGAAGGACACATACTTTCATGTGTCCATAGTCCTTGTAGCAAGGTTGAGGACTCACCGGAGCGACGCCTTCTGCTGGTCGTCTCAGGAATTAGTTCTCCAGCGTACAGAGCACCTTCTACTCGCCTGCCTTAGGCCCCCGTGTCCCTCCCTGACCCTGGTGCCCCTTTATCTTGGGGTGCTGCCCCCTGGCAGTACCCACACACTCTGGGTCTCCCCTCCCAGGGGAACCCCCAATGCTCTAACTCCACCTTGCCTCAGTGGCTACTGCCAGTCGTCATCTAGCCCTCTCTCACTGGGGCAAACTGGAGTCCGTAATGGCCACTCATCATCAGCAAGGGGGTAGAACCTGCTGCCTTTGCCTATCCACGGGCTACCCCTCTGCAGCCCCCAGTACCTTTCTTGGGCCTGTAACAAGGCCTGCAGCCTGGGGAGTTGTCAGGCTGGAGCTCCCCAGCCCCTCTTGCCTTTCCCCAGCCCTGCTCCACTTCAGGTACCCTTTTCTCCCAGGCAGCTAGGTCCTTCTCCCTCCAAAGCTGGAGTGAGACTCCTCCAGTTCCTGGCCCCCAGCCTTCTTATAAGGACCAGCTGGGCCCTGATTGAGCTGGCCATAACTGTGGCTGCTTCCTCAATCAGCCTAGCTTGGCTGCTTTTAATCCCTGTTCTCCAGGAGTGGGGCAGCCACCCCACTACAGTCCTGTCCCACAGATTGTTTCTCCACTTCGTGGTCAACAACACCCACCATCAGTTTACAGTTCTCCCCTTCGGCCTCAGGAGCCTCTTGAGTGTTCACCAAGTGCATGTCGGTCATCCTGTGGAAGCAGCAGATGCAAGTATTCCCGTACCCAGATGACTGGCTAATCAAGGACCGCTCCAGGGTCCAAGTAGAGGACCATGTGAGCCTGGTTTGGGCGATGTTCGACAGGCTCAGCCTGTTACTGAATGTAGCTAAATCAGCCCTAACTGATCCCTGAGGATAGAGTTAATCGGAGCTCGCTTAGACTCCGGTCAAGCCAGGGCATTCTTTCTGGAAACACGCTTTCTCGCCATGGGCTCCATCATAGAGGAACAATACCCCATCAGGCGATGTCCCTCTACCGTACGAAATTGCCTGAAGCTGCTCAGCCATATGGCCGCTTGTACGTGTGTAGTACAGCACGCCAGGTTGCAGCTCTGACTCCTTCAGTCTTGGCTAGCCTCGGTATACAGGCCGAACCAAGACCATCTAGACAAGTTGGTCGCACTCACTCCTCCAGTTATCGAGTCCCTCCTGTGGTGGATCGACCTGCAAGTGCTGTGTGCGGGAGTGTCCTTCTCTGGGCCCCACCTATCGCTGTCTCTAGTAACGGGTGCATCAGCGATGGTTTGGGCGGCGCACCTAGAAGACTCAAGGTCTCTGATCCCAAGCAGAACTTTCACTGCACATCAACATCAGGGAGCTACGTGCGGTTCGCCTTGCTTGCCAGATGTTTCAAACCCATCTGGAGGGCAGATGTGTATCAGTATTGACGGACAATACAACAGCAATGGTCTAGACCAGGGGTCGGCAACCTTTCAGAAGTGGTGTGCCGAGTCTTCATTTATTCACTCTCATTTAAGGTTCCGTGTGCCAGTAATACATTTTAACGTTTTTAGAAGGTCTCTGTCTATAAGTCTATAATATAGAACTAAATGATTGTTGTATGTAAAGTAAATAAGGTTTTTAAAATGTTTAAGAAGCTTCATTTAAAATTAAATTAAAATGCAGAGCCCCCCGGACCGGTGACCAGGACCCGAGCACTGTGAGTGTCACTGAAAGTCAGCTTGCGTGCCGCAGGTTGCCTACCCCTGGTCTATATAAACAGACAAGGTGGTGCTCCCTCTTCTTCCCTGTGCCAGGAAGCCCTCAAGCTGTGGGACTTCTGCATTGCCCACTCAATATATCTGGAGGCATCATACCATCCAAGCTCTCAGAACGAACTGGCCGATCATCTCAGCAGGTCTTTTCACAACCTCGAGTAGTCCCTCTGCCCGGATGTCATGATCAACATCTTCCAAAGGTGGGGATTTCCCGAGATAGATTTGTTTGCAACATGGCACAACAGCAAGTGTCGGCAGTTCTGTTCCTTCCTGAATCAGAGCCTGGGCTCACTCACAGATGCCTTTCTCCTCTCTTGAAAGGGGCACCTGCTGTATGCATTCCCACCCTTTCCGCTCGTACACAAGGTCCTGCTGAAAGTCTGAAGAGAGGGAGCATCAATGATCTTGATAGTACCGGCATGGCCACGTCAGCACTGGTTTACCACACTTCTAGCCCTGTTGGTGGACACACCTATAGCACTGCCCCTGGTCCCGGACTTGATCACACAGGACCACGGCTGCCTCCAGCATCCCAGTCTAGAGTGCCTCCACCTCACGGCACGGACACTCCATGGCTAAACACTTTGGAGGTCACATGCTCAGACTCTGTTATGGAGGTTATCCTTGGCAGCAGGAAACCGTCCACTTGAGCCACTTCTTTGACTAAATGGAAGAGATTCATAGAATCATAAAAGATTAGGGTTGGAAGAGACCTCAGGACGTCATCTAGTCCAACCCCCTGCTCAATGCACGACCAACCCCAACTAAATCATCCCATCCAGAGCTTTGTCAAGCCGGGCCTTAAAAACCTCTAAGGATGGAGATTCCACCACCTACCTAGGTAACCCATTCCAGTGCTTCACCACTCTCCTAGTGAAATAGTTTTTCCTAATATCCAACCTAGACCTCCCCCACTGCAACTTGAGACCATTGCTTCATGTTCTGTCTTCTGCCACCACTGAGAACAGCCTAGCTCCATCATCTTTGAAACCCCTCTTCAGGGAGTTGAAGTCTGCTATCAACTCCCCCCTCACTCTTCTCTTCTGCAGACTAATTAAGCCCAGTTCCCTCAGCCTCTCCTCGTAAACCATGTGCCCCAGCCCCCTAATCATTTTTGTTGCCCTCCGCTGGACTCTCTCCAATTTGTCCACATCCTTTCTGTACTGTGTGTGTGGGGGGGGAACTGAACGCAATACTCCAGATGTGGGCTCACCAGGGCCGAATAGAGGGGAATAATCACTTCCCTCGCTCTGCTGGCAGTGCTCCTACTAATGCAGCCTTCTGGGCAACAAGGCACACTGTTGACTCATATCCAGCTTCTTGTCCACTGTAATCCTCAGGTCCTTTTCTGCAGAACTGCTGCTTAGCCAGTCGGTCTCAAGCCTGTAGCAGTGCATGGGATTCTTCCGTCCTAAGTACTGGACTCTGCACTTCCCTGCTGAACCTCATCAGATTTCTTTTGGCCCAATCCTCCAATTTGTCTAGGTCACTCTGGACCCTATCCCTACCCTCCTGCATATCTACCTCTCTCCCTAGCTTAGTGTCATCCGCGAACTTGCTGAGTGTGCAATCTATCCCATCATCCAGATCATTAATGAAGATGTTGAACAAAACAGACCCCAGGACCGACCCCCTGGGTACTCCACTTGATACCGGCTGCCAACTAGACATCAAGCCGTTGATCACTACCCATCAAGCCCGACAATCTAGCCAGCTTTCTATCAACCTTATAGTCCATTCATCCAATCCATACTTTTTTAACTCGCTGGCAAGAAAACTGTGGGAGACCGTATCAACAGCTTTGCTAAAGTCAATATATATCATGTCCACCACTTTCCCCATATCCACAGAGCCAGTTATCTCATCCTAGAAGGCAATCAGATTGGTCAGGCATGACTTGCCCTTGGTGAATCCATGTTGACTGTTCCTGATCACCTTCCTCTCCCCCAAGTGCTTCAAAATGGATTCCTTGAGGACCTGCTCCATGATTTTTCCAGGGACTGAGGTGAGCCTATAGAGGCTATAGTTCCCCGGATTCTCCTTCTTCCCATTTTTTAGATGGGCACTATATTTGGCTTTTTCCAATTGTCCAGGACCTCCCCCAAGTCCCACGAGTTTTCAAAGATAATGGCCAATGGCTCTTCAATCACATCAGCCAACTACCTCAGCACCCTTGGATGCATTGCATCCGGCCCCATAGACTTGTGCATGTCCAGCTTTTCTAAATAGTCCTTAACCTATTCTTTTACCACTGAGGGCTGCTCACCTCCTCCTCATACTGTGCTGCCCAGTTCAGCAGTCTGTGAGCTGATGTTGTCTGTGAAGATCGAGGCAAAAAAGCATTGAGTACTTCATATTTTTCCACATCATCTGTCACTAGGTTGCCTACCCCATTCAATAAGGGACGCACACTTTCCCTGCCCTTCTTTTAACAACCTGTAGACACCCTTCTTGTTACCCTTCACATCCCTTGCTAGCTGCAACTCCAACTGTGCTTTGGCCTTCCTGATTACACCCCTGCATGCTCGAGCAATATTTTTATACTCCTCCCTAGTCATCTGTCCAAGTTTCCACTTCTTGTAAGCTTTCTTTTTGTGTTAAGCTCACTGAAGATTTCTCTGTTAAGCCAAGCTGATCGCCCGCCATATTTGCTATTCTTTCTGCACATCAGGATGGTTTGTTCCTGCACCCTCAATAAGGCTTCTTAAAAATACAGTCAGCTCTCCTGGACTCCTTTCCCCCTCATATTAGCCTCCCAGGAGATCCTGCCCATCAGTTCCCTGAGGGAGTCAAAGTCTGCTTTTCTGAAGTCCAGGGTCCGTATTCTGCTGCTTTCCTTTCTTCCTTTTGTCAGAATCCTGAACGTGACCTTCTCATGGTCACTGCTGCCCAGGTTGCCACCCACTTCTACTTCCCCTACCAATTCTTCCCTGTTTGTGAGCACCAGGTCAAGAAGAGCATGGCCCCTGGTTGGTTCCTCCAGCACTTGCACCAGGAGGTTGTCCCCAGCAATCTCCAAAAACTTTCTGGATTGTCTGTGCACTACTGTATTGCTCTCCCAGCAGATGTCAGGGTGATTGAAGTCCCCCATGAGAACCAGGGCCTGTGATCTAGAAACTTCTGTTAGTTGTCCGAAGAAAGCCTCATATACCTCCTCCTCCTGGTCTGGTGGTCTATAGCAGATGCCCATTACGACAACACCCTTGTTGCTGTTGCCTCGAAACTTAACCCAAAGACGCAACAGGCTTTTCTCCAGTTTCATTGTGGAGCTCTGAGCAATCATACTCCTCTCTTACATACAATGCAACTCCTCCACTTTTTCTCCCCTGCCTGTCCTTCCTGAACAGTTTATACCCATCCATGACAGTGCTCCAGACATGTGAGTTACCCCACCAAGTCTTTGTTATTCCAATCACATCATAGTTCCTTGACTGTGCCAGGACTTCCAGTTCTTCCTGCTTGTTTCCCAGGCTTCTTGTGTTCATGTACAATCACCTAAGAAAACTAGCCGATTGCCTTACTTTCTCAGTATGAATCAGGAGGCCTCCCTGTTACACCCGCCTCCTTGTGTTTCCTCCCGGTATCCCACTTACCTCTGGGCTTAGGTCACCATCCTCCAGCGAACCTAGTTTAAAGCCCTCATCACTAGGTTAGCAAGCCTGCCTGTGAAGATGCTCTTCCCTCTCTTCGTTAGGTGGAGCCCATCTTTTCCTAGCAATCCTTCTTCCTGAAACAATATCCCATGGCCAAACAATCCAAAGCCCTCTCTCCGACATTACCCACGTAACCACACATTTACCTCCACAATTCGATGGTCCCTACCTGGGCCTTTTCCTTCAACAGGGAGGATGGACGAGAACACAACTTGCACCTCAAGCTCCTTTATCCTTCTTCCCAGAGCCACGTAGTCTGCAGTGACCCACTAAAGGTCATTCTTGGCAGTATCATTGGTGCCCACATGGAGAAGTAGGAAAAGGTAATGATCCGAGGGCTTGATCAGTCTCGGCAGACACTCCATCACATCCTGAATTCTACCTCCAGGCAAGCAGCACACTTCTCCAGTCTCCCTGGCTGGACGGCAGATGGATGACTCCGTCCCCCTTAGGAGAGAGTCCCCGACCACCACCACCCATCTCCTCCTCTTGGGAGTGGTGGTCATGGAACCTCCATCCTTAGGAAATGCATCCCATGCCTTCTGGTCAATGGGGTCTCCTTCTGATCCCTTCCCTCAGATAACTCTTCCAAACCATTCTCCGCCGTAGTACCTGATCTCGATTTGGTCACTGCAAAAGGGGACACTCCACCATTACAGTCATCGAGTCCCTTCATCCTGGACTATTTCCTGCATCTGAAACAGCAAGGCCTGGCGGTGTCATCAGTAAAGGTGCACCTGGCCGCCAACTTGGCTTTCCATCCCAGTTCTGCAGGCCAGTCAGTATTCGCTAACCTCATGGTTGGCTGCTTCCTCCAGGGACTAGATCGGGGTGGGCAAACGTTTTGGCCCAAGGGTCACATCTGGGAATAGAAATTGTATGGCGGGGTTGGGGTGCAGGAGGGGGTGAGAGCTCCGGCTGGGGATGTGGGCTCTGGGGTGGGGCTGGGGATGAGGAGTTTGGGGTGTAGGAGGGTGCTCCGGGCTGGGATCAAGGGGTTCGGAGAGCGGAAAGGGCATCAGGGCTGGGGTGGGGGTTGGGGCGCGGGGGAGGCTCAGGGGTGCAGGCTCCGGGCAGCACTTAGCACAAGCGGCTCCCAGAAGCAGTGGCATGTCCCTTCTCCGACTCCTACACGAGGCACATCCAGGTGGCTCTGCACACTGTCCCATCCGCAGGCACCACTCCTGCAGCTCCCATTGGCTGCGGTTCCTGGCCAATGGGAACTGCGGGGGCAGTGCTTGGGGCAGGGGCAGCATGCAGAGAAGAGCCCCCTGGCTTCCCCTATGCGTAGGAGCTGGAGGGGGGCTATGCCACTTCTTCCGGGAGCCGCGTAGAGCGGCCCCCAACCTTGCTCCCCTGGCTGGAGTGCCGGAGTGGGGTGAGCCTCAGACTGCACTCCCCAGTGGGAGCTTGAGGGCCGGATTAAAATGGCTGGCAGGCCGAATCAATCCACCACTGGACTAGATAGACTGTACCCTCAAGTAAGACCGCCAATCCTCCCATGGAATCTCAACCTGGTGCTCGCGAGGCTGATGGACCCTCCTTCTGAGCCCGTAGCAACATGCTCTCTCCTTTACCTTTCCTGGAAAGTGGCGATCCTGGTGGCTATAACTTCAGCCAGTAGGGTGTCTGAGCTTAAGGCCTTGACGTCAGAGCCCTCTTATACTGTTTTTTATAAGAACAAGGTACAGTTGCGGCCACACCTGGCTTTCCTCCCAAAGGTAATTTCCTAATTCCATGCAAATCAGGGCATATTCTTCCAGTGCTCTTCCCTAAGCCGCATGCTAGTAATTGGGAATGGATGATCCATTCCCTGGATGTCAGATGAGAGTTAGCTTTTTACACTGAGTGGACAAAGCTGTTTCAAAAATCAACACAGCTCTTCGTTGCAATTGTTGAGTGGATGAGTGGGCTTCCGGTGTTGTCCCAAAGGATCTCTTCATGGATAACAGCCTTTATCAGGACAGGCTATGACCTAGCAAAGATACCTGCCCCAGCACTAACAGCACACTCTGTGAGAACGCAGGCTTCCTCAACAATGTTCCTGGCACAGGTTCCCATTCAAGACATCTGCAGGGCAGCAGCGTGGTTGTCGATCCATACCTTTACATCACACTGCGCCATTACACAGCAAGCCAGAGACAATGCTGCATTTGGCAGAGCGATGCTGCAGTCTGCAACTCATTGAACTCCAGCCTCTTCTCCTAGAGACTGGTTGGGAGTCACCTATTTGGAATCGACATGAGCAAGCACTTGAAGAAGAAAAAACGATTACCTACCTCTCCTAACTGTTCTTCTTCAAGATGTGTTGCTCATATCCATTCGAATACCCACCTGCCTACCCCTCTGTCAAAGTACTCCAGCAAGAAAGAACTGCAAGAGGCGGTGGGTCGGCAGGGATACACCGCCATAAAGGCACGACTCCGGGGGGCTCCACAGCCAACCCAACGGGTACCGCTAGGGGAAAAAACCTTCCGACAATTGTGCACGCAGCACGCGCACACCTATTTGGAATGAAGAATATATAATTTATGCATATTTTGAAGAGTTCCTTTCCTGTGCTGTTAATGCCTTAGATTAGATTAATAAAAGTTAAAGAAGTTTTAAAGTCTAAGGCCCTGATCCTGCAGCGAGCTCCACATGGGTACAAAGACTGATGAATTTTCAGAATCAAGGTTTGTGATGCTTATGATTGACTATTTTACTATATTCTGTTTGTTAACTTTTCTCTTCAAGGGTGGGGATGAGGGAATCTCCTCGCAAAGTTTCAGTCAGTCTTTGAGTTTGGATTTGTATGTAATAATCAGAATACTGCTTTACTGGAGGTACCGGATATCCGCCTAGTGTTAATATATGAGTACTTGAGTTTGTTACATTTTTATTTTTAATTGGTGAATTTTACATATTATACAGGTAGACTAGAGAATCTTTACTGTTAAATGATATAATACCATCTTAAGTGTTTAGGAGGATGGCCATCATTAGAAACATATGAAAATAGGAATAAGAGATATTGAGAACTCGGGTACAGTGATGGATGCCATAAAAAATACTATAGATATATAGCTGCACTCTTTATAGCAGATGTTCAGGTCCCAGCATTTAAACAGATTTATTAGCCCCCCCACCCCCCTCCAGCAGCAAACTGAAAAATAATGAGACAAATTAATATCTGCAGGCAGGATTTTTTTTTAAGTATAGAATGAAATAGTTTCAAATTCTCAGCTGGGGTAAATCAATACTATGGAGCTATGTTGATTTACACCAGTTGAGGATGTGGCCTTGGATTTTTAGTTTGTTTATTTTTCGAGGAATTGTTGTGAGTGTTACACAGACACTAGTTTTGTTTTAACTAGAAACTGATGGAAATCTGGGCCAGTGTTCTGTCTGCAGCTTTGCACTGCTATAAACTGGAAGAGCTGAGTTTGAGCCAACAGAATGTGAGCATATCTCTGAGGTGAGATAGTTGATTACACAAGGGAGTGGAACTGATTGCCAGTTCTCTCATCTGGAGAATAGTTCTGGGTGGCAGCAAGTAAGAGAGGCAGAAAGAAAGAAAATTAAATGTATTCTATCTAGGGGGAGGGTTGATAGAACTATGTAGTTTAGTGTAATAACATTTAGTTACACTGTTGTTTGTTCTTAAATGTAATTAAACCTTTTACATGCTTTAAAAAAAAAAAAATTCCTGGCACAGACAGTGTATGGACTTGAGTTTTTCTTGTAACTGTGCAGAAATCCACCAGCTCTTGTTCAATATGTCTTTGTGGGCTCAGGCAGTTTAGGTTAGCATACAGTTTTTAACACATATCTTTGGTAAAGCATTTAAATTATTTGGATGAAAAGTACTATACAAATGGAAAATTTTATTTATAACCACAATGTACAGTTTTCAAACTGTACTGATAAAAAAAAATCAGACAATAGGATTTATGTGAATGATGTAAAATACAATCATTTTAAGAATTTTGTGCATGTGGTACACTATGTAAAGTGTGTGTCTGTGCATTATATAATACAAATTCACAGTGCATGTGCAGTATTTTATATAACACTATAAAAATCACACACAAGATGCTCAAAACTAAGGGCCTAATTGTCAAAGGGGTCGCAACTTGGCCTTCTTTTAAAATATATAAACGCCCATATGAGCACTTTTCAACTATTAAGACCTGAACATACAGCCGATAGAATTTACACATGCAAATTATTCATATAAATTGGTTACCCTTTTCATGCTGATGTTATTTATTATTTGTATTGCAATAGTGTCTAGAGGCTCCAACTCCATTTTGCTAGGCACTGGACAAACACACAACAAAAGGAAGTCCTTGTCGCAAAGAGCTTCTGATTGAAAAGTACACCTGCAAGTATTTATGCATGTACACTAGAAAGCTACTGTTAGCAAGCCAGGTTCTTTTTACTTGTGTATGTTATAGATAGATAGATTTATATGACTCCTAATGTACTTTTAGCCTTGTTCTTGTTGACAGACATAATATGGTCATGAGGTCATGTAGTGTGTGTGAATAGCGTGAGTGACACATAATTGTAATCCAGGATTTCCGAAATGACTAATTATATGTGAAAATGATCAGAAGCAGAGGGGAAGAGGTAGTGTGTGTATTGCATATACTGTAGTAAAGATTTGTGACATGGCTTAGTTCAAAAGAAAATAATAACCTGAACTTTACTAGTTTCAAATGAGTTATTTGAAACTAGGAAAATAAAGTAAAATAGAAGACAATTACTGACAGTTGGCAGAGATTGTAATACAGAGTATTGTTGTATAATGTTCACTCAGCGCCTATAATTAGGTGATTATGTAAGGAGACCACAGTGTACATTTGAATAGCTACTGTATTGGGTTAATGATGTCACTCATCTTTACTGAGCCCTAAATTATTATGGCTTAGCCAGAGGGACAGTGTGAATTTTAATAGGTATGAAATCATAGCCAAATTAAACTTTAGTGAAGTAAACAGAAGACAAAGCTATTACAAGGGTGAGCAATGACACTATCCTTTGAACCAAAGGTCTCCCAACTTGACTGATCCCATGTGGAATTGCTGGTAATTATTATTCTATAGTTATGTAATGTTGCAGAAAACAGAGATTATATTTTTGAAACCACTGATAATAGGAATTCAGTAGTTAATTTTGTCAGTATTATAATTCAGTGGGAGCTATCAGATTTTCTGTTAGCTTTTGCATTTTGCATATTTGTATGTAAATCAAAACATTCAGATGCTATAGTTAAGGGTATTTATGAGCTTCCTTTCAATATACATGTAAACAAATATGATAAAAGGTTTAGAAAACCTGACCTATGAGGAAAGGTTAAGAAAATAGAGCCTGTTTAATCTTAAAAAAAGAAGACTGAGTTGGAGCTGATGATAGTCTTCAGATATGCTAAGGGCTGTTATAGAGAGGGTGATGATCAGTTGTTCTCCCTATCCACTGAAGTATTTGGCTCCATCTACTGCAAAGAAGATTTAGGTTAGCTATTAGGAAAAGCTTTCCAACTATAAGGGTAGTTAAGCTCTGGAATAGGGTTCTAAGGGATGTTGTGTAATTCGTATCATTGGAGATTTTTAAAAACAGATTAGATAAACACCTGTCAGGGATGGTGTAGGTATACTTGGTCCTGCCTCAGCATAGAGGGCTGGTCTAAATGACCTCTGAAGATCCCTTCCAGCCTTACCACTTCTATGGTTCTATATATGTCAAAGATCAAATGGAAGTTCATGTATATATACACATACGCAAAATAAACCTTGATTTTCACACCATATACAAACTCAAACAACACGACACACCACACGTTCTTGAAAAGGTTGTATTTGTTCCAGGAGTTTCTAAATTACACTACATCACATATGCTTTTCATAGCTAGCAATGCTATTCATTACATTTCTCTGCCTATTTTCTTAAGTTTCTTGGGTGCCAGTAAGTTTTGTCTCAGAACTAAATGTTGTGAATCTCAAAGCAGGGATCAGGCACTCAGGCAACCATATACGTTTGCTCATAATCAACATGACTAAATCATTTCAAGTTGTTCAACTGTTTATGCATTCATAATTCTGATTCCTTGATTTGAAACATCATTGTTTAGATGAGCTTTCAGGACTCACATAGCAGGAATCACCACAGGGATACTGCTTTGGTCCAAACTTATTTAATGGGTTCACTCCTCAAATTGTCTATGTTGGAATATCAGGGTATGTGTACACTGCAATAAAACACCTGCATTAGGGCTGGATCAGCTGACTCAGTTTCGTGGGGCTTGGACTGTGGGGCCATAAAATTGTAGTGTAGCTATTTGGGCTCAGGCTGGAGCCCAGGCTCTGAGACCCTGTGAGGGGGAGGGTCCCAGAGCTCTGGCACCAGCCCCAGCCAAAACAGCTACACTCTGATTTTTGAGCCCCATGAGTACGAATCAGCTGACATGTTCCAGCCATGGGTGTTTTATTGCAGTGTAGACATACCTATAGTCTCTGCCTAGATTCCAGTGGGGATGATGTCAGTAGGATGATATTAAAATCTTTGGAGCAAAAGCATAAGATACCTCATGTTTAGATGCTTGCTAGAAAATAAATAGGCTAACTGGAATTTCTCCTGCACACAGCATTCTGAATCAGCTATGTATCAGCCAGGACTAACCTTGTTTGTATACTGTTCAACCGAGGCCATTTGTATGTGGGGACACGCCGAAAAGTTAAGGCAAATCAGCTAAAGTTGTGAAGTTAAACCTTAATTTAAGAATTTAGTTACAGAGAACTAAAGTCACTTTACTCCTGAATGAGAGCATCCACACAAGGTTTAATGTGCCTTAACTGAAGGTATGTCCACATTACAAGTGCTATAGTGAAGTAGCTGCAGCTATGTTGCTGTAGCACTCTAGTGCAGACACTTACTACAGCGCTGAAAGGGTGTTTCTGTCACAGTAGTAAATCCATGTCCTTGAGTGGCAGTAGCTAGGTCAACAAAAAAATTCTTCCATTGACCTAGTTGCATCTACAATGGGGAACTAACTATGTCACACAGGGTATGAAATTTTTCACGGTCCTAAGCAATGTAACTTGGTTGACCTAAATTTTAGGTGTAGACAGGCCTTATGCATATGTTTGCTCATTCATCTTACCTTTCATGAGTGTCCCCATGCAGACAAGACCTGAGAAACAGAAGAAGTAGTTCTGAAATAGCCAGCTTCTGACTGAGGGCATTCAGGTTTATAACTAAGAGATGTTTGGAGAGCATAGTTGGTGCAGAATTCCAGTGCATATACAGCATCCCAAGCATGCATATTAGTCCCTGGGAAGCTCTATTATCTCAGAGCACCACGTAAATGTTATCTTTGGCTATCTGACATTTCTCTAACATGCCCAGACATGTCTTTGAAATGGCAGTTCCTGTGTGTTTTCTGTCAAAAGCTCCCCAATGCTGCACATTTTTTTCTATCCAGAAGGCTGTTAGCCCTAGGAGAGATTGCGTGGTGTTGCTCTGTATCCACTTGTTTCCAGTGAATGAGTAGCATTTTTCATTTTTATCAGAATCATAATGTGTACAGTTGCATAGGTATGTGAGGCAGTCTGCAGAAAGGGAATTGGCAATGAGGCCTCTGGAATTTGATGAGCTAGCCAAGGTGCACAACTTCAGTCATTAAAATTGCCTCCTCATCTCACCCAAGCACACTGCTGGGCTCGACATCATCTATTGTACTCTGCAATACTAAAGGCAACGTCTTTTAATATGGCTTGTGACACCCTGACACCCCAATATTCACCACTGTCATGTAATTAGGATATGTCTTATACTAAGAATATGAGGTGTCATTCTAAAAGTCTTGATCTGCTAGACAGTAATATCTCATTGGATTGTATGTGCTGTCATCGTATGTGAAGTTATGATGTTTGGCTATGTACGTGTTACTGAAACATGTCGTGAAGTTAAAAACACCCACAAGCAGCCTTTAGGTCTGAAAATGAGAAGGCCAAATAATGTTAATGGCTTATCGAGGAAATGCACACAAGCACAAGGATTACCCCAGGAACTGTGTACAATAGAAACCACTCAGAGATAGCACTACACAATGGGAACTGTTTGACCCAGGTCACAGCAAAAGAGCTTTCCAGCAAGTGGGGAGGATATAAAAGGGGGGAAATGACATCATGGAGGGAACCTCACTATCCCTACAACAACACACCAGGAAACACCTGAGGAACAAAGACTGAACTGTGGGAAGTGATGGTCCTGGGCTAGAAAGATTTTTAGCCTGTGTATGAAAACCTGGGAAAGCCAAGGCAACTTGTGCCCTAAAAATCTGCCAGCCTGTTTATCACTCAGAGTGAGAATTTGCTAATTTATATCGTACCTGTCTAGTGTGTTAAGCTTAGTTTCCATTTTTTGTTTATTTACTAAGGTAATCTGCTTTGATCTGTTTGCTATCACTTATAATCTATCTTTTGTAGTTAATACATTTGTTTTGTTTTGTCTCTAAAACCAGTGCAGAACTCATACTTGGGGCAGAAAGCTGTTGCATATCTCTCTTTACATTGAGGGAAAGGACGAATTTTATGAGCTTATGCTGCATAGTTCTCTGTGGAGCACAAGACGAGACAATTTTGGATTTATACTCCAGAGGGGGTGTGCACTTGTGTGCTGGGAAATTCCTTAGCTGAGCTCTCCCATGCAGAGCTAATCTCAGCATCTGTGTGCCGAGATCTCAGCATCTGTGTGAATATAGCTGTGTCTCTACCTGTGTGTGCGCTGGAAGGGAGCTTGAGAGCCTGTCGCAACAGCACAGAGTAAGGGGAACCCAGGTTAGTGGCACAGGCAGGCTCAGTGGTATCCCAGTTCCAAGTGGCTAAATGTAAATCCATCCATCTAGGAACAAAGAATGTAAGCTATAATTACAGGATGGAGGGCTTTAGCCTGGGAAGCAGTGACTAAGAAAAAATTAGGGGATCATGGCAGATAATCAGCTGAACATGAGAACCCAGTGTGATGCTGTGGCCAAAAGGGCTAATGCAAGCCTTGGATGCGTAAACAGGAATCTTGAGTAGGAACAGAGAGGTTGTTTTACCTCTGTATTTGGCACTGGTACAACCACTGCTACTGTGTCCAGTTCTGCTGCCCACAATTCAAGAAGGATATTCATAAATTGGAGAGGGTTCACAGAAGAGCCATGAGAATGATTAAAGGGTTAGACAACATGCCTTATAGTGTTGAACTCCTTGAGTCCATTTTATTTAAAGAGAGAGTTAAGGGGGTGACTTTATTACCTTCTATAAATACCTACGTGGGGAACAAATATTTGATAATGGGCTCTTCAGTCTAGCTGAGAAATGTATTGTATGATCTGATAGCTGGAAGTTGAAGCTGCAGAAATTCAGACTGGAAATAAGGCGTAAATATTTAACAGTGAGGGTAATTAACCACTGGAACAATGTGCCAAGGGTCATGGTGGATTCTCCATCACTGGCAATTTTTAAATTAAGATTGGATGTTCTTTTAAAAGATACGCTGCAGAACTTTTTAGGGGGACGTTCTATGGCCTGTGTTACACAGAAGGTCAGGCTGGATGGTCATAATGATACCTTCTGGTTTTGGAATCCAGAGTCTATGAAACAACAGTTTTGGTTTTGGTTGGACTGCAATACTAACATACTGCTCCCTAATAATCCTGGTTAGAGTATTTTAGTAAGTCTCTGAGTGCCTGATTCCTATATGGTTTCTCATTCCATGGTATTACATTGTGAGCAGACAAGCTTTTGGTGGACTAGGATTACACATTCCTTATGAAAATCTCTTTTAAAATGTATTAGGAATTTAGACCAGTTTGGGGTTCTAGAGAAATTGCCCTAAAAACTATAGAACTTAATAGAGTACTAAATCCCTACTTATACAGGTTCATTGTATAGGTCCATAGAACAGTTATCCTCTATTAAAGTCTGTAGGACTGTTCCATAGGGGTTTGCAAGGACAGAAACCCCAATTTTATATTCCATTTTGTTTAATTAATTTTGTTCCAAGCAAAGTGAAAATGTATGCCTGGTTGGGTGCTTTTTCATACTAATTAGCCTATCACAGATTTGTCAGAGTAGACATGGCCTGTTAACAGAGCATCACATAATTGTAAAATAGCCATGTTTATTTTCAAAGCAGTAATTGAGCAATTCCAAATATCTTCACTATTGGAGGATTCCTGCAAAAGATTAGTCAGATTTTGTATTTGTTACGTCCATCATATGCTCCCTAGCTGCATTTTAGAGCTGAGAAATAGGCCAGAGAGTGGACATCACTACCTAAAAAGACGTGCATTGTAAAGGCATAAGCATATATGCTATAATACAGGACAACGGGATTTATATAGGTATACAGGCAGTGGGCTGTACAAATAATAATTATGTACATTATTGTTGGCAACATAATACCTAGCATTTCCATGTTGTTTACTTTCTGCTAAATGGCTGGTATTAAACACCAATAGAATTTATTAATGATTTAATTGGAATAAAAAATAAATCATGAAATCAGGCACCTGATTTTTGTTATGTACGATGCTTTAGAGACATATAATGAAATGTGTGGGGTTTTTTAATTAAATGAAAAGATGAATCATAATTTGAACTGAACAGCTGTTCAGTGAGGCAAACAAGTATATCAATAATCTATTTTATAAGGGTTTTCTTACACAGAGGAAAGAGCAGAATATCATGTAATTGTGAAGGAGAAAAAACAGAGCTCTAACCTCAGAAGCAGAATAAGGATGGGATTTTAAGAGGAACCTAAGGGAGTTAGGTACCTAAATCACAGTGGGAGTTGGGCATCTAATTCCTATACACTCATTTGGAAATTGCAGCCTGATAGCATAGTTTCAAAAAAGCAAGTTCTGGAATATATCAGCCAGCAGTTTTGCACTAGCAACCTGGGTGGTCTCCATTAAAAGACCTGGGAGACCAAGGTAAGTGATGCAATGAAAAGGCAAATATCAAAACACGTGCTGAAAAACAAGAGGCAAAGACCTGGAGAAGTTGCAAAAGAACTTTCTCTTTTTAGAGCACCCACATTTGATGGTCTCTTTGCTGGACTATTGGCATCCTCTTCCCATCATACAGGCACTTCAGTGGCCTGGTCCATTTGTGTGCTCAGAAAGCAGGACTTTACTCTGCCTGCTGATTGGAATTGGTTGATTTAGACCCTAAATTGGTCAGATCCTTTGGGAAGGGAGTAGTAAGGGGCTGGCCACTTTGCAGTTGGCCACCTAAGGACTGTTTTAGCCTCCCTGCCAGCCATATTTCTAGTGTTGATCTTTGGTTGATGAGGCCTGTTGACCACGTCTCCTGTTCCTTCTCACCACCTTATGGTCTGAGTCAGAGCTTTTGCTGACCTCTCATTCTTAGTGATGCATTTTCTAAAAATCTTTAAAAAACAAAACTGTTCTTATTTTCGTTCCTGGTTAGGATTTTATTGTTTTGGGTTTTTTTTTTGGAAACCGCAGTGGTGAAAGGAGAAGGATGTGGGGCCACCTGGTGGCCCCACGCCGGCAGCGCCTACAGCGCAGTTGTACTGCCCCCAGCCCTTCCGTGCAGTTGCATCTCCTGTCTGGGATCTGTACTGCCCTGCTGGAGGACAGGCCTGGGGGAGTACACCCACGCCGTAGGAGTTCAGTGCTGAACTGCAGGGCTCTCCCGGGAACTGCAGTGGCAAAAGGAGGAGAACATAGGGTCACTGGGCAGTCGCATGCTGACAGCTCCTCCAGTGTGGCTGTCCCGCCCCCAGCCCTGGCCTCCGGCAGGGCTGTACAGACCCCAGACAGAAGATGCAGCTGCGTGGAAGGGCTGGGGGCAGTACAGCCACGCTGGAGGAGCTGCGACCCCACATTCTGCTACTTTCGCCGCTGTGGTTCCCTGCTGAATGTGTCACCCCACAGGAGTCTGGGGAGGGGCACGTGACCCTTCTTGCTCCTCCCAGGCGTCGCCTTTTGGTCCCATCAATAGACCGGATACCATTGACTCCAGGGAGACTCAGAAGCACTCCTGGCCCTCACAAACTGTTAGGCCCAGAAGGAGCAAGATCTCCATATGTTCCAGTGCATTCACCTCTGCAGAGGGCTCCATCTCCTGCATTACATCTACCTCATGCTGGCTGTACCTTTCTAACACATCCCTTTCCAATGGCTCCATCGGCACTACCATTAATACAAGACTCCAACTTCTCTGAATTTGAGGATCCAGACATTCAGCACAGTACACCGCTTGTTCTGGAAACAGGACTACCAGAGGGTTCCGATGGCTCCATGGCAGTTTCCTCCATTGCCTTGGTGTCCAGCTGCTTGGGCACAACAACCGCAGGATCAACTGGGTTGGCCATATTGGAATTCATGACCACAATGTTTGCTTTCAGAACAGTCTTATTCAGCTCAGGAGAACTCCCATTTCATTGCCCCACCTTTCATCCAGTAGATGTTTGGAAATGGGTTAAACAATGCACTGATCAGCCCGGCTCCGATGGTACTGGCGGATATATGAGGTGGCCATGTGGAGTTTGGTACACACCTTTTCCTCTCATTATGTTCTAGTGCATGATACTGTGAGGGACACTTCATTTGGTGCAGCAGTCCTTCATTCTATGAGTCCGCAATCTTCCTCACACCTCCTATCTAGGTACTGCTTGTCAGTCACCCTCAGTGGAATACAATAGGGACCATCACTCGAAGAAGAAGAAGAAGAGGAGGTTACTTACCTGTAACTGGAGGTTCTTCAAGGTGTATGGTTCCTATCTGTATTCCAGTCATACCTCTTTCCCCTCTGCTGCAGCTCTGTAGGTCTGTGGTGGAGAAGGAACTGGAGATGGGGTCAGTCCGCCCCTTATCGCCTTGGGCAAAACCACAAAACAATACAAAGAGCGCATGTGCGGACCACCGAGTAATACTACTTTGAAAAGCTCCGGTTTCGGGCGCATGGCACATGCGCATAACCCTCAGTGGACCACATATCTCAAAGAACTTTCAGTTACAGATGTAATTAACTTTCTCTTGCCATTACAATCCATACATGACTGTAGCGCTGTATTCATGGTATTCCCTATACTTAACATGGACAGTACCTGGGGAATATTAGTAGCCTATAGGAAATCAAATGATGAAGGTAAATGATTAATAGAGGTGGTCAAAAAATTGAATTTCTGACCTACACAAAATTCTAGAATGTTGTTTTGTCCTGAATTGGTACAAAAAGTTGAAATTTTTCATGAAATTAAAAATTCCAAAAATAAATTCCATTTATCAAAATGTTTGGTTTTGTTTCGATAAGGTATTTATTTTAACTTTAGTGTTTTGACATATGTTATAGTATAGTGTAGTATAGTATAGTATATTCACTTGAAACAAAACATTTGATCTTATTGAAACAAAATGTTTTGATAATTTACCATTGAACATTTTTACAAAATGGATATATTCTCACTAAATATTTTGAATCAGAATCTTCTGCTGGAAAACTGTTTCACTGGGAAATTTTTGATCTGCTCCAGTGATTAATATTAATTAATATGCAAAAAGCAGCTTGGAAAGGACTGACAAGTTCAGGGACATAAAATTGTCTGCAATGCAAATTAACCTGTACTACTCATGTTGAAAGTTTTGTATATGGAGATGGACAGGAAAAGTAGAATGTCTGTCTAGTTCCTGCTGTTAAGAATCTTGGGAATTAGTGTCATTGTGTGAGGCTCATTAAGACTAATGAAGACCTGTAACTGTTAAACCAATTCCTCTGCCTTCTGACAGACTCTTCCTCCCACTCCCTTTCTGCACAGATTCCTAGATGTTTCTTCCCTGGATAGATTCTTCCTCTTCTTGCCCCTGTATTCTTTGTGGCTGAGGCTTGGAGAATACAAGTCTATATAACTAATATGTGTGTGTCTATGTCTATTACATGTGCATGCACAATATAAGCCACCATTAAAGCAAACATTAAATAATTGAGCAGCAAATTTACAGTATTAGTCTGTTACTAGCACCCTGGTAAATTTACTATGGGAGGTTGAGACCTCCATTGAATGTGTGTGTGTGTATGTGTAAGCAGAGTCAGGATGAGCTCTACCCTGACATCTGGTGGTGAGTTGTGGAAAGGAATGTCAGGGGCTAATCTTGTTTGCATGGACACACCCACCCTGCAAAGCATGATGGACCGCTTGCCCAAATGGTCACCTTGACTGCTGTGGGAGCCCCAGTTTCTCTGTTATTGGGGCAGGAAGAATAAAGTGTTGTTACCCTGATTATGTGAATCAAGGACAGTGGGCTTTTGTTATGATGAAGGGACTCGCCCTTAGCTAAGCAGCACTTGCTAGGCGAGGGACATGGATTCCAAAACCCAGTGAATTGAGAGAGGCTGGGGACAGGTATTTGTATCTGGTGGCATGGGCCTCTTCTGAGGGTCCTAAATGTCAATTACACCTCCTTCTCTCTCTCTCCACTGTGGAATATCAGAGCTAATTTTGAGTTCCTTAGGAGTCTAATCACAGGCTGCTGAGTTGGAATTACTCTGGACTAAGTGTGCAAATGAGCACAAAGGCTCCCCTAACTACAAGCTGAAATCACTAAAAAGCTGAAATTGTTATGAGCTGAAATCACTGAGCACCGTGTTAAGTAGTGGGGGAGCCAGAAGATATATTGCTGAGCGGCTGGTGGAGCGGAGCTGCTGACGGAGCAGAGCACTTGGCGGGACAGCCGGAGCGGCTTGCAGGCCGGCTGACGGAGCGGAGCTGCTGGCGGGACAGCCGGAGCGGCTTGCAGGCCGGCTGACGGAGCGGAGCTGCTGGCGGAGCAGGACAGTTGGCGGGACAG
The DNA here is from genome assembly GCA_037349315.1 of Chelydra serpentina. Lineage (NCBI taxonomy): Eukaryota > Metazoa > Chordata > Testudines > Chelydridae > Chelydra > Chelydra serpentina. The sequence continues at coordinate 84,688,021 of JBAIAC010000042.1, read as the reverse complement.
CCGGAGCGGCTTGCAGGACGGCTGAGCGGAGTGACTCGTGGGATGGCTGGCGGAGCCAAGCAGAGCCGAGCGAAGCCCCACGAAGGGACGGGGCAGTCAGCTTCGAGCCACGTAAGGTGCCCCTTACCTCTCCCCTCCCCATTTCTACCCAGACTGGAGGGGGTGTAACACTCTGCAGATGAACTTTTGAACTCTGGGTCTGGACTTTTGGGTTGTTGGACTTTTGGGACTTTGGGTGATTTTTGGGGTTGCTGGACTCAAGAACCAAAGGGAAAGGACATGGCCAATTTGCTGGGGTTGCTCACAGTTTGGTTTACAAATCCTAGATGTGGTGTTTCCCCAGCAAAAGGCCGCATTGTTTCTCTCTGTCATTAAAAGGTTTTTCTACACTCAGACTCTGTGCTTGCGAGAGGGGAAGTACTGCCTCTTAGAGGCGCCCAGGGGGGGTGATATATCATAGAATCATAGAATATCAGGGTTGGAAGGGACCTTAGGAGATCATCTAGTCCAACCCCCTGCTCAAAGCAGGACCAATCCCCAATTTTTGCCCCAGATCCCCAAATGGCCCCCTCAAGGATTGAACTCACAACCCTGGGTTTAGCAGGCCAATGCTCAAACCACTGAGCTATCCCCCCTCCCAGGTCACTGGGTGGGGGCTTGAGCCGGTTTTGCATTGTGTTATTGGAATGGAACCCCTAGATACGGAACCCGGCCCTTGTTGCTGCCGACTCTGACTGGCAGAAGGGTTACATATGTAAATGTGTACATAATACTATACCACAGTAGGGTATTATTTACACTTATAGTATCCCTGGTGATGGAGGGATGCCAGCAACCTGCTGAATCAGGTACTCCTGTGATTGTCCCTCCATTGGTCTTGGCTGATCTGAGGTAAAGCCAGCAGCACACCAATGAATATGCTTGCCTTGCACTTCTGTACTACTGGGAAGAGCAAAGAAAGTTTTCTGTGGAGCCCTGTGAAGTAAGGGGAAATTCTGTGTCTAGGGAAAGATTCCATGGCTGTACAAGGCCCTTAGATATGGGTGGATATGAAGATCAACACATCATTTGGGCTTTTTCCAGTATGTTGGAAATTTTTGAGCTAAAGCATTAAAAAGTGGGAAAGAGGCCCCATTTAAAAATATGTGATTTCTTGGAAAAGCAGCCATAAATGTCAGCAGCCTGGTGGAAAAGAAATATATCAACGGTCCCAAATCATGAGTATGGGGGAAACCCTCTTATTAACAGAAAACAGGTCTCTCTTTCCTAATGAACGACATTTGACAGTTTAAAGAACTGACAATAAAACACATGATTAAATGAGTGCCAAAAAGTGGCCTCGACCATAAAACCATACATTTAGTGGTCATTCTAGTTAATCTGTGACAGTATTTATTGAGGTATAGCATTGGAATAGATGAATAAACATAGCTGAGACCAAGTGGGCTCAGGGGATTAATTACCTTTGTTTTTAAGATAAGCTTTACCATATTTCCTCAAAAATCTTCACATGCTGTAATTTCAAAGTATACTTTTGAGTTCAACGTTAAACAATGTCTGAGGAAGATATGAAAGATTTAGCACTTGAGGTGGGTAAATAAAACCTATGTACCTATTTTTAATTAAAGTACTGCAGACATCACTCAGTTCTGCAATTCTGTACTCACTGAATTGTTTTTTGTCCTTCAAGTGGTTAAGGATGCTTAGATCCTAAATGTTTTTATGGGCTGTGCATTATTACCCCTTCCCCTAATCATGAAGCCAAGGAAAATCTAAGAGGAGTTGTTTATACAATATGCAACAACTGTGATTTCTCTTCCAATTAAATGAACAACGATGCAACAGAGTAGGTGTGAGGCTGTGATAACATCGTCTCCCATCAGTCACTGTTCTAGAAAGAGCGATCTGACACAGTCATTTTGTTCAATTGTATTAGCTCATAGTACATAATAACATCCCAGTCCAGCGATAAATATAAAACAAAGCCTGTTACTGAAATGCATGCAGGGACCTATTTGTACTTTGTCTAGTATGTATTACCAGTATCTCTGAAACCAGACTAAAATATTCCCAATAAATTCTTAATATATTAACATAATAGATTCCAAGTTTCCTGAAATGAGTGTGTCTTTTCTTTATACAGACTTGCCTTTTTAAGTATTTAGTCACATTTTGTTCTACCAATGGTCAGAATCAGGAGGTGTTTTCTGAATATATGGTAAAAATATATCTTGTGTGTTTTATTAAATTGTATTTGGTAGGTGAGAGAGAACCATGGATAGTGAAACCCAACTAAAACTAGGGCTACATGATATGAACACCTTTGTGATTATCAGAATTTGGACTCCTATATGCAACCAGAACGATCTAGCTAAGAAGAAGTATCACTAAACAGAAATAAAGTACTTTTAGCCTTTTTTGATCCAAGTGGTTAGCCAAAATTTGGGATCCTGCAAGGTGTTTTGGTTAGGAGGAGAAATTGATGTAGCCAGATATCTAATGCAATCCTATTTACAAAGAGTGCACAAAGTCCTATTTCCTTGAAAGGAGTCAAACAACAGGAAATAGTTTCTTTGCTCACAGTTCCAAGTTTCTTTCTAGTCAGCACTTACCCCAAAAGCTCTCTCTCTCTTAACTTTTTCTTTTGGCTCTGCTATCAGTGCTTCTGGGGCTGGTGCTTCCTTATTACCGTCTCTTTCAGAGACAAACAGAGCATCACAAAATAACCAGTGAAACACCTTCAATCACATTTGCCTTTGTTTTGGACAGTAATGTGTACCTGTGTTTTGGGTTGTGACTACTACTGTTTCAGCTGTCTGGTTCCATAAAGGAGCATCCCTAGTCCTCTGTCTTCATTACTCTCCAGCACAGCACAGGAACTTTAAAAATCCCACCTATCCTTCAGGAAGGGAATCTCTTTTTTAGATTGTCAAATTTATCACATGGAATTCACTCAGTAAATTGCCCTTCTTTTAAAAGGACTGCTTATGTCAAAACAATATCTCCATAATCAAAATGCTATTAAAAATAGTTTCTCATTTTAACCAAGTGTCTTTCTTTAGTAATAGGAGGCTTGTTTGCCTGACTGTGGGGCAGGGGCGCCGACTTCGTGGGTGCTCCGGTGCTGGAGCACCCACGGAGAAAAATTGGTGGGTGCTCCGCACCCACCGGCAACTCCCCGCCCGCCCCGGACCCGCGGCAAACTTACCGGGCACCGGGAGATGTTGCGGGGCCCCGCCCCCGACGCTGGGCAACGTGGCGTCGGGGGCGGGGCCCCGCAACGTCCCCCGGCGTCGGGGGCGGGGCCCGGCATCAGGCGGGGCCCCACCCCCGACGCCGGGTGACAGCACCCACGGGCGGGGCCGGATGTCAGCCCCTGTGCTGTGGGGTTTGATTTTGAACTTCCAGGTGAGGCCTATTTTAAATGCTTACTGCCTCCCAGCTGCCAGTGATTGATGGGGAAAGGGAAATGGCAGGAGGAGCAAAGAAAGATCAGGGAATTCATAAATGGAGGCAGAAGAGGGAAGGGGAAGTACGACCAGAACAAGGAAACAAAATGAAGGGGTTTAAGGCTGGTGTCCCCTCCAGAGAGGCTAGGAAACATGAAAAAGATTAAATGCATATAGTTAGAAAGAGAAACTGGATAGAAACAGGAGAGAGAAGATAAGACCTAATATTTTAGCTTGCTGTGAATACTACCATTGAAGGCAATGGACCTGATCCTGTCTGGTTTACACTAGTGATTCCACTGAAGTCAATGAAGCTATTCTGGTGTAGTTGACAGGAGACTCATACCCACTGGGACTAGTAGCACAGCCAGGTCTGGAGCGCAGGGGGAGCGGCGCTATAAAAAGGCGCCTCCCCCTGTACTCACCTGGCGGCGCTCCGGGTCTTTGGCGGCACTTCGGCGGCTCACTCCGGGTCTTCGGTGGTACCCGCTGCCGAAATGCCGCCGATGACCCGGAGCGCTGCTGGGTGAATGCAAGAAATGGCGCTTAAAAAGAAGCGGCGCCCTTTTTTAGTGCTGCTAAAAAAAGACGCTGCTTCCGCCGCTTCTGCTCAAGGGGGAGCAGCTACTCCCCCTTCTCCCCCCCTGGCTATGCTACTGACTGGGACCATTTAAACGAGTCTAGCTTGCCAAGGTTGCTCACATTTATATTAAAAAGGAAATGTTAACCATTCCAATGTACCATCTGAGAGGAGGCCTGGGGTTTCTGGGCAAGTTGGAGGAAACCTATAGGCTTAATAAACCTAAAGTATTATGAGCCAAATTATGTCATTTAGCCTCTGGCCTGTGTTGGGCATGATGCCAAACTGCTTCATCCCAGGGGAGCTCAGGGAGGGATCATGTCACAGGGAGTCATGATTCCTCCCCAAGCAGCTCAGTGCACAGAATGATGATGCAGCTTGCTCCTCTCAGTGTGCCATTGTCTCATCTCCTTGCTGCCCCTATCCCAAGCTACCTTTGAACCTGTGTGCAGCCCAAGCAGGGAGACTCATGCTTCCCCGTGGGCCTGTGTGTTGGCCAGTCACAGTCTGTGCTCTGTATTTTTTGCTTTCATCTCTTGTGTTTGCATATGAGTGTCAAGTATACTGTCATTTCTCCATAGTTAAGGTTGCAACTTTCTATTACAAAGCTTATTTTCACACATCCCTCTTAACAATTGTGGGCCAAATTGTGACCCACCTAATTAAGAGGGTGCAAGGCACTCTCTTAGACCTTATCTATACTATGGGGGGAGATCAATCTAAGTTGCGCAACTTCAGCTACGTGAATAATGGAGCTGAAGTCGACGTACTGAGATCTACTTACCGGTGAGTCCACACTACACAATCTCGACAGGAGACGCTCTCCAGTCGACTCCCGTTGCGCTTCTCATTCAGGTGGAGTACAGGAGTTGAGGGGAGAGCGATCAGTGATCGATTTAGCAAGTCTTCATTAGACCCACTAAATCGACCGCCAATGCATCAATCGCCACGCATTGAACCCCCTGTAAGTGCAGACAAGGCTTTAGTCTCCTGCGGTGGCTACCTGTATTACAGACAGTGACATGAGAGGCAGGGAAGGGGAAGTAGGACCAGAACAAGGGTCCTAGGGCCGCTACTATCCCTCCTGCACATGTGTGGAGGGAGCTGACTGAACCTTGGCTCCAGCCTTACAATGCACTGTCCAGCATGGTTGAGGTAGCGCACTGGGTGAAGTAATCTGTGCCAGGTATAGGGCTGATGCAAATTTCTTTGTCTCAAGAACAAAAGAGGAACCAGTCATGGCCTGCTCCTGGGGCAGTGCAACTATACACCTACACTGACTCAGGGCTAAAGGCAATTTAATCCTATATTAGGTCAGGATATAATAAAAATGTTGGATAAATTCATTACATGATATTGTAATTACAAGTGTTCCTAAATTACAATAGTGCCGTCGCAGATTTCACAATCTGGTCTAGATTCAAAGTGGAAAGGTTATAGAAGGACATCTTTCTAACTATATAGAATTCATTTTCACAGCCATGGAATTTGGTATTGGAAGTTTTCAAAACCAGAAAGTTGAGATCAGTTATCTAGTGTTAAAAAAGTTTCCACACTGAACTCCAGTAGGAAAGCTTTCCCTCCTAGCATGCTTGTAGCCCGATTCACCACTGCATTACTCCAGTTGTATGCTGGTGTAACTCCACTGAAGTCAATGGGGTCATTATAAATATGAACAATGTTACTGAAATATATTGTTTGTTTAAAAATTGATTTATTGTCTTATAAATATAGCTATGTATATTTTATTGTGATGATGTTGGTTAAGTACTGCAGCCTTTACTATGGAAAGTCTTCAGTGGCAGTCAGTGGGAATTTTTCTGGGGTGAGGAGTGCAGGACTGGGTCCTAAGTTAGCATTTCCTTCTACTGCAACACAATTACATTTTTCATCATGATGATACATTTCCAAATAAGCAAACTTCTCAATATGTATTAAAGAGCAATTTCAGTCTATCTCTTGATTTGGAACAAAACGTCTTTGTCCAGCTACACATGTCATTTGAAGATCTATTTATATAATATGTCAGTTTTATTTTTTTTTCATCCTGATATTTTCTTCTATAGTTCTAGTTCTACATCAGTATCAATAATAGCTGGTTTCCTGGCCTCTATTATAGAGCTTTGCCTTGTTTGGGGTTGGTTTTTTTTGGTTTGTTTGTTTTTGTTTGATTTGGTGAACAAATATGGAGGGACTAATGTTTAAAATCATCTGAGTTTATTTTATCATCTCAACAAGAGGCAGGGGCGGCTCCAGGCACCAGCACAGCAAGCGCGTGCCTCGGGCGGCAAGCCGCAGGAGGCGGCGTGATAGTCACTGTGAGGGCGGCAGTCAGGCGGCCTTCTGCGGCGTTTCTGCGGGAGGTCCGCCAGTCCCGCGGCTTCGGGGGCAAATCGGCGGTGGGCATGCTGGTGGTGCGGGACCGACGGATCACCAGCAGAAACGCCGCCGAATCCGCGTGACCAGTGGACCGTCCGCAGGCATACGACTGTCGTGCTTGGGGCGGCAAAAATCATAGAGCCGCCCCTGACAAGAGGGAGCAGTGCTACTGAACAATTACACTGTAGAATGCAGGTATGGTATACCAAACTGCAGAAACATTTAATGTTTAGTGTAGATTTTATTCTAGTTTTCCATTCAGGAGAGCAGAGTAGAAGGCTTCACATTGACCCTTTTGAATCTGAGCCTTTCTCTCCGTCTGTCATAGGCCTGTTTGTATAGCCCAGTCTGTATGGCCTTGCCAATAGCACTCCTGCTTCCCAGAGGAGATTCTGCCATTAGTCCAGGGACTAAATCTCCAAAGCAGTTTCACCAAGCACATCTTGGTTTTATTTATTTTGTCCTGTTTATAAAACTCCTGGGTCGCCTCTGGGCACATTTACAGTAAGTACGAGTCAGAAACCATGATGGAGGTGGTCAGGCCAAGTGATCAAAGTCAAGGGTCAGAGCTGGAATTAGGAGTGTAGAGCATTGTTTGAACCAGGCTAGAGCAAGAGCAAGATTGGAGAACGCTAAGGCTTGTGGAGTCTGTTACCACTATCAGGCAGAGTAGAGTCCCAAGCATGGGCGACAGGTGAACCACCGGCTGAGGGAGGCTAGCCCCTGGCCAGCCCCACCCCTCTGCCCAAGGACCCACCCCCCTTCTCCCACTGGAGCCCCCGCCCTCACGGCTGCCAGCCCCCTGCTGCCCCAGACCCAAAGCGCCGGGCGGGTGGCATACGGCTCCCCCCAAGTGCCGGGCGGCACATGGCCCTCCCACCCCAAGTGCAGGGCAGGCGGCATGCAGCCCCTGTGCGCCAGGCAGGTGGTGGGCAGGCCAGCAGCGGACAGCCCCCCCCGAGCACAGGGCGGCACACAGCTCCCCCAGACCCAGTGGGCCCAGCCCCTCCCCCCAGCACACTTTCCTGAGAGGAGCAGCCTGCCTGGGCTGGGGAAGGGCAAGCAGGAGGGGGCTTTGGGGAGGAGCATGGGCGGGGCCACACCAGGCTTTTTGGGGAGGCACAACCCTCCCCACCCTATGCGATGCACTGCCCATGGTTCCAAGCCATGAAGTGACACTGAGCAGCCTGTCTTGCAAGGCTTATATGCCCAGTTCCTGGCTTGTGGATTGGCTGGAGCCTAGCACAAGAATTGACTCATCAATGTATGTGACTTATCACCTCACAGTACCAAGCCTATTAATGCTGTGTGTCAACCAGCCCAATATTAACTAATACAAAAAAGTAAGTTCCCTGTCAACCAAATGAACCCCCAAAACCAAACTCTCTCAGACATCCCCGTAGTAAAAGCCAGAGCAAGCTAAAATAGTTAATTTATGTGGTTTATTTCCTTAAAAGTGATTTAGCCTAGCTAAATATATTATGCCTTTTTATCTATTTCCAAAACTCACCATTGCTATTTTTCCCCTGCTATTGGCCCTCCTGGTGTTGGTAGTAAGTAGTAATGATTGTGTGTTTATTAAGTATTGTTTAAAGTCCTTTGCACTTCTACACAACCTTTCATTCAAAGATTTCAAAGGGCTTTATCTCATCCAACGTACAGCGAGGTAGGTAAACATTTTGATTCCCATTTTAACAATCAGCAAATGAGATATTAAGTGATAGCAAGTCAGTGGCAAGGCCAAGAATGGAACTTAGGAGTCTTGGCTTCCAATACTTTGTTCTGAACGGCAGCACAATTAATTCTTATGTAGTTCTCTTATGCTTTCTATAGCTTTCAAGAATGGATTCTGGCTCTGGCCAGTGAAACCAGCCATGCTGGAGCAACACTGACTCCAATACCTCGTAGGGTGGCTCATCTCTTCACTGGTAAGAGTGGGAAAAGTGTACTGAACTGCAATTTGCAAATCAGCTAACTCCAGCCATTTTAGTAATCAGCTGTTGACCCCTTCTAAGGCCAAACATAGAACTACAGCATTGCCCTAATCATGCCTTCCACATCCATGGGAAGGCAGACGTGAGGCTGATAAGGGTCAATGATTCATTTTTGTAACATCTAAGAGCTACATTGTACCCTGAAAACTGCACTCCAGATCTTGGGAAAGTGCATGATCTCTGTTGAATGTAGAGCTGCCAACATTCTCCGTGCCAAGCAGTTTATGTGAGCTACGTTCCACCATGCTGTAACCAGCATAGCTCTCCCTTTCTGCATGGCTAATGTCCTGTGCTGTCAGATCTCTGAGAAGTTTACAAGAAATTTCATTTCAGATGTACAATATCTTTGAATACAATGCATTTAGAATGCAGATCTCTGACTGCTGCAACCTGCTTACAACTAATTTCACTTGTGTCCTAGAGGCTGTACTGCTATATATTCACTAGAGACACACATTATGTCATTGCTGTTTGTGAAATGAAACCCAGACACCAGTATTTTGTGTATGAAAAGAATGCGTGTGTATTGTTTTGGTTAGGTCTTTTAAACTGATCTGTGCACTTTTCAAACAGTAGGACCCTCCCTCATCTTGTGGTTTCCACCAGTGCACAAATCCTTATGTAAAATCCTTTAATTGTCCTATTATTAATTATTATTATTATGTTATTAATTATGTTTATTAGGGTAGTGCCTAAGGGCCAACCAAGCCTGGGGCCCCATTGTGCTAGGCACTGTTCAAACACAGAACAGTAGATGATTCCTGCCCCAAAGAGTTTATAATTTAAATGGACAAAATAGACGCAGGGTGCGGAAAAAGGTCTAACACACAAGCAGAGTGAACAATGTAATGGCAGCAAATGTCATGTTAGTGCCACAATTTTGGGGGCAGAGTGTTTACTTAGGAGGGGATAAACTAAATAGAAAGAAAATGGAAGGGAGAGGACACTGAACAGAAGGGGAGTGAGGGAGACAGGGCAGGTGGAGAGTGAAGCTGAGGCGAAGAGACTGAGGGAGGAAGAGTTGTGCAAACAGCCAGTCAGCACAGGGCATAGAAAGTCCAGTCAAAACTGTAGAAAGTTTCTTTCCAAAGGGAATGAGGGTTGCCAGAAACAATGCTCAAAACAACACTGGTCAAAAAACCCTGCCCAAACAGCCCCCAGAAAAACAGGGAGGGCGGGAGGAGCTTTTGCATCTGTGCATCATGATGCTGGCTGAGGTTTGAGCCAAAACATCATTGTGCTGGGTGCGGGACATAGTCAAGGGGAAAAACATGTGGGCACAGACAAAAGCAGGAAAAAACCCATGCTACAACAGTATGAAAAAATTCTACCTAACTTCAAAACAAAACAAAACAAAAAAAACCCCACACCTAAAGTCTCTTACTTACCGCTAGTTTGGCAACCTGCTCTCTGCAGTTTTCTCTCAAGGCCACATATCGGTGGGGCGGGGGTGGAGAGGGAGGCACCAGCTAAGTCTTAGTACCTCCAAGTGTAAGGTAATCTCCTCTGTACAATTCTATATCCAGGTAGTATTGGGCAGGGGGGAAAGGTGGTCTGAGATTGGACCCATTTTACCCTTTCCTCCCAGTGCAGCAGTCCCTGCCTTGGTTGCTTCTGTTTACAGATGATGTTTGGAGCTGCAGCATTTAATGTGACCTAGGCAAACCGCTGTGAAAATTTTCCAGCCCAGGCACCAAATCTACCTCACCCTTTATTTTTCCTCTGATGACTGAAGATAATGAAAAATCTTAATATTGTATTTTCCCATCAAGAAAAAGAAAAATTACTTGGACATAGTGAATGGAATCTTGCAAGTCTGATTTAGTAGCACATCAGTAAAGCAAAAGGCAAGTCACATATTAGTTATTCGACTGTAGCAGTTTGCATAGATGGACTATGCAAAGGATAGGATTGGTTAGAAACTGTTTGAGTAACATGTTACAGCAGAAAAGGTGTGTGATATACATTTCCATTTCCTGCTGTGTGTGCCATAGGCCACAAAATACTACAGTCTTTACACTCGCTTTTTTGAAGCTATGGTGAGATTAGTTTACCTCAATATGTTTGACTAATGTGTATTTGGCATCCCTTTCCAATGTCTGATCCATGGTGCAGAATGGGTACAATGGATGAGGAGATCTCCACATAGAAATTTGCCTTCATTTCGGATTTCCCGTCTGGATTGTAAAAAGGGAAAGATCATAGCTCTCTGAAAAGGATAGATGTGCAAGGAGCATAAAACGGCATCCATACAACAATAGAAATGAGTTTTATTTTGTAAAAAGTTATAAAATGAATATTGTACAAAAATAAAGTCTGTAGAGAACTTTGGTTGATTAACACAAATAACTGAGACATAAATTGTAGGTGAAGTAAAACCCTCCAGAGAAGCATACTCCTGTTCTTGATAAGTTTTTTTAAAAAAATCACAAACTTTACCCTTTGTAGTTTGAACATAGTGACCTGCTATAATTAAAGCCTATTGAGGCTGTTGCTTGAGGCAAGTTGTTAACCATCAATGAAGTACCATAGCAAGTGATAAAGTACTTATAATTTTTGTGCTCAAAGCTAGCCTAAGATAACCAGTGTTGCTGAGTTTTGACTCATCACACAGCCGGATTGTACTATGCAAGTAATGCAGATGATGCTTTGACTGCTGTACACTGCCCAACACAGTGGTTAATCCCCTGACCCAGCACAGCACTTAAACACGTGCTTAATGACTTCCATGGGACTATTCATGCTCTTGAGTGCTTTGCTGGAGTGGGGCCTTAGACTCTAATCCTGCAATTGATTGCATGTGGTGGATTGCTGCATTCAGAGCCCATGAAAATGACTCTGCTCACTTATCATCAATTGCAGGATTGGGACCTTCGTGAAGAAACTTGATTTAGGGCAAAATTTTCCTTTAAGCCACATGATGGTGGATCTTTGTGTGTTTTTCCTTTCTTTCTCCCCGCAAACATGGGACCTTCCCCACTGATATCAGCGCAGATTCCATGTACTCAAAAGGAACAGAATAAGTATGGAGCCATTGCATGGATCAGATAAGTGATGATCCTAATTGTTGTTGTTGTTCAGTAGATTCTTTGTTGGATATTGTTTTTGTGGGAGTCAAGTCTTCACTTCAGTTGTCTATTATGTCTAGTATAAATACACTTCTACTAATCTTTAATAAATAAGCCTCCAGCTTCATAACTTGTCCTAATCCCCTTGATACATAACCTCCTTCACCTTAAAGCAGTATCTTAGATGAAAACTTAAAATGGTTTTTACTATGCCAGTTGAATCCTGTAATGTTTCAGCAAACTTTACAAAACACTGGTTATTTAACAAAATAGTTTGTTTACCTTCAGTCTACACATTAAATCCAGGACTAACTACAAAAAAGGATTTAACCTTTTCTATACGGAAATATGGAAAGAAAAAACAAATATAACATGAAATTAAAATGACAAAAGTGTGATTAATCTTCATTTGTCAATCATAGTTATGAGGTCAGTTGGCAGAAGTGTTTGTGAGAGAAACAGCATCAACATTATATTAATATAATTATTTTTTTCTAACAAATTGATAATAATGGCCCCCATTCTACAACCTGCACTCATGTGGAGTGTCTAACTCATACGGATAGTAATGGAGTTACTCACATAAATGTTATTCAACATGAATAAGGGTTGCAGACTTTGGCCCTCTATTTTGAGATTTTAAACAGGGTTTTGTTAAAAAAAAAAGGTAAAGTAAGTGATTTTTTGCTTTCAAGTTAACTGTTAATACTTTTAAAAGCATGGCCCCTTGTTCCCAGCTTAACTGTCTTTGTATCTTGCGAGCACATTCCACTTTGGCACCTTTGAAAAAAACTTTAATAAATAAGGAACGGAAACTCATTATTGAACTGTAATAAATAACAATAACTTAAATCTCAATAAATATCTTCTGTATATTTATGTCTTTGAATGGATGCATTGCATCAAGTAGTCTGTTCACTCACAATGACCAAATATTAAAGGAGTTATGTAAGTGACATTAGTCCTTTGTAAACCAAAAGAAACATTTTGCATTTGTGTAGGCCAGGCTCATTGTTTCTGTTATTCTACTAGGAGTGAGTGCTTAAAAACACAACTTGTTTTCAGAGGTAACAGAAGAATTAAATATGAAACTTAATTGTTTTGAAGAAATGTGAAATGGGAATAACCTAAATCAAACAGTAAGTGAAACTGTTTTGTTTTGTGTTGATTTTCCCCGGATGAACTTTAGCTGATTAATTTTGACACTTGCCTGATTTAACCTTACACATATACTATGTAATAAAAAAAGTTATCTCCAGTGTTTTGGAATAACCTTTTAACAAGCAATATTACAGTATCTTGGAGTGAAGCTAATACCACTTGAGCTTACCATTATTAATGCCACCCCAGTTTTTATAACTAAACTTAATAAAAAATAAGAACAAGGCATGATATTTAATAGGTTGTGTTTTTAAGCACATTCCTAGCTGATTCAACTCTCCTTGATAGTGGACCATGTCAAATGAAATAGTGATAGCAACCTCCAACCATCCATTCTGAAACTCCACCCCTGAGCTTTGATGCCTTTTATTTGCTTTCCTGTAGAAGTTAAAAGTTCCAACTTTTCTATCCTGTCCAGTTCTCTGTGCTGGATCTTGTCCTACCAGGCTCCCATGACATTTGTTTTCCTGCATCCTTGGTCCTCTTTCTCAGTTCTGAACAGACATTTCCTAGGGAACCTTGGTCCTGTTCTTTGCATTGTAGTAGGAATGCAATATTGTAATAATCTCAAAAAAAATCAGACACATCCACATCTTTTAGCGGAATGTTTTTTCAATATGTGGTAAACCAAGTTATCGTCCAAAAATGAAAGGTCATCATCATAGGCAGTGGGTCTGCAGCAAGCTTGCCTCACTTTATCATTAACCAGCTTTTTCTTTCTGGTTAAATTTTTTAAAATTTTGTCATATGTGGTCTCGGCTGCATCACAAGATCCACTGCAGTACCGGAAAATCAGCTCTTCTTTGGTTTCATATCCCAAATCCAAGTCAGTCACATTTAAATGTATTTCTGTTAAGACACAACCTCGATTTTTTCCCTTTTGACCTCTCCGTCCCTTTTTACTGGAATTCTCTGTATTAACTGCTGCATTTTGCCGACTTCTCTCCCGCTTAGAAAAAATTGGAGTTTGTTTATCTGGTGACCTTCTCAGTCTTTTTATAGTGGCTTGAATAAAGTCCACTACATTGTCAAACTGATCTGGATAGTCCTCTGGCATGTTAGCTATTTGAAAAAGAAAGAGAGAACAGGTTTTGTTAGATGTGGATGGTCATTTTTATTTCTCCTAGAAGTTTTAATCAAAGTCCACTAAAACGTGACCAATATTATAACTCAACAAAATGTCAGGCTATGGAAGTATCTGAGTTAAGGCTATGGAAGCTATGCTATCAATTGTGTATTTCACAAAGTATACACAGCAGGTCCAAAAACTGGGAAAGAAAAATGTGACAAGGTATAAATGTTAGATGAGCAGACCTACTGTAGAAGGGTCACATAGACCTTCCTGGTCTACTGTAGATAAGGGCTCTGATTATCATTCTGATTAGAAAGACTAACAATGGGTAAAGGATATGCTTCTGGAATGATGGCAATGGTAGAAAGGAGCTGTCTGTAGCTAACTGGCTGGTCAAGTTGAGTTATTGCCCCTGGTTAAATGCTTCCTTTTTGATGCAGCTGAGGATATTATTAGAGCTGGTTGGAAATTTTCACATGGAGCAATTTTCTGTCGGAGAATAATGATTTGCCAAAATTTTCAATTTTGGCAGGAATGTATATTTTGTTAAAATTTTCATGAGAAATTATTGAAACATTTCATTTTGACTTCTATGTTTTGATATGCTATAATAGAATATATCAAAATGAAACATTTTGATAGGCTGAAACTAAATATTTTAGGAATATTTTATTTCATGAAAAATTCTGAGATTTCAACTTTTCATACCATTTGGAAACAAAACCAATTTTGAAATTCTGGCATTTCCAGTGGAATAGAAATTCTGATTTTCAACAAGCTCAAGTTATTATGTTGTAAGTTTAAGGCTACATCTACACTACAGCCAGGATCGATACTCTGTGATTGATCCACCGGGGTCGATTTAGCAGGTCTAGTGAAGACCCACAAAATCGACAGCAGATCGCTCTCCAGTCAACCCCTGTACTCTACCCCTGATGAGAAGAGTAAGGTAAGTCGACAGGAGAGTTTCTCCCGTTCACCTACCTCAGTAACTCAACCTAAGGTACGTCGACTCCAGCTACGTTATTCACATAGCTGGAGTTGCATAGCGTAGGTTGACTTACTGCAGTAGTGTAGACATAGCCTAAGTGAAAGGGTGACTGGAGCCATTGTATGGGTATCATTTTATTATTTAATCTAAATACATAAATAAATATATCACAGGAGTAAACTTTCTTGCCTCATGCACAGTGCCAGAACTTTGGTCATTGAAGGCATGCATCCTTTGCAAGGATCAGAGGGAAGATATCTGTGGATTTGCCCCTCAACAGCTGGATGACATGCAGGATGGTAGGGGATTGTGTTGACAAAATCTTCACAGATACCAGTGCAGATTACCACCTGTGAAATTGCTTTCAGAGGGTCAGATCCTTAAAAACACACATAGCTGTACACTTCCTTCTCCAACACAGTACCACACCATCACCACCAACATGGTCCAGTGCTTAGATGGGATCAGCTCATGGATGAAGAACAGCTGGTTAAAACTAAAGCTGAGCATGACAGAAGTGTTGCTGGTGGGCAGAGAAAAGCATTCTGAAGAGTTTGCAGCCACAGAGCACTCTCCTTTGGTTGAAGATACACACTCACAATTGGTCAATTCAGTCCATAGTTTGGGGCGGGAGGGATAGCTCAGTGGTTTGAGCATTGGCCTGCTGAACCCAGAGTTGTGAGTTCAATCTTTGAGGGGACCATTTAGGGATCTGGGGCAAAAATCTGTCAGGGGACAGTACTTGGTCCTGCTAGTGAAGGCAGAGGACTGGACTCGATGACCTTTCAAGGTCCTTCCAGTTCTATGAGAAAGGCATATCTCCACACACACACAAAAGCACATTCCTGGGTGCCTCACTGACCCAAGCTCTCACATAGCAGCATCTGTGAGTAATGCTTTTTACTGTCTCTGGTTGGCTAGGAGATTCCATCCTATCCTGGCGAATAATACCTTGGCCTCAGTTATTCACACGTTTTTCACCTCTAGGCTGGACTATAGCAATGCAATACATCTGGGCACAAAGACTTCAGCACTTAGGAAATTCCAACTAGTACAGAATGCTGCAGCACATCTCTTCCTCAACACAGGCTACCACAAACACACCAGACTTATCCTCCACTCTCCACACTGGCTCCCTACAGAATACTGAATCAAGTTCACGTTCTCAGTCCTTATCTTCAAGGTACTCATTGACTTGGGTCCCAGGATTTCTAACAGACTGCCTAAAGTGCCCGGATGAAGACCATAGTTGAGAACTCCACTCCTGTGGCACAATGGAACTCACTACAATAAAGTAAAGCTTATCTGTGCAGGAGACAGAGCTGTCTCCGGGGCCAGTCCAAGACTGTGCAATGAACTCCTCCAGGAACTGAGGACCATTCAAATCTTACCACCTTTCTCTGTAAGTGCAAGGTGCATTTCTTTGACCTGCTTTCTCTAACAGAAATACATAGCAACATGTATATTTATATATTTTTAAAACCCCTACCAAAACAAGAATTCCACTACATACACTTCTCCCCCTGGAGAGAGGATGAGAGAACAAACGTGACAGATGTTAGGATGAAATTCAATAAGGACAAACACAAAGTACTCCACTTAGGAAGGAAAGGGGTCATAGTGGACCACAAGCTAAATATGAGTCAACAGTGTAACACTGTTGCAAAAAAAACCCAAAAAACAAATGAACATCATTCTGGGATGTATTAGCAGAAGTGTTGTAAGCAAGACACAAGAAGTAATTCTTCCGCTCTACTCCACGCTGACTAAGCCTCAACTGGAATATTGTGTCCAGTTCTGGGCACCACATTTCAGGAAAGATGTGGACAAATTGGAGAAAGTCCAGAGAAGAGCAACAAAAATGATTAAAGGTCTAGAAAACATGACCTATGAGGGAAAACTGAAAAAACTGGGTTTGTTTAGTCTAGAAAAGAGAAGACAGAGGGGACATAACAGTTTTCAAGTACATAAAAGGTTACAAGGAGGAGTGAGAAAAATTGTTCTTCTTAACTGCTGAGGATAGAACAAGAAGCAATGGGCTTAAATTGCAGCAAGGGAGGTTTAGGTTAGACATCAGGAAAAACTTCCTGTCAGGGTGGTTAAGCACTGGAATAAATTGCCTAGGGAGGTTGTGGAATCTCCATCATTGGAGATTTTTAAGAGCAGGCTAGACAAACACCTGTCAGGGATGGTCTAGAGCAGGCCTGCACAACTCGTAAAGCGGCAAGGGCCATATTACTCCAAAGAAAACAGCTGAGGGCCGAAACACCGCTCCCCTCCCCCCCAGCACCGCCCGCCCATGGGAAACAACCCCTCCTTCCCCAGCGCTGGGGTGTGGAAGCCTGTAGAGGGGGAAAGAAACAGCACGCATAGGGTGACCAGATCACAGCAGTAAAATAGGACTCACCAGCTCCCCCCGCTGCTAGCTCACCTGCCTGCTGCTGGCCTCTTACCTTCTGCCCCTGCCGCTGGCTCACCCTCACTCCCCAGCCTGCCCCTGGCCTCTTCACCAGCCCGCTCACCCGCCGGCCGCCAGCCGGCCGTTGGCTTGCCCCACCCCACCGCTTGCCTACTCACCCCCCGTGGGCCGCACAATGAGCTCACGTGGGCCGCATGCGGCCCCCGGGCCACATGTTGTGCAGGCCTGGTCTAGATAATACTTAGTCCTGCTTAGTAGTTGCTTAGTGCACTACTGGAAGGTGCTCAGATATTATGGTGCTGAATGAGGTACACAAATTTATATAGAATAAAATAGAATAGAACATACACACACACACACACACACACACACACACAGAGCCTGAGTAAAAGGGCTGTGCATGGAGGAATTATGTGGGCGTTTATGGTCTTAAAAATCCTCCTTCCAAGCTCGAAGTATGGTGTAGGGCTTCTGTGTATCTGGTTTGCAGTCTCACTTACAGTCCATATGCAGGAGAAAGGACCATCCAATTCAACAGGCCCCTCTATGTGAGGCTTGTAACAGGATCAGCAGTGTTGCCAATCCTGCAAGTTCAAAAATGATGACTCCAGAAATCATGAAACTGACTTAAAAATCATGAGATTTATTTTATTTTTACATCACATTTTTAGGTCTGTTTTCTGATTTTTGAACTCATGGTGGGAATCACTTGTGTGTATACATGTGCATAGCATGTACATTTTATTGAACTTACTCTGAAACACAAAAATAAACACAAGGGTGGGGGGTGGTGTTGAACATATCCTGCTTCCCTTTACTGCTGACTGTTGGAAGACCTCATCCCACCTCTCCCTAGGCAGGCTCCCCTAAACCCTCCCTGCTCCTGCCCTAGGAACTTTCAGTACCTCTTTATCCTGGACACTGTCCCCTTCTCTCCTCTCTCCACCCAGGTGCTACCCCTGACCAGCTCCCTCCCCAGTCAGCTTCTTCCATCCAATGGGTTTAATACCCTGCCTGCTCTGCCCTCCTCTGGACATGTGCCTTTCCAGCTGCCCCCGCCCTGGGACAGTGTCCCTTCCTCTCACCTAACCCCACGTAAGGAGCCCAGTGCAGTGGATGAACTACAGAGTGCAGCATTTCATAGGGGAGTGAAAGGGGCAAGGAGCAGGTGCTGCCCCCAAGCAACTTCCCTGCAGCTTCCCCTGCCCACGTGGGCTACTGCTTCTCAGCTCTGACCACGCAAGGCAGCCTCTGTTGGAGGCAGCTGGAAATGCAGTCCGACTCATGCAGCTAGGGCTGCCAACAGCAGTATTAGTGGGTGAAGCTAGAGCTGCAACATCAGTCCTGAGTTGGGTCCCCAAAAATCATGAGAATGGCTTAAAAATCATAAGTGTTGGGTTCATTTTATTTGCCTTTTGTTTTTTGAGACTTTAAGGTACACTCAGGCAATGCTTTTGCCACAACCACTAGGGTAAGTTTTAGAAATGTACTTTAAAAAAAAAAAAAGAAACCTGAAATTTTCATCTAATCACTTGTCTCCAGGAGCTAGGGCTGTAACATATACATCAGATATCATGAGATTCATGATAAAGTTGTAAAAGTTGGCAACACTGATAGCCACACGTTCCCTCCGCCAAACAACAGTGGCCCCACTCATTTTTCTATGTAGAGAGCCACCAAAGAGTTCTGCTCCATGGCTCTCAGAGGATCATCATGTTCTCTGGGCAAGTTCTCCACTATATTCCTCAAGTCTGCATTTCCAGTTGATTAGAGGCATCAAGTGCCAGAGAGGATTTGGCTCCGAGCCCCTTTTAAGAAACAATTTATACTGCATACAAGAAGAATTTATAAATAAAGTAGGTCCAAATGTCATTTTGGAACAGCAGACTCCAACACGGCCATGTTCCAAAGAAGACAGAAACTAAATTGTCCCATCTGTCTTTAATGGGAAACTATCAGAGCAAATCTGGCACAAAATTTAGGTTTTATAAAGCTAATCTTTTAATTCCACTGTCAACAGATTTGTTTGAAAAAATTCCCCTGCAGTGGTGACAACTCAGACAAGAATATTAGTATAAGAAACCCTCAAAGCAAAAGTGACCAGAAATGTATTTCATTTGGAGAAGCTGGATCTTCAGCACTTTTGAAAATCCGATCACTTGTTTAGGTGTCTAACTATTGATGTAGGAGCCTAATTTAGGTGCTCACTTTTGAAAATCTTGGCCATCAGGTTTTAGAGAAAAGGCTTAACTATTTTGCAATGAGTGGGATTTATCTGGAAAAGATGCCTTTTCACTAAAATGCAATTTTGAATTGAAACAATTTTTTCTGTCCCATGCAATTTAGGAAAGGAATAAATTTGTATATTTATCTACAATAGAACCCCAAAGTTATGAACACCTTTGGAATGGAGGTTGTTCGTAGCTCTGAAATGTCTGTAATTCTGAACAAAATATGATCCAAAAGTTCACAACTGAACATTGACTTAATACAGCTTTGAAACTTTACTATGCAGAAGAAAAATGCTGCTTTCCTTTTATTTTTTTAGTAGTTTACATTTAACACCATACAGTACTGTATTTGTTTGGTTGGGGTTTTTTGGTCTCTGTTGCTGTCTTATTGTGTACTTCCAGGTGTGTGATTGATTGGTCAGTTCATAACTCTGAGGTTCTACTGGACATAATTTTTTACTTTCTATGTTAACTGGAATTGTGCATAGCTCTTTAATGTATCTTAAATGGTTGTTATATTATGTTACCATGTCTAAACACCAAACACCATTTACATTATGACCCCCAAAGTTCAGGGGATTTGATTCAGCCCATTATAATGATTGGGGTTATTTGCAAATTTCAGATCCAGACCTGGGTTTGGATCAAAGGCTCCTTCTTCCAAAATAAGGTCCAAAGTTTTAGTTCAGGTCCCTCTCAATTTAAACTCTACTTCCATTTTGATCATGTTGAACCCGAGAGGGTCCGGTTGTTCTCCCATTAGCCTCTCTAGCATTTTGATCATTCTGTTGCATACATTTATAAGCTAGAAAGAAATGGGTTGTGAAGGGGAAAAAAAGACTCATTTAGAAGTATTTTTCAGTAATACGCCTATCAAGCAGAAATTAGAATCAAATCCCTGGAAATAAACTCAACTATCACATATGCTTAAACTAGCTATGCCAAAAAGTTATCAGGATTTAAACAATTAAAATACATCAGTCTGAAGACTGACTTTGCTTTTATGCTTTGCATGGAAATGTGAGGGGCAAGGAGTAAAACAGAAACATGTCAGTTGTATTCATTAAAAAATATAACATCAAAAATGCCAAGGTCAACTTGTCTCTAAATTATTAATACTGTTCTAGTTCATTACCTTATTCATTGACTTGCCAGCTCACAAAGAGACATTACATTCTTTCCTGTAACTTAGAATTCCCATAGAAACTGACACAGTCATTGGTGTAACCTGTCTCTCATCAAGGTGAAGTGTTAAGTATCCTGATGCATCTGACTCCTAGACCTTTTAATGTCAGATACAATGAGCAAAAGTACTGAATTAAAATAGCTTTTGTAATTTTTCCTTTTGTGGTTACAAGGATTTTCTCTTTATAGCTCACTAGCTTGAAGGCCCATCATATGCCATAGTATGATCAATAAATCAGTTGACAGTTATGGCTAATCTGCCTATTAATTCATATTTTTAAGTTTGTGTCCAGCCTTTTACAGGGTTTGCATTTGTTTCCCGTTATCTTTCTACCTCCTCAACTGTGCTTCTCAGTTGACAGTAGTTGCAAGAAAATCAGATTCCATCTGTTTCCAGTAAAAGAAGGAAATTAGGGCAGCAGTTCTCCAACTGTGGATTGGGACCCTATTTTAATGGGGTCGCCAGGGCCAGCATTAGACTTGCTGGAACCCATGGCTGAAGCCCGAGCTCCACTCCCACCCAGGGCAGCTGGGCTCAGGCTCTGGCCCCCTCTCCCTCCATCTGGGGCGACGAGGCTTGGGCTCCGGGGCTCAGGCTGGGTCATGTAGTAACTTTGTTGTCAGAAGGGGGTCTTGGTGCAATGAAATTTGAGAACCCCTGAACTGGGGCCTTGTCTACACTACCAGGGTAAGTTGACCTAAGTTACGCTACTCCAGCTATATGAATAATGTAGCTGGAATCAACGTAGTTTAGGTCGACTTACTACAGTGTCTACACCGCGCTGCGCTGACAAAGACGCTCTCCCGTCGACTTACCTTATTCTTCTTGTTCTGGTGCAGTACCGGAGTTGACCGGAGAGCGCTCTGTGGTCGATTTAGTGGGTCTTCACTAGGCCCACTAAATCGACCCCCACTGTATCGATTGCAGCTGTATTGATCCCCAGTAAGTATAGACATGGCCAAAGAGAAGTGACAGAAAAATCCCATTTGCTAAACTTCACTTGCTGTCATCTGTGGCTGTATTAGAGAAAAACATGCTCAGAAGAGTTGAGTAAAGTAGACACAAATTTGTTTGAGGTGAGAGGTCTACAGTAGAGGATTTCTCGGGTCTAATTTTGAGGCCTGACGCAGACCCAAACTGGACCCAATCCCATGCAACCCAACTCAAGCACAAGAGGGTAGAGTCGTTTTCCAACCCAACCATGAACCTGAATCAGTACTGATGCCACCTCCTGCCCATGGGGTTGGTGCAGCAGCAGTTGCATAGGCCGGTGGCTGCATGCCCTGTTCCTGTTGTGCATGCCCCACACTGTGCTGTATGTGCATTACAGAGTGGTGCTGAGATTTCTCTGGCATGATCACTCTGCAACACACACAGCACAGCCAGGTAATGGAGGATGGCAGGAGTGGGGCACACACACAGGCAGGAAGTGGGGAGCCAACCCATCCCAACCTGAGCCTCAGAGAATCCAGTTGTTTTCCCACCCACTCTGACCCAGACCTGGGTCCCATCGGGTTTAGATCAGGTTGCAGGGCTCTAATCTTTGTGAGCTGGTTTACCAGTTGATCGCTAGTTGGCCAATCTGAGTGACTAATAGTGTTCAAACTGAAGCCATTCACAAAATCTCCATTGACTTAAGTAAGAACAAAATTGAGCCCTGGGGGAAGGGACCCTGTTTTGACAGCTGCAGATCCTAAGTTTGATATTGGTATGTGATATGATTAGTCCAAGCGGCAAAAATAATTTTGTTGGACAGGCAGATTTTTCTTCTTTCTTCTTCATCTCATCTCAGGACATCTTTGCAGACACAGGAAGCAGTACAATGTCACCATTCATTACTGTCCAGGACTTGTTTCTTCATTAAGCCCAGCCTGGTCATCTTCCTGCATAAAATGCTCCTCCATCTAGTCAGTGGTTGGCCTCTAGGTGAGATTGCATTTGCATTATTTTCTTTGGCATCTTATCACCTGTTTGTCTTCTGCAGTGTTCTCACCATCATAATCTTTCTCAATTGCCGCTAATTCCATTGTCACACACTGAAATGCGGGTGGTGTGTCCTAGTGTTTGAAACAGAATCTGTTGAGCAGAACTGGACTTGTGATCAGGAGACAAGCCAATGGTCAGAGCCAGGAGTTGGGAACCAGAACAGAACCAAAGAGCAGAACCAGAATCATGGTCAGGAGACAATCTAGTGATCAGAGCCAAGAGTTAGGAGTTCAGAAGTAGGCAGGTATTAGGGCTGGAAGCAGCTCTGGCACAGCTACAGGTATGAAACGCATTGAACAGCCACTGTGCTGCTGTTCCTACAAGGCTTTAAATGGTGATCTGTTGGCTCTTTTGTCCAACTAGGGAGCACAGTCGCATAGTGAGGGTTTATTGGGCAGCAGAGCTCATGTGATTGCTAGGCAACCAAGCCCAGAGGCAGCTGAGTACCTGACATCCATACCCTGATTTCATATCCTACTCTCCTTCTAATTTCTTTAACATTATTTCACCTTACACTTGCCATCTTCCAAAGAACTCTCATCTCTACTGCCTTCAGCCTTCTGATGTTTTTTTCCCTTTTAATGCAGCTGCCGCCATATGATAAAGTAATACTGTTAGCACACTGGTTTTATACATTTTCACTTTTGGTACTAAATGTAATGTTTTTATCAGTCC
The DNA here is from genome assembly GCA_037349315.1 of Chelydra serpentina. NCBI lineage: Eukaryota > Metazoa > Chordata > Testudines > Chelydridae > Chelydra > Chelydra serpentina. Next base: position 84,664,830 of record JBAIAC010000042.1, on the reverse strand, counting down.
ATAATTTCATCAATTTCTGTGTATCAGCTTCTATGCAGCACTTGTATCTAAAGCACATCTTCTTTTAACTTCATTCTTGATGGAACCATCAGCACTAATCAAGCTTCCTAAGTACACATAACATTTTACTTGTTCTGTGACTTCACTGGCTGCTGCATTTCAACAATTCATCTATTGTCCCTTGTCCAAGATACAGCCACTTTGTCTTCTTGGCATATATTGTAAGTCAAAGTCGACTACACCAATTTTCCAAAGTAGAGTATCATCATTAATTAAAACGCATCTGCCAAGTGTACAATGTTATCTACATAAACTAAAGAGCTTAACTCTAGATTACCCAGTGTCACACCATCCAAATCACCTATCATTCTTAATGTCCAGTTTAAGAAATGATTAAAACAAAGGTGAATCCTTGTCCCCTTGCTTTGACTTGAACCAATTGCTTAATTTTCCACTAATTCTTATAGCACTATAGAAATCTTTGTACATAGGATAACTGCAATTATAAAAGTTATCTGGAGCGCTACATGATTTTACTACTTTCCATAATGCTTCCTTCCAAACTGAATCAAATGCCTTTGTGAAGTCAATGAAAACAACAAGTGTCTTTAATCCCCATTCTCACTTTTTTCCGTTAACTGTCAGACTGTGTATAGCTGATCAATGCAACTGCAGCCTGGTCTGAAGCCACACGGTGCTTACTGCTGCCCCTAAAACTGATCATAATCTGTTGACAATTATTTACATCATGATTTTTCCCAATACTGATGATAAGTTTACAGCATTGCATAAAGTGATGAAGAAATCACAAAGATTGGATAAGCAAAAGTTCTGGAAAGAAGACTCTCAGCAACTACAGGAGGCATCAAGAAAACAAGGTATGAAAATGATATACAATAAGGTTAAGTTGTATGGAAACACAATCAGGCCAATGATGCTAGCAGGAAGAGAGGCTAATTTGTTGAACTGACAACAAATTCTGAAGTGGAGCTGGAAGTATGGAAGGAGCATTTTTGACGAAGTGCTGAACCTTGTATTCATTCAGATGCAAGCATTCTGGACATCTAGATAAACAGCACAGCGTATAAGGCCGTATGGATATCACCACCAAACCACCGTCAGACAAAGAAATAGAAAGAGCAGTGGAACAGTTAAAAAATGGGAAAGCTGCAGGAATAGACGATATAACAGCTAAGCTGCTAAAAGTCAACAGGGCAAGTGCTATCAAAGCATTAGGAAAAATATATAAGGTGGTATGGGAGCAAGGGGCATTACTGAATGACTGTCTAGTGGCAATAATTGTACCAGTCTTGAAGAAAGTAGATCCTGCCAATCCGAATAAGTATAGATACATAGATTTTTATTAAGGCATATAGTATGGAAAAGTGTTACTTTTAACTAATTATAATGTGACAGTTTTTCAGAGAAAGCATTTTTATTTTAATATAGCTATTAAATATTTTAATATAGCTATTTAAAAATAGCTAGGTAGCACCTAGAGGCCACATATGAAATCAAGTCCCCACTGTGATAGGTACTAAACTAAGAGACCATCTCTTCCCATCAGAGCTTACAATGTGAATAGAGAAGACAGGCAAAGGGTGAGAGAAGAAATAGAGATGGCTTACCTGCCCTAGGTCACACAGAGCTGGGAACAGAACCCCAGTCCATTGCCACAGGATACTGGGCTAGGTGGACCTTTGGTCTGACCCAATATGGCCATTCTTATGCAGGGGTGAAAGTAACTTACAGGACTTACCGGTACACCGGAGTCCTGAGTGGGGGCTTGGCCTCAACCAGAAGAGGCGATTTAAAGGCCCCTGGGCTCTGGCTGGGAGCCCTGGGGCCTTTAAATCACACTAGAGCTCCCAGCTGCTTCTGCAGCTGGGAGCTCAGGGGCAAATTAAAGGGCCCGGGGCTCTGGCTGTCGCAGAGCTCCGGGCATTTTAAATCCCTGCTGGAGCTCGGCTGCCAGAGCTCCAGAGCTCCGGCAGCCAGGCTCCGGCGGGGATTTAAAGGGCCCAGTGCTCCTGCCGCTGCAGGGAGCCCCGGGCCCTTTAAAGTGCTGCCCGAGCCCCACTGCCAGAACTCCGGCGGCGCTTTAAAGGGCCTGGAGCTCCCCGCAGTGGCAGGAGCACCGGGCCTTTTAAATCACTACCGGGGAAGCCGGTGTGGCACGGCGTACTGGCTCTTGCTGGTACACCATATCGGACCAGCTTACTTTCACCTCTGTTCTTATGGACCATTCCTCCTCTCTAAACCCTTGAATTGTTCTAAAACAAGTATGGGACTCTGTATCACGGAAGTACATGTCCAGTGTCAGGCAGGTTCACATGTCTGTAAGCTGAATATTCTGTTTTATCAAAATTTTTATATCAATCTCATCACTATGGTATCTGAAAATAGGTGTTTATTACTCTAGCAGTACCTTAAACCTATGAGCCTCTTGCTATTAGCCAGCACTCATAGCAATGAGCATGTAGCCAGCTAACAGACACAGTACTGAGATTTCTGGGAGAGTAGTCTGTGATGGACATACAAAGAAAATCTAGCCGGGATTTCTGGTACAAAAATTCCCCAGCAGTTCAGCTCTCAAGTAATGTCATCAAAGCCCCTCACTAGAGTGACCTGGCTGCCAATCTACTACTATTAATATATTCAAGGTGAAAAATGTATTGGTGAAAAAATATAGAATTATCTCCCCAATTAAAATACATAATATCTAGTCAATATCAATCAAATGCATTCTGGCTCAGGAGTATATGCTCTGGCTTTGAGTTCCCATATTATTTTAGGATACATCCCCAAAGAACAGGCACAAGGACCAGGAGGCAGATTGTGCCTCTTTCATAGTTGGCTTGCCAGGTTGCTCCTGGAGCAGTACGCCAGGTTGCTCCTGGAGCAGTATACCACCATACTCCTCCATGCAAGTGCTAGTGGCAAAGCCATGGTTGAACCCTGACTATGTGAATCTCAGTTGATTTCAGTGATGGTTTTGCATTATGAATAATACATATTTTTCTGTGATGCTCTTTTACTTTCTAAATTTTAGCATTTTTAGAGTTTGTGTCTGGATAATGAACGTACTGTTAGCATGAGTGTTTCTCAGTATGAAAACTGTTAGCATACAAGCTGATAATGTTTTCATACTATTACAATAAATAGTGCATAGCACTAAAACAGGTGCCACATGTTCTACTGCAAGGCATCTCAAACTGTGATCCATGGACCACTGGTAGCCCATGGAGCACTTGACAGTGATCTGCAGAGAGGGGTCTGTTCACAGGATGGCTCTTATCCTTTCCCAGATTCCACACGGTATTAAAATATGGCCAAACATACAGAACTAATATAACTTTTGCAGGTAGGCAATTGCTGTCATTAGAAAACTATTGCGTGATTGTGAATGGGAGTGAAGGTGGTCTTCACATTTATCAATGGGAGGGAATGTGGGATGTGCCATTTGTGAATCAGAGGGGATATGTCCACAAGAAAATCTCTCTGTTAAGACGTGGTCTGCATTATGAAAAGATTTTGGAATCCCTGCTGTTCTGCAGCTATGCTCAGATTCAGCAAAGCACTTAACAAGTGTTCATTTTTAAACACATGCTTAAATCCATCCCTACTCATCACAGCACTTATGTATGTTCTTAAATCCCACTGACTTCAAAGAAATGTAATTAGTCTTAAAGTTAAGTACATATTTAAGTGTTGTGCTGAAAAGAGAGATAATAAGCAAATGCTTAAGCTGAGTTGAGGTGGGACCTTATACCCTTTTAAAAAAATTTTACTGAAATTTGTAACAAAATCTGTCAACATCTATAGGATCTATATCAAGCATTCTTAAAGCTACAACACCCACCTGGTGAAGTGAAGAAACAGATTGACAGAGCCAGAAGAGTACCCAGAAATCACCTACTATAGGACAGGCCCAACAAAGAAAGTAACAGAACACCACTAACGGTCACCTACAGCCCCCAACTAAAACCTCTCCAGCACATCATCAAGGATCTACAACCTATCCAGAAGGAGGATCCCCCACTCTCAACAGACCATGGGAGACAGGCCAGTCCTCGCTTACAGACAGCCCCCCAACCTGAAGCAAATACTCACCAGCAACCACACACCACACAACAAAAACACTAACCCAGGAACCAATCCCTGTAACAAACCCCATTGCCAACTCTGTCCTCATATCTATTCAAGGGACACCATCATAGGACCTAACCACATCAGCCACACCATCAGGGGCTCGTTCACCTGCACATCTACCAATGTGATATATGCCGCCATGTGCCAGCAATGCCCCTCAGCCATGTTGGCCAAACCAGACTGTCTTTATGCAAAAAAATAAATGGACACAAATGAGACATCAAGAATTGTAACATTAAAAAACCAGTAGGAGAACACTTCAATCTCCGTGGACACTCAATAACAGACTTAAAACTGGCAACTCTTCAACAACTTCAAAAACAGACTTCAACGAGAAACTGCAGAACTGGAATTAATTTGCAAACTGGACACCATCAAATTAGGCCTGAATAAAGACTGGGAGTGGATGGGTCACTACAAAAAGTAATTTTCCCTCTGTTGATACTCACACCTTCTTGTCAACTGTTGGAAATGGGCGATGTCCACCTAGATTGCATTGGCTTCGTTAGCACTACAAAGGTAATCAACTGTTGAGAACAGGCCACTTCCACCTTAATTGAATTGGCCTTGTTAGCACTGACCCCCCACTTGGTAAGGCAACTCCCATTTTTTCATATATGTACTGCTTACTGTATTTTTCACTCCATGCATCTGATGAAGTGGGTTTTAACCCACAAAAGCTTATGCCCAAATAAATTTGTTAGTCTCTAAGGTGCTACTAGGACTCCTCGTTGTTTTTATCATTACATAGTTCATTTCCATTCTTTTACCTTAAAACACTCTAAGTCTCCTGTAATATTTTTTATGCAACTGAATATCCTGTATGAACCTGTCCCAAGGATCTAGTGGTTTGTTTACTTCTGTTTTCCATCTTTATAACTAGGGAATGGTTTCCATGTTTCATTGAAACCTTCCTTTTTTATTCTGTTTGCCAGATATCACTTTTTCATTAGATGCATCGTTTACATCTAAGAAAGATCTATTGTAGTCCTGTTATATCTTTCCAGTGTCAAGGATTAACTGCTTTTGCCACCACTAAACATTTTGAAAGCCACTCTATTTTAATGTCTGATAAAACTGAGGATTCATATAACTACATTATTTAATATTATGATCTTACTGATTGCCATTAGGATAATATCTCCGAATTATGAGATTCCTGTACAACTCTACATCTTTTTCAAGCAGCTCCAGCAGAGATTATTATTTCTGAATTCTAGTCTCTGCAGTCCTAATGGGGATCAGAACAGTTTACACAATATTTTAAACTCCATCCATTTGAGGATCACACTATAGTAGCCATGTAACTTCCTTCCTATCTTTTGGTCCATGGTCATCTGAACAGCTGAATTCCAAGAATATCCCCTGAATATGCTTTAAGTAAATATATACTTTTAAAATATGAATAATGAGAAAAATATATCCTTGTACATTTATTTCCTTTTGAAGAACTCGGTCATTTTTAATGTTAGCTCTTTGAGCACTCTCCGTGGAAATGTATTTATTAGACACTGTATTTGACACAGAATGGAATGATGGTGTATTGTATGTGTCTAGCAAGTGGTATATAGAATAAAGTATGTTTAGATCAGAACATATCATTTGTTTAGCACTAACAATGCGTTCATCTCTATATAGCATCAAAATATAAAGACATGTCTTATCCTGAAGACCTTGCATTCCAATATCATATCCTGGCTATTCTCCATTTCCTCTGTATTTCTAATATAGTAAATAAAAACACTCCAGCTCACAGGCACTGACTTTTGTTTTTGTGGGTGAGTACTCTTCTCCGCCCCCTTTTCCCCATGCAAGTGGCGGGCAGGGCTACAGGGGGAGAAGCCAAACGGGGGTGGGGCCTCGGGGCAGAGCAGGGGGTGGAGCCACAGTCTGGGCGCCGGAGCCCACAAAAGATTAATCTAGCCCTGCAGGTGCTGAGCACCCCCTATTTTTTCAGTGGGTGCTTGAGTCCTGGAGCACCTACGGAGTCAGAGCCTATGCTCCAGCTAAAGATATTAAATGGCCTAACACGAAATTATCTTTTAAAAAGAAACACACATAACAAATCCCTGAAATCAAATCACTATTCAACAATCTCACTGTGCCTCAGGTACTGCAACTTATAAGAACATATTCTGCCTCTTTACAGAGAGAAGCTCCTACAATGTTTCTTTTGGTTTTTTTTTTAAGTACACATCTAGATCTTACACTGTGCTCCCCCTGTGCCAGTCATCACATTGTAGGTAATGGCCTATCTGACTTGGGATCCCATTTACCCTACAGTTACAGCCATGTTGGTGTACCCAGTTACAAAATATATATGCCTAACACTAGGGCCTGACCCACATGGGTGGGGGCTTGATCTAAGATACGCAACTTCAGCTACGAGAATAGCGTAGCTGAAGTCGACGTATCTTAGATCGAATTCAAAGTACTTACTGTGGGTCCACGCGGCGCAGGCTCGCTCCCCCGTCGACTCCGCTTACTCCTCGCGCCAAGCTGGAGTTCCGGAGTTGACAGGGAGCACTTCTGGGATCGATTTATCGCGTCTACATGAGACGCGATAAATCGATCCCAGAAGATCGATTGCTAACCGCCGAATCGGGCGGGTAGTGTGGACGTACCCTAGGTTTGCTTTAATAGGTAGGGCCAAACAATGTAGCCATTTGACCACATCTTGTATCCACTTATTGGCATAGTTCTATTTATAATGTGTTTTGTGTTCACACAGTACATAGTATCTATAGAAGCTAATTGTGTGCCACTCTTGCTCATACAGGACCCTTTGATCATGCCTGTATAACTAGGATAGCTTCCTCTCAGTCGCTATAACAAAATATCCCACACTGCATTGCCCTGTGTATTGCATGTGCCGTTATGCATATGTCCTCCAGCAATTCTATCTCACCCGCCCCCCCGTCACAAACTATCCCATATGACTCTGCTGGTTACATGATCAAGAAGCAGAGGGGTGATTTAAAATGCTCTGCAATTAGTGCAGGCTACACTGAGCAAGCTGGTGTCTACTTTAATCATACAGCTGAAGCCTGTGACTGCTGGTGCACATTACTCTATGACCACTGATCTGAAATGGAGGGGTCATCACAGTACACCTGGTCAGATTGAGAGGTCAAGACCTTGCTCATAATCTGGAGCAAGGGAAACTTTCAGGCCAATCTGAATTTGGTGCTATATAATCTCGTGATCTCAGAGCACTATCAGCACCTCGTGGAGAAAATGATGCAGTGAAGTGAGGAAATATGAAAATGTGAAAGTCCTGGTGTAACTGAGCTGACAACTCCAACTATGTATCAAGCCACTGCTGGACAAAGTACCTCTCCTTCTAGGGAGCTGAACCAGAACCAGGCTAACCATTTCTCCGGGCAGCATATTAGAGAGCTATGCATATTTCAGAGAAGAGAGGAAGGATGAAGAACCACAAAGAGGAGGAGAAGCCATTGACTCCCATTACAGGTAGTGTTCAATCCAATTATTGTGTTGGGATGCATGTGTGTGAGAGAGAGAGATATACACAAACACAAAATGATGTGTGGAAGAGAATGGGACCAAAGTCATGAGAGCAGATCAAGGAAGATAACTGTGGAAGGGGAACCCGTTAAAAAGTGCCTGAGTCTGTGATCTCTCTCTCTCTCTCTCTCTCTCAAGATATTGTATTTGTATGAGCACCTTCCACATAAAATCAATAGCACATGGCAAAACCTCTAGTGGACTTTTTTTTTATTGTAATAGTGTAAATAGTTTTCAGTAAAATGGAAATACACCAGCATGCCCTCTGCCTACACACTAATGGTGTTCATCCCATCATGACTCAGACTCCCCCCAGGCCCTGCTATCAAAATATAGTCCCTGACTCAAATGCCAGTTATAGTACTTTGAGTTCTGCCTACACCCTTTTTTATTATGGTGGAACCCAACCACCACTGTGGGCAGAAGTACAGTGACACATCTTGGTTATTGTTAGCTTATTATGCCCGGTGTTTTCAGAATGGCATCCAGATGCCACACATTTTTAAAACTGAAACAATAATAAAGTGAATCAAGCTATTTAATTAGGCTGGAATATCAGCATATAGCCAACCAACTCAGCAAACCCCTGCTATTTATCAGGCTCACCGATGTAGCCAATATAGGAGTTTCTCTGAGCATGGATATTTCACCACTCTTGGGAAAAGAACACAAAAAATGTTTGAGGGACTCACTTATCCAGCTTTAACCTCAGGGTGAGTAGCAATGCTCATCTTCCCTTTGCACCCAGGCCCATCTATTTGATTTCCATTGTAGGTCTGAACAGTGCAAGAGCATATTGCTCAGGTTTCTGTGGATAATTTCCCTAGTAGGAACATAGGAACTGACATACTGGATCAGACCCATCGTCCATCTCTGCTTGGCTCTACACTGGGCACATACTTCTGGAAAACGCTGCTCACTCATCCTGCCATGATTCACCTGAAACACAAGGCCCACATGATGGACATCTCACTCCTTAGTCTACAAGATACCCAAACAAGGAGAAGTTTGGTTATCCTCATACTGGAAATAGACTAGACCTAGTGGGTAAGTGATTAGTGCTTCTGCTACCTGTCTGTCTCCTCTGCTTGCTGGGGAGCGGACAGCTTAGGTGGAATAACATTTGTTTTAAAATGTCTTAATAGAGGGGTTGGTGTTATAAAAAATAGTTCTAGGCCTCATTTGTAGGACCCAGAACAATAGAACGCGGATATCTCACCACCCTGAACTGACAACTTGTCATCTTTGTAAAGTTACTAGTACAACTTTCTTAATGTTTTTTTCTTCCTACAGAACTGAAACAGCTGTGACTCAGAGTAGGGGAGACTGGCACAAATGTCAGCAAAGCAGATCCTGAGGTTTTGTGGAATCTTCCACTGCACGTACACCCTCCTTTCCATGTACCACAATGTAGAGGAAGATCACAGCATCATAAAGCCTCATAAATCTGTGCAAGAAGAAGAAAACTAGGGAGGGAGTTCTTTTGTTCAACTTGCATCTGATGAGGGACTGAGACAGGATGCTGTCATTCATGGAACAGTGAGAAGTTCAGCTCAAAAGAGAGGAGAGTGAGGTCTGGGAAAGATTCCAAAGGGAGGAAAATGAGAAAGAGGAGAGAAGATTAGAGAAGGAAGAACACAGATGTGTGAGGGGAGAGAGGCTGAAGCCAAAGCAGTGGGAACAGAGAATGGAAAGTCGGTACTAAAGGGTAACTGCAAGGAAGACAACTCTTGCCTTATTTGCAGCCAGGAGCAGCACTGTAGCACAATTCTATCCCATCCACACAGACAATCTCAAGATGTGTTATAAATATGTTCCTCAACACGGTTGTAACTGTAGTGAGGACAGGAGGTGAAAGTATACTCCAGGTGAGAGGCAAGGTGAGCACATATTCAGAGTGTTAGCTATACCTGTGTACCCTGTAAATTACAGTATCTAAGCAGAGAAGAGAATTAGTTAAAGACCAAGTAGGCAGTCTCAATTCTGGGACTTTGCTTTTATGGGTTTAAGACAAGGCCCTTCATGTTTATTGAGTACTTTTAAGATTAATTTGTGGATGTTGCCACTGCTTACTGAGTCATATTCATGCCAACTTTAAAGGAGCACCACTGTTTATTTAGAAATCACACTGCTCTCTGAAAATGCTTTTCTTGGAGATCTTTTGTTATTAATTATTATTATTTTTCATTGCCTAGAATTTAGATTGTAAACTGTCTCTTACTGGGGGCTGGTCTAGAGACAGGCTTACACTGATTTAACTAAATCAGTTTCCTAAAACCCTTTCTTATTTCTGTGTAAGTCTGATGTGGACAATCTTATTTTGGAATAAAGGCGGACTTCACTGAGGTCAGTAGCAACCCCAAGCGTTTGTACAGTGCTTTGTAGGATGGACTCCCAATTTTGGCGGAGGCGTCTAGGTGATACTTTTATACGAACAATACATAACAATGAGATTTTTAGAACTGAAAAGTGATTAGAGGGGAAAAGAAGTGTTTCCTGTTTGGGATCAGTTCAGCAATTCCCCCTCCTTTGCATGGATTTTTCACAGGGAAGCAACAAATAGAAAAACAGCTTTTAAACAGAAATCCTCTGGTACAGCCACGCAACCGGGATGGGAGCAGGTGGAGCAGCCTCGGTTAGAATGCCCCAACCCCCGCCCTGCCCAGCACCCCGCGTGACTGGGTGTGGGCGCCCGCCCCTCAGTTTAGTCACACAGCCATGGGGCGCTCCGCGCGGCGAGCTCCCCGCGCTCGGGGTCAGACACTGGAAAGCGGGTTTAGTAAGACAGACAGTGGTGACTATGAAGGGGAACGTTTCTTACAGTCACTTTGCACAGCATAGGGAGGCGGCAGGCGGATGGGGGAGTGATCGTCTTCAGGCCCCTCTACCACTGAAGGGGGCCCCTCGGGAGGCTTCTTACCGGCGGGCAGCGGGGATGTGGAGACCGTGCTGAGCAGCACCACGCAGACAGCCACAACATCCCATAACTTCATCTTAGATTTCCTTCCGACACAGGCCCCTGGCGAAGAGGAGACACAAGGTTAGCTCCGCGCTCGCTGTGCGCCCGTGGGGAGCTCGCTCTGCTCTGCGCTCCGGGCTCCCCCGGTGCCAGCGCCAGCGGCCCTGGCCCGGACGCGCCTGTGCTCCCGGGCGCCTTCTCAGAAGCCTTCGAGCAAGCGCAGGTGCTGGAGTGAAAATGATCAACTCCCAGCAGGGGGGAAGGTTCGCTCCAGCCCAGCCTCCCGCGTGCGGGGTTCCCCATTAACCCCATTGCCGAGCCGTGCCCAGAGCAGGGGGTGTGCCAGGGCCCTGACCTCACCCCCCAGCAGCCGGCCATGCCCGCGGATCTGATTCTTACGAGGCGGTTCACACAAAGCCAGCCCTCTGCTCGCCCCTATCGCTCGGAAGCTCAGCCGAGGGTCTGCCCAGAAAACGCCGGGGCTGTTTGCGTCTCTTGGGGCCTTTTAATAAACCCAAAGGGTTTGGGGAGGGGCGGGGGCTCGGTACGAAACGCAGCCGGTCCTGGAGAGACGCTGCCCCCATCCCACGGATTGAGGCTCACGAGCAAAGGAGGAACGTCTGACACGCTGCCACCTTGCAATGGACAGGGCAGACACCCGCGGGGGCGCTAAATCCCTGCTCTCTGCCCACGGCTGTACTGACCCGTCCCCCAGGCCAACACCCCAGTGCCTGGCTGCGTGGAGGAGACTGGAAAGCAGGGGAGCGGCGGGACTTAGTCTAACGGGCACTGAAATGATAATCGCGCACGGGGAGGGGAGCAGGTGGAGGCCAGGAGCTCGAAAGTCGAACTCTTTCCGTGATGCAAACTGCCGTGGCTCGTAACGGGAATCCGGGCTGGGTTTCAGCGTATGTTCTATAAAACCAGTCGCGTTGTAATTTAAATCCATCCCACTGGCTTTTACATCAAAGAAGGGATTTGGCAACTTTCAGGCTTTTGATAGTAAAATGTTATGGGCACCAGGAGGGTGTAAGGGGGCCGCTCCCAGAGATGTGAGATAAATCTGTTGTTGCTTTATTTGCGTCCACTCCACTCCAACCAGTTCTCCGCTCTTCGCAAACACCTAGGTCTGGGCAGATTCGTGCATTTTCCATCCTCCTTGTCTAGCAGATGTTAGCTTTCGCCTGTTTGTATTTTTGTCTTTGGAGCTGAAACTAGTTTATTCGGATTTCGTTAACGTGGGGCCAGATCGGGCAAATCTTTCTTTGACCTCTCTGCGGTCAGACTTTGTCTCAGTAAAGACAGTTGCATTTAGCCCTTACTAGCCAGGGATGTTGATTGTAATAGAAATAAGAAATTAATGTAGCTCCCTGAAGCCCCTTTACAATTTGTCAGCTGTAATAAAAATATATTAAAACACAAACAACTTTAAAAAACCTAAGCAAGGCCCTTTCCTCGCTTAATATTTGGGAGTAATTCAGAGAAGAAGTAGGATCCAGAGAGCTCCTCATGAGAGGATCACACTTTCTGTAATAAAGAACTACAGTAGTTGTGTTAAACCTATCAACTCCAAGGCCATGGTACATTTGAAAGCAAAGAACCACCTAAAACAGCGTCCCTAAAGCTTTCACCCCTTCCCCACATGTAACTGCAACCGATTTCCCTTCTGCCTCAAGAAGAACGCCCCGTTTGAGTGTTTTCCTTTCTGCCCGATGGGAGGGGTTTGCATTCTTCACTCAGATGATTTGCACAGCCGGGGTTGGAATAGGGAATATTTAACAAAGAAAATCCCAATTCGCTCTCCTCCCATTAGGTAGAATCCCTCTTTCTGCTTCCAATACCAGAGCTGCCATCTCTGGTAATATGAACTCATTAGCCCCAATCTCCCGTCCAGAACTGGGCTACCTTATCTGAATCCTTCCTCCGCCTCAGACATCCTTAGGGCATGAACAAGGCTCCCCAATCCCTGTCTGTCCTGGGCAGCTCTTTGCGTGTTCTCTATAACGCGGGAGTTGTATAGAGACTTTTGCAGGCTTCTATCCTGGGCCCTTTGAAATCTATGGTAAATTTTCAGTTGACTTTAGTGTGGGTCTAGAATGTCATCCTGAATTTCAGTTATTGCCCATTGTATATTAAAGAATTTCAATAAAGATCTGCACCAAACCGCATCTCCTGTTGAGCTTTCTTGCTTTATAAGACAGAGCCATTCCCGAAGGTCTAAATTCAACTCGCATTTTCTCTACCATTTGCAAAATCCGTGTCATTTTCTTTGCATGCTTTATTCAAAACAAATCCTTCACTGCGCTATTTCTTTTCTCTTGCTTGTTTTAAAAAGAAGAAAACAGAAATTCAGCAATCAGGAGCTCCCCTAAAATAATCCCAACGTGGAGGAGAAATGTCAGCAAGGAAAGCGATTCCAGTTTCCCTAAACCGGGAGTTAAAGTGATGAGGAATGTTTGAAGAGTTTCTCCAAATGGAAAGGCACAAATGGGGCTGGAGCCGGTGGTGGATTAGTAATGTGCTCATTGCTATCGTGTGTTAGGACACGTACGTTTCCGGCGCTAGAGGGCAGTGTAAACCGGCCGCTTGAACTGCGAGAGCTCGGTGTACCCACCCATTACTGCGCGGAGAAGGAGAAGTTACTATGTTTGTGTAGCCCAGCATGATGTTTGGAGTGGGAAATTTGTATTTTTAGGCTACTCTTTGGAAAGCAACAGGAGTGAACGTGATCCCGCATGGATTGCTGCCACCAAGTTTCAGTCCTATCCATCGGGTAGCAAAAACCATTTGTAAAGGACAACTAGGCATCCTGGGATGCAACCCAGCATAGGTGATACCTTTGGAAGACTTCCACGGTCTGTGTTAAACCATGTGGCCACTTCAACGCTCCCTCTTCATTTATACCGCGATTTCAAAAGTTTTGTTTTGCTCTTAAAAGTTCCGCTCCGTACTTAGTACATTGTCTGCAGAAAATGACCTCTGCAAATATGCTTTGGGGAAGTTCCGATGAGCAGGTTATTGAATAATGTGACAAGCAGAGGTGGTAGCTGTCAGCTCCCTGGAAACATCCCTCACCGTGTGGGATGAATCACAGCAAGGGAACTCTCCCTTGCGTTTCCCAGTGCTAGTTTCATGCCTTGCACTATTTTAGACCCTGGAGGGGCAGGGAGCCTAACGATGGCTTTGTGAGGGCGTGCAACGATTCCTGGTTGAAAGGTTTATTTGCACACGTTTTAGTTCGACCTCAGCGGCCTTTAGCGAGGTGCTGCGGAGCCCCCCGTTGGCTGCTGCTGTCCCGCTAGCAGCATGGGAGGATGCGGAGTTTAGACGGCGTTGATTGCTGGGGCCCGGCCGGTGGCTGAGTCCCTCCCGGATCGCTTACTCCGGTGTAAACACTTGGCCTCCTGGGCACACCAGCCCCTCCAGCCCGTCCTGTGGGGCGCACTCTTGCTGCCGGGTCTGGCAGGCTGGGAAGAGACGCGGCAGGCTGGCGAGGATGACAAGGGCAGCAAGGGGTTCGCCGGCTGGTGCCTTTGGGCCCTTGTGCCTCAACTTCCCCCCGCAGCGTCTGCCCCGCGCAGCCACCAGCAACAAACACCGGCTGCAGGAGGTGCTGGGAGCTGCCGCACGGGGCGGCGCTGGGGAGACACCCAGACTCCATCCCCCAGTGTCAGCCCCAGCTCGGGGGTTCAGGAGCCCACTCTCCGGCCGAATCCTCAGTGCTTGGGAAACGCCCGGAAGGGGAGAGATTCCTCCCCGGCCCCTCGCCGAGGGCAAGAGGAGCTTTAAACTCCCGGCGCTGGCTGCGGGCCCGGGCAGGGCGCCCAGGTGCGAGAGCTGCAGGGAGCGGCGCAGATGTTCGCATTGACCCAGGTGGCCTAGGCAGGCCTCTCTGGTTACTTCCCCGGATCCGACCGAGGGGAAGAATATTAAACCGGCCGGCTCCTCCCCGTGCCCCTGCAGAGCCCTTGCCACCCCCGCCCCCGCCTTCCCTGCAGCCACCCCCAGCGCCTCCCCAAGGGCAGAAACACGTCACCTTACCTTTGAGATGGGCTCGTCGGACCCAGCGCGGACATTAACTCCAGGAAGCCCGGCCGGCCGCCAAGGGATGCATGTGGCTCAGCTCGGGGATCCTCCAAGGGGGGCCCGGGGAAAAGTTCACAATTCCGGAGCAGGGGAAGGGGCTGCTGCCGCCGGCACCGCTCCGCGCGCCCTCCCCCGCCGCCGCAGGTGCGCGGTCCCTGCGGAGAGCAGAGGCAGCACCCGGTTCTCGCCGATCCTCGCCCTGCAGCCGAGTCCCGGCTCAGCAGCAGCGGCAGCCTGCGCCGCACGAAGCGCCGCCTGGCAGCGAGAACTGGCTCTGGATGCTGCGGTTGAGCTCCTGCCTGGAAATCTGAGCAAGACACCCCATCAACAACTGCGGGGAGTCAAATGAAGACATCAGGGCTCCCGGAGCGCCAGCTGGGCCAGGGGGAACGGGGCGCTCGCACATGCACGCGAGAAACAGCTGAGACGGGGAAATAGCAGCCTGCGGGAGAAGCAGAGGCTGGAGCGGAGATTTGTAAGCTAGCAGCGGTCGCCGCCGCAAGACTTCCCCCCCTCCAGAAAGGGATCGCGTCACGCTGAAAGATTAGATCCGAGAGGAACGTGTAGAGTACGAGCGAGCACTCCTGCAATCCAAACTTGGTGCGAGCGACCGAGAGCATCCAGCGCCTCCCGACAGCGACCTGCGCGGGACCCTCTTTAATCCGGTGGGGTCAGAGCGCTTGGTGGGCGCGATCCGCTTTTGGGATCACCTGCCACTGGAGGGGTCTCACGCCAGGGCAGATGTGGGCGCGCAGGCCAACATGCAAAGCAATCGATTTGCCAGGGCGAAGCAGCAATGGAGATGGATTTATAGGGCCCCTTCTCGTGACGTGCCCTCCGCTGCCTCCTCTGATTCGCTTTCGGATCTAAACACACGTTAGCCCCCAACACTGGATCCGACAGAGTTTCCAAATATCTCTTGGCTGAAGTCAGAGGCTCTACATATCATGTATTACATGGCAAGCAATGAAGAAGGCTTCTGAAGTTGGCCGGCATCTTAGGCTACATTTTCAAGCGGATGTAACATAACACCACACTTTGGTAGAAAGACACACACACTCCGAATCCCAATTCCAAAGCTGTAACATCATTTCTAAAGGAGCAGGTCAGAGAAGGCTCCCCAGCCCCGCAGCGTGTCCTTATCCCTAGCCAGGGCGGTTCGCAGGTGAGCAGAACGCTAGGGAGAAGGCGCCGGGGGTCCAAAGAACGGTGTAAGGAGACCTGCTATTTCAGAGGCTTTTCCTGATTTCTTGGTGACCCCGGTAACTAGACAGAGCTAAATCCAATTTCTGTATAGCCGTGCAAAGAACAGCACGTGTGATACCGTAACGGCAAGCTTTGCTGGTGATTTCTAAGGCACTATTAGGCAGATTGTCATTATAAAAGGAAATACGATCTGTCTCATTCACATATTAGCTTCCTCTAAGATGTAGAATGCCTCTTAAATGTGTTGCTAACTCTTTAAATTGCGTGACCTATACATTTCCTGAGATTTAAAAACTGAACTGAAGGTTCAAACGGATTCTGTGATATGGACGATCTCTATGTTAGTAGCTGGAGGCCTAAGAAAGTGTAAACAGCTTCAGTTTACACCCATACTTCTTGTATTCATGACTCATCCAGTTGTTGTGAGGCATGAAGTCTTCTGTAGCCCGGGTTATGAAATTTAAGAGAAGAGAGCCTGGGAAACAGGATTGAGAAGGGCGCAGGAATTGTGCAAACAAGCAACTTAACTTTTGCTAAAAATCAAAGATCCACGGTTTAGGAGGAATGGCAGCAAAAGCGTGCGAGAGACAGTGTCTTTCCTGACCCTACAAGGAAATGAAAACATAACGTTTTGTGCCGCACCTTGAATCAATATGGACTGCCTCACTCGCTCTTTCTGGCCAATGCTATAGGCCCCGACTTCCCTTTTATTTAACTGTAATTAGATCTACAGTGTATTCTTAAAAGTAATGTCTTTAGACGGAGGGCTCTGAAACATCCAAGTAGTGAGTGACTAATAACTAACTAATCGATCATAAAAAAGTTGTAAGCTGGTAAAGAAATTCCTCCAGATTCTAAATAGCATTTTTCATCCTTTCCCTCATGGAAAAATAGGAACAACCTCCTCTCAAACAAAACAAAAAAGCCTCTTTGCTGAGACCCACCGAAATATTTGTACTTTGCTTTTTTAATTTTTTCTTTACAGCAGCGGTTGATTAAGAAACTACCGATAGCACGGATAAGGAGCCAGGTGAAAAATGGCGAAATCCCAGTTTCAGTCAACTCCGTTTAAAAAGAGAGAGTGAAAATAATCAAGGTTTTCTAAATGGAAAAGGACACAGCTAGGAGGATATTACCAACAATTCGCAGCAGCTCCTGAAAACCCCTTAGTTGCGCTCCTGCAATGTTTATAATGGACACTTGGTTCTATGCTACGCAGTAGCTGGAAAGGAAGCTATAAAGCTGTTTTAGAAAACTGAAAATGAGGAGCTAGCATTCAAGGGAGTACACTGGGCTACCAAAAGGGGTTTTGTAAAACCACCATGCCAGGCTCAGACAACAAGATAAGCCAACTACTGGCAGCACACATGATTTTAGTGACTTCCTTACCCGACAGATTAAAGGGGAGACAATCGAAATAGTACTTTATAGTATTATCATCTTAGAAAAGGAAGATTTCTGCTTTCAGCAAGGGTGAAATTTAAGTGTTGGGGAAGGAGAGACTTTATTATAAGCGAACTCTGAGTATATGCTAGGTAAAAGGATACTTTAAAATACTATCTGTCTGTCTTCCATTAGGTATTTATAATAACATGTCAGGGGAAAACGTGTTCTCTATCAGTTTGATCCTTTTCCATTTACTAGACATTGGGGCTTTAATTTTTAGCCAATTTCCCCATAAAAAGAAACTGGGCGTTTGGTTTGGAAAACAATATCAATATGCCATTGTTTCCCACTGGCATTAGCAGGTGGTTTTGTTTCTTTCCTTGTGCAAACCAATCATCTGAGATGTCAGCACAGCTTTAGTAATAGTAATGTTGTTAAGTATTGTTGGGGAGGCTAGAGGTGGGAAGGTTTTATTGACATAAGTTTGGAATGGCTGCATTATTCATGAGAAATGTTGAAAAGTAGGGCTGTCAACCATTAAAAATAATTGCAATTAATCATGAGATTAAAAAATAGTTGTCATTCATCACAGTTCTAATCACACTGTTAAACAATACTAAAACCTCCCCTGCCCAGGGAGGTTGTGGAATCTCCATCTCTGGAGATATTTAAGAGTAGGTTAGATAAATGTCTATCAGGGATGGTCTAGACAGTAATTGGTCCTGCCATGAGCGCAGGGGGCTGGACTCGATGACCTCTCGAGGTCCCTTCCAGCCCTAGAATCTATGAATCTATGAATAAAATACTAATTTATTTAAAGCCAATATTTCTGGATTTTTTTCTACATTTTCAAGTACATTGATTTAGATTACACACAATGCAAAGTGTACAGTGCTCACTTTATATTATTATTTTGATTATAAATATTTGCACTGTCAAAAGATAAATCAAATAAATAGTATTTTTCAGTTCACCTCATTCAAGTACTGTAGTGCAAGCTCTCTATCGTGAAAGTACAGCTTACAAATGTAGAATTTTTTTTAACGTAACTGCACTCAAAACAATGTAAAACTGTAGAGCCTACAAGTCAAAGCATGAAGGAGCATAGGAATGTTTAGCATATCTGGCATCTAAACACCTTGGAACCTGGGCTACAACAGTTCCATGTGAATGCCTGTTCTCACTTCCAGGTGACATTGTAAAAAAGCTGGCAGCATTATCTCCCATAAATGTAAACAAACTTGTTTGTCTTCGCGATAGGCTGAACAAGCAGTAGGACTGAGTGGACTTGTATGAGGTGAACTGAAAAATACTATTTCTTTTGTTTATCATTTTTACAGTGCAAATATTTGTAATAAAAATAATATAAAGTGAGCACTTGTATTCAATATATTTGAAAATGTAGAAAACATCCAAAATATGTATAATAAATTTAAACTGATATTTTATTGTTATTTAATAGTGTGATTACAACTGCAATTAATTGTGACTATTTTTTAATGTATGTGGTCAAAGGTGCCTGATACATGCAATTATGTGGTTATCACCCCCCCACATATGTACTGTGTGTGTGTAGAATATGTGTACATAATATACTGCATGAGGCTATATTAATTTTTGTGCACGTCCTTTCTGCACTGTGGGATCTCCCTTCTATGCATATGAGACGAGGCACTGTGTAAACTACCTCCTTTCCTGACAGCAGAATGGTAGAAACAGGCGTTTCTGAAAATTTTCCCCATTTTCCAAACACCTCTAACTGTATGCTCATTGGGGCACAGATTGTCATCGACTATATATTTGTACAGGGCTTAGCATAATGGAGCCCTTACCTGACTGAGGCCTCTAGCTGTGATCACAATAAAATGTTGAATGGTAAATGTTACTTTGTAGTAAAATAGTGAAACTTGATTTGTCGTGATGATATGGCTGGAGGTCCAACAGGCTCAATATGGTGTCAGTGGAAGCCCCTTGCATGGTGTATGAATTTTAATATTTCCATTGGTGCATCTCAGTGTGAAGGAAGGAAAGAACCACCAGCCCGACATGATGTCATTGGAATGTGTCTTTCTACTCCCTCCCCACGTGTCTTATAAATATAAAATGTTGTTTGGATGCATCCACATATCCATTTATTGAAGATCCATGAGGCCAGTAGGTGATAGGTCCACAAAAGCAACCAGGACCAACCTGCTAGATGTAATGGGAGTTTGCGGCCATATTTTCAGGCCAGGCCAGCTGGTGCTACTATGGTGAGGCGAGTGCATAGAATAAGGCTGCTATGCTGTTTTTTTCTTCAACTGAAATTAATTTTGTGATATGTTAGATTAATCCTGATGAATTTTCCTAGGAAATGTATTTTGAAACAAGAAGATCATAAATGTTTGTCAGATTAACCCGTCCTCCCCAGTATAGACAGTGCTACCAATTCTGCAATTGTAAATATGTTAGGATCAATGTTCCCTCTAATTTTTGACAGGCCGTGTGCACAAAAAAATTCCTTCTGTGCAAATTTTTGACAGGCCACGTGCACAAAAAATGTCTTCAATACAAATCGTTGTGCTTCTGTGCAAATTTTTGTGCGCGCAGTGTTTCGCCATGTGCGCGGGGTTTAGAATCTGTGTGTGCGCGCACACGCGCCCAGTTTAGGGTACGTCTATACTTACGCATCGCATTGGAGGAGTCCAATCGATCTTCTGGGTTCGATTTATCGCGTCTTGTCTAGATGTGATAAATCGAACCAGGAAGTGCTCCCCCGTCGACGCTTGTAATCCTGCTCCACGAACGGAGTAGGCGGAGTCGACGGGGGAGCCTGCGCGCCGCGTGTGGACCCCAGGTAAGTACCTTTTCATTCGAAGTAAGATACTTCGACTTCAGCTACGTTATTCACGTAGCTGAAGTTGCGTATCTTAGTTCGAATTGGGGGGTTAGTGTAGACCAGCCCTTAGAGGGAACAGTGGTTAGGATGAAATGTTTCAAATCCATATTCAACTAAGTAACTGATTTATAATGTAACTGGCTACATTCCATAGCAACAATCTTCCTATTCAATGGGAACAACAGTTAGCTAATCAGAAATAATGTTAAGATAATTACCTCTATTAGAATTTTTTGTAACTTCAGACTACTTATTACCATAGCTGTTCCACTTGGTTAGAGATGAATTTGCACAATACAGATTTAACATGGGAACATCAGAGTGAATTATTTTAGTAATATGTTACCCCTACTGTAAATTCTCAAAAATGTGCAGGAATATTCACTTTAAAAAATCTTAACTTTTTCAAGTAAAGACATTTCACTAATGGGCAGCTGGAATAAAATTCTCCAAAGTACAGCTTTTTATGGACAGCAGCAAATTAATGGAAGAGTGACAGTGTGATCTGTTTGAGTGAAATTATGTATATGGCATCTGTAAACAAGACCATCCTTACTATCTAAATCTCTATTGTTAGTATTGGATACAGTGGGCTTAATTCTCCATTCCGTTGCACTGCTTTTATGTTGGTGCAACTCCATGGAATTTACTCCAGTGTAACGAAGTGAAGTCTGAGGCCCCACATTTGCAACACTATTGGAATTTACTCTTCTTTATTATTAAAAGCCATGAGAGAGCTCTCCCTTTAGCATATGCATTGCTTACACTGTTAGAAATAATAACAAAAGGAAAGCATTATAAATGTTCTACCCACTTTGTCAGTGTGTTACTCTCTGAATGTATCTAATTTAATTAGTTGATTCTGTCTTTCAGACTCGGTCTGGCCTTTGACAACAGACTGAACCAAAAAGGAAAACACATCTAGTGTGCTGGGTGTGTCACTTCTATATCCCCAAATTAACCCAGAACCCAGCATGGAAAGTCTCATGACAAGGACCTCTCCTTAATGGAATAGTACAGAAAGTGCCACAACCTAACAGATCATCTCTGCAATGTGGAAATAAAGTTAGTACTGGTTGAAAATTTTGAGACTAACTCCCACGCCCCAAAAAAACCCCGGATTTTTTTTTAAGTTTTCAGCAACCTAAACCCCCACATTTTTGTTTTTTAACTGAAAAATAGTTCAGTTTTTGACCCAAAAAAAAAAAAAAGTTGTTGGGAAAACTTGAAAACTTTTGATGAAAATATTCAAATTTGTCAATTCTTATGTGGAACAAAAATATTTCCTGCCCATATTTAAATAAGGTGCACCTTTCCATTGAAAATGTTGTCTCTCTAAAAACAAATTAAAGAGCTGTTTGGTATAACACAGCATGGTCTCACTTCTCAGTTCATTTGTGTAATCCTCGAAGGCCAACATAATGTATATAAATCACGGATGATGTCAAACTCTTCACAGTGAAGTTTCCATGTTACCTTTGAAATATGAAACATTATTTCCTATTCTCCATGTGCTCATCCATTTTATAGTCAGTTCTTTACTTAGTACAAGAAGGATGTGGATAAATTGGAAAGAGTCCAGCGGAGGGCAACAAAAATGATTAGGGAGCTGGAGCACATGACTTATGAGGAGAGGCAGAGGGAACTGGGATTGTTTAGCCTGCAGAAGAGAAGAATGAGGGGGGATATGATAGCTGCTTTCAACTACCTGAAAGGGGGTTCCAAAGAGGATGGATCTAGACTGTTCTCAGTGGTAGAAGATGACAGAACAAGGAGTAATGGTCTCAAGTTGCAGAGGGGGAGGTTTAGGTTGGCTATTAGGAAAAACTTTTTCACTAGTAGGGTGGTGAAGAACTGGAATGGGTTACCTAGGGAGGTGGTGGAATCTCCTTCCTTAGAGGTTTTTAAGGTCAGGCTTGACAAAGCCCTGGCTGGGATGATTTAGTTGGGGTTGGTCCTGCTTTGAGCAGGGGGTTGGACTAGATGACCTCCTGAGGTCCCTTCCAACCCTGAGATTCTATGATTCTACTAGAAAATAATCAAATCTAGGGCTGTCAAGCAATTAAAAAATAATTGTGAGTAATTGCGCGATCACAAATTAATTGTGAGTAATTGCGCAATTAATCATGCTGTTAAAACAATAATAGAAAACCATTTATTTAAATTTTTTGGATGTTTTCTACATGTTCAAATATTTTGATTTCAATTACAACCAGAATTCAAAGTGTACAGTGCTCAATTTATATTTATTTTTTATTACAAATATTTGTATTGTAAAAAACAAAAGGAATAGTTTTTTTCAATTCACCTAATACAAGTACTGTAGTGCAATCTCTTTATCATGAAAGCTGAACTTACAAATGTAGAATTAGGTACAAAAAATAACTGCATTCAAAAATTAAACAAAGTAAAACTTTAGAGTCTACAAAGTCCACTCAGTCCTACCTTTTGTACAGCCAATCACTCAGAAAAACAAGTTTGTTTACAGTTGCAGGAGATAATGTTGCCCACTTCTTGTTTACCATTTCATCTGAAAGTGAGAAAAGGCATTCACATGGCACTGTTATAGCCAGCGTCGCAATATATTAACATGCCAGATATGCTAAAGATCCATGTGTTCCTTCATGCTTCAACCACCATTCTAGAGGACATGCGTCCATGCTAATGACCAGTTCTGCTAGATAACAATCCAAAGCAGTGTGGACCGACGCATGTTCATTTTCATCATCTGAGTCAGATGCCACCAGGAGAAGGTTGATTTTCCTTTTTGGTGGTTCGGGTTCTGTAGTTTCTGCATGAGAGTGTTATGCTTTTAAGACTTCTGAAATCATGCGCCACACTTCATCCCTTTTAGATTTTGGAAGGCATTTCAGATTCTAAAACCTTGGGTTGAGTGCTGAAGCTATCTTTAGAAATTTCACATTGGTACCTTTTTTGCATTTTGTCAGATCTGCAGTGAAAGTATTCTTAAAATGAACAACATGTGCTGGGTTATCATCTGAGACTGCTATAACATGAAATACATTGCAGAATGCAGATAAAACAGCAGGAAACATACAGTTCTTCCCAAAGGAGTTCAGTCATAAATTTAATGAATGCATTTTTTTTAATGAGTGTTGTCAGCATGGAAGCATGTCCTCTGGAATGGTGGTGGAAGCATGAAGAGGCATATGAATGTTTAGTATATCTGGCATGTAAATACCTTGCTATGTCAGCTACAAAAGTGCCATGCAAATGCCTGTTCTCACTTTCAGGTGACACTGTAAATAAAAAGCAGACAACATTATCTCCCGTAAATGTAAACAAACTTATTTCTCTTAGCGATTGGCTGAACAATAAGTAGAACTGAGTGGACTTGTAGGCTTTAAAGTTTTACATTGTTTTGCTTTTGAATGAAGTTATGTAACAAAAAATTCTACATTTGTAAGGTGCACTTTCATGATAAAGAGATTACACTACAGTACTTGTATGAGGTGGTTTGAAAAATACTATTTATTTTGTTTATCATTTTTACAGTGCAGATATTTGTAATAAAAAATAAATATAAAGTGAGCACTGTACACTTTGTATTTTGTGTTGTCATTGAAATAAATATATTTGAAGATGTAGAAAAACATCCAAAAATATTTAATACATTTCAATTGGTATTCTATTGTTTAACAGTGTGATTAAAACTGCGATTAATTATCATTAATTTTTAAAATCACAATTAATTTTTTTGTTAATCGCATGAGTTAATTGCGATTAATTGACAGCCCTAATTAAATCACATTGTTGTTGAAATTAGTTTCTCCATAAATAACCCTGAATCACAGTAACTGTATCAACTAAAGTCTCATGAGGTGGGTTGTGCCCTATTCACCACCTTCTTCAAAATACAGCTGAAGGTTGTATGGTGTGATATTATTGCAAGATGCTGAGTGTTCTTTGTTCCCATTGACATCTATAGTAGTTGAAGTTTCTCAGCACCTTGGAGGACCGGACCCTTAAGAAGAAATTTGGATGAAGGGATTTATTTCCTTTCTCTGAATTGGGAAAATTACATTTCATATGAATTTGTAAGCTCTTTGTGTGCAGAGACTGTCCTTTTGTTCTGTGTTTGTTCGGTGCCCGTCGTCACTCGGTCCTGGGGCTTCTAGGTGCTATGGTAATATAAATAATAAATAATAATTCTACATGTATGGTAAATCAAACAGTACCCTGGGGTAAGATCTTCACACCCACCAGGTAAAAGGTCCAGAATTGTATAAAAGGGCCCTAAAATGTCCAGATCTGGGTGGTGGAAAATTCCCCCACTGCAGGACCTGAGGAAAACAATGACATGTAATCCCTGGCATCATGGGCATGGTTGGGAGTCGAAGGGGTATGTCATGGTGGGGACACAGCATATAACACTGAGGTGATTCTGGGCAACACTAAGGCCCTATGGGCACTCCTGGGAAGCTGCTGTAATTTAGACAGGCCCCCAAAGCTGTCTAAATTATGCTTGGGGCTGCATAGTCCAGGATCATGTGCTCCCCTTCCCCTGGGCTCTGCACTGTGCCACTTATGGGTACTATACAGAATCTCACTCAAGATGTTTTGTTGTAGATTTTGAATCATACTTTAGGAAATACATTTCAAAGCATCACTATGTGATTCTGCAAACCGTTATGTCATATGTCCCTTCCTCACAAGAGCAATTCTTTTGAAATCAGTGAGACTACCCCTGGGAGTAAAGGTTTGTAGGCTCAGGCTTTACTTTAGTAACCCACTTCAAAGAGGATCCTGGTAACAAAGTGTTTAAAACTTGTTAATTAAATGTAATTGCAAACAGTTGTCACGCACTGCTACTGTTTTAATTGGCATTTCCCAGTATTGCATCTGTCTTTTTTCTCATCCCACACTCATATTAGGGTCCTGGTGCACTTGCTATCATCTCAGAATTTGTCACCATCTAAGAGAGTATGTGACCATAAATAAAAACACGGGGACAAGATATGTGTCAGAGTTGAAGGTCATTAGCCTGAGTTCAAAAACAAGAGAACCATGTAGATGGCCAATCGGAATCTAGGGAGAAATTTTGCAAATGCTTTAGGGATTTCCATCCCAACTGTGTGTGTGTGTGTGTGTGTGTGTGTATTCTTTTTGTGGGCCCGCTACTACATTTTAATGGCAGAGGCCACTCTAAGACAGTAAGAAGGTCATTAAAAATATTCATTAGCTTGTTAAACTTGAAATTTGCTGGTCTACGTTTTGTCCAAAAATCATCAGAGTTTACAAGATGCACAGCGGGAGCCCAGTTCTTTTCAGCTGGACATCATTTTACCCTATTAGTTAGGGAGAGGAAAAAGTATTTCAAACGTCTGAATGACTGAAAGAATATGCAGTAGAATATTTAGCTGTTGCACATCCCAGACTTGCAGCAGTAATATCATCGTCCTTGCAAATCGATGGAATGTCAGATAGTGACAGATATCCAGGGGTGCTGGAAATAAGGATGCTAGGGATGCAGCAGCACCCCCTGAGCTGAAATGGTTTCCATCATATACATGGTTTACAGTTTTGTTCAATGGCTTTCAGAACCTTCCCGTCCACCCCCACCACTATAAAAATTGTTCCAGCACCATTGCAGGTATTCCTACTAGCTGGGTGGTTTTGATATGCTGATCAGCAACATAACGATCAACAACTGTTACATGTAGGGCTAGATTTTTAAAGCTTCAGCTACCTTTTTTATGATGAAAGTCATGTAGGTAGATATTTAAGTGGTATTAATTACACCTGCAAATAATTGTAAGTGCACAAATATGGCAACATTTTGTCATAAAAACTAATTAGAAGGAAGGTCAAGTTGAATCCAGGCTCAGAGGCTACACTTAAAATTTAGGTCGACATAGCTACAGCGCTCAGGGATGTGAAAAATGTGCCCCCCCCCTCCACCGAGTGCCATAGCTATGCCCACCTAACCCCTCAGTAGCTAGGTCAATCGAAGGATGCTTCTGTCAACCTAGCTACAATCACTTGAGGATGTGGTGTTCACAGGGCAGGATTTGCAATTAGGCACAGTAGGCACGTGCCTGAGGTGCCGGCATTCTAGGGGCACCTAAAAGTTAAAAGTGGGTTAAAAGTTTAATTTTTTATGGAAAACATGAAGGTCAGCTGTAGGCAGAGGGGGCACTGAAGATGCTGTGCCGAAGGGCACCTAAGATGTAAATCCAGACCAGGTGTCCCTACACCAACAGAGAAACCGCTTCCATCTCTCTAGGCTGTGTGTATGGTATGGACTTATGTTAGCTATGTTGCTACAGTCCCCGTAGTGTAGACGTGGCCTTAATGTTTAAACCATTGTCCGAATGGTTTGCATTCGGAAGCCTACAATTATTACTAGAAATGTTCCTTTTGTTTCTAGGTTCAAAAAGAGGCAGTCTTTTAAAAATACATGTATAAACAGACCTGTTTGCCCTGAGATCAATCAAATAACCCAGCAACAATATAAATATTACAAATATTTATTAGCCTGCCCACAAAATCTTCACCCAAGTCTCCTCCAGCAGTACTTATCGCTCATCTCCTTATGAACAAAGGAGAAAAGAGGGGCTTTTCAATGCACCTTAGAGACCATCTTGGGAAGTTGTGAATCAAAGGGGAAAATAAGTGCCAAAGGCTCAGGCCACTAAAGTACGGCAAAAACATGAAACGAGAATTTTTATTTATTTTGATAGACTTTTTAAAAAAATACCCACTCAGTAGGTGCCAATTTCAGGTGCCTTGGTTTTCTGCAATAACTACTTCATTAATTTATTGGCAAACCTCAAATGAATCATGTGAAGGTATCTATTTCCTCTAGGAAGACAATACACTAGCTGCTGTGGAGTGCTGTTATCTGGGCAAAATATCAATGTGAACTTCTCCTGTGAACCCTCTACACTCGATATGGCTGATAGAGATTGAAGAGTGTCAATTTAGAATTTACATGAAGAAGAAATCAGAATAGTTTCAGAGCTAATGAGATTTTCAGGGCTGCTGTTCTTATCACCGAGTTTCTTAAAACTTCCCTTAGCTCAGGGGTCTCAAACACGCGGCCCACAGAGCTCTTCCCTGCGGCCTGCCGGGCTCCCCGCGCCCCCCCCCATTTTTTACCCCCAGGCAGTTCCCGCTGCCAGACAGCTGTTCTGGCGGCGGGAACTGCCTGGGGGTTTAAAAAAATAAATAAATGGGGGAGCGTGGGGAGCCCGGCGGGCCGCAGGGAAGAGCTCTGTGGTTTCTGGGAGGGAAGGGGGAGGAGCGGGAAGCTGTGCACACAGGGGAGGAGGCGGAGAAGGGGTGGGGCCTAATGGAAGGGGTGGAGTGGGGGCAGGGCTGGGGGCAGCGAGGGGGCGGGGTCAGTGATGCAGCCCTCATGGTAATTTGAGTTTGAGACCCCTGCCTTAGCTAAACCACTATCTTATGTCTTGTCTTGCTTTGTTTTTATTCTCCAAAGGTGAAACTCACTTCTGTGCAGACGGTCAGCTGAGTTGTATGCACCCTCACAGTAGGATTTTGTGACACAGGGATGTCTTGGTACCAACTGGCAGAGGGCATAGGGACTATGTAGTGTTTTACAGGAATCCCTTGGGTTGGATATATGGAGAATAATCACCAAAGGGCAGCACGTAAGATCTCTGCCAAAAGCCAGTAGCCCAGTAGTCATCATAATCATCGTAAAATGTCTGTATAGATAAGGAGTTATGTATCTATACTGAACCTTATGTTCTTAAAATCTTGGTGTTAAGGCAGGTCACCAGGAAGTCACATACCTTGGACATATTCCTTTCCGGCAGCAGGTAACAGATGCTTATCTGCCTGTTTGATCGTACATATATTGTCTGCCTCATAATGAAGGTCCATTTGCATGCTGAGCCAGGTAAGGTCGAGAGACTGTGAAATCGAAAAGAAAGAAAATCTGCAAGGAGAAACAAACCAGCGGGGGGCAGTTTCTGTTTGAGTGAAGACGAAGGATGGTAGATGTATATCTTGCTGGGGGAGGAGGGAGAGGATGAAGGGGCCCGCAAAGGAACAGACTAGGTCCTTCATCAGGGAGGAAAGCTGACAATGTACTAGTCTCATGAAAGGAGGATCACAGCCAAGCCTGGCTGAAAAGATCAGCAAGGATTTTGGGGGAGCCAAACTCTACAAGACATGAAAGCAGGGACATGTGCATGAATTTGTTTGACTGCTTTTGGAGGGGGTAAGTTAAACACAGAGAAATGAAAGGTTTACATGATCCCTCCCCAATTTCTTGGGATAACTCTGGCTGGGACACCCAGTATGGAGGAGGCAGGGGTTGCCCTGGCAATGGCACTCTCTGTGTTCCTGAAGCCTGGGGAGGGAGGAAGCAGCATGGTGGCTGAGCTCCTCCTCCTCCCACCCCTACAGCTGCTGCTTCTCCTTCCCTGCTGCTGAAGTGCCAGTACTGCTTCCTGTTTTGCAGACTGACTGCTAAGGTGAGTCAGGGGGTGGAGGCAGAGGGAACGCATGGGACTCCAGTATCAGGGAAGGAGAAGCAGCAGCTGTAGGGGTGGGGGAGGAGGAGTTCAGCTGGTAGCCAGACACCCTGCTGCTTCCTCCCTCCCTGGGCTTTAAGGACACACAGAGATTTTTTGGAGGGGGGGCGACCTTTCTCCGCCCCCCCCCCCCCCCGTGCGTGCCCCTGTATGAAAGTATCTTGGGAATTAAGTATAGAGTCTAGAATGTGTGTTATGATTTTATTTTATATGTAACCATTTGTTTCCCATACTTCTACTTGCTATTACTTGAATCTCTGTGCTTTGCTATATAAATGTATACTTGATTTCACTATAAACATATCTAAGTGCTATGTGTTGAGCAAAGTGGTGATCTGAGGTGGAACTGGTAAGCTGAGATGGACTGCTTCTTTGGGAGCAGCAAATCTGTAAATACTTTGAGTAATTAGTGGACCAAGGTCTGGATGTTCCAGGGAGACATTTGGAGAGCATGAGGATAGGAGACTGCCTATCACTAAGCTGTAGAGTAACAACAGGGCTGGCGAGGCCTAGAGGGGAGTGCTTGTGATGCTTGTGGCTGGTGGAGTTGGTGAGCTGGCCCCCAGCAAGCACAGACAAGGGGCAGATGGTAGTGAGGTGCCTCAAAACTCTGGATATCCCGGGCAAGCATCACAGACTTAAGTGGACTTGGTGCTAGACCTGTACATGGGGGTGAATTTCACCCTTACATTGCAGGTTGTTTGGAAGAGGGAGTATGTCTTACTCTCTAATTGTAAATAGTGATGTACATGTGCGGAGCTAGATATGATTCTCAGTATTATTTATTTTATTGCTTATCAATAGCTCATATCCTGAGGAATTCAACTTTCTTAATCAGCTCACTTTCTAATTTTAAGGGGGAGGGGAATTTGCTCAGCCACCCTCATTTACTAATGTTACTCTTTACATTTCTGTCTTCTGGACATTCATGAATAAGCCAGGGAAAAACTGGCCAGTCTCCTCAGGAACAATATGTGATCTCATAGGAGGGAGCTATTCTAATGTTATTGGTTCAATGAGTCAAAGCCATTATTTTTGCTCTTGGTGTTTATGGCAAAACAGAAATTTTGAGAGGGGTGCTCAACCCACACCCCTGGATATTTCCTATGTGTGTTCAGAAAACAAATATTGCACTTTGTTATAGCAACTGAGGTCAGAAGTCATAACAATGCAACATGTGGAGCAAAATCCCACAAGCCTTTTAATCAAGCTAGTCATTAAAATGAAATCAATTGTGCAAAAAATCCTTTGATTCTTAAAATCAGAGAAGAGCTCAAGCTGCAAAAAGTCTGAACCTGTCCCCATTGAAATCTATAAAATGTTTGCTCTTTGACTTCAAAGGGAACAGAATCAGGCCCCAAATCTGGTCCCGATCTGGTTCAAAAGTTCAGAAACGTTTGGATCTGTTTGACATTTTCTTGTGGATGTCCAGCTGTCAGCTTGAACTCAACATGGTCAAACCAAAGCATGGAATCTTTTCTCCCAAGCTCTCCCACTTCTTTCTCGGTCACTTCAGACAACACCACCATCCTTCCTGTCACTCAAGCCCGTAATCTGAGCATCATTTTTGACTCAGCCCTCTATCTAGATTCTCACGTCCAGGCTATGTCTAAATCCTGCCATTTCAGCAGTCTTAACATCTCTAAGATTTGGCCTTTATACTCATTCCACACAGCTAGTAAAACTCTCATCCAGGCCCTCATCATCTTGCATTTTAAGTACTGAAGTCTACTCCTCTGGCCTTGACCAAGCCCATGTCCCATTTACATGTATTCACAATGCTGCTGCAAAGATTGCTTCCCTGGCTTGTCACTTTGAGCCTGTCACCCTTCTCTGTTCATCCCTCCACTGGCTTTCACTTCTCCATTGCATCAAACTGCTTGTCTTCACTGTTAAGGACCTTCATGGCCTAATCCTGCCCTATCTATATTCTCCCAAAGGCTGCTGAGATACTGATTCCTGTCTCTGCCCAGTCAATGACACCAGCCTTCATTGCTACTTGTTACATTTTCAAACAAGTAACGTTATGCTGTCTCATGTTCCTGGCCCTCCACAATGCATGGGAAGAGTTAACCATAAACATCAGTGGCAGTTTGTGACTTTTCTGGCAGATGAGGCACAAATCACAAACTAGTTATTTTCACCACCTGTCCAATGTATTATTTAATAACTATTATTATAACATTATTTTTCAATACATGGAAAAGAATCCAAATTAATTAATCTGGTTAGAAAGAAAGAAGAAGAAGAGGAGTAATTCCAAAGTAAAGAAACAAAAAAGTCAGACATTTACACATTAATTTAACTATCAGGCCAGTTTATGTTAAAGTCCTAAATGTAAAATAAATAAATAAATAATAAATAAATGGCGATATGCCTATCTCATAGAACTGGAAGGACCTTGAAAGGTCATCGAGTCCAGTCCCCTGCCTTCACTAGCAGGACCAAGTACTGTCCCCTGAGAGATTTTGTAAATTGACATTGTTCGAGAAATTTCATATGCCTCTGCTTAGAGCATTTTCATGCATTCATATAATAGACTGCAGTTTCTATGTAACTATACTCCCATCAATTCAAAAGCAAAAAGCAACATCAGCGTTTAAACACAAAAATTACGAAATTGCTAAAATAAAAGTTTGTGTAATCAATTCATGGGCGTAGTTTGAGGGGGATGTCAAACTACCCCTATGAATCAACTGGGAAATCCAAACCTCAAAATCACATATTATTTAGTGAAATATTCACTATAAAGACACAAAAACTATATCACAAAATTATTAATTCAAAACAAACAAGGCAGTTTGTCATGTCCTGGCAAGAAATTGTATGCAGTATAGTTGTAGCAGTGTCGGTCTCTAATATTCTGGGACTGATACGGCTACAAAATACATTCCTTGTCTTGCTAATGGCAAGAAATTGACAGGTATATATCCATTAAAAGAGATGTAAGCTTACCTTATTTATAGTGAAGATCAATCAGTCCTTCTGTCTTTGAAGCAAAGCATGCAATAATATAATTATACCAGGTCAGTTGCTTTTCCAGGAAAGACCGCAGTTTTTTTTCAATGAAAGTTGTGGCTGGCACATTGAGATGACCCTGGTCAAGTATGTCCTGATGTGTTTAAGGCAAGAAAAGCTTCTTTCCACACTTATGTTGTTGCAGGCAGAGTGGCAACTAAGCACCTGAGCCCAGTTTCATTGATTAAGTGCAGCATGTTGCTAAAAGAATGGTTCTGAGACTGCTTGTCTTTGACGATGCACCAAACTTGTTCTTGAGATGACCTAAATCAAAATAGCTGCCGTAAGAGTTGGAGAGTGAGGAAAAGACTTATGTGGGGAACTGCTTGCTGACAGCTGGAAATCTTGAGTACAACAGCTCAAGAAAGTGGAGGGCCTTTATGTCTGCAAACCTGAGAGAAAACAGCTCAATTATATTATCAATTATTTTATTGTATAGTTGTATATACATTTTCTGTCCATCTTCAGGAGGATGTGTCTTCCATTTACAAGCCCAGCCTATAGTCTTCTGGAGGTGAAGGTAAGTCAGTGAGGGGAGTGGCTGCAGAAGTAAACACCTCTTTGAGCTGCTCTTCTTTAAACAGATCACACAGAGAATGTATCCTTCAGCCCATAGTTCAATCACTCTGGGAATGGATAGAACTTTTGACTTAGCTGGGTCCTAGGAAATGTGGAAGATATGTCCTAGTACACCTGCACCAGTATCTCTAATTGCTCTCTCTGGCCAGTGGACCACCCATCCCCAAGTGGGACCTCTTTAATCCCTACCTCAACTGGTTCTGGGAGCTGGGGTCCTAAATCCTCATCTCCTGCTTCTGGATGGACAAAGAGGTTTTCCTGTGCCCTACGTGGTAGATCTGCTTTGGTCATTGCCAGTCTGGGCAGTCAAACTCACAAAAGACCATGCAAAGGACATCATGGGGCCCTGCCATTTGGCTAGG
Source organism: Chelydra serpentina (assembly GCA_037349315.1). Lineage (NCBI taxonomy): Eukaryota > Metazoa > Chordata > Testudines > Chelydridae > Chelydra > Chelydra serpentina. The sequence continues at coordinate 84,632,151 of JBAIAC010000042.1, read as the reverse complement.
AGTTTGCTCTCCAAGCTAGGGAGCAATAGGAGGACTCAGTTGCCCAGCTGCAATATCCTCATCCTAGCTTCCTTATTATACTGCTGGGCCTGGATTTGTTGGGCCTGGAATAGGTTGGCTCAGGTGAACAACTGAGGTGCTCCAGATTCTCCCTTATTTGCAGGACAGAGTAGAGGACATTTGATGAGTGGGTAGGCTGGTTTCCGAAGGCTCCTTGACCAGATCTAATAAACCCCAGAGTTGTCTTCCCTAGAGAAGTTCAAAGGGGGAGAAGCCAGTAGACACAAATAAAAGGTACAATAGCAACCGAGCCCAGTCTCCGGCTTCTGTCCTAATGAACTACTCAGAATTGACTTAAGGGTTTCATGAAACCATTTTACTAGGTTTACTAGGTTTACAGTCAGAGACTGCTAGACCAAGGTCGGGAGCAGTTGCACTTTTAAGAGGGGACTAGACCCGTTGAAACACTTGGGATATAAAGTTTGTCCTCTCATCAGTGATAGTATCTGAGGGGAAGCTTTCCCTGGAAAATGTCTGCAATAATTCCTATATGAGGGTGGAAGTGAAGGTGTTCCACAAGAGAATAGCCTCTGGGTACTTTGTGGCAAAGTTGACGAGTACTAAAATAAATGTGTGGCACCGGACACTTGTCTCTAGGGGGATTTACAGTGTATATCTCCACCCTTTTGAATGGGATTGTTTGAGGGGGAGGGGAATTAAGGAAGCCCAGCCTCATCCTTCAGTCTGGGCAGGACAGACAAAAATCTGCTACTTCCCGAAATACATCTGTTGGGATTCGCTCTGAGAACTTTTCCACCCAGCTTATCCAGAACACCTTGTCCAGTTCTGGGAGAACACTTCATCCAATTCTCTGGGATCTGAAACACTCAGTTCAACTCAAGGTGTTGCTGCTTATCTTAGCTAACACAGACATCCTGACTCCAGCATACTATTTGTCAAATTCTATTTACTACTTAACCTTCCAGTCACCTTCCCAATTATGCCCACTAAGAAATGAGGCAAGTTACTTATGTCAAGCCAGGCCTACAACATCCAGCCAAAAGAATTGGACGAGTAGTCTTTCATAGAATATCATAGTTAGAAGGGACCTTAGGAGGTCATCTAGTCCAAACCGCTGCTCAAAGGAGGACCAATCCCCAATTTTTTTGCCCCAGATCCCTAAATGGCCCCCTCAAGGATTGAACTCACAACCCTGGGTTTAGCAGGAACTGATGATTTTGCTCCTTCTCAGACTGTTGCTGCTGTATCATTAATCTCAAGATTTCCTACATGGCCCATCTTGGAGGGGAGGTTCGAGTCTCTGTTCAGGTGCCAAATGTAAATGAGTTGGCTGCCCCTGTCTGCCCCTTCATGGCTGGGGTGCCTCTGTACTGTCATGCTCTTTATTCTCCCACTTCCAGGCCCTTTTATACAGGCTTCACACATTTGCTGATCCAATCACCACCTTTACTAGCAGCTAGGTCCATTCAGACAAAACAGCTCAAAAGTAAACTCAAAGTCCTAAAAATCTGTCCCAGGGCACGGCTCTTACCTCAGAGCCTGGGCGAATGAAAGGGTCCTACACAGAGTTTTCCAGCTTTTAAGTAAGGGGGTATGTGTGTACATGCAGGAATGTCTGCCCTTAATGAAGCCTTCCACACCAGCTTCAGAGAAGCATGGTTAACAATTTCCTGCACTTCCTCGAGTGTGCTGAAATAGTGACTACTTCTTTGCAGTCACTAATGATGCTACTGCCCCCTGGTCTGATAGACAGTAGAAACAGCGGATGTAATTACAGCAATCAGTATTTTTGGCTGAACACAATGATATAAGAAAACGAAATGGAGCAACAACCATTTTCAAAATGCTTGAACTGTGACTATTTTAACATTGTTTTGTAAATTTTAGTTGTTTTCATGCGATTTTTTAAAAGTTAAAATGATAGCATTTGGGCTATTTTTGAGTAAATTTGTTTTAATTACAAGAATGTGAATTGTGACTTTCAATTTTTTGCAATCAAAATATTGTTTTTTTAAAATGAAAACAAGAAATTTTGGGGGACAAGTAGAAAAATGTTTGAAATAAAACTGAAATGGAACTGATCTTCAACAAAGACTGCATTTTCTCCCAAGTGTTTGTCGGGCAATCAAGATGGACTGGGTGTTAACTAAAACAAATCGAAAGGAAAAATTAAAAAAGTCTGGGTAGAACTCTCTTTTCATCTCAATTAATCTGGTTTCACTCCTGTAAAATGAGGATAACGATGTTTATTTGTTAAGGTTGTAAGCTCTTTGGGGCAGAGGTTGTCTCTTATTATATATTTGTACAGCGCCTAGCACAATGGGACTCCAGCCTGTGGCCTTTTGACACTACTGAATTACAATAATTACAATACTAATTACAATAATTAGTAAATTAATGTAAGGAAACCTGCTTCTATTGCTTATTCCACACCTGAAGCTTAAGGTTCAGATCTTGAATGCTGGCAATGCTGTTCCAGCAGAAGCTGTAAATGGTACAAAAGTGGTTGTAAGCTACCTTTGTGTAGGCCTGATCCTGGGCAGGTTACTGGAGCACTATAGAGCAGTCCTGAGACTGCTCTGCCTTATACTCAGCTGCCTCTGGCCCTCTGGATCATTTCCAGCAGACAGGAATCAGCTGGACTGCATGTTCCTGGCATACCCTTTTTCCTTGGTCATACACCTGGTACCACCCTCCCTACACCACTGGGGTTGTAGAACTGTGGAAAGGGAGAAATGGCATGGAGGTGGATATTCTGGCCCTACGTCATGGGGATTTCCTACACTAAGTAAATCCCTGGGAGCTAGTTATTGACTTTGTTTGCTTCTGGAGCAGTGAAAAGCAGACTTAGCAGAGGTCAGAATCTGGCCCTTAATCTTCCTTTGTGATATAATCATCTCCATAGCAACCAATTGTGACATCACAAATAGAGTATTAAGACCTCAGATAGGCATAAGCAAGAGTAGAAGCAGATGAACTCTACAGCTAAGATTTTTCATGTAGCTACTGTTAGCAATAATAGACTGTGAATGTATAGAATGAGAAGAATTGCCTCAAGCAGGAATTTTTTTTTAAATTTTCCACAGGGCATCAGTGGGTCTTTACAAATCATTACAACACAAGGTTCAACTGCTTGGTCTTGGGAGTGTCTCTTCATTCAAAGTCCTAATGCCAGAGTGAGGTGATGCTGGCCATTTGGAATGGCAGGCTGTAAATACCTGATCTAACATCTTCATTCAGAATAATCATTTGTGCCAATGATAGTCTTTGTCAGACGAACTTTCCTGGCTTTAAAACACAGGTGTGAAATATGATCTTCAGTTCATACCCTGTGTGTTGATACTGTATGGTTTGTGTGTGTCTGATCTGGATGTTCAGTTCTGTGGGGCAGGAACTTTTCCCTCTGTTTATTTGTACAGCTTTTAGCTCACTGTCAGCAAATAGAAAATAAATAACCATTAAAAAAAACCCAGTGCAATGGTAAATTTTCTGCACAGCATTTTCTTCCATCTCCATTTTTTCAATGGAAACTATAAAAAAATCACTATAAAATACCAATTTCTAGTACATACAGGGACAGGTCCATTTTACAATGTGATTTCTAATTTCCCAATTTTTAAAAAAAGTGTTGCTTGAAAAATGTGATCTGTTGGTTTTCAGCCACATTCTGCCCATGCTACTCTGGCTACACTGCTATTTTCAGTGTGCTAGCTTGGACAGGCTTCATGTGGGTATGTCTATGCAAGCTGTGAATCACATCTCCCAGCTCAAATGTAGACATACCCTATATGACGCAAGTCCGGGAGGCAGAATGTGTCCTTTTATGCTTTGAATAAATGTCATGAAGAAGACCCACAGATGTATTTTTAGGCTGGTGCACAGGGAATTTGTTTCAAATCCTGTTCATGTTAATGTGAACTCACCTTGCATCTCTACAAAAACTCTCCCTTCTCCAGCTAACGTACATGCATTGTTTTCAGGCATGTTCAAGACAGAGGCAGCTTTTCACCAGGGCCGGCATTAGACTCGCTGGCGCCCAGGGCAGAAACTAAGGAGTGCCCCCCACTGGCCTCCCTTATCTGCTCACACATTGGATTTCTGCAACATTTCTGAAGCCGAAGCCCGACTCCTGCTGCGAGGGGCCCCTGTGGGGTGGGACCCCGGGCAATTGCCCTGCTTGCTAACCCCTAACACCGGCCACACTTTTTACTATAATCATGGGCCAGATTTTGCCATCTCTTTTTATAGGAAGTAGCATCTGAATCTGCAAGCAGTTTATTAGGCTACCCAACATGAGGAGAAAAGTGAGCTCTGGCCTAACTCACTAACACTGAGGAAAAAACGGAGAGGGCACCTAGGAAAATTTGTAATTGAACACGGCAAGCACAGTAGCAAATATTTAAGCATGTCAGGTTTTTAATGACTTACTGCTAAACTGATGGCATCTTAAAAGGAAAATACAACAGTTATGAGATCAAAATTCTCATCTGTGAAAACTGGTTTCACACACTTATAAGGTTTCTATAGATGCCAGCTTCTGATTGCCTGGAAAAGGAAACAAAAGTTTCTCCTGCCAACAGTGGCTGCTGTCTTGATAATAAACTGTATCAAAATTGAAGTTGAAATGAGATCACCATCGTATCTATGTCTGCTCTCCATGTATCTGCTGCAGCTTATGCTGATTAGAAAATGGAAAACACATGGGATAAATCCATCTGCCTTTGGGTTAAATCACATTTATTTCAGCTTTCCCATGAGATTTAAAGTTAACTCAGCCTGATCATTTGTAAGAAACTTTAAATATAACACACACGACATTTTGCTTGCTGCAGCCAAACACATAGAATCATAGAAATGTAGGGCTGGAAGGGACCTTAGAAGTCATCAAGTCCAGCCCCCTGTGCTCTGGCAGGACCAAGTAACCTTGGCCATCCCTGACAGGTGTTTGTCCCACTTGTTTTTAAAAACTTTCTGTAATGGGGATTCCACAACCTCTCTAGGAAGCCTATTCCAGAGCTTAACTACTTTTATACCTTTATACTATTAGGAAAGTTTTTCCTAATAACTAACCTAAATCTCCCTTGCTGGAGATTAAGCTTATTATTAATTGTCCTATCTTCAGCGGACTTGGAAACAATTGATCACTGTCCTCTTTATAACAGCCCTTAACATATTTGAAGATTGTTATCAGGTCCCCACCTAGCTTTCTTTTCTCAAAATTAAACATGCCCAGTTTTTTTAACCTTTCCTCACAGGTCAGATTTTCCAAACTTTTTATCATTGTTGTTGCTCTCCTCTGGATTCTGTCTAATGTATCCTTAAGTGTGGTGCCCAGAATTGGACACAGTACTCCAGATGATGCCTCACAAGAGCTGATTAGAGTGGAACAATTCCCTCCTGTGTCTTATATATGACATTCCTGTTAATACACCCTGTGAAGAAGCACACCCTCACACTGGGTGGGAAGAGGCTAACGAGCTCTTCTGGGCTTGTTCTGTGCTAACAAGGCAAATCTGCAAGGCTTGTTCATCCTAGAGGAGGAGGAAATCTAACTTACTACAGGAAGGGACAGTAAACAGGAAGAAGGCTGCTTCACCCAGAGACTGAGGTTAACAGAGGCAGTCCATCTGAGGAAAAGACAGCCATGGAACCCACCATTCCTGGAGCCACCCTGCCTGTCAGAAAAGCAATATGCCCCAGGAAGAGGGTAGGAGGTAATAGATTTTGAGAGACTAAGCCAGTGAAGCCAAACATCCAGGGGCTGTCTGAGAGACTGGCCCTTGTTCCAGCTGCCCTCCAAGTGTTGCCAACTGGAGTAGAAGAGAGGGTAAATGATGGACAGTGGGGCCTAAGGGGCTCTAGAGAGTCCTGCCTTCCAAGCACCCCCAGAGCTTCCTCACATTGTTGATTCAAATTCAATTTGAGATCCACTATAACCCCAGATCTGCCTCAGCAGTACTAGCATCTAGCCAATTATTCCTCATTTTGTAGCTCTGCATTTGATTTTTCCTTCCTAAGTGAGGCAATAGTAAAATGAAGCTTGCTGAGGTACTTTGCACTTGTCTTTATTGAATTTCATCTTGTTGTATTCAAATTGGACCACTTCTCCAATTTGTCAAGGTCATTTTTAATTCTAATCCTGTCCTCCAAAGTGCTTGCAACCCCTCCCAAGTAGTCAAAAGAGCTAACAATGTGAAGAACCATTAGGAAAGGGATTGATAATAAGACAGAAAATATCATATAAATCCATGGTACACCCACACCTGGAATATTGTCTGCAGTTCTGGCCACCCCATCAAAAAAAAGATATATATATCTTATGTGTGGAAAAAGTACAGAGAAGGGCAACAAATTAATTAATGGTATGGAAAAGCTTCCATGCGAGGAGAGATTAAAAAGACTGGGACTTTTCAGCTTGGAAAAGAAATGACTAAGAAGGTATATGATAGAGGTCTGTAAAATCATGACTGGTGTGGAGAAAGTGAATAAGGAAGTGTTATTTACCCCTCCACAGAATACAAGAACCAGGGGTCACCCAATTAAATTAATAGGCAGCAGGTTTAAAACAAATAAAAAGAAGTGCTTCTTCACACAACACAGAATCTGCCTCTTGTGAGGCAGAACTTGTTGCTAGAGGATGTTGTGAAAGCTAAACTTATAACTGGGTTCAGAAAAGAATTAGGTAAGTTCATGGATGATAGTTCCATCAATGGCTACTAGCCAAGAAGGTCAGAGGCACAACCCCATGCTCTGGGTGTCCCTAGCCTCTGGCTGCCAGAAGCTGGGAGTGGACAACAGGGGATGGATCACTTGATGACTGTCTGTTCCGTTCATTTCCCCTGAAGTAACTGGCATTGGCCACTGTCAGAAGACACGATATTGGTCTAGATGGATTATTGGTCTGGCCCAGTATGGCCGTTCACCTAATAGTAATTTTATCCAGACTGCATTGCCCTCGTTTGCTTATGAGAATGTTATGTGGAACTATGTCAAAAGCCTTACTGAAATCAAGAGCTATCACATGCACCACTTCCCCTTTATCCATTAAGCCAGTAACTCTGTCAAAGAAGGAATTTAGGTTGGTTTGACATGATTTGTTCATGAGAAATTCATGCTGGCTATTCCTTATAACCCTACCCTCCTAGGTTCTAACAAACTATTTAACAATTAGTTCCAGTATCTTCCAGGTATCATAGTTAGGCTCACTGGTCTATAATTCTTTAAGTCTTGTTTGTTCCCCTTTTTAAAGATAGGTACGATGCTTGCTCTTCTTCAGTCCTCTGGGATCTCACCTATCCTCCATGAGTTCTTGAAGATAATTACTAACTGTTTGGAGATCGCTTCGGTTAGTTCCTGAAATACCCTAGGATGCAATACATTAGGCCCTGCTGACTTGAATACATCTAACTTATCTAAATATTCTTCAACATGGTGGAGCGGAATAATCGTAGAGGTAATGATCTATTTTTAAATGATTGTTAGGCCTTAACGGTGACCTGGAAGAGTTTCTAGTAGCCAAGTCTTGAGTTTCACTTGCAGCAGTTAATGACAACACCGACTCTTGCTATAAAATATGGCAGGCAGCTGTTTTACTTGCAGTGCTTTAGGTGTAAGGGGCCCAGCCCTGCTGCTATTGGATTCAATGGCAAAACTCCATGGACTTCAGCGGAAAGAAGAGTATACTTCTAGTGAGGACATTGTTTGTCCTGGAGTAAACACTGAGGACTAGTTTCTGGCTCTTGCAGGCAGAAACAGACTGGATGGGTTGCTGAGAAGCTGTGCTTCAGTCCAGATTCCCTGGAGGAATTTTGCATGACTGGCTGGAAGTCTGGCTCCTTTTAGGCCATGTAGTTGTATGGCATAGGTCATTGGAAAAACTTTCTGTTCTTTATTGCCTTTCCTGTACAATGTCCTGAGATGGCTGCTTTTGAATTCTGTGTCAACTGCTCCTCAACGCATCTTGGCTGATTATTCTCAAACACCTTGAGACCTTTGTTGGTTTGATCAGAAGTTCTCTTCCTTGGTACATCTCTGGTGGATCTCAAACAGTTTGTGTCCTGTGATGATGCCATTAAATCTGTCTCAGCTCTAAGGATTCTGTTCTCAGTCCTTTACTATACATGCTTCATCCTAGGAAATTTTATCTGTCACCATGGCAAAATATCATTCATATGCTTATTTTAAAATTAGGTCTCATATTTCTCTCTCTGCACGGTGTCAAAGACTAGAGAATCTAGAAACTTACAATTTATTATGTCTCAGAATGATCAACACCATGAGGGGTCTACAGGGATCTGCAACCACCTTCTCAGTCTTATCTTTTGGGAGCTATTTCTTACCCAGCTTTAGTTTAGGAGTGCAGCTGTTGGATCTAGGTTCAACATTTGAATCACATCTCTCTCCTGTGGTGAAATCTGCCTTCAGTCATTGTCATTGTATGGCCTTGACCTGCATCTCTGTCTTTGTCTCTTCTGGTTTATGTTATTGTAAAGCCCCCTGTGCTAGCTTCCAGTCTACAAAATTTAACATACTTCATCTTGTACAAATTACTGTTCCTGTGGCTCCATCTGACACCCTGTGAGTGAACACAGTCCTAGTGCTTTGCTTACAGGTCAGTTTCAGAATTCTATCTGAGCTGCTTCCACTGACTTTATAAAGCCTGTCAGAATCTGGGTATGAACTCCCTCTCCCTCTGTCTGATCTGATCACACCTTCCAGCCTCACAAGTGCCAGCTGAGATCACTGGTAACAGCCTGCTTGTTTTGCCAGTTCATAAATTTACACAGACTGGGCAGCTGCTGTTCCAGACATTTAGCAACTTCTCCCTGAAAGTCCCTGTCCAAAGATGCCAGAGATGCTGCTGCTCTTTCACTCTTTAAATCAATACTGAAGGCTTTGCTCTCACTGTGCTCTCAATTGTCAGCTTGGCAGGCTGAGCTATTGTAGTGGGTATATTTTGTGAAACACTTTATTGGCCATGATCCTATGAGAGGCTGAGCTCCCACTGACTTCAGTTGGGATCGAGGGGACTTAACACTTCACAGGATCAAGCCTTATGTAACTTGTAGCCCAAATTGCTACTGATTCGAATGGGAGCAGAATTTCCCATTGACTTAAAGAGGTACAGGACTAAACTGTTGTACTGGAGCCAGCTCAAGGCCTAAAGGTCAGTTGTGATTGATGTTTCCCCCATTTATGGGAAAACAGTTAATTACTGGGCAGAGGTGAAAAGATAACGCAATCTAGAAACTTGATTTCTCTTTGTAAAAACAACTTTATTTTAAAGATATGTCCCTCTTTTTGTGTGAGGGACTGTGATTGGGGACACCTGCTCTGCATTGGACTGGAAAGGGTTAGCCCCATGTTGTGGGCTGAGGAAGCCACACCCTCTCACTCCTGCCAGGCATGCTCCAGCTGGAACCATAGTATAAAAGGGAGCAGCTCAGCTCAGTCTGGGCTGACCGCTGAGGAGCGAGGATGTGTGTTGTGGACTCCCACCTGGGAGCAGCCAGAGACCCAGACAACAGAGGCCAGGTGCGCCATGACTCAGGGGAGTACCCAACTGCTTGCGGAAGCCCATGAGGGGAAGGAGTTGGGAATTTTGCTGATCAATAACTTCAGAGATCCAGAAGACCTCTGGATTACAGCATAGGAAGACAGGGTAGGAAGTAACCCAGGGGAACTAGTCATTGTTTCGGTTGTGGAACTGGAAACCCAGTCAGCGTGTATCAGATTAATCCCTGCTGACCCAGTGGCAGATACACTCATTGGTGATGGGACCTTGGGCTGGGACCCTGTGGAGTAGGGAGTACCCGTGTCCCCTTATCCCGGCCAGCAACCCACTTCTCGAGGGCAGCCCATCCCCTTTGGCTGTTAGGCCATACCATTGGCTTGAGCTGTTAGGCCACACTTCCCTGCCTGTAAGGGCAATCCCATTGACTCAGGCCACTGGGCCTCACTGCCCTGCATTGAAGGGCAGTCCTATTGACTCTTACCATTAGGTCATACCATCCCGAGGAAAAGCGTGGACTTGGCCGCAAGTCTATTTGGTCTATAATGTCCCCTCCTTCCCTCAAGGGGTGATGGGGTATACCTGCCCCGTGACAGGGACACACCGCTGAAAACATTTCAGTGCAGAGCAGGAATCTGAATTCAGTCTTCTTGGTCATCTGCCAGTAAGAGCTATTGTTCTTATACGATATCACTGGGACAAACTTAACCTTCTTTGGCCTAAGTTCATTAGTTTTCACAGACCATTTTGAGAATTATATTTCTGCTTATGAAATGCAAAAACTGATGTGAATTGAACATTGCAGTTGTATACAGGAACCCCTGCAAGAGTTGAATTTCCAATGATAATGTAAATTGTATTCTATATCTGAGTCCAATCAGCAGCTGAAACTGCTTTGTTTGTGTGATATATCCAAGTAAATGTGGCTATTGAGACTTTAACTTATTTGCATTTCCTTCTTGTGCTTCTGCACATGTTCAAGGAGGACAACGGATATAAACAGCTTCTTCATTCAAAATTAGTACATGGGATGCAGGCCTGCAAATGGGATTCTGCCATGATGCACAAAAGTACTCTGCTAATGCAATAGGATGTGCACAAGGGATCTGATCAGAGGGAAAAAAGCATATGGCTGACCCATAATCCAGAAAGCATCTTTGTTTCCATCTGCAACAAGAGCATGATGGTTCTAACAGCACATTGCTCTTGAAGTTAGCAGGAGTAAACAGCACCTGGAAGTGCACTGAGCCAATCTGACATGCAGTATCCTGCCTTGTGATGTCAGGATGATTATTATTATTAATTATTATTATATATTTTATTATTTATGTTGTGGAAATGCCCAGGAGTCCCATTCATGGACCAGAACTCCATTGTGGCAGGCACTGTACAAACACAGAATAGAGAGCCATGTTTGGTAGTATATCTAGTTTTATGTTGTTGTGTGTATGACAGTGGATTTACTGGTGACCTGCCAAGACTTGGCTTTAACATTAAAATATAGATATTGGCACTTCATTTCATGTTTCTAAGAGGGGAAAAGAAAGCACTGCCAATCCCAAACATTCAAAAATTACAAGTCGGGCCCTCTAAAATCATGATATTGTCATAAAATATGCTGTGATTTAAAAATAATAATAAATGTGGAGTTCTTTTAATTTGCCTTCTGGTTTTTGAGCATTTAGGGTGCACTCAGCTCACATTCTCAAGCTTTTCTCTGCAATCATGAGGTCTAGAAACTTCCTTTTTTAAACAATGAACACTGAGATTCTTATGTATTCACATGCCTCTGGGAATTGGGGATTTAAGATAAATATTAAAAATCACAAGCCTGGTAGTCTTACACTATATGAATCAATCACCTGTCAATATGGTGACATTGGAAAAGGGGGCAGAAGAAATGAGAGTTAAAAAATGAAGTCCTGACTGAGGCACTATAGAGTTGCACACCTGCATGTTGTTCAACTCCATACACTTTGAATTGTATCCTTCCTTGTGTCCTCTGCATACAGAATTTTTTAAAAATCTATATGACCTTGCTATTTAAACTCCCCCTCTTCCAAATTTATCAGAAGTCTGTTTCTCATTGTGTTGTAGCAGATGCAAACTTTGAATTTTTAGAGCTACATTTTCAGCGTGGACTTAAAAAAAGGCTTAATTAAGTTTTGCAGACACAAATAACTGTGGGCTCAATTTTGTACTCAAATTTGTTTACACCACTTAGAGGTCTAAGTCCTTGGTTTGCGCCTCCACAATTGAGAGTGCTTAGATATTATCAAAATTGCGCCTTTGATTTGCATCCACAGAAGTGGATGTTAGTGTCTGAAAATTTGATCCCTAATTAAATTCAGCAATAATTGGAAGTATATGTATGTGGTTTTTTAAAATCGCTCTCGCGCGCGCTCTCTCTCTCTCTCTCTCTCTCTCTCTCTCTATCTCTCTCAAAATGGGAAATGTATAATTTTCTTACTCATCTAACTCAAAAATAGCAGAACAGATGTTGCTCAAAGTTTCAGATCATAAAGTTCATGTTCTGACTGTGTTCAAGCATGGAAAGTCTCAGTCCAAAAGGAGAATTCCTGAGACATTTTTGAGTGAGTGAGAATAAGGTTTTATAATGGTGGTTACATTTTTTTCAACCCTTACTATAGCTTTAATTGCCACTCATGCTATAGTTAAGGCTATGTGATTTACTTTTTCATGGAAAAAAAATGTGTTGCCATGACAGTTATTCCAAATCTCCTTAAATGCAGCCTCTGGTTATAATGTGACACCTTTGTTTTCAATAATGATTTCAGAATAGGCTGCTGTTCCCCAGAATGCTATAGTATTTGACTAAATGAGTGTTATTTCTACCTCTCCTTATATTTCATTGTTTTCTTTCTCTAGCTCTGTCATAAAATCTGCTTTTGTTGTTGTTATGTTTATTAGTGGTTTGGATTAACCAAGATTGGAGAGGCATTGTTCCAGGCACTGTACAAACACAGTGGCATACTGTCCCTGCCCTGAAAAGTTTACAATCTAAATAGGCAAGACAGAGAGAGAGGTGCGGGAATAGGCTAAAACATAAAAGTGGAGTGAACGATGTGATGGCAGCAAATGTAATGTTAGTTCCAAGTAGGGTGACCAGAAATTGTCGAGATAAAAAAAGGAAGAGCCTCTGCCGCCGGAAATTGTCGAGAGAAAAAAATAAAAACGGAAGACTGAAAATCGGGACAAAAGGCGTCCCATCATTTGTCCCGCGTCCCATCAGTCGGGACACGGGACAAATGATCAAAAATCGGGACGGTCCCGATTTTATCGGGACGTCTGGTAACCCTAGTTCCAAGATTCTTTTTGGAGGGTGGGCTGAGATTTAGTTAGGAGTGGATTAGCTGAAAGGAAAGACAAGACAAGGGGAGGGAGATGGGTAAAGGCCACCGAACAGGTGAGAAGAGGGAGGGGAGGAAGATCTAAGAGGCAGGTGTGGAGCAAGGTTGAGGTGAAGGGACTTGAGGCAAGGAGCAGGTAGGGGGATGTTGGAGCAAACAGCCAATCAGCACAGGGCAGAGAATGTCCAGTCAAAACTATAGAATATATTGTCAGTGTTCATGGGTCCCTGCTTCTGCTGCTTCTGCAGTTTCTTTCCCAAAGGCCACATGACTGGGAGAAGAAGGGATACAGAATGGGTTCTAGTGGCTTAAGAAGTGATGTCCTCTGCAGAGTTGAGGATCTGTGAGGGCATTGTTGGGGGGAAAGGGGTCTCCCTATTTGAGCCAGCTGCTGAAGCTGTTTCTGCTACCTGGATTGTTTTTGGTTAAGGCAACCTCAAATCTCATAGCTCAGTACTTAGAAACTGGTCGATGGATTAGATACAATAATAGATATTAGTTGGGGACAGTCACTGCTTGGTGTCTTGAGAAGAAATTGAACGATGACTTCAGATGAAGCAGGTAATGGCCTGAGTGTAAGGTGGGTAAAGGGATTGTGCTATCCCTCCCTAACCAATGTCACAGGGGGCACTAATTATGGCCAATGGGGCACAGGGAGAGGCGAATGACCTGAATAATAGAAAACCTGGTTACTGCAACTGGAAGATCTTGAAACAAAGCAAAGTGAGGTGACAGGTCTTGGCTGAGATTCCAAAAGTACATTTTCCTAAGCACTGGCTTCAAATAAGCTGCTTTCACTATGGATTTATCTGAAGGTTGCTCCTGTGCCACATTGCCAAGGATCTGCTTTCACAAGAATTGCCAGGGAACCTCACAGAGCTACTGTGTTGTGCTCAAACGGCTGAGCCATGTTTGTTTACTTCACATTGGGCCAACCACTTCAGTCTACCCTCTAAGTGACCTTTTTGTTTGTAGACTAAAGGGAGAAGTTATGTAATAGCTGTAGCAAGTGATAAACTGAATCCCAACGTCAAACAATAGAAAAATCCTCCTGACCTTCCAAACTCTATATTTTATTGATTTATATATAAGCAACAACCAACTGTTGTAATACTTGACCACAATATGAAAATCTGATGGATGGGGTGGGAATCGTTTATTTCAATGCTCTTAGCACTGCTATAGCTGATGGCAGAGTTTCCATGAAACTACATTCTAAACCATGGGAAGCAAAGATTGCTCCTCTATAAAAGTGCCAAAAGCACCCTAGCATGCTAAATAATATGGGTAAGGAGGACTTTCAGGGGAAAAAATCCGATTGATAGTAAATGCTAAATTTTGGCTTATTGAGACGGGCGAAATTCTGCCCACATCTACCACCCCTTTAACTCCAGTGGCTAAATTGCACCAATAGATGTAAAAGATCTGGTATAGTTATTTGACCCAATTTGGAAGAAAGCGTAAAATAGTAGTGTAGTAGATGAAGGGCTGAATTTGACAGGGAATCAGCTTGGGCAATGCTAAACATCACAACCCTGATTCTTATTTACACGAAGACCCCTTTACACCACTCTGGCAGTGTAAAGCATTCTTAAAATGGGTGTAACTGTAATTTATACCTACTTTATGGCCCTTTTACACTTCCAGAGGGGAGTAAAAGGACCTTCTTGTTAATGAGAATCAGGTCCAGTGATTTAATCCTGTTTTTGATTAACAGACTACCACTACAATAATTTTAATTTATGGAAAAGTACATATCTTAATGAAGATTAATGTGTATTCTGTTTAATCTTCTTACATTTATAATTGAAGAACAAAAACATACAACAAATTAAATGTAATCCCCGATATTTGTGTCACTTAATAAATCATAAATGAGCTGAAGGAGCATTAGGTATTATTCACATGCCTTCTCTGAGGTGCCCACAAAAAGTAAAGCACTCAAAGAAAACAAACATTTAAAGCAGGCGTTGAAATAATCAGTGTCAATAAGGTAAATCAACTGGAATTTCAGGTGCTTGTAATGAGCACTGAAATGATCTAAAACCACTTTCTTATGTACAACAAGGTAATGAAAACAAACATGCTGACTACAATACCCCACACATTGTTTAGGTCATCTTGAAAACATATTAAATACATACGTGGCTCCTAATGAAGGTCTGCATGAGTTACTTTACTTGTGATTAATCAAAAGTGTCATCTGCTTAAGTTTTACCAGTATAACTATATAACCAGTATACCCAATGACCTGAAGAAGAGCTCTGTGTAACGTCAAAAGTTTGTGTCTCTCATCAATAGAAGTTGATCCAATAAAAGAGATTCACTCATTCAGCTTGTCTCTTTGATATCCTGCGACCAACATGGCTACAACATACAAGTTGCATACGGTTAACTATGTCAGTTAGTTAGGAGCGTGTTTTCCCCCCCTCCCCCAAATAGCTATACTGGTAAAATCCCTAGTGTAGATTCAGTTATGCCTGAATGGTTTATTTCAGTTCCCAAACTGGAATAAGCTATTGTGACATACTATACCTCGGTGGAGCATCTTGTAACCTCCATACTCCTCATCTGTATATAATTGTGATATTGCATATAAAGCATGTCATGTGAGGTATCAGGGAAAGGTTATGATTGTCTGAAACCCATATTTAGATAGACATTGTTCTATCATCAATGCATATGAAATTATAAGAACTGTGTTGTATAGTTTTCACTAAAATATGCTGTGGATTTGGGAGGTGCCCACTACTAGCTTTACAGAGACAATGACACGGGAGGTCAGCAGAACCTACCTGGGTGTTGGTTAACAGACATCACCAGCCATTGTTCAGCAAGGGAGCTACGATGCAATGACTCACTTGCATAAGGTTACACCAGGGGAATTGCTCAACCTTGCCTGGGGACTCAGCAATGCCCACCAGACATGCCTGGACTTGCGTTTTCCAAGCACATTGGCTAAGAGTATAAAACAGAACATGGGCTCCATGCTTCACCCACCTATGCTGCAAGCAACAAAGACACTCTGAAGACTCCGACAGAGGAGACTGGCCAAGGGACAAACCTGTATATTAAGGACTGTAATATCCAGTGGGGTGAGAGAAACTGCTTAATCTAGATATTGCCCAATCTAATAGGGTTGAGAGTTTAGACAGCATGCTTACATTTTCTTTTCTTTTGATAACTAACTCTGACTTTTTGCCTATCACTTATAATCCCTTAAAAGCTATCTTTTGTAGTCAATACATTTGTTTTACTGTTTAACTTTACCAGTGAGTTTGCCTGACGTGTGTGGTACATCTGCTCAGGTTTGCAAAGGCTGGTGCATGTCCACTTTCCATTGATGAAGTGGTGAACCAGTTACTAAATTTGCACTGCTCATCTTCAGCAGTGCAAGATGGTATATTCCTGAGGTACAGTGCTGGGAGCTGGGGCAATTTGGCTGGTGCCTTTCTCTATGTGATTCATGAGTGGCTCTGGGAGCATTCATGCAATCTAGCTGTGTGTGGAGTTTCACATGCGGTTGTGCTGAGCGATAATGGTGCCTGGAGCACTTTGCTGCTTGTCACTAGCAAAGCATTGTGAGAGAGAATGCAGGCTGGAGAGTTAACGGGACACAGTGGTCCCACAGTCCCAGGTTGCACCCTGGGGATCCCGTCACAGCTATACTAGTATAAGACACCATTGGTGCGCTCACTGCATGGAAGAGAGCAAGGACATATCGTATGGGTTTTAACCAGGCTGCAACTTTATTGGTCAAATTACTTCCAGGATTCCCATTGCGGAATAGCACAATCACTTGTACCCCACTGATGCTTTGACTATTCATGGAGGCTCCCACCACAAGGGAAGCCAATCATCACACTAGGAGGGTCTCTGGCTGCCTCCACTTGCCCACTAGCAACCCTGCCCCTGTTGGGGGTTGAGGTGAGATGGAACCTCAACGCCCAATCAGCATCACTGTCAAGTGCATTGGCAGGGCGGCCCCACAGGGTAGTGCCCAAACCCGGGTTTGCGTTTGCCCTTCATGGGGATTAGACACCATGCCCCCATCGCATAAGGAGATGCCTTTGCTGTGATGTCCTCTCTCTTTAAATGTTTGAGCACTCCCCCATCCCCAGTGCAAAGTCCCACTTTTGTGCTGGTTTCAGCTTTGCTGCCAGAACAGCAATGTCTCCACAGCAGACAACTGTGTTTCCATCACTCCCTGTGTGTCTGACTATCTCCTTCTCTGCTGGGTCCAAATATAACACTCAGGATGCCCATTATGTTACCTTTTTATTTATAATTTATTATTTTTTCCAAATACAACAAATACCAGATTCATCATGATGCACAAAGTAAATAAAGAGGGTTAGGACAAAGGCAGGGTAACGGAAGTGACATATCTATCTTCAGGATCTATGTTAATCATAGATCTTTAAAAAGTCAGCCCAAATTACTTTTAATTTTTCAGGCACTCCCTTTTTATGGAATACCAGTTGTTCATTAGCTGCGAGGTCAGCCATGGTGGGGAGTGACTTTTCCATTTTTCAGAATTAATTATTTAGCTGCACATTGGAACCATGCTGCCTTGTTACCAGGTAATCTCTAAGTATAAGGAATATATCCAAGAATGAAATTTGAGTGGAAGCGTTCCAACTTAGCTTCCAACATCAAATTGGACCTTTGACCCATCTCATACCGGAAATTTGTGATACAGGGACACTCCCAAAACGTATGAGCTAATATAGCACCAAAAGAGTTACATTTCCAACAGCGGTCAGCATTTATGAAGCCCATTATCATGAGTTTATGTGGGGACCAGTATATTTGAAAAATTGTCTTCCAGTGACTAAGTCATAGTCTCAGGCTTATAGTTGCTTTTTGAACATTAGATATTCATTTAACTGTATTCCATTGGGTTGGAGGTAGTTGTTTATCCAAATCTCTATTCCAAGCAATTCTCAAATTATTGATCTCTGGCAGAGATTTTTGGGCCAGAAAATCATAAAAGGATACCACTGGTGGAGTAAATCCAGAAAGTTTCCTTCAAAATAATAAAAGTTCTGGAGCTCACATAAGAACATAAGAGGCCGTACAGGGTCAGACCAAAGGTCCATCCAGCCTAGTATCCTGTCCACCGACAGTGGCCAATGCCAGGTGACCCAGAGTGAGTGGACCTAACAGGTAATGATCAAGTGATCTCTCTCCTGCCATCCATCACCCCCCTCTGACAAACAGAGGCTAAGGACCCCATTTCTTACCCCTTCTGGCTAATAGCCATTAATGGACTTAACCTCCATGAATTTATCCAGTTCTCTTTTAAATCCTGTTATAGTCCTAGCCTTCACAGCCTCCTCAGGTAAAGAGTTCCACAGGTTGACTGTGCACTGTGTGAAGAAGAACTTCCTTTTATTAGTTTTAAACCTGCTGCCTACTAATTTCATTGGGTGGCCCCTAGTTCTTTTATTATGAGAACAAGGAAATAACTTTTCCTTATTCACTTCCTCCACACCACTCATAATTTTATGTACCTCTATCATATCCCCCCTTAGTCTCCTCTTTTCCAAGCTGAAAAGTCCTAGCCTCTTTAATCTCTCCTCATATGGGACCTGTTCCAGACCCCTAATCATTTTAGTTGCCCTTCTCTGAACCTTTTCTAATGCCAGTATATCCTTTTTGAGATGAGGAGACCACAATTGTAGGCAGTATTCAAGATGTGGGCGCACTATGGATTTGTATAGGGGCAGTAAGATATTCTCCGTCTTATTCTCTATCCCTTTTTTAATGATTCCTAACATCCCGTTTGCTTTTTTGACTGCCGCTGCACACTGCATGGACATCTTTAGAGAACTATCCACGATGACTCCAAGATCTTTTTCCTGATTAGTTGTAGCTAAATTAGCCCGCATCATATTGTATGTATAGTTGGGGTTATTTTTTCTAATGTGCATTACTTTACATTTATCCACATTAAATTTCATTTGCCATTTTATTGCCCAATCATTTAGTTTTGTGAGATCTTTTTGTAGTTCTTCACAGTCTGCTTTGGTCTTAACTATCTTGAGCAGCTTAGTATCATCTGCAAACTTTGCCACCTCACTGTTTACCCCTTCTTCCAAATCATTTATGAATAAGTTAAATAGGATTGGTCCTAGGACTGACCCTGGGGGAACACCACTAGTTACCCCTCTCCATTGTGAAAATTTACCATTTATTCCTACCCTTTGTTCCCTGTTTTTTAACCAGTTCTCAATCCATGAAAGGATCTTCCCTCTTATCCCATGGCAACTTAATGTACGCAAGAGCCTTTGGTGAGGGACTTTGTCAAAGGATCTGGAAATCTAAGTACACTATGTCTACTGGATCGCCCTTGTCCACATGTTTGTTGACCCCTTCAAAGAACTCTAATAGATTAGTAAGGCATGATTTCCCTTTACAGAAACCATGTTGACTTTTGCCCAACAATTTATGTTTTTCTATGTGCCTGACAATTTTATTCTTTACTATTGTTTCAACTAATTTGCCCGGTACGGATGTTAGACTTACCGGTCTGTAATTGCCGGGATCACCTCTAGAGCCCTTTTTAAATATTGGCATTACATTAGCTATCTTCCAGTCATTGGGTACAGAAGCCGATTTAAAAGACAGGTTACAAACCCTAGTTAATAGTTCCGCAATTTCACATTTGAGTTCTTTCAGAACTCTTGGGTGAATGCCATCTGGTCCCGGTGACTTGTTACAGTTAAGTTTATCAATTAGTTCCAAAACCTCCTCTACTGACACTTCAGTCTGTGACAATTCCTCAGATTTGTTACCTACAAAAGTCAGCTCAGGTTGGGGAATCTCCCCAAAATCCTCAGCGTGAAGACCGAAGCAAAGAATTAGTTTAGTTTCTCTGCAATGACTTTATCATCTTTAAGTGCTCCTTTTGTATCTCTATCGTCCAGGGGCCCCACTGGTTGTTTAGCAGGCTTCCTGCTTCTGACGTATTTAAAAAATGTTTTGTTATTAGCTTTTGAGTTTTTGGCTAGCTGTTCTTCAAACTCCATTTTGGCTTTTCTTATTACATTTTTACACTTAATTTGGCAGCGTTTATGCTCTTCTCTAGTTAGCTCACAATGCATCTGGTCCAAATACATTCATAACTAGAGATACTTCCATGCTCTGGAGCAGGGCAAGCCAAATTGTTGTTGAAGATCTACAAATGCTTTAAATTTATCATTGTCAATTAGCTGCGACACAGTCATAATTCCTCTCTTCATCCAATCCCTCGCATCAAAGTTTTGCCACCGATTTTAAGGATGGGATTGCTCCATAGGACTGCCTCTATATGGAAGAATAGCTGGAAACAGAACTTTCCAGCCATGTTTGATCAAACTCGCCTTAGAGCTGTTATTGTGGGAGCTCTGGAGCTACCAAATCTAAAATAATTTGATCCCACAATTCCTGAAAGGGGGGCAAGGGTATACCAATTCTTGTTCGACCTGTACCAAAGGTGGGATCTGTGAGGTCACATCTAACAGTCACATTGATGCCTGGCTTAACACCAAGGAGATGTGACAGTTTTCCAAGTTGGGAAAGTGAAATCCTTCCAGAGATAGGGGGAGCTGTAATTTGTTCAGGGTCAGTCTAGCTTTCTTACCTGGGTCCTAAAGGAGTCTTTTGAAAATATTACTGAATTTCTTAAAATAAGTTTGAGGAATAGAAATAGGGACACCTCTCAAAACATACAAAATTCTGGGAAGGACATTCCTTTTCAGTATATTAATTTTACCCCATATATTACCTTTTTGGATCTGGAGCCTAAATCAGCAAGTTTCTGTATTGGGTACCTGACAACTAAATGACTCTCATATAGGTCCAAACTGTGATTTTTAGGAGGGGGAGAATTCCAGTCCTCCCGTTGCCCAAAACCCAACACCTAGATTTGACTGCGAGGAAGGTGGAAAAAACCCAACCAGCCACAGCCAGTCTAGTGGTATGAGGAAAAACTCCTTCCCAGCCCCAAAGTAGTGACTAACCTCACTTGCAGAGACCTAGATCATGGAGGAATGGTGGGCTGACTGCTGGAAACCAGCTAACAGGAAGTGGCTCTGAGCACCTGGCTCTTATCATGGCTTCAAATCAAATGCCAAATCCCACCGGACCTCAAGCCTTCTCTGGAAGTCCTGGGCAGTGGAAATCTTGTGGGACTCAGCCCATCCTGTCCTTTGTTGCCTTCTCCCATAGTGGGAGCCACCGAAACACACCCTTCGTTAAGCTCAGGGCCCTCTGATGCTGGTATAACTTCATCCACACTAGTTGGGTTTTTCCACTTTCACTATACTGGTATACTTAAAGTGGCAAAACTTTCTAGTGTTGACACGCCCTCAGTGTCTCCATGGCAACGACACCAGCATAAGCATTGCTACCTGTGGTAGCGCTTCTGCAGCTGCATCCTGAATTTACAATTAAGCAGGTGAGATAGTGATTGAAGATGGTAGAAAACAACTCCCTTTTAGAAGCAACCCATCCCCAAGCCTTTGTGTGGAAACCTCTCTAAGATTATTAGAGTCCTAAGAAGGAGGGGGTTTCTCTTGTCCCCTTTTTTTTTAAGGGTGGATGAATGGGACAATCTTTAGGCCACATGATGTTCTCTCTTCACTCTTTCTAATCTGTTTAAAAGAGCTCCAGTTAGGAGACCCTACCATGTGCATCCCTGGAGTTTTACAATTATTCTCTAGCTGACTATCTGTCATTTCTCAGACTTTGCACCCATGTAATTTGTCATTGACAAATGCCCAATAGCCATACCCAATAAACAGGCACAGCAGTACCCTCGGCCATCCCTTGGTTATGGGGTGAGTGTACATGAATGCATAAAGCTCCCCATGCAGCAAGAATTAGAATTAACATTGCATGGGTGCAGCTTTGGATACTAGTGGAAGTTCCTGAGAGCCAACAGCTGCAGAGATTCATTTGGACTGGATAGGACCAAAAGCAATTCAGATATAAGGGTTCCATTGTTTGCTCAACTTGCCTCACTGTGGAGTGCAGCCTGTGTTTAATTTTTAGTTAATATGGCATGCACAGATAATAGGCCATGTTAAATGTCTGCAACCAGCTTCTATTGTAATCTGCTAGAAGATTCTTTCTGTGGTTTAAACTTTGGCATATGAAAAACTCCAGTACTTTACATATACAAAATGTCAGTTATGTGCCCTGAGGCAAAAATCTAAGAATTATACCAACGCACTGATTGATCTGGCTCTAGATAATTTATCTGCAGAAGTATATTTCATAATTTAGGCTCAAAAGAAGGTTACAGAGCTCACTTGTTTTGAGTAAAAATCGCAGTCATTAATTTCTCATTAATTGCAAAATGTCTAGATTCTACAGCATAAGAAAAAACTAATAAGGAACTATATTTTACAGGAGCCAATAATATGCAAGAGTGATGCTTTATTCACTCAGAAAACTAGGACAAGGGAAACTATCCAGGGTAAATTCTCTGCTGATTTAAGATCCTGTTGACTTTGGTGAAACAGGAGCAGCGGCTTACATTCTGTGCAACATCACTGATTTCAGTGCAGAATCTGGTCTGTAATATCAGCTAGCCTGATCTCTGCAGCCATTACTACAGCAAAATTCCCACTGTCTTCAAAGGGAATTTTGCATGAGTGAGGACTGCAAGATCAGACCCTTTGTATGCATCCATCATGCAGTGTTCTGAATGCAGCACAGTCTGTTGTGAGAAAGCTATAGTTTAAAGGAGGGAACAGTTTAGGAGCACTTATTTTAAAAATCTCATTAGCAAAAAACCCACACACCTATATGCATGTGCTGGTCTAATTCCTGAACAAAGAGAATATTTTTGCTGCACAAGAGGATTGCTAACAACAGACAGTAAATGAAAATCATAAACATAAAGAACCCAATCCTCTTTTACACTCAGGCTACTTTATATTGCTCTGGCAGTGTAAATGGGCCTTAAAGGGAGAGTACTGCAGTACTGTACATTGGAGTAGTGTGAGAATCAGACCCACAACAAGTAATACTGCGCTGGATTTAAAGCTTCTCAGGTATTTAGAATTTGCTCCACTTGATTAAAACAAGAATCTCTAATGAAATTGTAGCAAAAGCTTTAAATTGTTGAATGGAATTTGGTGTTGGAGTTTGAAGTTTCTTTAGTAAACAGAAGCTTCCCGGGATAGACAGCTGAAGTTCTATAGCTGCAGAAGTATATGGAATGTAAATCTTCGTGAAAAAGTCCTGTGTCCAATATTTCAGAGCTAGTCAAATTATTGGCAGCCAGAGTTGTGTGGGAGGTGAAATATAGAGTGAGTGAAGAAATAGGAACTCTGGGCCCGATTTTTATCTCTGTGACACCAGTGTAAATCCAGACAAGTTCCCCTGAAGTAGATGGAGTTGTTCCAGATTTACAACATGTAATCAAGCTCAGAATCTGATCCTCCGGTTTAGGCAACTAGGTATTCTCTGAGTTAAGAATCTGAACAATTATACAAATTCCCATCAGAGAATGGAGGAGTTTTCTAGTAATAACCACACCAGCCAGATCGGGAGAGAAAGGAAGAGGACAGACAGAAGGGAGACTCAGGAAAAGAATAATCAAAGAATTCTAAGGACTGAGCTAGAACAAAGCAAGTAACGATACAGCCCACATTGGGGGACACTCCCAAAGAGTACAGCCTAGAATGACTAGGAAAGAAACATTATACACCAAACTGGTATAAGATCAATAAGTGTGCTCTTCATGTTTTCACTGAATGGGGCATAGTGTGTTTATGTGTCAGAAGAAATAAAAAGATATGAGCTTCCATTGATGTAAATCTGGGTGGCTTCATTGACTTCAATGCAGTTTTGTTGATTTACACCAGCTGACGATCTGCCCTCAAATTCTCAAGTATGGGCATAAGACAAAGATTATTTGTTCTTGAAAAAGATCAGAAACTCTTGTGATCATCTACAAATTAATAGGATAATCTCTCTCTCCCTTGCTCCCTCCCTCCTTATAGAACTCCTAACATCACAGTATCTAAGTTTGACATTGCTCCTTAAATCAAAAAAATAGTTAACAGGATATGAATATACTGTGCTGTATGTATTAAAATATACTGCGTGCAAGATCTAAAAATAGATCGTGAAATGTGAGTTATGTTTTGGCTAACTACATAGTAATGTATGAACTATTTACATAGTATTTTATTTCACTTTGCAGGGGAGGATGTGAGTAAAACAATACGTCCAGTAAAGTACATGCTATTCAAATTCATAAAGCAATTCTTCCCATCTGTGTAAGCAGTCACCTCCCTCTTGTTCACTAACTGATGTCCTGTGTATCTTTCCCCTCTCCTCCAAAAAAAGAAGAGGATAAAAATGAAAGTTGGCAAAAGCAGATGTATCTGGGGCCGATCCTCTGGGACTCCTATCACCCACTACAGCATGAATTTCTTAGAAGTCAGGCCTTGCTGTATAGCCACAACTCTTCAAAGGGTTTTTGAAGCCTGGACCAGGAACCTATAAAGATGAATGCTGACAGGGCCAGTTTTAATTCCCATTAATACTTTCTCAAGGCAAGATGTTACACAAATTGTTCTCTCCTGAATCCACCACTGTATACACTGACATTCCTCCCCACCCCACTGACCCAAAAAAAACCAAACCAAAAAACATAACTAACTGCATGTTGCTCACAGAGAGAAGCTGATGGGGGTCAGAGAAACAGGAGCATTATGCTACTTCCACTTTTGTCCATTTGAGCAGGTTTCCCTGCTCCTTTCTTTCCTTTTGCTGCTCACATTGGAAGGAGAGGCTCTGAAGACAAATTTTAAATCCTTTGGATGCAGATTAATTTTTCTTTGCTCAGGATTCACCTGGGACACAGGGATTATAAAGATTGATAAAGGGATTGAAAACATGTCCCCTCTGTGTTCTGTAGTAAAACGTTGTACATTTTCACAGCAGTAATTCCCAATGAATCTTCTACAACTGCAACATGCTAATTACTACTTTTCAACGTTATGTTTTTAATTGACTTCACATATAGTAAAGATATACTAGAGCTGGTCAAAAATAAAAAGGAAACAAATTTTACTTTAAAATATTTTGGAAAATTTTCCTCATTTTTTGAAGTAAGTAATTTTGTTGAAATTTCAGAATTTAAAGAAATGTCACCCTCCCCAGCAAATACTTATCTCATTACCTGTGAATTCACCACTTTTAGGTTCAGGATACTGTGTGTCTTTGCCCCTCCATTCCCATCCGACAGTAGGTGTAAAATAGCCTCTTTTTAGTCACTACATCTCATTATTTACACATTATATATGCTAGATCAGTTCAATATGTCTTTTATAAGAGAGGGTCTCCTTGGAAAGCAATATCCTCGGTATGCCTGAGATATAAACATTCATCTGGGCAAAATTTCAAAGGGTTTCCAAAACCGAATTCATGAAAATTTTAAGTGTGACATCTTATACATGCAAACCCCCTACATTTCCATGAGTGAACCCATTCATATCTCAGCGAGACAACCACACACAATATTTAGAATATTGCAGTGAATGATAAAATATTGCAGTGTATGTTAGAGGCCATCTATTCCATTATAATGGTTGCTCTCAGGAAAAGACAGACAGGGGAGGGATAGCTCAGTGGTTTGAGCATTAGCCTGCTAAACCCAGGGTTGTGAGTTCAATTCTTGAGGGGGCCATTTAGGGATCTGGGGCAAAAATCTGCCAGGGGACAGTACTTGGTCCTGCTAGTGAAGGCAGGGGACTAGACTTGATGACCTTTCAAGGTTGTTCCAGTTCTAGGAGATTAGCATCTCTCTCTCTCTCTATATATATATATTTATGAGTTGAAATCTAAAATTAATTTTCTCTCTTTTTTTAATGTTGTTGAGCTAATGTGTTAGAACATCTTAGTACAGTTTGGTGTTGCATGTTTACATGACTGACATATAATGGCAGCTACATGTATCACTGTTGCTATATTAAAATTATGGTTGGAAAGATCCTTCAATGGTGCTTTAAACCAGGTGAGGATCTGGTTTGACAATTTCTGCTTGTCTTTTTGAGTTCATGTATTCACATAAAGGATCTGAGGGTTATAGTGGATCACAAACTGAATATGAGTCAACAATATGATGCAGGGTTTTTTTTTGTGTTTTTTTTAATGCAAATATAATTCTGGGGTGTGTTAACAGGAGTGTTGTATCTAAGACATGGAAGGTAATTGTCCCTCTCTATGTGGCATTGGTGAGCTCTCATCTGGAGTCCTGTGTCCAATTCTGGGCACCATGCTTTAGGAAAGGTGTGGACAAATTGGAGAGAGTCCAGAGGAGAGCAACAACAATGCTAAAAAGTTTAGAAGATCTGACCTATCAGGAAAGGTTAAAAAAACTGGGCATGTTTAGTCTTGAAAAAAGAGGACTGAGGGGGACCAGGTAACAGTCTTTAAGTATGTTAATGGCTGTTATAACGAGGATGAGGCTCAGTTTTCTATATGTCCATTGAAGGTAGGACAAGTAGTAATGGGCTTAATCTCTAGCATGGGAGATTTAGATTCGATACTAGAGAAAATTTTCTAATTATAAGGGTAGTTAAACTCTGGACTAGGCTTCCAAGGTCAATCGTGGAATCCCCATCACTGGAGGTTTTCAAGAACAGGTTGAAGAAATAACTATCAGGGATGGTCTAGGTTTACTTGATCCTGCCTCAGAGGGCTGGACTTGATGACGTCTCAATAGCCCTTCCAGCCCTACAATTCTATGATTCTAGGCAAAAACTATTTTTTTCCATGCAAAGGAACCCTATTGAAATGTTATTGTCAGCATGACAGTCAGCCCTCAAAACTCTTCCATCGTAACTACTGCTTGTAGAAGTCAGGCAGAAGTTCTTAATGTAGGCGCTATTTGAAAACACATCATAGAGATAACATTTTTCAATATCTGAGGCATTTCAAGAGATGGCAAAACTGCCAACAACAGCCTACACATATGACAGACTTGAAGCTAAGACCAGAGCTCTCATTACACACAGTTAGGAATTTTGTTGAGGAGTCAGACATCACTGGTGGAGGAATATTATTCACCTCTTGGAATAACTATAGGGTTGATCGGGTGTGTGGCCACGCATATTAGCAGGGAAGACAAAGTAGAAGAGAGAGGAGTAATCTTTTTCTTTATATGAGCTAGGTGACATTCAGCCATGAACACTGGGGCAAATCCTCAGTTGGTGTAAATCTGTGCAGCTCCACTGATATCATCTCCATGGAAGTCAATGGAACGACGTCTATTTATGCCATCCGATAACTTCCTCAATGAAGAAATTCAATGCTAGGAGGGCTGTTTTCAAAGAGGTAAGAAAATGAACAGCAGGACAAAATTACAGATTTGAGCAGACAAAGATGTTTTGGATCTCTTAGTATTTAAGGCCTTTCAATAGGTTATGGAGTCAGTTGATCAGATTAATTCCGTAGAAGAGAAATAATAAAATACCGAGAATGAGAGCCATCTTTAAAGCCATTCTGAAAGGCCTGGGAAGTAGAGATGGACAAACTGGGTAAGACGTTTTGTTGAAGAGCTTGAATGTAAGTGCTCTTTGTGTAGAGCCTGAGGGAGCTAAATGAAGAGATTTGGGGTCTCTGAGGGCTCCTCAGGGCAGGCAAGGTAGGGGTTGCCAACCTGTTTGGAATCAGATGTATTTTATAAAGCAGAGTAAAGATCACATTCTAATGAGGAGAAGAGTCATGATTCTTCTCCTGGCAGCTCAGCTCCCCTGCTCGTTAGGCGTTGAGTACCTTCAGCTCCAAGACGTGTGTGTGTGACTGCTGTCCTAACATATTTGGATGGATTTGGTGGGAGAAGTCTTACCTTGCAATTTCCCAAAGAAACGACCAGCTGGCCACCTCTAACATCTTTTCCAAATGTGAGGAAAATAGCATCTTTGGGAAAACAGACTTGCTATAAGCTTGAATGGCAGATAAAATTCAATGTTGATAAAATGCAAAGTAATGCACATTGGAAAACATAATTCCAACTATACATATCAAATGATGGGATATAAATTAGCTGTTACCACTCAAGACAGAGATCTTGGAGTCATTGTGGATAGTTCTCTGAAAACATCCTATCTATGTGCAGCGGCACTCAAAAAATGAACAGAATGTTGGGAATCATTAATAAAAGGATAGATAATAAGACAGAAAATAACATATTGCCTCTATATAAATCCATGGTACGCCCACATCTTGAATACTGCATGCAGATGTGGTTGCCCCATCTCAAAAAATATATATTGGAATTGGAAAAGATTCAGAAAAGGGCAACAAAAATTATTAGGGGTATGGAATGGCTGCCATACAAGGAGAGATTAATAAGACTGGGACTTTTCAGCTTGGAAAAGAGACCGCTAAGGAGGGATATGATATAGGTCTATAAAATCATGACTGGTGTGGAGAAAGAAAATAAAGAAGTGTTATTTACTCCTTCTAATAACACAAGAACTAGGGGTCACCAAATGAAATTAATAGGCAGCAGATTTAAAATAAACAAAGGAAGTATTTTTTCACACAATGCACAGTCAATCTGTGGAACTCCTTGCTAGAGGATGTTGTGAAGGCCAAGACTATAACAGGGTTCAGAAAAGAACTAGATAAGTTCATAGAGGATAGGTCTATCAATGGCTATTAGCCAAGATGAGCCGGGATGGTGTCCTTAGCCTCTGTTTGCCAGAAGCTGGGAATGGGCAACAGGGGATGGATCATTTGATGATTACTTGTTCTGTTCATTCCCTCTGGGGCACCTGGCATTGGCCACTGTCGGAAGACAGGATACTGGGCTAACTGGACCTTGGTATGGATGTTCTTATGTTTTAATTATCTCTATTTTAAATGCAGTTTATACTGAAGTAGTTCTGCTTTTAGAGGGAAAAGCTGTTGTGTCCTTTTACTCAGTTGAGGCTCTGTTGTTAGTTCCCCTATTCTTTTGTTTGTGAAGGAAAGATGTGACAGCAATCCTAAGAGATTTAAATGTATTTAAAGAACTGCTGAGAGTGCATGAGAAGAATGGAGGTTTGGCAGTTTCTGGTAGATAATTAATTATTTGTATGGTGACAGGTTTCAGAGTGGTAGCCGTGTTAGTCTGTATCAGCAAAAAGAACGAGGAGTACTTGTGGCACCTTAGAGACTAACAAATGTATTGGGGCATAATCTTTCATGGGCTAAAGCCCACTTCATTAGATGCATGGAGTAGAAGCCAACATTTTTATGGCTGACTTAGAACAACGCTTCCTTAGCTCTCGTCCCCTAACACCCTTACTCTACTTGCACTAAATTGATAACATCGTCATCATCTGGACCCATGGAAAAGAAGCCCTTGTGGAATTCCACCATGATTTCAACAATTTCCATCTCACCACCAACCTCAGCCTGGACCAGTCCACACAAGCGATCCACTTCCTGGACACTACAGTTCTAATAAGCGATGGTCACATAAACACCACCCTATACTGGAAACCTACTGACTGCTATATTTACCTACATGCCTCCAGCTTCCATCCAGGACACATCACACAATCCATTGTCTACAGCAAAGCTCTAAGATACAACCGAATTTGCTCCAATCCCTCAGACAGAGACAAACACCTACAAGATCTCTATCAAGCATTCTTAAAACTACAATATCCACCTGCTGAAGTGAAGAAACAGATTGAGAGAGCCAGAAGAGTACCCAGAAGTCACCTACTACAGGACAAGCCCAACAAAGAAAGTAACAGAACGCCACTAGCCGTCACCTTCAGCCCCCAACTAAAACCTTGCCAGCGCATCATCAAAGATCTACAACCTATCCTGAAGGACGATCCCTCACTCTCACAGATCTTGGGAGACAGGCCAGACCTCGCTTACAGACAGCTCCCCAACCTGAAGCAAATACTCACCAGCAACCACACACCACACAACAAAAACACTAACCCAGGAACCTATCCTTGCAACAAAGCCCGCTGCCAACTCTGTCCTCATATCTATTCAAGGGACACCATCACAGGACCTAATCACATCAGCCACGCCATCAGGGTCTCGTTCACCTGCACATCTACCAATGTGATATATGCCATCATGTGCCAGCAATGCTCCTCTGCCATGTACATTGACCAAACCAGAAAATCTCTACACAAAAGAATAAATGGACACAAATCTGACATCAGGAATCATAACATTCAAAAACCAGTAGGAGAGCACTTCAGTCTCTCTGGTCACTCAATAAAAGACCTAAAAGTGGCAATTTTTCAACAAAAAAACTTCAAAAACAGACTTCAACGAGAAACTGCAGAACTGGAATTAATTTGCAAACTGGACACCATTAAATTAAGCTTCAATAAAGACTGGGAGTGGCTGGGTCATTACACAAACTGAAAACTATTTCCCCATGCTAGTTTTCCCCTACTGTTACTCACACCTTCTTGTCAACTGTTTGAAATGGGCCACACTGATTATCACTACAAAAGTTTTTCTTCTCCTGCTGATAATAGCCCACCTTAACTGATTAGTCTCTTAGAGTTGGTATGGCAACCCCCATCTTTTCATGCTCTCTGTGTGTGTGTGTATATATATATATATATCTCTCTTCCTACTGTATGTTCCACTCTATACATCTGACGAAGTGGGTTTTAGCTCACAAAAGTTTATGCCCCAATAAATGTGTTAGTCTCTAAGGTGCCACAAGTACTCCTTGTTCTTTTTAATTATTTGTATGGACTTTTAGAAGCCTTTCACTGAATGCTGATGCCATGTGGCATCCTCTGGCCATTTATTCCAGAGGGGAAGGCTGAGGTCAACGTCTTCAAAACTGGCCTTGTGTTTTTCTATTTTTGATATCTTGGGTTCATTGCAACAATGAATATTTTAAGGAAACTCCTGGCTTAAGCAGGACTTCCCAAATTGATGCTTAGGCCAGGGCTTGCCCACATCAACATGATTGGACCATATTGTCTGTATCAGGGTATATTTCACACCTGATTTGACCAGAGACTTCACAGGAGGTGCTGCAAGGATAAGTGAGAATCATCAACCACAAAGATGAAGCAAAAGGAAGAAGGCCTTGCCTTTTGGGTCAGCAAGCCATCTCAGTAAGACTGATGTTCCAGAGCCCATGAGATTGATCATGTCTGAGGAAGGAATTCATGACATCACCCCAGCTATTTAGCCTTGACCAGCTCCTTTTATCTGAGAACACTTGCCTGCAACCACTGCCTGGTCCTTCACTGCAGCTACCCCTCCCATTACATGTGAGTCCCAAGACTATGGGAGCTGAAGAGTTTGAACCTCTTTTTATTTTAAGTATCTTATTTTTCCTTTTTGTTTTTATTAAATGGGAGACATCCCAGCTTTCTATTATTTTAGGGTGTGAATATGTGATTGGGTGAATGAATATGTATAGGAATTCCTGCAAAGACCACACAGGCAGGTGCCAAAGAAAAATCCCTTAAATTTAAATAGTTCTAAAGTCTGCCTTAAATTCTGTGTGTTCCTAATTTTGTAAAAGGGTCCAAAGAAACTAAACTGTCAGCTATATATAGTGCTAAGTGAGAGAGCTGCTAAACATCCTCCTTTCAACAAGGACAAGTGCAGAGTCCAGCACTTAGGACGGAAGAATCCCATGCACTGCTACAGACTAGGCACCGAATGGCTGGGCAGCAGTTCTGCAGAAAAGGACCTAGGGGTTACAGTGGACGAAAAGCTGAATATGAGTCAACAGTGTGCCCTTGTTGCCAAGAAGGCTAACGGCATTTTGGGCTGTATAAGTAGGGGCATTTCCAGCAGATCGAGGGACGTGATTATTCCCCTCTATTCGGCACTGGTGAGGCCTCATTTGGAGTACTGTGTCCAGTTTTGGGCCCCACACTACAAGAAGGATGTGGAAAAATTGGAAAGAGTCCAACGGAGGGCAATAAAAATGATTAGGGGGCTGGAGCACATGACTTATGAGGAGAGGCTGAGGGAACTGGGATTGTTTAGCCTGCAGAAGAGAAGAGTGAGGGGGGATTTGATAGCTGCTTTCAACTACCTAAAAGGGGGTTCCAAAGAGGATGGATCTAGACTGTTCTCAGTGGTAGAAGATGACAGAACAAGGAGTAATGGTCTCAAGTTGCAGAGGGGGAGGTTTAGGTTGGATATTAGGAAAACCTTTTTCACTAGTAGGGTGGTGAAGCACTGGAATGGGTTACCTAGGGAGGTGGTGGAATCTCCTTCCTTAGAGGTTTTTAAGGTCAGGCTTGACAAAGCCCTGGCTGGGATGATCTAGTTGGGGTTGGTCCTGCTTTGAGCAGGGGGTTGGACTAGATGACCTCCTGAGGTCCCTTCCAACCCTGAGATTCTATGATTCTATGATTCTAAAAAAGTGTCTTCTAGAAGTTGGTAATTAGTGCTGGGGTGTGGAGGGATGTGTGGGGAGCAGTCATGAAACAAATTAACCACCACACAATAGTAAAATTTAAGGAGGAAACCTCCATTGGCCTGAAAATTGGGATCAAGACATAAACAGTAATTTGGTTTAAATACCAAAGTATTCACTCAGTTAAAAGTTGATTTCACTGCAGTGGGTAAAAGTTCTGTAATTGTGGCTTATAATTAAACAATTGGCCACCTCTATGAAGTGCCTGTTTCAGGATTTATAAGGATTGAATCGCTGCTGTTTTAATTTGATGATCTGGCTAAACTGATGATTTAATTTTAACATTGCTGTTAACTTGTTCATTTGATCAGATTTTCACCTCAATTTGATAACTGTATTATTCAATTCTTAGTTTAATGATGTTTATAGTAGTGTAGCCTTAGTGATATGTTGAGTCATGTTTCTTTCAATAAGCAACTGGGGTCAGAACCACTGAGAATCTTGGCTGGATATTAGCCAGCCCACCTGGGAGCCTAACGAGCTCCCTCTAAATTAACCTTTTGGTTCTCACAGAAACCACCAAAAAAAGTGTGGGTCAGATTATGACACCCTTGCTCATGTCAAGTAATACTTTAGTCTCATTTCAACAGGGCTAGTCAATGAGTAAGATACCTCTCAAAATGAAGTGGTGGATCAGAATCTGTCCTGGATTACTATGGCCACATAGTTATCTCTTTGGATCAAACTAGCTATTAGCTATGTAACTCAGAGCAAACTGGCATCAGTTTGGCGTTACTCCACAATAATAAGGTTAATGGATAAGAAAATAAGATCAATGGGGAAAAAGCACAATTCAGACTGATGAAAATAAGTCTGAAGAGTTTAAGATTTAAAAACACTGATTAAAAAATCCCAAAGACTGATGAAATATTAGTAAGACTGATGAAATAATGAAATTGATGGAAAAATAACCAACCCCCTTTTTACATTTGAAGTGGAGGGAAAAGATTACACTGGTTACCATAGCCACTGTTCTGATAAAGTAAAAGACTCTGAATTTGATTTAGGCTTAGACTCTGGGCTGCTGCTTGGGCTGCTCATTTTCGACTGTTGCACTTTCTCCCGCACTGCTCTGGACTACAGCTTTGGCTTCCTGGCTCTGCTCTTGGCTGCTGCTGCACTGTCCCCAGCTCTGCTCTGGTCGCACCAGCTCACATAGAGGATGGATCCTGGTCTCTCAACTCCCTCATTGGCTTGCCTGCCTGGTCAATCCAGCTGACTTGGATTGCTGGCCTCTCTCGATTGTCCCTGGGGCCCTGTCAGTCTCAGGATCCTGACTCCTCTTTGGCCCTTCCCCTTTCTCCATGCCCTCTTACATCAGGAATTGGAGATTTGACATGGGGTGATAGTTGTCTAGGGCTGAAGTATCAAGGGTGGGTTTCTTCAGTCTTGGCCAGCCTATTACGTGTTTGACGGAAGAAGGGAAGGTTCCTTCTCTAAATGATGCATTGGCTATTTTGGTCAGGAGTGGCACCAGTTGCTCATACCTCTCCTTTACAAATCAGGAAGGGCATGGGCTGTGTTCACAAATCTTGGGTCATGACTTCTGGATATGCAGTAGATCTGACATAAGCTCATCTGCCATGCCTTAGATGTCTCTATTTAATATCCAGAGAGGAGTTGGACTCCTGTCAGACTGCATCAGGCAGGACTCTCGGATTCCAGTTTATGCAGGACATGTCAGAGGCAGACTGGCATTTTTAGCCATCAATTTTATGACTGTCTCAGCTATGGATTTCTGGTCTTAGTTATTGTATTTTGTAAGTGATCTATATGATCTGGGATTAACTTAATACCAGACAGAGTAATTATCAAAGCATATGGCATGCTGATGACACACTTACAGCTTCACATAAACTGGTAAACATTCTGTTAACCATAAGCCAAGAAGTTTAAATCCCAGGCCAGCTGGAAACATACTTCCTGGATCTCCTTTCCTGATATGTTAGCTTTGTTTTTAAATTTGAAAAATGAGCGGCTGGGAAAATATGGAAGCAGAAGATTTCATTTGAAGTTTCAGACATTGCATGATCACATCTTATATGTACTTCTCTTTTCTAACCATCTGGTTAGGAGAACTTCTGAGTGCCCTCAGGTGCCCAGTCCTGCTCTCACTGAACTCAGTTGCAAAACTTGTTGACTTCAATGAGAACAAGGTCAAGCCCATGGAGTTCAATGACAGTTGAGGATGCTCAGCACTTCACATTCATTTTTTATTAATGTTCTTTGAAGTGAATTAAAGGTTCAGTCCTGCAAATCCTTGATTCTGATGGGCTTGCTTGTGTGACTAAGGACTACTCTTGTGAGTAAGAGTTTACAGGAACTGGGCTAATTTGTGTTATTTAAGGCCCACCTTTGCTGGGAGCAATGCAGAGCCTTGTGGCCTCAGAGAAAGTTGCAGGGTGTGGGCAATCCCACCCTGAGCTTCCCAGTGCACACTGGGAGTGCACAGGCTGTATCCTCCTATGGGATGGTGACTCCTGCTCTGCCTGGTGCACCCAGCCCTCTCGATGGATGGGTGTGTATGTGAAGTGGGAGGCCTAGCTTAGAAAGAGGATCACTGAGCTTTTTGGAGAGAAATGCGGCAGAGTGGAGCCAGATTTGCACACCGTGTATACTGTGAATGTGAAAAATGAAAGGAATAGAGCAACAAATCCTGAAGCATTAAGCATATGCCAGAGAACTCTCAAACATGAGCACATGAAGGAAAAAAGGGTTAAGTCAGTAACGAATCCTCAGAAATAGTTCTCAATTCTGAGCCAAAGCCCACTGGAGCCAAAGGGAGAATTCTTGCAGCACAAGAGCAGCATTAGATGGATGTAAGTAGCCCTACACTGCGGTTCCTCCTTGTAGAGGACATGCTGGGAGCAGGGGCTGGGCGCCTGGTCAGGGATGTGTTTGTGATGCTGAGAGGATTCTTGAGCTGTGGGATAGTTCTTAGGCAGACCTCGGGAGATTGCTCTCAGTGAGAACAGGGCCAAGCCCAGGGCTGTTTTAACTTATGTTTTGGCTCTTGACGCAGGCCAGAATCAGGGTGCTGTAAAACTACAATTGTCCATTCTGGGCTACATCACCTATGGTGTGCTTTTCAGGAGGGCTCAGCCCAGAATCTAACCCTTTGGCTTTGGTCACATTCAACCCAAGGAAGTTTGCTGCCGTGCACTGAATATTAGGAGAATGGAAATATGGAAGAAATCATTGAGTATCAACAGCATATAAATGACCCTCAAACCTGTCAGGTCTAGTCAGTTTGCCTAGGGGAAAGAAGTACAGTACACTCAAAGAATATAATATGGAACACAGGACTGAATCCTGAAGAAAACTTAAACCATTGCTGGGGAAAAAAGCCTTTTCGGGGGTGAAGGGAAATGACTAGACTGATAGGGGTTAGGGAAAATGAAAGAAGAATAAGGCCCTGAAACCCAAAGACTGAGAAAAAATGTTGAATAAGAATATCACAGGCAACAGTGCTGAATGAAACATGTAATACTAGAAGAATTAGGAATGAGAAGCTTTGGGACCAAGCAACAACCATTCAAATCCATCAGTGGCGCCATTTCTACAATCATCACTGCAAAACTCTGATTGATGAGGATCGAGTAAAGCAATGTGGTAAGAGTTATATCAGGGATGAATCTGGCCCATTCAGTCAAAAAGGAATAACTTGACTCAAAACAGAAATGGAAGCAAAGAAAGCTGCTGAAAGTTTCTGAGAAACTGTTGTTAGAAGGGCAGGTTTTCATGGGAACAATTAAAAAGTATTTTATGAATCGATTGAAAAAATGTTCCCAGATGGCTAGTGATCCACCCAACAAAGATCATCACTCTTTAATATTTTGAAAGGTGAATTCTTTATGCATTGGTTTGGAAACAAACTGTGATTTATCCCACTAAGTTGCAGATATTTTAGATGGTCATTAAATATCTTTTTATTATTTACTTGTTGATTGAAAAAAAAAACTTGGCTAGCAGATATTTTTCTGTTCAGGCAAAGAAAGGGCCGGAGACTCTTCTGCTTGTGACTATATTTAAAGATTCTTTTTTCCTGAGTTGGGTGTGTCGGTCCCCAGGGTGACAGGGGCTGGGGCAAGAGCACAGCATGGCGGGAGGTGGGGGTCGGTTCCTGGGGTGAGGCAGGGGCTGGAGGCAAGCACAGCAGGGTGGCAGGGGCGGGGGGAGTTGGTCCTCAAGTGAGGCAGAAGCTGGGAGCAAGAACACACTGAGGTGAGGAGGGGTCGGTTCCCAGAGTGAGGCAGAGGCTAGGGCCAAGAACAGGGTGGGGAGAGGGTGAGAGTGTCGGTCACCAGAATGAGGCAGGGGCCAGGAGAAAATATAGCAGGGCAGGGGGTGGGGCGGACAGAATCTGCACGCTGGGGCAGCACGGACACAGTACCTACCTCTCTTTGCCAGAGTCAGGTGAGTGGGTGCCAGTTCTCTCTCCAGCTGAGCTGCAGCTCCTCCAGGCAGCAGCAGCTGCTTTTCCCACCCTCCTGGTGGGGAGGCTGATTGCGGTTACTCCTGTAACCAGACTTTTAGTGTCCAGTCTGTAGTGCTGCCAGGACACTGTCTGCTTTTCGACCAGAAAGTCCGTTTGGAAACTGAACACCTGGCAATCAGAATGGGCCCCTTCTGGGTGTGGGACCGGCATGATGGTGCGATTAGTGCCATAGTAAACGCAGTACTGGTGGGGGAAGGAACTGTTTTTGCTAGTTTAAAATATGCATCAATATTATATTCAGCACTCCCATTTCCACCTGCCTATGACTGAATGCAGAATAGACTACTATTCCTGTATTTCCTATCAAAACACATTGTATATTCACTTTCACTGAATTCTTAATTTATTTGTTTTGAAATAGTGGCAAAGCATATGAATATTTTACTAGGCTGTAATTTCCACCTAGCAGCAGTTAACTTAGACATGGGAACCTGATCTGACACTTGCTAAGAATACTAGCTCTGTGAGGAATTCCTAGCTGGCTATTGTCCTCATGCTCAGCTAGTCTCCTCATGGGCTTTAAAGGTATAAATAGAGAGAGACAACAGAGGACACTGGCAGATTTCTCTTTCTGCCCTTCCAAGCTTCCCAAATGAATGACTCCCCTCACTTTGTTGTATAGAAAGGTCTGGCTCCCTGTTTGGCAGCTCAAAAGACTAGTAAAACATGTCTTTTGGAGGGATTCAAATGAAGCCTCATCCTCTACCTCTCTGTATAAGAGAGTGGAGAAGTCTAAGGATACTGTAGGTCATGCCCTCAATGTCTCAAGGATCCATCTTCCATGCAATTTTAGGACTCTCCAACCCTATCACCATTCTCTCTTCCATCTTGGGTCAGAGATTCCTATGTGAACTTCCACCTTGAGTGATTTAAGACATTTTAATTCCTTATGTACAAAAATCTTAAGTCTACAATGTGCTCTGGTAGCCAAGGACTTGAAACTTCTACTCATGAGTCTTTATTGGACTTTAACTGAGAGGCAATACTTAAGTTAATACTATGGGAGTGAAATTCTGGCCCCATTGAAATCAATGGGAGATCTGCTATCCACTTCAGTGGAGCCAGGTTTTCACCCTTGGAGCTTTATATGAACTAAAGAAGTTTACAGTTGTTTCTTCCTGCACTGAGGCAGAGAACAGAATGGATGTCAGTGGCTATGCAGAGCAATCTTGACTTTCCAATTCCATCACCAGCTCTAATAGTTGTTGTTTACATGGATGCCCAGAAGGAGGTGTACAGGAGGGAGGGAGAAGATAAGGATGTGACCAGTAACCTCAGATGGAACTCATCTAGTTATTCCTGTTTTTCTTCTCTCTTCTGCTGCTTATTTGTGTCCAAAATTAATAGTTATGATAGTGGAGGATGGTTGGAATGATGGAGGATTTCCTTTAAAAGCACAACAAAGCTACTCCTCGTGATTGAATGAATCTTCCTTGCCATATACAAGTACAGAGGATTTAGGGTATCAGCACTTGGATATCACATTTGGCATGGATTTAGACCAGTGGTTCTCAATCTTTCTCATACTGCGACACTCTTTTCTATACTGGGACCCCCACCAAGGACCCCATTTTCCAATATAGGAAGGGCAGGGTGGTTGCAGTGCCCTTCCTATATTGGAAAATGGGGTCTATAAAGGTTTGCAGAGACCTTTCTGCAAACCCCAGGTTGAAACCCCTGGTTTAGATTATTAGCACTAAATACCACGCTAACAGCATTGTTGTGTTACAGTGATATGCGCTGTATAAAAAACTAAGATAGAGAGATAAAAGTCAGTATACAAATGAACGTGGTGTTTAGTTTAATATGGCCCAGCTACATGGATAGTCCTGAACAAAGTTGTGTAAAGAATAAAATAAATACATATATAAATGATTACAGCCACCAGAGAAACTGAAGTGGAAAAATCATATTTCTATTGGGTTTGCAATACAGTTAATGAAACATTCTGCAGATTCATTTAATTCAGTTTAAGTTTTTGCCACAAAACCAAATCTGAGGTTCTACTTGAACCTAAAAGCAACAGGACAGATAGTTCAGCTGGCCACAAGTAGCTATGGCAAATATAGATCTGAATTCCCACCAGCTTAGTGACCCCCGCCATTCAGTTCACAGTGCTGGAAACAGCAATGTAGCAGACTAGTGGCCCACTAGCCCTTTGCTGCACATGAGAGCAGCTTTATTTATATTTATGCAAATTCAGTTGCCATAATAAAAAGCCATAGAAGCCACAATCCTTGTTAATACAGTCTGTCCTTTGCCAGCTGCTGCATTTGTCTGATAGTTACAGCTCTTCCATTCAGGGCTTTCCCTCATAACTACAACTGTGTGAACAGAAAAGCTTTTTGAAGTGTTCTTATTTACAGTCCTGGAAAAGGGAGTGCAATCAACACACAAGGTCACCAAATGCCTAGGGAAAACAGTAAGGATTATTTCCAGAGGCAACATAGTGGCATAGCTTCTCGCTCACTCACAAATTGCATGTGACACTGTACTTTAAAATGCATTCTCTGACCTAGCTGGAGCTGGTTATTAATTTCAGCTATCTGTTCTTTAATAGGGGTTAATTGTTCACACACTCTGTAGACTGTAAATTATTTGTATTGTGACAGTATCTGAAGGCCTCGCTCATTACTGCTTTGAAAGAATAGAGAACTGGACCCCTACCTTTGATAGTAAGTGTATCTATTCCATAAAAATGACACTGACCCCTGAAGGATGTAGTTAAAGAGAGTGGGGGGAATAAATATGTGTCTTTCCCAGCTGTGACAATCTCACTGACGCAAACGTAGATGAAAATTAAGAGCCCATACATTGCAACCTTCACTCGTGTGGGAAATTTTTACTCA
This sequence comes from Chelydra serpentina, assembly GCA_037349315.1. Classification (NCBI taxonomy): domain Eukaryota; kingdom Metazoa; phylum Chordata; order Testudines; family Chelydridae; genus Chelydra; species Chelydra serpentina. The sequence goes on along the minus strand of JBAIAC010000042.1, from coordinate 84,592,466 downwards.
AAAAATAATTCCATTTACCTCAAGGGGATTATTAATGTGAGTAAGGATAACTTGATTACTCATGAAAGGGTTGCAGAATCAGGCCCTAAAACAATCGTTCTCAACCAGGGGCACGTGTACCCCTGGGGGTACGCAGAGGTCTTCCTAGGGATACATCAAGTATCTAGATATTTGCCTAGTTTTACAACAGGCTACATAAAAAGCACTAGCGAAGTCAGTACAATCTAAAATTTCATACAGTGACTTGTTTATACTGCTCTATATACTATACACTGAAATGTAAGTACAATATTTATATTCCAATTGATTTATTTTATAATTATATGGTAAAATGAGAAAGTAAGCAATTTTTCAGTAATAGTGTGCTGTGACACTTTTGTATTTTTATGTCTGATTTTGTAAGTGAGTAGTTTTTAAGTGAGGTGAAACTTGGGGGTACACAAGACAAATCAGACTCCTGAAAGGGGTACAGTAGTTTGGAAAGACTGAGCGCCATTGCCCTAAAATATCTATTTGCATTTCCTCATCTAGTAACACTTTCTAAAAGCCTGCCACTAGTTTAGAGCAACACACACGTGAAAGTGTATTCTATTCTTAGCCTAAGATTTTAATAAAACAATTTCACAGTTCAAGAAACTGGGGCCCAGATCCTCAGCTGGTGTAAATTGACATAGTTCCATTGACTTAAGACAGCTATCCTGATTTACACCACCTGCAGATACAGCTCCACAATGATAGCTGCTCTATTAAAATGTACAATACGTGGGATAGATAGAATATAAACTGTGAGTGTGCAATGTGTGCATTATATAGGTAAGCACAAAATAGGTGATTTATATTTTTAACGATACCAATATTTTTATGGATAAAATAATAAAATAATGTTGTGAGGGAAATAGTTATTTGGATACTATGATTCTGAGCCAAATTTGTCCTGAATGTACAGCTGTTGACTTCAATGAGGTGATATTACAAATACATTTGACTATCAAAAATGACATACATATTACTCACTGGCATTATTGGCTGTGAAACATACATGGAAGATGCATGATTATTATGCGCAATATTCCATAGTCCATTGACACCTGGCTACTGCAGCATAATCCCTTGCAGGGTCGGCGCGCCCACTAGGCGACCCTAGGTGGTCGCCTAGGGAGCCGGGGGGGCAACTGGCCGCGGTTGCCTCACGCCCTCCCGGCTCCGCAGCTCAGCCGACCCCGCTCCCGGCTGAGCCGCGGCTGCTGCCCGGCTCCGCAGCTGAACCAGGAGCCGGGGGAGCGGCTGGCCGCAGCTGCCGCCCGCCTTCTGGCTCCGCGGCTCAGCCGGGAGCGGGGGGGAGGGCGACTGGCCGCAGCTGCCTCCCGGCTCAGCCAGGAGCCAGGGCGGCGGGGGACGGCTAGCCTGCTGCCGCTCCCCCACCCCCACTCCCGGCTGAGCTGCGGAGCTGGGAGGGCAGGCGGCTGGCCGCGGCTTCCTCCAGGCTCCGGGGCTGAGCCGGGGGGGCGGCTGGCTGTGGCTGCCTCCCGCCCTCCCAGCTCCGTGGCTGAGCCAGGAGCTGGGGGCGGGGCGGGGCGGCTGGCTGCAGGCAGGGGGCTGAGCTGAGCTGAGCTAGGGTGTGAAACTTCCTTGCACTGGCCCTGATCCCTTGACAGGGGGAAACCTGCAGTTCCTGCTTATGGCAGGTGAACTTGATGGTTAGGATTTCAGTCAGGTTGATGCTTCATTTATTTGCTGCCTGTAGAACTCAATGTGAATGATATTGTAATGAAAACAATCTGCTACGGCTCTCTGAAATAGTGGTACCTAAATGAGAAGAGCCTACATCGGTTATCTTGTGCTGAACGATACTTCCCGGTTTGCTGTGTTCATTCATGTGGCTTAGTATCGTTTGTTTTTATTTTTGGTCTTTCTAGGAGGAGAGGTGATGGTTATTTGCCGATCAGGTCCAATCCTGCTTCCACTGAAGTCTCTGAGAATGTTGGCCCTGATCCAACAAAGCACTTAGGGTCTGATCCTGTTCCCATAAAATTTAATAGCAAAAGTCCCACTGACTTCAATAAGTGCAGGATTAGCACTTAAGCATTGGGAATACTCAGATGCTTAAAGTTATGTACGCGCTTTAGTGCATTTCTCTTTGCGGGCCTTAGTGACCAATAAAAGCAGGATTGAGAGCCTTAATTTCTTTTGGGGCAATTGTTAAATTTTGATAATCCAAATACTTTTTTCTGTCAAGACTAAAAATTAGAATTATGTAAAACATTTTTGGTGAGATTAATGACTATGCAAAAGAGGCCTGGCAACGCCAAGGCTTGATGTAGCTTTGTTTAAAAGGTTCAGGTATCTTTTGACCAAACCCAATTTCAAGTGGACATGGGGTTACATATGGTTTGGTATCCAAAAAAGGTGTAACTTGCTATTCTGTATGATCTGGATGCAAAAAGAAACTAGAAAGTTCACTCTGAATATAGGGTTTATCTGAACCTGCAGCGCCAAGTGAAACGAATATGAGTTGAGATGAATAGAAACTGTAGGAAATGTTTGCACAGCCGCCCTGGTACAGTACACCACCTATGTTCCCATGGCCGCTCTGACAACATTTGAATTCTCTTGTTTCAGTGACATCAATCTAAGCAAGAAGACAAATTAATTTGTCAGTGGCATTTTCTGTTATTTTGACTCTTCTTTTTCTTCAGATTCCCTAGAATAGACATGTGCTACTTTTGTTTGTTAGAGCATCAAGGCCCAATCTTGCATTTCAGCCCACACTTGAAATAAGCACTAATGGGAGTTAGGCACCTAAATACCTTTGAGGATCTGAGCCTAAGAGTCTGACCCAAAGCCCTAAAGTGAGTTGAAAGACTCCCATTGACCCTACTGAGCTTTGGAGCAGGCCCCAGCTCAGTAATAAGTTCAACAATTGGTGATGGCTTTCTGGAAATTTGTTCAGAAAAAGCTGCAATATATCAAAGCTAGGATCTGAAGCTGGTTTATTCTATTCCACTCTCATTAAAAGGCTCTTTTAAAATATTCCTACAGGGTGAAATCCTGACACCATTGACGTCAATGGGGGTAGGTCTACACAGCCAGTGGCAGCAAGCCTCCCAGCCCTGCTCAACAGACCTAGGCTAGCGGGGCTTAGTTGCACTAGTGCTCTAAAAATAGCTGTGTAGATAGCTTGTTGAGGTTCTGGCTTGGGCTGGAGTTTGGGCTTTGAAGCCCATCCCCATCTGCAGGCTTCAGAGCCCCAGCTGCAGCCCGAGCCACAACTTCAAAGCACAGGCGCCGCCTTCTGGTGGCGCTGCCGGGTGACGTTGCGGGGCCCCGCCCCCGACGCCGGGCGACGTTGCGGGGCCCCGCCCCCGACGCAACATCGCCTGGCGTCGGGGGCGGGGCCCCGCAACATCGCCCGGTGCTGAGGTGAGCTGGGCGCGGGCTGGCGGGGAGCTGGGCGCAGGCCCCGGGGCTGGCGGGGAGCTGCCAGTGGGAGCTGAGCACCCACCAATTTTTCCCCGTGGGTGCTCCAGCCCCGGAGCACCCACGGAGTCGGCGCCTATGCAAAGTGTTATCTACACAGCTATTTTTAGAGTACTAAACTGCTCTCTTTCTTTGGGTATGTCTACACTGCAATTGGAGATGTGACTGCAGCTTGGGTCAGCATACCGTACTAGCTTTAATCTAGTTAGCATGGCTAAAGGTAGTAGTGAAGAGGCATTGGCACGGGGCTTCTGTGCTGACTGTACAATCCTGGATCCTGGATCTGCGTTCAAGTTCCAAGCATGCACTGGGGTCCATGCTGCCACACTCTCACTCCTATTTTGAGCTATGCTAGCTAGATTTAAGATAGCATGGTTATGCCTTCATGAGTTGCAATCACACCTCCGATTCCAGTGTAGATATACCCTGAGAGTCTGGTGTTTATGAGCTCATGCGTAAAAATATATGTGCAACCAAATGCCTAATATGCATAAAATATTTCCCTGACTATGCATGCAAATTGGGGATTTGCATGTACAACTTCTCAATATTTGCACGTAATTATAGTAACTATTGTAAAAATTAGGCATATAATTTCACCCACATTTTTACATGTGGCCCTTGCCTTCTTACTGAGCTGCTGAAAATCAGACCTTTAAAATCTGAGGCTCTCCAAGGTGCTCTAAAGAGAGCTTGGCATTTTCTGCTGTTTGTCAAACCTCTTTCAGCAACTGTTTCACTTTGTATTCTGCCCACAGAAGTGTGTACTTATAAAAAAGGAGTGAAAAAGGCCAGCACAAACAAATATGTTTAATTCCTCATAAAAGGCTTAACAAAAATAACCCCCACTGTTTTCATTTATTCAATACAATTAAAGAAAAAAAAAAGTTGCAGGGCTGATTCCATCTTGTGCTTGGATAAAGACAAATCTGCAAATATGTTTTGCCTTTTCTGCAAAAAAGACAGATTCCACCATTTGCAAATGTAATTTGATGTGGCCTACTTGCATAAAGTAAGTAATACACCTCAGTCATTTAGTAGGGGTGTCAAAGTGAAAATTTTGAGTTTTGATTCCACTGCATTGTGTTGTGACCTTGGCTAAGGTGGTGAACTTTTCCCTGATGTCAAAACTGGACCCAGCTGTCTCAGATTGTAGTCTGTCTGTCTTTGCTACTGTTGGAATTTCTGTGTATTCAGGTAGCAGTTTCATATGAAGCATCCCATTCAAATGCATGGGATGTCAGGACATGCTGGGCATATCTAGTTGCATTGTATGAATGCATTTATTTGGATCTACAGTACCTTACACTTCAATAGGCAGCAGCACTGGTAACATTGTTGACATTTCTGTGGCTGTAATTACATGTCTCAATATAAAGTCCCATTAAGATGAATGAGGGAAATTCACATCTGTCTTGGTGAAAATGTTGTATTTTGTTTGCATCCCCAGCATGAAAATAGTCTATTATTATCATTGTAAATAGCAAACAGAATGGGCTAGAAGCTTTATTTAATAAAAAAATTGGATTTTAGAGAGTTCATCAAAATCACTCATAAAACCAGAAATTTGTGATTTGTGCTGTTACAGATTGTACATAGGAACATAATAGCTCCATTCTGGGTTGGACCATGGTCAGTCTTGCCCATTATTCGATCTCCAACAGTGGCCTGTACCAGAGCTTCAGGGGGAGTGTCCAGAACAGGGAAATTATGGAGAGATCCACCCGTCTTCCATTCCTAACTTCTAGTAGTCATGGCTAAAAGACATTGATGGACCTATCCTCCATCAACTTATTCTGTTCTTTTTTTTAATCCAGTTATATTTTTGGCCATCACAACATCCCATGGCAATGAGTTCCACAAGTTAGTTGTGCATTGTGCGAAAAAGTACTTTCTCTTGTTTGTATTAATCCTGCTACCTATTAATTTCACTGGGTGACCCCTGGGCCTTGCACTGTGTGAAAGGATAAATAATGCACCCCTATCACTTTTTCCACTCCGTTCATGATTTTGTAGACTTCTATAATGTCCCCTTTTAGTTGTCTCTTTTCTAAGATGAATAGCCCTAATATTTTTAGTCTCTCCTTGCATGTAAATCGTTCCATACCTTTGATCATCTTCGTTACCCTTCTCTGAACATTTTTCACTTCCACTATATTCCTTCTGAGGTGGGGCGACCAGAACTGCACACAGTATTCAATGTGTGGGTACACCATTAATTTATATAGTGACATTATCTTTTCTGCCTTATTTTCTATCCCTTTCCTTATATTTCCTAACATACTTTTAGCCTTTTTGACCACCACTTGTCTTTAACTTCTGGATTAATGCCCCAGGACATGGCGGTGGGGGCTCTAAATTTAGATCAGGTGTTTGTCCAGTTAGTTACAAAGCTCAACACTTTGAAAGTCAGCACTTTAATGCTGACAATGGAAGGGGATTAACACTGAACGGTTGTGGGTATTTCTAAGGAAATAACTATATTCTGTTTACTTAAGAGGCATTGATTTCCTAGCAGTCATTCTCTCGTATGCTACACACTTACAGCAATAACCAATATTTTCAAACATTTTTAGCAATTTTTTATTTCGCAAAATCAAACTATATAAAAAATCCCAACATATTAAACTGGAATGTTCAGAAAGGTGAACAAAGGGGAGGAGCTAGTTAAGAGGAAATGTGAGGCAAACTTGATAACAGAGGGATATATAGCACCCCATTTAATCAAATCACTCCCCCATGTTCCTTTCCTTTGTCTTTCCTTGTCCTTTGCGGGATCATATGGTGAAAGTGTACCTAAGGGGGTTTCTCATCACAGAGACAGAATCCTAACAGAGAAAACAGCATAGTACATAAATGATCTATGCTAATACATTGTTCAAGCCCCCCCAACATCCATAATCACCCAGCGGGACGCACAGTGTCTTTCAACTGAACATGACACCCCTCTTATTTAAACCAACACTTTGCACTGCTTCACTATTCATACTGGCCACGGTGCTACATGACAACTAACAGCTGAAAGAATAAATCAAGGATACTGGCCCTTAGAAGCACTCACTTGACCTTACTTGACGTGACCTGTAATATCTCACTGGCTGGGGAGGGGAGTAGCCTTTCTCTAGGGAAAGTAATCACATCCTCCCTAATTTTTCTTTTCTGAGTATATGTGAGTGTGTTTGGTGGAGGGGGGTTGCCAGAGAGGAAATATTCCCCCTCTCCCTCACCCCCAGAGATTATTCTCAGGAAACCACAATATAAATCTTTATTCTGCAGGGAAGTATTTGTCATGTGAAAAATGTAAATAGTAATCCTGTATCACACTGAATGGGAGGGCTGCGGGGGGTGGGGGAGGAGGGCAGGCACTCAATGGTTATTTTTTGGCCTGGCCAGAGTTGCACAGGGGAATGGTTGAGGGAGTTGTAAATTTTTACGACTACATTTCCAAATATCGTCAAAGGGGTCTAGAGTTGTGCTTTCAAATCCATTTTTGCATCTAAATCAAAATATAATCAGAATCTTACACTACATGCTAATACGTCTAAGAAAATGGGTCACGTTTTCAAAAAATCCACATGGCCAACTCTTCATGCACAAACACCTGCGCGTGCAGGTATTAGAATCCATCACCTGCATGCACAGGTATTATGCCATGTCTACACTGCACTTGCGTTATTAAAACTTTTGTTGCTCAGGGGTGTGGACCCCCCAACCGCCGAATGGTAAAAGTTTTAACGACGAAAAGTTCTGCTGTGAACAACGCTTTGTCAGCGGGCGACGCTTTCCCGGCGATGAAGCTACCGCCCCTTGTTGGGGGTGGTTTATTTTTGCCACTGGAAGAACTCTCTCCCGGCGACAAAGAGTGGCTGCAGCAGCATAGCCACACCATTGTGAGGTGCGCAGTGTAGACACAGCCCCAGTGTTCCAAAAAGGCAGGCACAGGTGTTTGCTTGCGCAAAGCAGCATGAGCCAAAATGCAGGTCAGGGAGGAGCCCCTTTGAAAATTTGGCCCATATCTCAAAAGAGATAAAAGTGGACAAAATGATAACTAGCTGCTCAGAGTGCACCATGAGGGCAGATACCTGATTAAGTTACATTGGTATAAACCAGTTGTAAACCAATTGCTAATATATATAAAAGCTAGATATTAATAATGATGGACTTTCCTGGGCATAAGAGATTTTATATTGTCATAAAATCAGCTCCTTTTGATGCAACCTGGCTCATAAATGAAAGTAGTTTGAGTTTTCTTTGAGTGAATTAGAATGTTTCATGCCATCCTGAGAAACTTATCCCTGCCAATTCAGTTTTGGATGTGTGACAGCCATTTAATATAGTCTAAGGGTGAGAAAAGAAATGGAGCCTTAACAATAGTTAACAATACATTACATTAACAATACATTGTTATGAGCTGGGTGAATCATGTTATGGGTTGAGTTAAAACCTCATTGAGATTGATAGGTGTGAACTCACCCTTCAATTCACACAGATGTAAGAATAAGCCTCACCTAAGGCAAAAGATGTGTGTGAACCTGGCCAGGAGCTTTTATGAGATGAGTATTGCTTTGAGTAGAAGTGGGGAGCAGGGAGAAGAGAAATCTCATGAACCTGAGGCCTAGGGCTTGGCTACACTTGAAACTTCAAAGCGCTGTTGCGGGAACGCTGCCGTGGCAGCGCTTTGAAGTGTGAGTGTGGTCACGCGGGAGTGCTGGTAGAGAGCTCTCCAAGCGCTCCTGATAATCCACTTCCATGAGGGGATTAGCTCAGAGTGCTCAGAACCCGGCTCCTAGCGCTTGGCGCCTGTTCACACTAGCGCTTTAAAGCGCTCAGATGTGCTGTGCTCAGGGGGGTGATTTTTCACACCCCTGAGTCAGCAAGTTAGAGTGCTATATAAAGTCAGTGTAGCCAAGGCCATAGTGAAAGAGGCAGCAGCAGCTAAAAAAAAGTGGCTGGCATTGGAAGAAATCTGGGGAGAGGTCAGGAGGTCATGGGTGCAGACTGAAAAAAGTGTTCCTGGTGCTGTGAGCAAAAGAAGCTGTTTCCTGCTGTTTGATTCCTCCTGTGTTCACAGACACAGGACTCTCTACATTTTTTGTAAAAAAACCCAAAATTGTATCAAAGAAATATATCTGACTACCACCAATTTTCTAAACTGACACACCCTTGGGGTCCCAAACTTTGATTACCCACTCTGGTCCAAAAGGGGCAACAATCTGATACATCATCTGACAGTGCGTCCATAATTCCTATGAGTAAAATATGTAGTCACCGATCAAATCTTAGCAAAATACAGAAAGGACTTGTGGTTTCAAGCTTCTGATTTTCTTTCAGGGGGATAGATTCACAAAGAGACATGGACATTGTGATGCTCAGAGTCACCATGCCTAATTTTTAGGCATCTAGAAAATCATTGGGATTCACAGAGCCTGGGTTTGGCACCTAAGCTCCGTATACAATGAATGGGGAAAGATATCTTCCTAAGACTGTGATTCAAAAAGGCAGCGCTCTGAGTGGGCAGCCACCTAAAATAGCCCATGGGAGATGCTGAGGAGATGAGGAGTGCTGAGCCTTGCCCCACTCAGGGCGGAGGGAGGCACCTATCTCTGCTTGGGATTCACAATCATGAATTCTTTCCTGGAGTCAGGCACCTGTGGCATTTCTTGAAAGAAACAACACTTGCAGTCATAGCAGGAGGAGCTCCTGAGAGCTCAGGGCAATCAGGGCAAGAAAAGCAGTAGTCTGTGACATCTTGAAACACCCCAGGCCAGTAAAAGCAGGCCACGGGACAACTGGAGGGTTCCTCCTTCCCTAGATGCCCTGCCTGGGGACCTCATGGTCCAAGTGGAGTATCTCCCACTTATTCACATGCAGCAGTTGGAACTCAGTTTCCCAGTCTGTCTCGCTTGCTATATGTGATAAGCTCGAAATGGAGCCATTGTTTCTCTTTCTGTGGGTGGGGGGATATCACTTCCCCATTTACCACCACTAATTGATCATATGCACGGGAGAAGGTGGGGGCCACCTATGGTTCCCACACAAAATTGGTATCTCGGGCAAGGGTATCTGCGCAGGCTTTATAGGTCTCAGCTTTGTGCAGAGGACTTGGGTGGGATATGGATTGAGCTCTTTGGCATGATGGTCCCAAACCAGGGTTGTCGAGTTGACTCACCCCTACCCATGCAGGTTCCATAGCGGAGTGACTTAAATCCTGAGATTATGGTTTTTCTTGTTCTGCCAGGACCTCACCGAATTGTTCCCAGTCCCTGCTTAGTATAACTGAGTAGGCCAGCATGGCTGCTAAGCCCACCCACATGCTTGTTGAATGTTCCCCCATTTTCAGTCATACTTGCTGTGTGGGGCAGAGCTTTATGTCCCCATGGACACACTGGAGGAATATTGTTCCCCCTGTGTCCTTCCCTGGGTCTATGAGCTGCTGGTGGATAAGGGTCTGAATACATCCTGAGTCCACCAGCCCTATTACTTTCTTTCTCTCCATCCACACCGGGACTATTAGCTTGGCAGGGCTTTTCTTATGGGCCCTAGACTGGTGCACACTTGCCCAAAGTTGCATTCCATATAGGAGATGTCTTTACAGATGGGGCCTATCTGCTCACAGAGGAAGCACTTCCCGTCAGATAGCACAGATGTCAGGGTTTGGCTTGGCAAGCCATTGCCTTGTCGGTCTGACCTCTTTGTGTCTTCACAATGGGTTCTACTAGATGGTACCAAAGGCCCTTATGGGTGGCAGAGGGTTCTGACAAGCTACTGTCCTTCCTTGCTGCTCTGGTGTGGGGATCTAGCTTCTTTTCTTCAGCCAGGGGTCCTTGTGGAGCCTGGCTGGGCCTTGTACCTCCCGTCAATGACTCTTGGCGAGTCTCTCTATCCTTCTGTGACAGCCTCTGGGCACTCTTGGGGGGGGGCATGGTAGGGGTGGTAGGCAGCTAGGTAGTTTTCTAGAATATTCACAGCATTCTTCAGGGTCTTAGGGCAATGCCCATCCTCCTGCTGGTAAAAACTGGACAAATTGTTCTATGAGTATGAGCTCTGCCACCTATACCCCGATCCAGGGCTCTGATTTCAGCCACCATCAGCATTGATCTTTTAACTTCTGGGCCACCATTCACAGGTGTCTCCCCCTGGGTGTTGTGTCCTCCCAGGACTGCCACAGGTGGATCTCCTTGGTGATGTCTAAATAGAGCATGCAAAACCAGGCTCTAAAGTGTCCCTAGCCTCTGTTTGCCAGAAGCTGGGAATGGGTGAAAGGGGATGGATCACTTGATGATTACATGTTCTGTTCATTCCCTCTGAAACACCTGGCATTGGCCACTGTTGGAAGACAGGATACTGGGCTAGATGGGCCTCTGGTCTGACCAGTATGGCCATTCTTATGTTATTATGCAATTGAGGATCACCTCTTTTACCTTCACTTAGTCTCGGGCCAATGCTGAGTCGAGTTCCCAGTAGGCGTTTGAGCCGGTCCTAATAAATGGGGCACCACTAGCACAGTCCAGTGTTCTGCGGCCCATCCTGTGGTGGACACCACCCACTCAAAAGTAGTGAGAATGTCTCAGAATTGTTCATCTTGGCCAGCTTCACCAGGATGGGTGTCATACGGGGGAAGCAGGGTTAGGGTTAGCTCCCTCTCCCCTGTGCCCCCCCCCCCCAGTCACCTGTTGAGGCTGGAGCACAGTCAGCATTTATTCTGTTGCTGCTCCTGTTAGCACTGGCTAATTCCCTTATCAGCGGCTGCTGTTGTTGCTGGGTGGCAAGCTGTTGCAGTAGCTGCTGTTGCTTCAGGGTGGCCTGCTGCTGCTGATTTTCAGTGACCCATTTTAGCAGCCACTCTAGATCCACTTCTCTTAAGGGTCTTTTAAAACTCCAGAACCTCTCTTGTGGGGATTTTTTCTCTTTCACAGCAGGGCTGACTGGATACCTGTGTTCTCCACCACTTGTAAAAGGGTCCCTTGATGTTTTTTGCCCAGATGGTAGGAGAATCTGATCAAATTTGGTTATTTATGCTGGGTGTCTTCAGTGCAGGCCCCAGTTTCTTACTTTCTTCTTACTTTTTTACTTTTTACTTTCAAGGAGCCCTGTCCTTTTTGGGCCTTCTTAAGTCTCTCTGGCTTACCCTGGGAGTTCACTGCACTCCTCATAAGGTCAGGGAGAAGAGCTCCTCACTGGGAATTACCTCTGAGGCTCCAGGAGTCCCTCCAGTTGACTGCCGTTTCCTCCCTTTTAAAGTCATCCTCCCTACTATACATGCTTGACTGGTCTGGAGAGGTGGGGCTAATCCTGCCTCCAGGGCCTCTCTGGCACCTTCCTCATCTGAATGGGGGTCTATACACCCTCTAACATAGGGATTTTGTGAATACCAGTGGTGTCTAAATCTGGCATTTAGGCAACTAAAGTAGTAGTTAGGAACTTAAGTTCCTCTGTGAATCTAGGGCTGGGTCTCATTTTTTCAGTCTTTTTGTTTTTTATTAACTTTTTAGTTACATGTATCTTAAGAAATTCAGATTATACCCAAGAATATCATCTTGGTTCTGGAGTGTGGAGCTGGGCTAGAATCTTAGGTGGCATAAATTGGCATGGCTTCATGGACTTCAGTGATGCTATGCTGATTTATACCAGCTGAGAATTTGGCTCAGTGCCTAACCACAAGAAAAAAAGTTATCTGTCTTCTCTCACTTTTCAGGAAGTGCCATCTTGTGATATATATAAGCTTTCTTCTTTTGCGCTTTCTAAATCAGACAGCCATTCAAATAAGGAAATACTAGCAATCATGAATACTGGAAATCATTTACCAGCTACTTCTTCACTGAGGGCTACCTTATAAGGACTAGCTAGAAAGCTCTCTATCATGGCACAATGATTAAAGAACACTGATAAATGGCTTGTTAAAGTTGAACAATGGTTGCTCATACATCTTGGGATTGTCTGGCAAAAAATACTTTGATGTTTATGTCTAGTAGATTGGGGGGAATGATACAGTACAGTTATCTCCTGAAAATAGTATTATTCCATCCCTAATAATATAGCCACGTGTCAGTGACAGTATGAGTTATGTACGTGGCAGATCTACCTAAGAGCTTGTTGTTGTCTCCATGGCAAATCTGCCAAGGGGTTCATTTTTCTAACATGCATTTAAGTTTTCAGAAATTTGACAAAGTTTTTTATGTAGGAATCAGTTTTATGAATCGGCATCTATTACTTAATTGTTCAAATTGTGCCAGTGGTTGACATTCTTTCTTCCATTTTATAGATTCTTTCCTCCGTCTGATCCTGGACCCCTTCTTCATGTACGTAGTCGTGACTTGTGTGAGTAGGTCCATGTGAGTAAGGGTTTGCAGGTTTGTGTCCCAGAATCTCTTGCTACCTTTAGGAAACCTATTTTGATACATTTAGTTTCCATGTAACTTGTGCTGTAATGACATGTAGATGATTTTTCCACGGAGCCTCCCCAACGACTTGTTTATAGTGCTCTTGCAGAGTGTAAATCATAACTCAGTTGGTAGGTGTTTTTTTCCAGATTGAGCAATAATCTATTATTTAAAAAATATTTTGTGCAAATAAATTAGTTTTCTTGAAACTGCAGTTCAGTGTTTTAAGACTTTGAGAGGCTTATTTATTTATTTGTTTGTTTAGAGTGGTCCAGTATTAGTAATATTTATTATTTTTCATCATGTGCTCTGAATTTCAGTATTTTTCCTGACAGCCTAGAAATAATTAACTGCCAAATTATATAAATCTTACTGCATTATACTATGGGGAATTTGGACCCTAATGTTCACAGCAAAGAACAGAAAAATTACATCATAGGTAAATATTAGAGTTACACTCCAGACCAATCCTTATGTTTTTGACCTTTAACTTTATCAGTAGTGTGAAAAGACTGCAATTCCTGTAGGATATGAATTCCTCAATTTTTCAAAAAATCAGTCTCTCATTTAATTACTCATCCCAGCTTCAAGGAAAATATCTATACCATGTTTTATTTGTAAGTCCAGATTACTTTTAAATACTTACCAATACAATTAAATAAGGCACAGGTCCACAAACAGTGATACATTTTAAAGCAGATAGATCTGACAATACACATGCATGTTAAATGTGTGTTTCTTTTTACATTGGAGGCTGTGACAGTTGAGCTTTAATCTCACACTGTTCACAACATAAAATGTATCCTCTACTGCAAAGATAACTGCGCAACTGAGTTTGCAGTGGTGAAATAATAAAATTAACAGGAGAATTGATAGTTGGAGAAAGGACAGTAGAAAAAGAATGACAAGGTAGTTTCTCCAAAGTTATAAGCAATTAGTTAATAAACATAGCCTTCCATACAAAGGGACAAAATCTAGAGAGAGAGTTCCTTTGGGCTGCTGTGAGTGATCTTGACCTGTCAGTGGAAAAGATCTGCAGGAGGGATGTATATGGGGCATGCAGGGGTCAAATGAAAGCCTAGAACATTGTATCTTGATGGCAGATGAAGGTGATATTAGGTCTGATACTGTGAAGTGCTAAGCTCTATGCACTCACACTACAATCAAGGTACTCAGCACCTGACAAAATCTAGGCCAATTGTTACATAATTCAGTAGGGCTGGAATTTTCAAAGTCCCCTGATTTAAGGCCAGATTTTTAAGGGTGTTCAGGCACCTGAAACTGTAAATAGGCACCTAATGAATTTTCAAATGGGCCTAGTTGCCTACCTCCCATGAATTTCAGATACCTTCAAAAATCTGACCCTTAGGGTTCCAACTGCCATTGAATGTCAATAGTAAATTGAAAATCCCAGCCTCTGTATTCATTTATTAACATTGTGTTGTATTCACATTTTACAATAAACATTTAAGATTCTCTTTGCATGTACAAGGATTGTTCAGTGTCAAAACCTAGCTAAGCATTGGTCCCTGAACAGTCATGTGGTGCTTTGTGGGGCCAAATGGATAATTAATTGTATAAAATAAGCACCCTTTACCTCCAATAGGGAGGGGGTGAACTCATGGTCATATTTTCTTTCACTTTGCCTTAATTGTGAGTCCACAAATGTAGAGTAGGAAGGGTGGGGATGAAATTCCATTCATATCTGATTCTTTTTTTGATCTGGCCAACAGATTTCACCTTGAGACTGTCCTAGGGTGACCAGATTTAAGAAACAAAGAATTGGGACAGGGGGGAAGCAAAAAAACCCAACGGCCAGAGCAGAGTTCTCTGAGCAAAAAAACCACAACCCTGCCATTGCCCAATTGAAAAAACCGCCACAAAAAACGGCAGAAGCCCCGATATATCGGGACCGTGCATCAGTCGGGATGTGGGACACAGAGCCGAAAATCGGGACAGTCCCGATTTTATCGGGATGTCTGGTCATCCTAGACTGTCCACTCCTTTATGTTCTGAAATTAATTTAATGAGACTTTCCCCTCAGTACTGTCAGATCCAGCTAACAGAATGTAACTTTAGTATGGTGACAAAACAGCAAAGATTTTTACCTCATTGTGTGACTTTCTGCTCATCCACCTACATAAGGAGACAACTATAAAAATGAGAGTCAGTAAAATTGCTCCTAATTTCTGCACTTGACATACAGTATGTATCCAATATACGATGGGGGCTTTTAATGTCAGGCTTTCTGCGAGCCCAATCCTGAGGTGACTGAAATGGATGGGAGTTTGGCGCATCAGGCACTAAGAAACTTCCCAAACCTGTAAGTTGAGTGCAGTAAAATATAGATCTTGCTACTACAAAGAGAAGGCCCTCTCAGCCTCTCATTACTTCAAGGAGGGGGCATTTTCCTCATGTAAAAGTATGGAGTCAAATTCCACTCACCCTGTTCACAGTGAGAAAGACCAACAGAATTTGGCCTATAAGGAAATATATACGAAAAATACACTTGCTGTATAATTGTATCCTCCAAATCTGCCACGATGACACTGTGTCCAATTTTCTTTATTTTGTTCATGCATAGTTGTGCCATCAGACTCTAATCTGGCATCTAATTAGAATGAGGACATGGGGCTCTATCATGTCTCATGGTCCATGATCCTGTATTTGCCATCCCCATTAGGAAATGGAGACACTGCAATCAGCTTCCACTGTTCCACTGGCTCCTCTTTCCCTGGACCTCACAGTGGGCTATCCAGCAGCCTGGGTATCTATGTGGGGGAAGTGATGGCATTGGACAGGCCAGGGAGGAGTAGGTCATCGTGAGGGCAGGACCCAAATTGTCCTTTGTGGAGATCACTGTGGGAAATAGAACAGCCAAGGGCTCTATTACCTTGCCAGTGGGTCCGCTCCATGGTGATGAAGAGGGGAAGCCATGGTCTGGGGAGATGCAGATAGCATTATTCCAGTGGAGCCATGCTGCCAGGGAATGAGGGGATGGGATGCCAATGGGATGGGTCCAGGGCTGGTGCAGTGGCACAGGGACTTTATGCAGATGATGCTGGCCTCCTGCAGCTCCTATGCATTCCATTGGTTTTGGAGCTGGACTCATGGCTCACTGTGTAGAGAAGGAACACACCCTGTCAGTTTTCCTCTCCCTTAGCCACTTTTCATGGGCTTTTCCTTATGAGGAAGTAATCTGGCACATTGCTCTTTTTTATGTAAGGTCTTCATTACAAAACCAAAGAGCATTAATACACATATATAGCAGTTATATTACTAAATAGAATGCAGATAACATGATGGAGGAGGAGGGGAAGGGCTATTTAACTGGGAATTCTAAAATATTCCTTTCCTACACTAATTGTTGCATGAAAAGAATGTCAGCAACCAAACCCCCAAATTCTGGCATTAGATTTAGGGTAAATTCGACAAATTGGATGGGGTCTAATCCCTAAAATTTTTACTCTGGCAAAAGTCTGTGGAAAACAATCCCATTATCCTGAGTGAGGACTGTAGGATCAGTTTCAAAGTCAAATTTCATGATAGCCTAATCTTGCTGCAAAATTCACTTTATTATAATATTATTTGTTCGACATGGTCTTTACTGCTATTTCAAGAGGGAACACAGAGAGTTCCTGACTTAGAAACTTAACTTGTCAAATATAAATGCTATCATTATAATCATTATTTCAGCATTGAGAAGTGCTGGTAATGTTGTTAAATTGGATCATGTATTTTTCAGGGCAAGATTATATAAAATGATTAGAGAGAGTCACAAATTTAACTTCATATAAAACAATATTTTATTGAACATTTTGAAACAATATTTGGCTGAATATTTGTAGCAACATTTTGTTATAGGTTTGAAGATATTAAGCACTGGATATTTAGGGAATTTGTTTTGAGATGTTTCAACCCAGTAGAATTAAGAAGTGTGTGAGAATATGTCAGACTCTAGGACCCTGTGTTGAGATGTCTTTCTCCTGGCAGCCAGCTCAGTTGGATTTCATTAGCTCCAACCCAGGAATATAAAAGGATTTGTGTCTCTCTGAGTCAAAGGAACTAGGGTTTGAGACGGAAGGTAGGGTGACTAGAACAGAATCCAGTATTCCAGATCAGAGTATAGCACTGAATTATATAATAGGATTAGAATGTTTTCAGTATTTTGTTGTCCCACTCATAGAATCATAGAATATCAGGGTTGGAAGGGACCTTAGTAGGTCATCTAGTTCAACCCCCTGCTCAAAGCAGGACCAATCCCCAATGTTTGCCCCAGATCCCCAAATGGCCCCCTCAAGTATTGAACTCACAACCCTGGGTTTAGCAGGCCAATACTCAAACCACTGAGCTATCCCTCCCCCCCATCTCCCTCCTTAGGCATCATAACATTTTGTTTGCTTCTTTGGCTGCTGCTGCTCATTGACCAGAGGTCTTTGCAGTGAGCTCTTGGCAAGGCAATGATGCTCAAGGCTTTTTCCTCAGTGGTTACAGTTACTTTAGAACCTAGCAATTGTGTAGGAATTCCTCACATTATTCCTTAATATGCAGTACATTGCATTTATTACCACTGAATATCATCTGCCATCATGTTGCCCTGTTACACAGCTTCCTTAGTTCCCTCTTAAGTACTCCACGGTCTTTGGGCTTGTTGACGCAGGGGGCTTATAACCTGGATTGATTTCACATATATTATTTAACTCGCAGTACATACGCCTCAGTAATAGCAGGACGCTGTACCTTCTTTTGATTCACTTCACTGTTTATCGATAACAATAGCTTGGTGCCTAGGATGGGGTGTTTTCATAGAGTTTCCCATTGTCCTTCACTTCACTGCTCGGCAGTGTGGCTTTTGGGATTAGAATTTTTTTTTTTGCTCTGAATTGTGGGTTGCATAACAGAAGCCCGGCAAGTTCACATTTTTTAAAATCCCATGTTTCCATTGTATCAAAGCCATGCTTCCTTTCTGGGTGGGCTAGCACCATTTTTGCATTGCTGTTGCCAGCTCGGATCCAGCAATGGTCTGTGCTGCTGTGCTAGCAGCCGTGGCAACAAAGGTTGCATGGTAGCATTTCAGCACTCAAAACTGGATGAATTTGGGTTTAGACTTTGCCTGCCGCACCACCAACCAGGTGCTGTGGCAGCAGCAGCTCCTCCAGCAGCACCAGCCGACTCAGCGGCAGTGGAGTAAGCACGATGGGGATGAGGAAGAAAAGGAGGACTCTGAACAACTGATACAAGAGGAGCAGCTCTTGGAGCAGCTTCATGCCATGCAGTGCTGTTTCTGGGCTCCGGAAACCAGCGTGGATTGGTGGGAAAAGATCGTTCCGCAGACTTGGGATGACCATCAGTGGTGAGAAGGTGGGATGGGCCAGCAGGGGGGAACCCCCATAGGACAGAGCCAAGGGAACACCTTGGGTGGGATGGATTGTGAGCAGTGCAATCTTGTTTATGGGTGGTGGAAGTGGAACATTGTGACAATCCTTATTTTACTTTGTGCATGTGCCTAGATACTTTTGGAGAACCCTATGAATTATTTAAAATCGATTGTGTTTTCTGTGTAAAATGCAGTAAAAAGCATTGTAGATGCTTAATACAAACTTAAACATTCATTTATAATTAAACAATGTATTACATAGCAAACAGAAATAAAAATTCAAAGTGGCACAGTGCAGCAGAGGGCTGAATGCAACAAGGGGAAGTGGGATTCAAGTCAGAGGAGAGTATCTGCCTTGCCTCCACTTTCTTGGATGGGTAGATGCTGCCACCACCCAAGTGCAGAACCCCTTTGAGAGCCCAGGAAAGTGCACTTGGGAATTCCTTCCTGTGGGGTACCCTCAACCCTTTCACTCCCCCCTCTGGGGAAGAGCTGAGAAAGGGAAAAAAAAAAGAAATCATCTGTTGCCACTAGCTAATTGAACAACATGTGCACAAACCTCTTAGGACACAAAAAATCCAATTCTGTTCTTTAAAAAAGGTAAATTTTATTAATTAAAAAAAAGAGAGAAAATACATCTGGGAACTCAGGCTATTGCTAGATTTTAAAAGAGCCACTACAATAATTAAGCACCCAGAATAGCTTTCTTGAGGTTCAGCTTAAAGGTTACAAGCAAAACAAAAGCACCCGGGGTTAGCACAGAGGAATCCACAAGCCATAAAGAAATAAAAGAGAAAAACCGAATCGCATCTTCCTAGACATTTCCTCATCTACTTACGTATCTGGAGTTTTAAATGAGTAGTTTCTAGGTATGACACCGAGGATTTTTCATACTTGTCCCAAGCTTCTTACAGCATAGCTGTTGCCCTGTCTGCCGCTCCCCAGAAGAACAACAACAGACAGACAAAAGGGGAGCCTTTGTTCATGTTAAATAAGTTCTAGCCTTCCCATTGGCTCTTTTGGCCAGGTGCCCACTCATTTCCTTTTACCTATGCATAGCAGTGAGACTTTTTAACCCTTTACAGATAGAGCAATTCGAGAACAGCTACAAAGAGGGATTTTATAGCTACTGGCTGGCTGGGTGTCCATAAAAGGGAGCTACCCCTTCCCCGTTAATTTATCACAGCACCGCATTGCCTGCTGCCCTAATAGCAGCCTGAGTTACAGCAGAGCATTCTGGCTCTGTATTGCCTCCAGGAGTTGCCTCTGCCCAGGTCTTTTTCTTGATGAATCTAAATAACTTTGTGCCACCTCCCATTTTTGCCACCTCACTGTTGTGTTCTTATTCCATACCCGTCATCATGATTTCTGAGCACCTTCTAAGTGTGCATCTTGCACAGTGCACCCAATTTTCCAGTTCATTACTAAGTGTATTAGACACAGGTGCTAGTACAGAACTTTGGAGCACCTTACTGCTATCCCTTTTCCAACCTGGAAGTTTATCATTTATTCCTACTCCTTGTTCTCTGGCTCTTAGCCAGGTTCTAATCCATGTCAGAGCTTTACCTCTCACCTCATGGCTAGTTAGTTTTCTAAGAAGGAAGAATGGCAGGAAGAACCACAGGAGATTTTCTTTCTCTGCCCCACCACCTGGCTCTCTGGTGTTCCCCACTTCCCCATTTTTGTTCTTGGAGATTTAGCCTGTGCAGAGGTAGGGGCTGGTGGTATCGATGCTGGGAGAAGGTGGTTGCTTCTTCTGCCTTGCTGCTCTCAGTGCCAACCTCCCCATTGCTGCTCCCTTGCTGTGGTGCAGTGAAGAACAGGCTGAGCGGTGAGTAGGGAGGTAGCAGACAGAGCAGTGACTGTTTGGGAGGAGGAATGCATGGCTGCTGTTAGTGGTTGCTCTGTGTCTAGCAGAGAGGTCCCTAAAGGATAGAGATCACAAATACAGACAAAGGTTTTAATTGCCTTTGGCTCCACATATGGGACAGATCAGTAGGGCTGTGGGACATCACAGGGCAATTATGGTTGTTTGGCAAATCAGATTAAAGGAAGAGTTTGTTGCTGAGCTGCAAAGTGATTTGTGGAAGGTCTTTTTTTGGGGGGGGGGGGGGTGTCTCTTTTAAGTTTCCAAACAATAACCATATTCCTATGCACAACTCTTCTTTTAAAGAACTGCTGCATATAGTCCAGGGGCAGCAGCCAGCAAGAGTCCAGGCTTTGAATCCTCAGTATTATATCACACTCTGAATCGTAGTAGTTAGAATCTGTGACTGATAAACTGGCAGAGGTGCTGGGAAGCAGCAGGAATGAAAGGATAAAAGAGAAATCAAAGGAGCAAAATGAAGTGGAAGTGTCCCAGATGGTGACGAAAGGAGAACTGGAGAAAGAGAAGCTGTGAAAATGCCAGATGAATATGTTCTATTCCTATCCTATCCTATCAGAGAAGGAAAAGGGGACTATAAGAAGAAGGAACTAGAGGAAAAGTCATTGTGCTGCTGGAAAGAACACTTATAAACTGTGGTATACCAGCTTTTGCAAGGTGCCCACAATGCCGGCTGCCCCGGAAGGCCCATAAATAGAGAATGCATCTGTGGAAGGCTTATGGCTAAGGTGCTTCAGCGAGTGAACTGATTCATCCTCTGGGCAGTCTCTGCTGATGGAGGACCAGGTGCCCTCTGTAAACACAATCCCCAATGGAGAGCAATAGCACAAAGGGATAGCTAGATCTCCTTTGGGGCAAAGTTCAGTGAGCCCCTCTGCACTCCCCCTCCCCCCCTTTCACCCCCACCACCATCAGGAACATATTAAACCCTATAGGTGGAACTATGACAAGGAAGATTTGCTGTATCCGAAAGATGATACATGACAAACTTAGCACATAATAAGCTCCATGGCCATCCTTAGACAGTGCCTCTATTGCATAATGCTGCATTTTGCCAAAATTAGAATATATGAACTATTGTTGTTGGTGTCCCTTTTGTCAGTGTATTTGCCCCGATTTGATAATGAAACCAGATTGTCAGACAATAAAAGCTAGAGAATTTAAAGAGTATTTCTGGCAGTTTCTGCAGTCACTTTGTGGATGTTATGGGAATAAATATTATGTTTGCTAAGGGGCTCTTCAAATTCCAATTGTTAACCAGGTGAGTATTCAAAAGATACAAAACTTGGATACTTTCATATGCCATTTTAAATACAGCTTCATAAATCTCTGCTCATCCATCTCCTCTCCTCATGTAGATTCCCATTTATGTAAGACCTGTTGGATTGGGTTGGGTTTTTTTACTATAATTCTTCCCAATTACATCTGATTTGTGTGTACAAATGTTCAGGGAATGATTTCTAGTTAAAAAACCACTCCTCTGCTGTCTTATAGTTTATGGTACAAGTAATAATTTTCATGAAATCTGAACCAATACATTTATGATCTGAATGTTATGTGGAATTTCCAATTACTTATATTCTAGCTTTGTATGGTGATAACTAAGGCTACAATTTAGTCACGGGTATTTTTAGTAAAAGTCACAGACAGGTCACGGGCAATAACCAAAAAGTGAAGGCCAGTGACCTGTCCGTGACTTTTACTAAAAATGCCCCTAACTATATCTTAGGTGCTGAGGGGTGTGTGCGCTCCAGCGGACACTGCTGCTCCTGGTGCCGGCGGGCGGGGGGGCATCCCGGGGCCTCGCTGCTGCTGCTCCTGGGGGAACGGGGCTGCCTGGGGCCCCGCCGCCAACGCTCTGGGCAGGGGCAGCCTGTGGCTCTGCCGCTACCACTCTGGGTCAGGTGGGGGGCGGCCCGTGGCCTTGCGCTGCTGCTCCTCTGGGCCGGGGGTGGCTCGGGGCCCCGCTGCTGCCGTTCTGGGCGAGGAGTGGTCCGGGGCCCTGCCCTGGGGTGCTGCTGCTGCTCCCAGACCGCTGCTCCCAGGACCAGTTGCTTGGGGCCGCTGGAGCAGCGGCCAGTGCAGCTGGCCCCAGGGCCGCCCCAGTTGCTTGGGTGGCCAGGGGTCAGCCGCACTAGCCGCTGCAGCTGTGAAATTCACGGAGGCCCCAGAAAGGCACGGAATCCATGACTTCCGTGACCTCCGTGAAAGACTTGCAGCCTTAGTGATAACTTTCTAAAGATCTCTTCAGCTGATTGAAGTACAGCATAGTAACAGTTGCCATAAATATAAACTCTTCTGCTGGGGTATTTTCTTGGCCTGGATTTTCCTTTGGACGTTTTAATTTGAAAAGACATGGATATACGAGTTTGGAAACGTGTCAGTGTCTCTGAACTCCCAGGTGTGTGGAGGCCCAAGTTGGCTAAGATGGGTATTTTTGACTGCCTGACTCCACACCCAATCAATGGCTACTGCCATCTTTGCTTCTCAACCACCAAAATAAAGTCAGTGGAGTAGCACCCATTTACACCAGATCTGAATCTGGCCCATTGTGGCTGAAGACGAACTCTGATCATGAGCCCATATGAATGATGGCAGTGCCAGAAATACACCCTTTGGGTTAGATCCAAAGCCTATTGTAGTCAATGAATAGAATCTCATTGACTTCATCAGGCTGTGGATCAGGCTCTTTTTTCCTTGTCAGGCTTTAGAGGCTGACATAAAAACATCAATAATAACACCTTGACCGTTCATACACAGCCTGCCTGTCAATAGGTTGGGCATTTTGGAGGTGCCCCATGTGACAATTAGGTGTCAAAACGTATCCTCCTTTCCTGCTAGGCTTTGTGGGTGTTGATTTAAATTCTAAGACATATCTGCATATTAATTTTCAACTGTCTTCCTCAGGAAGATTTAAAGTTTTAAGATGGTGCCAATATGTAGGACAGCACAAAGTCGCTCATATTACGGAACACTGGCAGTCTGATCTTTGAAATGTGATATATTTTTCACATAATCTTAATGACTTATTCCAGATGTTCCTGGAAAATGTAGAAATTAAGCTTTCTAATTTTTTTTTGTAATGATACTTGCAAAACAAGGCCAGAGGGTTATAAAAATGAGCAGTGCGATCATTTTGAGAGTATAAAATTACCTTATCTTTTCTTTGTTATGAAATTATATTTCAAAGTATTAAGGGCCTGACAATCCACTCCATAATACCAGTTTTACATCAGTGAAACTCTGTTGTCTTCAGTGGAGTTTCACCAGTGGAAAACTTGCATAAAAAGACTAGAGAATTGGGCCCAAAAGAATTAAACAACAAAAGGTAAATGCAGTGTTTGTGGAAGGTGTAAGATTGACAGCCTCGGGAAATTTACAGAACAGTCTTGTTTATCCACATGTAGCAGGACAGAACCCCGCTCGTGCCCTGAGGGGCTTGAAATAGCCCTAAGTGAGGGCATTGCTAAAAGCTGGGCTGAGTGGGAAGGCAGGCTCAGCTGGGGGCCATGCCCCAAACAGACAAGCCTGGCCTTATAAAGGCCAGGGCAGCCAGGAGAGAGAGAGAGAGCCTTCCTTTGCCTTAGAGGAAGGAGGGCCTGGCTGCAAGGACCTAGAGTGGAGCAGGGCTGGGGGAAGGCTAGAGGAGCTGGGGAGCTCCAGCATAGGAAAACCCCAGGCTCCAGGCCTGGTTAAGGCCCAATAGGTACAGGGGTTACAGGGGGTAACCCACGGGTAGGCCGAGGCAGCAGGTCCAACCCAACCTTGCTTGTGATAAGTGGCTTATACTGCAGTCTGCCCCAGGGCGCGGGGGCTAGCTGGTGACTGGCAGTAGCCTAAGACTGAGATGAGGTGGGGGTAGTGGGTTGGGGGTTCCCCTGGGGAGGGGAGACCCAGATCTGTGGGGTACTGCCAGGAGGGGCAGCACCCTAGTTAAAGGGGCACCGGGTGCTGGGAGGGACTCGTGGGCCTTAGAGGAAAGTGGGCAAGCCAGATCCCTGGCCTGCAGAGGGCGCTCCAGGGCTGGATGAGCTAATTCCCAGGACAACCAGCAGGAGGCACCGCCGGGTGAGTCCGGACTCCCTTACACCACAGAACAGGTATAGCAGAGCCGCTCTACCACCAATACGCCTTAACCCTAAAAAATCATCTGCATGGTTGGGAGTAGTTCATTCTTCATGCTCTTCACTTCCTGCCATTTCTGAGAGGCTGACAACAAAGAAATAGGCTCAAAATGAATGGAAGACTGAAAACTGTCTTCAACTTTAACCTCTAATAACTTCCAGATTAGCATCTTTCCCTAATGGAAAGACAGCAGGAAAGAGTATTTTTATACTGACAGTATATGTATCTTCTTAGTTCCATTATTTCATGTCTATGTAATGTGAAATATTTATGGATGCAGTTCTTCCCAATGCAGAGAACTGCATTTACCTTTTGTTTAATTCTTTTGGGCCTGATTCTCTAGTCATAAGATGAATTGCTTCAATAATTTTCTCCTAAAACTATCTAATTCCTGGACACAGCCACCCCATGTGCATGTATGTTCCCCTTTCCCCCCAACCCTCCAACAAAGTGCGTCCCTAGTAGCAAAAATATGATGAATCTTAACTGGAGTCAAATGTCATATATACAGTAATTTATAATATTTTTCTTTGAGCTAAACATTACATTAATTGAATCTATTTCCCCTAGTTGAGTATCCTAGTTAAGTACCCACACATCTTTGTGTCAACTGTCCATAATGGACCATCTTGATTATCACTTCAAAAGTTGTGTTTTTTTTTTTTTTCCCCTGCTGATAATAGCTCCTCTCAATTAATTATCCTCTTACGGTTGGTACGGTTACTTCCACCTTTTCATGTTTCTCTGAATGTATAAATATCCTCTTACTGTATGTTCCATTCTATGCATCCGAAGAAGTGGATTGTAGTCCACGAAAGCTTATGCTGAAATAAATTTGTTAGTCTCTCAGGTGCCACAAGTATTCCTTTTCTTTTTGCTGACACAGACTAACACGGCTGCTACTCTGAAAATTGAAGATGTGTATCCCATTTCCCATACAGAGAGCCACATGCAGATCAGGTTTTTTTGTCCAGATCCCTCTCCCATCTTTTCATCTGGTGTTCTGTTATAAACATCTTTTTCAGTCAAAATTGTATATATCTTTGAAATTAAACCTTTTTGTTCCAGCTTGCTCCTGGTTGAACTCCTCGTGTGTCGTTAAAGGTCTAGAAAGAGGCATCCTGTATCCAGATTTCACAATAAAATATTTGACATGTAAACATTGGAAATAAGGGATATTTATATTATTACATCTCTCTTGGTATGACTTCAAATCAGGACCCAGGAACAGCTGTCCCAAATTGAGTAATCTAAGCTCTTACCCACAATGAATAGTCACTTTGGTATTTCCTAGGGATACATTTTTGATTATTAATGAAAGTAGCTAAGGGAGAGGGCCTTGGCAGCAGGAATTTAAAAAAAAAAAAAAAAAAAGTGACCAAAGCTGCTAAGGTGGTCTGAATGAATAGATATTTTTTTTTTATTTTTGGTGACCTGCATGCCTTTTTAGCACAACAGTGACTATAAATGGCTATATTTGAGATCCAGTCTTGTTTGAGTTTTACCCAGTGTTTATATGGTGTTTCTGTATGAATTTTAATAGCACATCCCAACATGTTGTTAATGTCATGTCAGGGATACTGTGATAGAGGGGTGGAAGCTAGCAGGTGAGCCAGCACTCTGCTCATCAGATGCCAATAATTTCCCTGGAGACGGCTGACTGGGGATGGGCAGCTAATTAGCTGATGAGGCTGGGAGGACCAATGAACCAATTAGCCATCAGCTGAGGAGTACAAAAGAGGGCACAGGAAGGCCGTGAGGGGGAGGATCTGGGCTTGCTGAGCCTAGGATGGTCTGAGCTCTCAAGGAAGGGAGACTGCTATTCCTCCCTTGCTCTCTGGGAAAGTGCTAAAGGGCAAGAAAAACTGAAAAGACTTTACTGCACCCAGATTGTAACCCAGGTGTTAGTGATAGGGAATATACATTAATTCACACAAAGTTGTCTGAGAGGTTTCTGGGGCATCAGAGGATGGGGATGGAGCATGTCCCATTACAAGTGGGGGCTTGTCCGGGACCTGGATTGTCCAGCTGTGGTGATAGAGAAACCAGACAGGGGGATAGATGCTGAATTCCCACCGCAGTGAGTGATGAAGCAGACTCTGCAGTGGTTGGTGGAGCAACAGAAAGTGCTGCAAAAGACTCTGCAGGTTTTCTAACCATCACACCACCTGGAGAGACTGTCCCTGCTGGCATGGCAGGTGGAGCAGCAGAAGAGCCTGCAGTCTCTTCATTAGGGAACAAATGCCAGGGGAGCAGCAGTTGCTTCAGAAACTGGTAAGTTCTGGTAGGAGACGAAAGTATAACCGGGTTCAAAACTATATGCAAGAACTAGATATGCTCATGGAGGCTAGTGCCATCAATGACTATTAGCCAACATGGTCAGGGATGTAACCCCATGGTCTGGGTGTCTCTAGCCCCTGATTGCCAGAAGCTGGGGGTGGATCACTGGATGACTGCCTGTTCTGTTCATTCCCTCCAAAACACCTGGCATTGGTCACTGTCAGAAGACAGGATACTGGGTTAGATGGACCTTTGGTCTGACCCAGTATGGCTGTTCTTATGTATGGGAACTGCAATTGGACACAGGGGGTTGGTCTATGTACAATGGGGACTGCTGATGACCCTGATGCATTTCTATCAACATTTGAAAGGATAGCAATGGAAGCCAGCTGGGAGAGAGATGTGGGGCCTCCAGTTAGCACCCTATTTGGTGGGGGAGGCTCAAGCAGCCTACATAGCCCTGAGTGACAGACAGGCCAGTGACTGATACTGTGGAGGTGGCCATATTAGACAGAATGGGCCTGTCTGCTGAGAAGTACCAGCGGAAGTCTCAGGCCATTAGATAGGCTGGAGATGTACAGCCCAGGGCATTTGCCCAAAGGTTAATGAATTGGACTACTCACTAGTTAAAGCGAAATACATAATTTCACCCACACTTTGAAGTCCATAATGAGGGATCAATTTCTGAAAAGCCACCCTGAGCACACCTGTGTATGGGGTAGGAGGCATCCACTCACAACTCTGGCAGTCAAACTCCCAGAGAAATTTGAGGAAGTAGATTTCCCCTGCAAGGGGGTGTGTCCACCTAACAGACAAGAGCAGGGAAAGAAGGTTGGAGAAGTGGCAGGAATAAAGCGTGCAGAGAAGAAAAGGGAAGAGACCAAAGGAACTCCTATGTGGATTTGGGAAATTACCTTTTACTAATGGTGGGAGACTGGGACATATAGAAAGAGACTGCCCCTATGTGGACTGCTGGCTGATTGAATTTTGTGGTTGGACTGGGACCTTGAGGGAGTGGCAGATAAAAATACCAACCATCTCAGTGAAGGTGGGGAACAGATAGGAGACTGGCACAGTGGACACTGGATCAGGGTGTTTGCTGGCTAGGAAAGATGTGGTAATGCCACACTGAATCCTGCCAGTGGAGAGGCTGAGTCAGGAGTGATTCCATGGGGAGTGAAAACTCTGCCCATTGGCTGAGATACCCCTGGAGGTCTAGGGAAAGTTCAGATGGAAACAGGTTGGGGTTGTGGATAGGTTGCCCCATCCAGTGGTGTTAGGGACAGACTGGAACCCTTTGCCCTTTAAGAAGAAAGTAGGCATCTGAGGTTCATGGCAAAAGGTAACTGAGCCACTGGGGAAGATTGAGAAAGTGCTCAAAGTAGGGAAAGAGGAGAACCCTAGAAAACAGGATACAAGCCAGGTGGTGAAAGGGAAATGAACATTCCCTAGGAGAAAATGGAGAAAGGGAAGAACTGACTGAGCAGGCATCTGGGGGAAAAGGAAGCCTAAGAGTATCAGAAGGAGAGGTGCTGTCCCCAGAATGCTTCTAGCCAGGGCCTTGAGACGAGGAACCTGGGAATACAATTATAGGGCTATAAGAATGAGAGACAATAGATAAAAGGGGACAATGGGTGATCGGATATGCCATGCCCCAAAATAAAGAGGGCAATTGTGTGGAAATTAGATTGCCAAATTGCCCCTGCTGCAAAGACTTGTGAGTGGAGACAGTTGTGGGAACAACCCCTGCCCATGAAGTGTAGGTGGAGGATGGACAAAGCCTGCAAAGAGATTCTGGATAACCATTTATAAGGAAGGGAAGGCGCAGGTCAAGAGAAATGAGATCAGACCTCACTGTTAGATTAAGAGGGGGAGGTATTAAGATCCTGTAGATTTGTCTACCTTCCAGAACAGTTATTTAACCAAACTTTCTTCTTCTGGAGCTCTCATCTTTTTGAGGTATCATGCTTTATTTATAAGGATCTCCCTCAGTACTGCCTTTCCAGCACCCCAGAGAACACTTTTATTGATCCCTTACGCAACACTTTCTTGTATATATTTCTGAAATTTTTCTTCCAGCTCTTGACCTCTAATAGGGTCAGACAACAAAGCTCTATTCAACGGCCAGGCTCTTTGTTTTTCCATTGAGTCCCAATCTTTTAATCTAATACATGCAGACCAAGTTATCACTCCCAGATTAGCTTTTTTGACTAAATTAGCCACGGTCCTACTAACAAAACTCGTATCAGTCCCTGAATAAGATCCATGAGTAACTGAATAGTGTGTATAGTAAATCAAAATACACCTATGATATATTTCCCTGACCTGTGGATTCATCTCCTGCTGGACATTCACCATATCCTCATTTTCTAAGTGATATAACAAATTTGCACTTGCTCCCCCTGAAAGCCCTCCGTGTACATTTGAGTGATCAAAAGCAGGTTTAAGCACCTCGTTAAAATTTTCTGAAGAATAATATCCCCTTCTTTAAATTTTTTAGAAATTAGGAAGTTTTATAAAAAAAAAAAGACATTTGCCCTTGATGGGGAGTATATACTTAAGGGTGAGATGTTTAAACTTTACCTTTCAAGGATCCCTTAATTACAATATCTGCCCAATGTATCTAGGTTGTGTTGAAACAATAAAAGGGAAATATTTAGCAGTGTGTTGCCACCCCTCTACTGTTAGATTGTCCTGGAGAGACATATGGCAGCTGTGTGCAAGAAGTATTCAGGTGTTTATCATAATTTTAATGTTAGATTTTATTATGGAATTTTGTATAATTGCACATTGTTTTCATTGGGAAATTGCAGAACTGTGGATTAGATGGAACTAGTGTAAAATGGACACAATTCTTCCCATAAAACTGAATTTTAAAAAACCCAGCACAAAGTAATTATTTGCTTATTGTCAAATTAGGATGATGCAGGAGCTCATTGTGAGGACAATGCCATTCACTGCTTTCATTACTGACTTGAAAGTGGTGGAGAGTAGGCTAGTGGTATAAGAACTATAAATACTTTGGCAAGTATGGTTTAAAAATACTCTGACATGATGTTGACAAATTGGAGAAATGGACTAAAGTCAGTTGAACCAGTCTCAAAAAAAAAAAAAAAAAAAAGTATGGTTCACATAGGAAGGAATAAATATAGAATGAAGGAATTCTGTGTGGACATATACATCCCAGAAATATCTGAGGAATATAGTAGATGGTAAACTGACTGAGTCACTCAACAATGCAACAGTGATTGAAAAAATGCTACTATTGTATTTGGTTGTATTAGCAAGAGTATCACACACACAGAGCAAGTATAATTATTCTGTTCTACTCAATGCACCATTAGCAGTACTATATTCAGTTCTGGGCACCACATTTAAAAAAGACCAAGACAAGTTGGAGAGAGTTCAAAGGAGAGCAGCAAAAATTATACATGTTTTGGAAAATAAGGCCTATGTGGAAAATGTTAAGAGAAGCGAGAATGTTTAATGTAGAGATGACTGATGGCGACATGGGAACGGAGTACAATACATCAAACGGGGTGTCATGGTGAGAGCTGGTATCACTTGTTCATATTAGTCACTGAGGACAGAAGTAGTAATGGGCAATGCAGCAAGGAAAATGTAAGTTAAGTATGACAGGTTTATAAGAAGAACAATGCGATGGAGTAAGCTGCCAAGGGAGGCTGTGGGATTGCTTGCAGGGAAGGGATTCACAGCTAAAATAGACACCCATCTACTAGAAATTTAAAAACATTCCTTCTAAGATGCAGGTGGATTATTTTGATGATCAATTAATAATTCCTTTCAAATTTTAGGATTCATCTTGAGGTGGATTTTCACCTATAGTTATATAGCCTCATTCTTTACCTCCCCTTCTTCACTTTCCTCACTCATAGATTCCAAGGGCAGAAGGAACCATTGTGACCATCTAGTAGTCTGACCTCCTGTATAGCACAGGCCACAGAACTTCCCCAAAATAATTCCCAGATGGTATTTTGTAGGAAAATATCCAATCTTGATTTAAAAATTGTCAGGGATGGAGAATCCACCACAACCCTTGGAATTGTCCAAATGGTTAATTACCTTCAGTCAAAAATGTGTGCCTTATTTCCATTCTGAATTTGTCTAGCTTCTACTTCCAGCTGACGCTATCAGCACTGTCTCAGGCCCAAGTTCAGCAAAGGACTTGAGCACCTCCCTAACGTTAAGCACCCCCCCCCCCCGAGCCTAACTGGGGTGCCAGACCCCCGCAATCCCTTCCCAGTCCATCTGTGCCCCCCAGTCCAGACACCCACCCCTCCCACCCCCAGAGCAAGCTGCAGGCTCCCCCTCCCCCAGATACCTGTGTCCCCTCCCCCCTAGAGCCCAGCCATGCCCCCATAACCCAGACACTCCCCCCTCCCCCCAGATCCTAGCCCTGCCCAACCACCCCCCAGCCCAGACACCAACCCCTTACAGCCCAGGGATCCAGAGGGAGAAACAGCCTGCTGCTTGGTCCCAGGCTTGTGTGGCATTTCCTATGCACTGCGCCTCCTTCCCTCAGGTTGTGTGGGGAACTGCAGCTGCTGGGAATGCTCTACTTTCTCCCCTCCCCCTTCTCCCCCCAATACAGTGTCTTCCATGTGCAAGCTGGGCTCTGCCAGGTTCAGCAGCCTCTAGTGGTGGCCGGAAGCACGGCAGCCCATTTTTGTTCGGGGCGTGGGGGGGGGCGGAATTCTGTGCAAAAAAACATTAATTTCTGCAAAATTTTGCATTGCACAGCGGTGCAGAATTCTCCCAGGAATAGGATTGGGACCTGGATTGTCACATGATTATCATCTATATAGAGCTTTTCATCTTTGACTAATTAATCCTTGCATCAACCCAATACAGCAGGTAAGGATTCTTATCCCAGATTAAGGATGAGGGAGACTGACAGAGTTTAAGTGTTTTTAAGGGATTAGAACTCTCAAATTTCTGGTTCCTTTGCTGTGTTGAGACTATTAGATTGTACCTCTCCTAATCTATGATCACTTCAAGAAAGTAAAATATTTAGTAGGAAAGGAGTTGGGGCCAAATTCTTACCTGTTGTCAGTCCTGATAGCAATAGTGCAATGCTGATTTTTTTCACTAGCTTAGGACCTTGCCCTTTTTGTAGACCATTACCAGGGCCGGCTCTACCATTTTTGCCACCCCAAGCAGCCGCCGAATTGCCGCCGTGGGCGGCTGAACATAGAAGTTCCCGCCGAATTGCCGCCATCGCGGGCGGCTGAACATAGGAGCTGTCGCCGATTTGCTGCCGTGGCTGAAGAGAGAGCGCAGAATTGCTGCCGCCATGGAATCGCGCGTGCTGCCCTAACGGCACATGGACTGTCGCCCCTTGCAGATTGCCGCCCCAAGCACCTGCTTGGAACGCTGGTGCCTGGAGCCGGCCCTGACCATTACAATTCAAAAATGTGTTTTGTTTTTTTTCTCTCTTTACAAAACTAGAAACATTATCCTGTAACAGTACATCCACAGCCCCATACTCCTGTCAGTTTTTCCATTTTTAACTGAACCGTAAAATGTACTCTGGGGTGAAATTTAGCATTCAGCATTTGAGCCCAGGCAGGGGATTTTCTGGAGGAAATTTGAAACAAGCCATTTGATTTTGGAGATAGAAGAATGCAGATAATAAGAAAACAGTATAGGTTTTAAAAGTGCTCTTAATGGACGTATATAACTTCAAAACAGTGTTCTTTTAAAATTCAAATTGGATGGTCAATAGTCACTAGGGTGGATTAGGTATTTTGGAAATATTAAAATAAAAAGCAAAGGCGGGAATTAAAACAAAATATTGGAAGCTGTGCATGTGCAGACATATTTAAATTACCTCCAAAGTTTTGAGTGTTTTTTTGGCCTGCTCTCATTATACATCTGTGCCAACACTGGTGCAGTCTAAACACCATAAATTGTATTCTGTTCAGCCTTATTAAAGTCACTTTACTACAGCTTTACCCAGCTAGCTCTGCTTTGTTGCATTTTTAACCTCCAGATTCAGGGATATGTTGTTTTATTAATCAGTCATAGTGAGTGCCTGGATGCCAAGAGGAGAGTGTCAATGCCCGATTTGACTGAAACGTGATGCCTGAAGACCCCACCCCCCTTCACACTGACAATTTAGCAGGCACGAAGAATTGAGTATATGATGTCAGTTAGATATTTGGGTACTTGATTGTGCCCACATGTCAGGTATTTAGCTATGAAATGATATCAGCTGCACCTGCAGATATCTGCTGGTGCAGATTTGTTGGTATAAATTCCAACTCAAGGAGACATGCCCACACTAGCTCAGATCAAGCTAGCATGCTAAAAATAGACCATAGCATATTGTTTCAGTTTTATCTTGTTCTTGTTTTCTACCACAAATGTGGTGGTCCCCTTAAGAAGGAATGTTGACCCTGGCACTTCGGCTGCTTTGTCTTGCTCTGTTAGCCACACCATATCAAGCTTGTGGAAGAGGCGATGGCTGAAAGAAGGGACGTCCTTCCACGCCAGTGATCCACAGATGTGGGAATGGCTCTATAAGGCCATGAGGTGTCAGGCATAAGTTTGGACAGCCCTCGGTCTGCTTACACCTATGAGGAAAATGGGCCTGGTCCCTGGGCAGCTCAGGTTGGGGTGGGAGCATAAAGCTGTCTTAAAACCACCGTCTTCCTCCCTGCCCCAGCTCATGAGCTGTGCTGAGTGCTGCTAATCTGTAGCCCAGCACATCGGGCCCTTGGGTGTAAGTAACAACATTCACCTGAAGAGTCATGAATAAGATTAATAGTGTATGGAATAGTGAGAATAGTTCTCCCATCCAAAACTCAGAATACTGCACAGGATGCTGGATTAGGAGGCTCTTTCTCATTCCGACATCGTTTGTTCTGAGCTGTTCTACTGCACTGGATGGGAGAAATCTTATCTCACACATTGACACGCTCCCCACGCAGGCACACAAGACATCTTTTGTAGTTGGCTGAAATGGAGCAGTTAGAAAAAGCTGCAGTTCATTCGTTGGAAAGAAAGTTATCCCCATAAAAGTGAAATGCTAATAATAACCATTTGTAGAGTGTGTGTGATTTTTCATTCTAGTCACTGGGTTAGCAAAAAAGACCACTGCCTCCCAAGAAACATTTTATTCATTTTCTAGTTGCATTTTTGTCAGCAGCCCAGTTCAGCATGGAGATTTTCTACGAATGGTAATTAGTTTCAGCTGATACTCGCTGGCAGGCATTTCCCCAAATCAATAAAAATAAACACAAATATAATAGCATTTTTAAAAATGATGCAGTGTTCCCTTTTTAGAGCGAGAAAACACAAACACCCTTCCTGACAATACTGCAGTAAGACATCAGATCAGTAAGTGAAGTGCTAGAAAGAAAAGCAACAGGAAAATATTGCAAAGATAGTGTTTCCAACCGCAATAGACTTAGCAGACTGCTAAGGATTCTATCATTTGCATGAATACCTTTTGATGGGTTTAAAAAAATCCTTGCACAATGGGGACTGTATGTAGCTGACAGCTTAAAGCTTTTGCAATGGGAACTAAGAAAAGTTCTGGATGTTAATAGAAGCTTTTACTGAAAATGGATTTAAGCTTCTGAATGCTAGAAGTGTTATTTCTGGTGTTAGGTTAAAAAGATCATAATATGGTATTCATTAAACTGTACAGCCAAAAAAAAAATAAATCTGTCTCTCATGAATAAGGGATAAGATCTCACTTTATCTCTCTTCTTATTTGAAAACAGTATTTTTTGCTTGAAAATTATAGTTTTGCCCCATTTAGAGGAATAGCATTTACCATTACAGTAATTCCATCACATCATTTTAGCAAAACTGGAATCCGTTTAATAAAAATACATAAATAATTGCAGCACTTGGCTACAATAACTTTGGAAACCCTAATCATGTTTCTATCTGTCTGGGGCTACCTTAATTCCTTTGTTTGATCTGTTTTCATTAGAGCTCCCAGGCACTACCACACATTCTAGGGAAAGCACTGGATCACTTCATCTCTGGTATGTTTGGTTACTGTGAAAATGCAGTATGCTCACCAGGATATAAAGCCAATACTAACGTTCAGAATGCTACTGTAAAGACCTGCTAGTGCAATGTGCTGACTGATTGCTTCTTGGGTGGTGCTGAGTTCCCACTGTTTCCACCTACTATTCACATGGATCTAGTCACATGAATAAGGATAATTCATGGATGTAAATGTTTGCATATCTAACAGCCCCAGTCCTGCAGTGTAATCAATGTGGGTGGATCCTTGCATGCAACTGCTTGGTAATGAAGTAACTGAAGTCAGTTGGGCTCTGCACAATCACACAGGTCCACCCATTTGGAATAGCTCACAGAATCAGAGCCTTTCACTGTAAGATCCTCGGGGCAGGGGCTGTCTTTTTCTTTGGGTATGTCTACACTGTAGATGGGAGTGTGCTTCCTAACTTGGGTAGACAGACACATGCTAGATCTGCTCAAGCACTAAAAAATAGCAGTGTGGCTCTGACATCATGGGCAGTGGCTTGGGCTAGCTGCCTGAGTACAAACCTGCCTGACCTCCTGGGTACATACTGGGGTGGCTAGCTCCAGCAGTCACTCTACTATTTTTAGCATGCTAGCTCAAGCAGAGCTAGTGCAGCTACCTGTGTTGGGAAGCACGCTCTCAGCTGCTTGCGTAGACATTCTTTGTGTCTTTCATAGGGCCTAATAAATTGTAGCTGCAAAATAAACAAGGAATAATAAAAATGATTAATATTAAGGATCATCATTTCCATTAGAGGTCTGTAGTTTCAGAGCTTCATGGCAGGATCATGAAAATGCACTATTCCTGTTTCAGCTCACAACACTTCTTACAACTGATTTGTGAAAATTAGTTAGGCTGTTTAGTTATTTGTTTGACTTTATATAGAAACTAGAAGTTCCAGGGCCACAAAAATCCTTTAAACTAAAGTTTGCAAACTGCACAGCAAGTCCATAATGTAGACCTGTGAATTTGGCTGTTCTGGAAAAAAATGCTTTTTGAGGAACTAGTTATTTTGATTCATATTTTTAGTTCACAAATGTTATTTTTATGTACTTTCTGTTAGCAAAATAGAAGCAACTGTTGCAACTTGTCATGTCAAAGTGTGTGTGTGTGTTGAGGGGGATATTTCTGTCGTTTCTGATGATTCTGTAACAACCATACCGTCAATAAAGAATTTTGTATTTAAAAATGCATGGCCCCAATCCTGCAAGTGGAACACTAGGGCTTTGTGGGTGGGAGCACCCTTCATTCTCAAGAATTCTCTGCTGCTCAGGATCAGATCCTAATACGTTCTGAAGGTTGCAATTTGTTATGGTCTATATGAGCTCAACACCTCATTGAAATATTTCCCTTCTTTCCTCTTTTGTTCTCTTTGCCTTGCTCCATTTATCTCTTTCTATCATTCAGAACAAATGTAATCATAGAACCCTAGGGTTAGAGGGGACTGCAAGGGTCATCTAGTCTAACCCTCTGCCAAGATTCTGGATTTGTTGTGTCTAAGCCACCTAAGACAGATGGCTATCCAGCCTCATTTTGAAAAAACCTCCAGTGAAGGAGCTTCCACAACCTCCCCAGGCAGTCTTGGTCGGAAAGAGTTACTCACCTGCCCCTGGGGGTTTGAGCCAGCTGGGACATCTGTGTGCAGAGCACCATGGGCTTGAGTGGAAAACTCAACCTCTGGAAAACTGACCACTGGGGACTCCCTCAACACTAGAGCTGGGGAAATCATTTGTTTTTGTTTTTTTAGTTCAGTGGCCAAACTGAAAAAAAAATAAAAATTTCACATTAAACTGAAATGACAAATTTTCAATTTTCTGTGCCAAATGAAAACTAAATTAAAAAAATGGCTACTCAGCATCTTATGTGAAAAGTCTGGGCATTTAAATATTAAGGTGCTATGGTGCCTTATTAATATTTTGACCAGCTAGCAGGTATTAAAACTACAAGTGCCTTGTCTGCACTAGGATTGTAACAGTGTTGGCCAACATTAAAATATACCCTCTTCTCTTGTGAAGCCATGGTCTAAAGGGATGACGTACATGTATGGAGAATGAACTACCTTCTCTCCCTTAGGGATGATTCCTGAAGAAAAAAGTTGAGGCATCTTGACAAGAAGTGTGGGCAAGTTTGTCCTGATGCTGCCACCTGTGTGATGATCACTGATCCGTCAAGAAATAAAGGCTTGACCTGGGTGCTCAATTCACAAACACTTTAAAAAAAAACACTTTAACATGAGATAGGAAAAAGTGACACGGAAATAAAGTTGTTTACAAGCAAGAAGGCTGAAACTGCCTTTTAAACCTGCCCTGTATTCCCCAGGTATCATGGCACACAGTGCATCCCATCAAAATCTGCAGATCTCTCTTATATGGCCCTCCATTACCATAGTATCAGAGTGCACCCAAGCTTTAATGTAGTTATCTTCACAACACCCATGTGAGATAGGGCAGTACTATTAGCCCTATTTTACAGATGAGTAACTGAGGCACAAAGGGTATAGCTGGGATCATGCTAAAAATAGCAGTGTGGATGTTGCCGCTCAGGCTCTGAAGTCCGCCCCCCTTAGGCTTGAGACCCTGAGCTGCAACATTCACACTGCTATTTTTAAGCATGTTAGCTTGAGTCCGTCAAACCAAGCTGGGAGCGTTGCTCCTAGCTGCAGTATAGACATACCCAAAGAGACTAAGTGACTTGCCCAACCTCGCACAGGAAGTCTGTGACTGAATAGAGGCTAAAATCCATTTCTCCAAGTACTAGGCAAACACCTTAATGACTGGACCATCCTTCCTCTCCTATAAGTGAGAGACAATGAGATGAAATAAGGAGCAAATGTTAAGCTTTGGATATATATGTTAGGATACTTTAATATTATACTTGGTATCGCTGTGCTGAATTAGAGTCCATACAGCTGACTGTGTGCTGCGGCTTTTGGTTTGTTAAGTTCTTCATTTCAAAACTGATTTAATAAAGATGGGTCCATTTCAGTAGCTGATGTGGAACTGAAGTTACATAGGAAAAGTTTTGGGGAGGTAATCACTGAAATACTGTGGATGAAACATGCACCTGTTTTTAATCTATTTTATGACTGGTTCGCATGGTTTTTTTTTAAATATAACTTGAACTGGAGAAGCATTAGTTGTTAAGGGAAAAGAGTCCTTTCAGAATATTTTCCATTTAATTAGATGAATGTTGTATTCATGCACAAAATGGATTCCGCATATTTTATAGTTCTAAAAAATCTGATCATAACCAGTGAGATGCTATAGTAAGTTAATTGGGAAGGATGTGCATCCCTAGAAAAGAGACAGTACCATACCCATGTTTCATAGTCATTTCTGTCTTATGTCATTTGGCCTCATTCAGAACAGACCGGAATATTCTTTGGTGCTACCGATTGGCGCAGAGTATACTGTAGTGAATCAAGAAAAATAAGAATAAAAACCTGATTGGGGTGATGAATGAAAGGTGATGGAATAGAAGGATGGGGAATTAAAATGAGGAATTAAAAACACACCCTTTAATTAATTAAATAATTAAATCATGAGTCAGGCCCTGAAAAATCATGAAATTTGCTCAGACTTTTTTTTAATTGCATTATTTTCATTTGTCTTCTATTTTTTTTGAGCTTTTAAAATTCATGTTTTCAAGCTTTTCGCTGCAACCATGAGGTCTAGAAACATACTCTTAAAAATAATAATAAAAAGTTCAGATTCTCAGCTAACCCCACAACTCCTGGCACTGGGGCTTTAGGCAAAACACCACATTTCTCAGGACTGGAAGGAGTTAAGATGGCCAGGCAGGCTGCTAATTAGCTCCACAGGCTACACCTAGAGCAGGGAGCAGGGAATCAATTGGCAGCAGGCTCCTCTGGAGGGGCTTATATACACCAGGAAGCTGGCAACAGATGGTGTGGTAGAGTTGGAATGACTGGGGGCCAGCAACAGCCAATCAGGACCCAGCAGGCTGAAATACAAGTTGCTGCTTGGTGGTAGCAAGATAATTCCTGGCTAGAGCTAGAAGAGTGAAGAGAGATGCTCCCTAGCTTTTAGCCAAAGAAACCAGTCTAGGCCAGGGCTCATTGCTGTACCCGGTCAGTAGTAGCAGTTCAGAAGGATCCCTACTAAGTTTCAGAAAGGGCATTTAGCCCTAGAAGGGCAGGAAACCATTTTGTTTATAATGGGCCCTGAAGGGCAAGGAACTTCTTCTTTTTAAGTTTATTGTATCCCAGAAGGGTTTGGACTATGTGATCCTGGCCAAGGGGCAGAGCCAGTAAAGACCTGTGGAGGCAGGCTGGGAGGTGAAGAGCCTGTTGCACTGTGCTTGATCCTCGGGGATGCTCAAGGAGGTGAGTGCAATCCACCACAATGGGAAGTGAAATTTTGAGTTTTAAACCAAGTGTCTACAAAAATGCAAGGCCAGTATATGGGACTGGGACAATGGCATCAAAACTACAATTCTGGTAAGGAGCTAAATCCCACAGGAAGCAATCTTACACAGATGTTTATAACAAAAATAAAGCACTTTTATTACAAGGTGTATTAAAACACAGACCTGTTCATTAGATTAAATCATTGAATTATTCATATTAAGTCAAGTACACTTACTACTTACTGTAATGGATATGCAGAAATATGTAGTGGCAACAAGAAATGATACACATGTACTTGGGGGGAAATTCAAGGCTCTTTTAATTTTGTCAAAATTAAAACATAAAGAGAACATCTTACAAAGAATCCTAAATCCTGTTGAACTTGTAACCTCACTGACAAAACTCTGAGAAGAAGCTACGTATGTTTGTATTGCGAGTGTATTAATTGCCTGATACAGTAAGTACAATAGGTGCAGTGTTCACTAGAAAGGCAAAGGACTGTTTGATTGTTGGGAACTGGCAACTGATTCAGACACAATAAGGCCATATTGTTCTTACCTTTATCTGGGTGTAAAAATATCATGAGAGGTGGCTCTCTGGGAGTATTTCTATCCTGACTGGAACCAGGAAGTTGAGAGAACCTTACAAGATGCCTGGTTTTGTGAGCTGCAATGATGCAGAAAAGTGTTCATCCCAAACTTTCAGGGGCTTATCTGACCCCAAGTTTTTAATGTTTTTCCATCCTTACACCAATTGTGTGGATTGCAAAGCAAATGTCTTTTCTGGAATTGATGTTGTTGAGAAATAGCTGTAACTGAAGGGATAGATGACATGACCATCATCGCTGTAGCATAACTTCAAAGGGAAAGAAATGCTCTGGGACTGTGAGATTATAGTAGGTCCAAGTAAAGTGTTTTTTTTGCAGTTTTTGATTAGTTTTTCCCTTGGAACACTGCAGAGAATGGACTGCATACAGCTTTCTGGCTCTCAAATTATAGTGTCGCTGGCAGAAAAATATTTAAATCTTAAAAATATGTTGACTCTATTGTGCCTATATCTTTACAGAGCTTTATTTGATCTTGGCAGGGCAAGCCTTTGTTGAGAACAATTGAAAACATCTTTTTAAAGTTGTTGTTATATTTCCAAACAGCTCATGAAAACAAAGTAGCTGCAAGCCCAATTAAGGCAGTCATACGATTATTGCATATAAAATATCGGAGTTAGTACTGGGTCTAGATTAGCTAGGCTCCTAATGTTTTACACCATTCTGATATGATGAGCAAAATCCATGATGGCTGCTTATAAGGCAACAAAGTGTTATTGATGCAATGTGCTTGTAATAGTGTCAGGCACTTTAAGGCATTTTTGTAGCTTGGCACAACTTTGGTAAAGTAGTAAAGCATTCTGGGACTTGTAGGATTGGCAGTAATGCATATTGGGAAAGGGGAAGGGGTATAAAAGAGCTCTTTTTTCTCTTAGTCTGAAAGAGACCAGACTGGTTGTGTAGCTCTCTACAGAGAGATCATGGTTTGTGGGTGGGTCTCTCTTGGATGGGAATGGGAAGGAACCTGGGATATGACCAAAGCTATCTTGCGGCGGAGAGAGGGGAGAGCACGAACGAACCAAGAGAGACTGGGGAAGAAGAATCCCTGGTTGGGGAATTTTATTTTGAGGGTTTAGATGCTTTGTATGGGGAGTTCTTTCTGGACATTGATGCATAGCTTGTGGAAACCTAGGGCCAGACTACTCTGAGTTGAATAACAGTGCTGGGGCTTTAGTAAATGTCAAATGTATGTAGAAAAGCCAAAGTGGATATAGAATACTTAGACTATCATAACCAATTCTTAAAACATATGTTAATTCAGTCTGTGATGCAACAAAATACTTCTGGGCTAGCCGTGTATCCCTGTCAAACATCTGATTTTAATAGGATATTTTTATCCTTAGCTGACACAAAATACTTCTTCAATACTGGCATATCTAATGAAAACCATGGGAGATCCTTGCTTCAGAACCTTGCCCAAAGAATATAAAACAAAAGGTGATACTGTGCAGTCACTTCTTGGATTCCCTCCCTCAGCATCCCATCACTGAGTGGAGAGTAGGTCTCAAGACCTCAAGTTGTTGTCTGAGGAAAGCTTGAGAGAGTTGGTTTCACTTTCAATGGAAAAGAGAGAGGTTAAAACAGCTCTGAAAAGCGACAGCATTCATAAATATTGGGCATTCTTATGCTGCGCTGGCTGTGCTCCCTAATACCCAAACAGGTCAGGGTAGAACCCCATCTTTCTTGACTATGCCACTTTGAGTCCCATCAGTATGCGATAATTCATCTTTATCAGTGTCTCCCAGATCTGGTTGTCTTTCCTGAAGATGAGGGCAACTGTAATCTGCCCCACTTCATGTAACTTGGGTGTTTCCTTTGCGCTCCTAACCAGTCACCAACATGGCTGTCCGTTAATGCTGAAAACTCTCTTGATCTGAACATGGCAGCAAATGAGGATAGACATGGGCATGTATTTTAATGAAGTTGTGGCTTACCACTTAAATTTGACAGAAGGGAGGGGTGCTACCCGTTCTCAGACTCATTCATACCAGGCATTTTAAGTGGCTCCAATGCAGGAGTAATAAGGCTCCCACCATATAATCCATAACTCTGGCTAGACGATCTCCAGCTTACCTCTAGGATTCAGCTCACCCTTCTGAAACTTTTTTTTTCCCTCTTCCCCACAAGGCTTCAAAGTTTTCCCCAATCCCATAATTACAAGGTCCATCAGCAAAATCCCAAATCACTTACTTCAGGGAAGTGTCCTTTTAATCCCACTGGTTGGAATGAATCTCTAGCAAGTACTACCACTAAGTTCTACTAGTATTTAACCTAACCATGCAAGATTCTGCAAGGAAGGTGAAAGTCCCACCAGACCGCTGCCAATTTGTCCCCAATGGGATAAAAAAAATCCTTCCTGACCCCCAAACAGGCAATCAGTCAGACTCTCAGCATCTGCAAAACACAGCACCTATGCTACAGTGTAGTGGGGGTCCTACAGGTGGGGGTGGGGGGCTGCTGAAAGGGCACAAGAAGGTTTAAATTAATGAAAGGGGAGAACCAGGGGTCAATCAGCTCTTGGCCTCCAGCTGGCCAATGAGTGGGCAGAACCTCTATAGGAGGAGGGGCCACCCTTGCATTCCCCCAGTAAGTGCTCCTCCACTTTCTTTTGGGGCAATCCCAATCTCTGCCAGTTCCATCAAGTTTCCCACCTGTTGCAGCAGGTGGGTGGCATTGCTGAATGTCTAGATTGATGGGGAGAGAGAGAGAAAGACGCACACACAGAGGAATTTGAATTCCTGTCAAAGTCAATTAGAAAAGCCTGTATGGTTGAATATAGCAGTCACTTTGTAATTTTTTTCTTAAAAAACCCAAACCTTGATGAATTGTATAGTTGCTTTTAAACTTCCAAAGCTCAGAATCCATTAGACATTATTTATAGAAAATGTCACTGTGGTCCTAGCAGTAAAATATAGGTAAACACTCCGATAATAGTAAGAAGGTAGCAAATATGGCTTTATGAACTGAACAGGCTAAGAAGATTTTAGAAGCACAGTTCTGTATTTTGCCAGTAGAAGAAAACAATTGTACAACACGTAGTTGGTCACCCTCAAACAAATTCTATATAACCCTTTTAAAAATGCTTGTAAATGGTAAGTGTAATACAATAGTGGAGTACATATTTAAAATTGAAGTGTTGCATCTCCAGTTGGTGACTTTATGCTATAACTTGTATAGTCCCTTCCTATGAGTGCATCTGAGACAAAGGTTCACTGTGCTGTACTTTAATTGCATGGTAATACTATTTGGTCCTGTAGCAGAGTACTGTCCCTTTAAGGCCACAAAGAGAGAGTTTGAGAGGCCACTTACCTAATTTCATGTTCCAGAATAACCCAAATGGATTTCGGGTGAGAGGAAGATGGTCCTGATGAATAGTTGGTGTCTGGAAGGGGGAAATTATAGGAAAAAATCCAGGCCATGTTTCCCATCCCCAAGCCTGTAAAAGAAACATTGTAGAGTGGATTGGGCAAGGCCCCCCTCTCTTTCAACTGGCACAGACAGTGTTTGGGATAATTAGACCTTCCTGGGAAGGGTCAAAGGAATTCCCAGATGACTGGGGATGAGTAACTCAAAGGAGGCTCCCAGCCCTGTCAGGGAGAGCTTGCTGAGAGGAGAACTCTGCCAGGACTTAGTCCCAGAAGGACAAGTGTGGAAGACCTGAAATGAAGGCGTGAGTTTGCAAGTCAGGGAGGCCAGGATTAAAGGTTCAGAGGCCCTGAATCTAAAGGTGGAAGAAAGGGGGGGCTCTTCTGGGGGCCTGGACTATATCAAATAAATTAAACCCCCAAAGAGAGGGGGAAATATTATTTTAAAGGCTTTGGGTGAGGATGGATTAATTCCAGGAACCTGAAGGGAAACTGAGACAAGGGACTGCCATGCATGCCACACCATAAGGAGGCATGTTTGGAGATGGCATCCTGTGTTGGGGGTCTCATATCTCTTTTTTTTTTTTTTTCCTTCCAGTCCTTAAACAGTCAAAATTCTACCTGAATTCAATTATGTATGTCCATGGTTAACCTCTAATCCTGTCTTCTGTTTTAAAGAGCATGTTCTGAGTGGCTGATAGAGGTTTACAATGGCCATCATTTGTACACAGCTTGGAGTTTGTAGCTCCTGGAACTCTAGACTGAGCCTCTAGGGGGTCCTACCCTATGGACCACAACAATAATGGATATCAGAGCCGTCTGATGCCATTTCCAAGCGTGTTGGCATCAGGGTGGGAACAGAATGCCCTAGAAACTCCTGATGAGGCCAATATGGAGGCTTCTGCATAGGATGATCTGGACAAGCAGTTTGCTGGCCCAGTGATGAGCCAGGGCTGCTCAGCCCCTCAGTGGAAGGTGACAGCCTGACTCGGAGACAAAGACAATTTTAGTTTTCAGTTTTGAGCTTTGAGTTGGCGCATAGAGAGAAGCAGAACAGCTCAGGGAGTCTCTGATTTAACCCCCACCCCCACAAAGGGAGTCTTTGAATTGCAGTGGGACTAGAGCATGGGTCAGGCAGTTCCAGCCCTTTGGAGACCAGCATCCAACCCAGTGCCAGCTACTACGACCGCCACAGGAGTCCAGACCAGGGAGCCAGGAGAAGACCCTGCCCTACCCAGGGGCAAACATGCTGTAAAAGGATCTCCCTTTTTATTTTTTTATTATTAATGCTGGCTGTTGTATCCTAGGAGCAGCAGGTTTA
This sequence comes from Chelydra serpentina, assembly GCA_037349315.1. NCBI lineage: Eukaryota > Metazoa > Chordata > Testudines > Chelydridae > Chelydra > Chelydra serpentina. The sequence continues at coordinate 84,548,254 of JBAIAC010000042.1, read as the reverse complement.
GGAAGAAATCATTTGAGACAGAGAGCTGAGAGCCATGGAAGCAGTGCTTTATTTTCACACACTGAACTGACCAAACCAGCCAAAACTGGCTGGGCTATCCCCTAATAATCTAACTCGGTTGCCATAGCAACAACAAGGTGCTATTACCACGACAACCAAATACACAACATATTCCGCCCCCCTTAATAAGAACATCCCCTAAATAAAACAAACACTAACTAGAGAAGGAGGGTAGACTGCCTCCATTCCCGGCTAAACCCCGGGGATTATTGTGCCCCATAACCATGGGTTCGCCCTAGCTAAAGATCCAGCCATTGAGGAGGTCATCTGTCTCGAGGTGGACTGCGGCGAACTCCTGGTGTTGTTGCACCCGAAAGTACCGTGGGCGCAGCCCTGACAATGGGCTCAGGAGTCATAGCGCGAACGGGTGAGGAGGTGGTATCAGCTTGTTCGGGGCTAAAGGTTCTGTCTTTTGCTCTGGGTGCACGTCTGATGACTTGATATTGCTGCTGACGTTGCACAGTTTGCCTGGGTTCAGAAGGTTTCAGCAGATCAAAGCAAGTGTGCAGCTGTTGTCCCATTATTAGACAGGCCGGGGATGCCTTGGTCATAGCATGAGGTGTGTTTCTGTAGGACAGTGAGAAGGTGTTCAGACGCTTTTGAATGGAGTGTTGTCCCCTTGCTGACTTCAAAGCTTGTTTCATTGTCTGCACAAATCTTTCAGCTAATCCGTTCGTGGATGGATGATACAGTGCTGAAGTGATGTGGTGTATCCCATTGGCCTTCATAAAATTTTGAAACTCCTGAGAGACGAACTGCGGTCCGTGGTCGCTCACAAGTTGTTCTGGCAGACCGAAACGACTAAAGAATCCCCGTAGTTTTTTGGCGTACTTTCTGCAGTAGTGGACTGCATTAGAGAGACTTCTGGCCATTTAGAATGGGCATCTACCACCACCAAGAACATGCTTCCTTCAAGGGGGCCAGCGAAGTCAATATGAATACATTGCCACGGGTTCTCAGGCCAGTCCCATGGATGTAGGGGTGCCCACTGGGGTGCATTCCTGACACCCTGACATGACATACAAGCTCTTGCCTTCTCTTCAATAGCACTGTCCAATCCAGGCCACCAAAAATAGCTTCGTGCAATTTCCTTCATGCGCACTATTCCACAGTGACCGGAATGTAGCTGTTCTAACATCTGTGATCTCAGTGGTGGTGGGATAATGACACGTCTCCCCCACAACAAACAACCAGATTGGATCGATAACTCCGTCCTTCTGGACATGTAGGTAACAAAGTCGGGTGAGACTGGAGAGGTTCGTCGATTTTCCATGCATCACCAGGTCCATAACTTGGGACAATACTGGGTCAACACAAGTTGCCTTCTTTATCTGAGTAGCAGTGGTGGGTGTATTCTCTACGTGTTCAAAGTAGAAGATTTCCCTTTGGGCAGTATCTTGATGTTTGACTGGCAAAGGCAACCTTGAGAGACCATCTGCATTGCCGTACAGAGTGGATTTCTGATATTTGATTTCATATGTGTGCGCTGAAAGCAACAATGCCCAACGTTGCATACGACTAGCAGCTAATGGGGGAATGTCTGTGTAGGGTTCAAAAATTGACGTCAGAGGTCGATGGTCTGTAAGAAGAGTAAACTTCCGCCCAAACAGGTACTGATGGAACTTCGGAATTCCAAAAACGATCCCCAGTGCCTCACATTCGATTTGGGCATAGTTTGTTTCTGCTTTGCTTAGAGTGAGTGAAGCAAAAGCAATAGGTCTCTCTTCTCCCAAAGGCATAATGTGTGACACGACTGCTCCCACTCCATAAGGGGAGGCATCGCAGGACAATTGCAGGGGTAATGATGGATCAAAGTGCGTTAGAACTTCAGAATTTAGCAGGGCATCCTTAGCCTTGTTAAATGCAACATTACAGGCTTCAGTCCACTTCCAGGTCTTGTTCTGCCCAAGGAGTTCGTGAAGTGGTTTTAGCAGTGTGGCTAACTGTGAGATGAACTTTCCATAATAGTTCAATAGTCCTAGAAACGAGCACAGCTGGCTAACATTTCGAGGTGGGGGAGCCTCCACAATAGCCTTAACTTTTGCAGGGGCCTGATGAAGACTCACAGCATCAATGATGTGTCCCAAATATTCAACAGAGGGCTGGAAGAATTCACATTTGTCTTTGCGGACTCGTAGGCCATACTCTTCCAGTCTTTGTAGGGTAGCCTCTACATTCTTTAGATGATCCTCTTCATTCCTTCCAGTGACCAGGATGTCGTCCAGATAACACTGAACTCCTGGCAAGCCACACAAGATCTGGTCCGTAGCCCTCTGGAACAGGGCGGGAGCAGACGTTATTCTGAAGGGTAGGCGACAGTATCGATAAAGCCCCTTATGAGTCACAATAGTCAACAGCTCTAGGGACTTTTCATCGACGTGCATCTGTAAATATGCTTGACGCAGATAAATCTTACTAAACTTCTGTCCCCCAGCCAGGCCCGCGAAGAGGTCATCGATGCGGGGAAGCGGGTATTGCTCTGCACACAACACCGGGTTAACAGTGACTTTAAAATCACCACAAATCCAGAGGGAGCCATCTTTCTTCAGTATTGGCACAATAGGCGTGGCCCATGGGCTATGGGTAACTGGTATTAGGACTCCATTGGTGACCAGGCGCTCCAGGTCTGCTTCAACTTTCGGCCTGATGGCATATGGCACAGTTCGGGCTTTCAGACATTTTGGTTGACTGACTGTCTGGTTTAATGTTCCGTGTCACAGTGATTCCCTTCATACTTCCCAGATCCTCTCCAAAAACAGCAGCATGTTTCCTTAGTATAGTGGCCAGACCGGTTTCTCCTTTAGTCATTCGGTGCACTTCTGCCCAGTTCAGCTGAATCTTCCCAAGCCAAGACTGACCCATTAAGGGTGGGTAATTACCTCTCACCACAAACAGTGGCAATTTAGCAGCCTGTCCATTGAGCTCCACCTTAACATCAATAGTGCCCAACATGTGCACAGCTTCTCCCGTATACATCTTCAGAACAGTTTTTGTTGCCTTAAGCGGAAGATGCTGTAGCTTTTCATTATACACAGTCTCGGAGACCAGCGAGACGGCTGCACCGGTGTCCAGTTCCATGCGTATAGGTTTGCCATCCAACAACGGGATTACCCAGTATCCATGTGAGCCCACTGACAAAGACAAAACATGCAGTGGCACTTCTTGTGATAAGGTGTCACCTTGGCCATCCTGGGTCTGCTCTATGGTATGCAGGTTTCCCTTTTTGGTCGGCCAGACCACAGGCCCCTTTTTCTTTTGGTTACAGGCACACTCAATGTGTCCCTTTTTGCCACAGTGTCGACACACCAGGTCCTTACACCAGCATTCTGATGCCAGGTGACCTCGCTTACCACAGCGGTAACATACTTGACTCTGCACAGTTTTGTGGGTAGGTTCTTGTGACACCTTATGCACCCTAGGGGATGCACCGATGTATTGCGCCTCCTTTGTAGCTAGTTCCATGGAGACTGCAATATCAACAGACTTCTGTAAGGTAAGCTGAGCCTCTGTCAATAGGCGCTTCCGTATAGCTTCATTGTGCAGGCCACATGCTAACCTGTCACGCAGGGCATCACGCAGGGCATCATTTAACATTTCCTTAAATTCACAGTGTTCTGCTAGCCTTTTTAAAGTTGCTACAAATTGTACAACTGTTTCACCTTTTTGGTCTCTTTTGTGGAACTTATATCTTTCAGCAATTACCAGTGGTTTTGGGGGGAAAATGGGACCCCAGGATTTCCACAATGTCACTAAGATTTGGTCTCAGGCTTCACAGGGTGTAGTAAGCTGCGTAGCAGGGAGTAGGTCTTAGCCCCTACAACACTTAAGAATATTGGCACCACCTTCTCTTCTGTAATGTCTTTTGCAATCGCAAAAAGCTCAAAATGCTCAGTATACACGTGCCATTGCATTATAGTCTTCTCAAAAGGTTCCAGTGGCCCTGTAAGTGTAGCCATGGTTTTAGTTTCAGGTTTCACAGTCAGTGCAAACAAGCCAGCACAGTCAGTGCAAACAAGCCAGTTCTCACCCCCTTCCAGCAGCTAAAAGATTTTGGTAGGTTTTTTTTTTTCTCTCTTTTTACCTTAACTACTTTTTCCTTCTGTTGCTGGGGCAGCACAGGGATCCCACCTTCATCGCCACTTTATTGTATCCTAAAGGCAGCAGGTTTAGAAAGAAATCATTTGAGACAGAGAGCTGAGAGCCATGGAAGCAGTGCTTTATTTTCACACACTGAACTGACCAAACCAGCCAAAACTGGCTGGGCTATCCCCATATAATCTAACTCAGTTGCCCTGGCAACAACAAGGTGCTCTTACCACGACAACCAAATACACAACACTGGCCATTGTTCAGAGTGCTGCAGCACTTGGCTCTGGACTGATCTCCAGCATACCACTGCCTGGAAATGTGCCAGGGAGGGTGCTAGAGGTTGCGAAAAGTTGAGTGGTGGGAAATTTTGTTGAAGTTTTAACACTTATTAGGTAGCCCAAGCCTTTCCTTCCTCCGATCCTATTATCCGGCCCCCAGTAAAGTCCCTCTTTGTTATACTGTTGTTTTTGGCTGCCACTCCTTTGCTGGGGTTTGTGTTTATGTACTTTATTGTTTCTTGTGTGCTGGATTTTATATGCCTTGCCAGCAGTGGTAACATTATTCCTTTCCCCCAAGAGACAGCACCCTTTGTGTTTCTGGCAGAATGAGGAGTCACTTTGGGTGGAGCCATCTGGCATTGGGGGAAGGGAAAAAACCCCAGGACCTGACTGATATGAAAAAGCCACACCCAGTTATAAGCACCAGGGCCACACCTTGCAGGATCTACAATTATTTATGCTTACACTACATTAGTACTTCGAAGTTCCACTCAAAATAAGAGCCATTGTGTGGGACATCATAAAACTCTTGTTTATCCTTCTTTTACCTCATGATTTTGACTGATGGAAGTAAATACCTCTTTTACAAGACTGTCCTTATTTCCATTGCCATTCTGCTCCCATTAAAGTCAACACTTCTGAATAAATAAAGACCGTATTGCAGGATTAGCACCTAAATTGTACTATTAATGACTGATGTATAGTTTTATGTTGATACAGTTAGGGTGGCGAATTGAAATAGCTCTAACCCTCCCTCTGTTTGTGCATGTGTCACTTGCATGCTCAATGTTTTGCCCTGTGTTCCTAATGCACCCAGACATACACATGCAAAACACATATTTACAGGATTAAAACTCATCTGTGCTCAGTTTGTACATACAAATGCAGTTGGCACATGTATCATTTGCACACATTCATGACGTGCATAAAATTATATCCCTAAAGCTGCATGTACACAAACAAAATTGCATTTTAAAAATCTGTCCCCCCTCTCTCATTCCTATTCTTTGGTTTGTGTCTACATTGGACTGATCTTGAAGTGAAACCTCAAGACTTGCAGATGCAAGCTGGCCCAGAGAACTGAGAGTAGGCTGGTGGATAAAGAAAGTGGCCAGTGGAAACACGTGACAGCAAGACAGAGGAAAAGACTGGTCAGTGAAGGAGAAATAGAACTGAGGGATAGGGTCCTCTGATGAAAAACGAAGGAGAGGAAGGCAGTAACATAAAATGGGAGAGCAAGGAAGAAGAGAAGAGTGGCTAGACCTCTAAGAGGAGCGGAACAGACAATGGAGATAGTCCCAGGAGGACAGAGAATAACTCACACAAGATTGCAAATGAGAACAGAAAACAAGGAGACTTGCAGCCAGACAGAACAGAAGCGGGAAGCCAGAGAATTGCACCAACACCAGGAAGAGGCAGGTCTATGTGATGACTCCCTACTAAGAAGAACAGACAGGTCTGTCACCAGAGCTGATCCAGAGAACAGATGGGTGTGCTGTCTGCTGGGAACTAGGAAACAGGATGTGGACCTGAGGCTGAAGAGGATCCTAATGGGAGCATGAAAGATGCCACTGTTTGTCCTTCTTATGGGACAGATGATACTACTAGAGTCTCACTGGGACACATCAAGGAAGACCGTGCCAGGCTGGGGAAGATAATCTACCTAAGCCTCCATTTTGTTAGGTCTCACTGAAAAAAAATCACCTGTTCCTAGAGGAGGAGAGCGAAGGCAAAACAAGATTGTGATGATCAAAGGTTGACTCAGGCAGGGTGCTATAAGGAGGGCTTTGGGCTGTCCTAACACTGAGAGGCATTCACAGGCAGAGGGCTGTTCTAATGGGATGGACCCTACCTGAGTAGGGAGGGAAATGGACTTCTAGCGTGATCTATTTGCCACAACTGATTAAAAGAGCTTTAAACTAGGAATTCAGGGGGAGATGGCTGGGAGATGCTCATGTAATCTTCATGCCTGATTCTAATAGCGAGTAGGAGAAAAATGAGGTAAAAGAGGGTACAGCAATGGAGAAAGAAACAGGGTAGGGAAATGATGAGGGAAACTGCAGGTCCCTTAGTTTCACCTCAATTGTACGAAAGGTCTTTGAACAAATTTTGAAAGAGAGAGAGACGTTGAGGACATACAGGTAAATGACAACTGGGATAAAATACAACCCGGTTTTGCAAAAGGTAGATGGTGCCAGACCAACCTGACCCTTCTTTGAAAAGGTAACAGATTTCTATACAAAGGAAATGCATTAGATCTCATCTACCTGGATTTCAGTAAAGCATTTGATACAGTTCCACATGGGAAATTAACTAGTTCGTTACCCACCTTTTGATTCTCATATTAAAGAGAGACTACAATAGGTCATGCTGCAAGGTGAATGATCAGGCTGGAGGGAGGTTACTAATAGAGTTCCCCAAGGATTGGTCTTGGGACCAATTTAGTATTTTCAGTAATGACCTTGCCACAAAAAGTGGGAGTGTGTTCTTAAGACTTTTGGATGACACACAGTTGGGAGATATTGCCAATTCAGAGGGGGATTGGCATATAAAACCAGGAGACTTGGATGACCTTGAAAACTGGAGTAATAGGAATGAGATGAAGTTTAATAATGCAAGGTCATGCACTGAGGAACTAACAACAATGTTTTTGCTGTAAGCCAAGGACATATCAGTTGGAGGCAACAGGATGAGAGAGACCCAGGTGTATTGGCCAAACACAGGATGACTACGAGCTGCTACTGTGATATGGCCACAAAAAAGGCTAATGCAGTCCTAGGATGCATCCCGTGAGGTGTCTGTGTGTCTCACACTCACATTACCATTATACAAGAGTTTTGCATTTGAATTTAATAACAATTTGAGCTTGATTAAATTTCACTTGAGCCTGTTATTTGTAAGAGATTAGTATAGCACTCTTACAGAATACTGAAAGAATAGATACACTACCACCCTTGATGTAAGGTAAAGAGTTGGTCTCTTATCTTTCTCCTTTAACTGATGGGATGCCGACAGTTTGCACTCCCTACTTAAATCCCAAACCCTCTGTCTTTTTATAGGGTTTGAGACAAAACCTCCTTTTTAGAGGGCAAAATACTTTCCCATGATTAATTTCACTGTGTCCTGTTTTGACATCTTCATTTTATCTCATTACTTATGGAATTCTTTGTATGGTATCTTTACGTTACATGATCAATAATGTAAGGGGAATTTTAATCTGGTCATTATTATTGTTCCGTCCCTTACAGAACCCACTAGCAATAACCTTCTCAATCACCTTTTTCATTACTGAAAACATCTGCCATAACTAGTATCCCTTTTCAATCAACAAGTTTTGTTTATACTTTTTAATAGTTTGAGGGTTTAGGATTGCCATAGACCTGAGGATGCTGAGGATAACTAGATACAGCCCAATGCTCAATCATATGAATTCCTAAATACAGGTCACTTACAAGTTAAAAACCAATGCTGTGGGCCTGAGAATTCAAACACACTCTTTGCTAATACCATAAAGACACTGGGAGAATAGTGAATACATGAATGAAACTTCTATACAAAGAGGAAACAGGACTAAAAGTGTTAATATTTACTAACAGGTACTAACACAAGGCACCAGTGAGACCTCATACTATGCACAGATCTGGTGTCCCATGACACTGCAGTGTGGGCATGGATCACTTGCTGGCTTGAACTAGAGTAAATAGTGGATTCTCTGTAACTTTGATATCTTTAAATTAAGATTTGAGGACTTCAGTAACTCAGCCAGAGATTATGAGTCTGTTACAGGTGTGGCTGAGTGAAATTTTGTGGCTTGCAATGTGTTGGAGGTCAGACTCAGTGATCATGATGGTCCCTTCTGACCTTAAAGTCTGAGTTGCTGACACTATGTGTACAAATGCAGTCATTCCATGGGTAAATTAGGAATGTGCACAATTCTAAATCTGGGCCTATGTTTAAATAGCTTTGAAGTCTAATAGAGTATTTCTGAATTTGTTCATTTAAATATATACAGTTTCAGTTTGTGGTGTGTGTTTTTTGTTTTTTTTGTTTTTTTTTTTTTTTAAAGGGAAGAAATTTAAAGAATATTGGCTGTGTACAATTAATATTTTATCTTTATAAATAGAGGTAGGCCCAAGGCACAACACACAGATTTGGAATGAGATTTTGAACACCACAGCATTCCGGTCTAAGGTTCTTGTTCGATCCACTGTGAGATTTGGATATAGATTTAGGTTCTGACACCTCTCCACATCAACCAGGGTTTTGGTTCAGGTTGATCTTTACTTACAAATCACAAATAAATAAAAATATAATTGAGAATTGAATTTTTCCTTTTCTGTAGCTCGGTTGAAGGAATGCCTCTCTTACTGAGATATGCCCCAGTGCAGCAAGACAATTAGGCACATGTCTAATTTAGACCAGAAGATCCACTGAAGTGAAACTACTCATGTGAAGTGCTTGAAGATCGGCATGTGCTGAGTCAGGGCGATAGCTGCATGTGGGTTATATGAGTTTGCAAATGCAGTGCTCTTTGCAGGGTCAGGGCAATAGTAATTAAGGCAGGACAAACCCAAAAGAGAAAACAAGCAACATACAGTGGCCAGTGAAAACTTCCCATTCCCTTTAATAAAAGAGGTTTGAGATCCCAGGAGGGTTGATTGAAAGTCTGTCTAGGAACTTTATAGAGCAAGGCCATGAGACAGCAACTCTAAAGAACAAACCTTTATTGTGTGAGGATAAAATCCTCACATTCTTTCCTCAGACAAACTTTAGAGTAAGGAATGAGTGAGAACAGAGGCCCTGATCCTGCCCTAAGAATTGTGTGGTGGCCCCCTGAGCTGTTCTCAGCCCCACTGATTGTCAAGGGTTCTACCAGGGGTCTGACCATGTTGTCCTCAGTGCAGATGTAGGGCCTGAGGGAAGCCCTCTGGATTAGGCTTCATATATGCAGTGAAATGGGGAGCGTCACTGTCCCTCAATGGGCTATGGCTCAGGATCCCAGATTTAGGACAAACTTCTGAGAGAGAAGGCAGACTCACCCCAGACTGATAGTTATTCTACAATGTTCATGTCAATTGTTTTGTTAGCATTTGACTGGTCTGTTCTTCAAAATATTATCCTGAGCATACACTTTATTCAACCACTCAAAATGTAGCTGTTTTGTTTTTAGAAAAGGATTCTGTTAGCAGCAGGGGTGAAATTTTGGGTCCCAGTGAAGTCAAAGGGAAAATTCCCATAAACTTCAACGGGGTCAGGATTTCACTCGGGGGGGGTTCCCCCTTTCCAGCATAAAATGCCAAATTTATGGCATGAAGTTTGACAACATCAGTTTTGCTAAGGGTGGTTTTTTTTTTTTGTTTTTTTTTTTTTAAAACCTGGTTTGAAAACATGCCACTTCCTGTGTGCTGCTATGAGTTTCTGGTTTTGTTTTCTAGGCCTTGAATAATGATCTTTATGTATTATGATGTTTTCTTCTGTGCATTTTTTTTCTTGTATCTGATGCAAAAAGCTACATAAATACGAGTGGGTATGTTTGGACTGAATGATCTCATGCTAGCATTTGTATAGTGACTTGAACATGTAGAGACTGCATGGGTGTATTTTAACGTCCCAATTGACATGGATCCTGGTTCAAGGAAACAGCAACTATCATTTGCTGCACATACATGGAACAATATCAAGATGGAGCAACATCAAGACTTTGATTCATCTGCTGTATGTAATCTAGCAACTTTTTATAGTTTTGTATAATAGAATCAGGAACCTGAGGTAAAAAAAATGAAGCTCTTGATGAAGTTAACAGGAATTCCACATAGAGGGCTAGCAGTTTTGGGCCCTCACTGAGCTTTAAATAGAAGTAATAAAAGCCCAAGTAAGGGCTGCCTGGGCTTGGACAAACAACCTTTAAATGCATATACACAAACAATGGCCCTGATCCTTTGGAATGGCTGAAGAATGCTTAGTGCAAGCCTGGAGGGGGTGTGCATGTAAAGGTTCCTGGTATAAATTATAGCAGCTGGGGATCAGCTGGAAATAGGAATATCCTATCGTTTGCTTCTACCATTGGCTAGGAAGGTGGAAGTGTAGGAGTTTCAATGGCACCCCTGTGCCTTTTGAATGTGCATTCTCGCTTGATGATGTTTAATTTTCTTTGTTGAATATAGTGTGTCTGTTCTTTGGAGAATGTATGTTTCTCCCCATAATAGACCAGTCCACAAAATTTTGAGACTATGCACTCTTCATGATTGACAATTAGCTTCTCGATATTTGTGAACAAGAGGGTTTCAGAATTTACAGAACCATAAGTTCCCCCAGCAATATATTCTGCAGTGTCTCTAAGGGACATGCAGGCAAATCAAATGTAAATCATCAGTATGATTTTTTTTTTTGAGAATTAGTTACAATTGTAAGAAATTGGCTGAAATATTGTTTAACAAACAGTCTTTTCAGTTTATTCTGTCAATGAAACAAATTTTGTCCAACCTTCCATCTGCTACAGCAACATAATGTACAACATTAGATTGATCCTTTCCGTTCACTCTGACTTAAATACATTTTGCAAGCTCTTCAATCCATTCCTCTTGATGCATTCAATTGTGATACTTCTGGGAAAAGACATTTCTCTGTTAAAAATATCCAAAATACATGTTATAACATAGGTCAGCATTATGTCTGCATAGCACATTGCTTCTATCAGACAGAAAAGTTAGAAAAAGAAAGGACTCAATCATACAATAGAAAGGTTACAATCTTGCTCTGTAAAGGTCATGGCTCAATTGGCTTTACATCCCTTTAATTGTTGACTCTGATTTTGAAGAGTGGTTGTATTGACTTTTGGCCTTGCATCTTGTCGATTGCAGCTCCAGTGTTGGTATTTAGACAGATGTGAAAAGCAACAGGGACTTGGGCAGACATTTAAGACAGCCAGAAGGATGCAGACATTCTTGGAAACTGATGCAATCAAATCATTAGGCTAGATTGCAAGACCCAAAAGACCTAGTGATTGTACATGTAGTTGTCAGAAGCAAAGAAACCAAATCTGCATGCCTTGATGAATTTTTAGTCATACGTAGACTCAAACATAAAACACTTAAATATTGAATTTTGGTTTAGACTTCCTCCCTTTTCTTGCAACTTGTAGAAAAATGGAAATCATGGGGTTTTTTCTTCCTGTAGTAGAAGATTGTTCACTAATGGTTTCATATATTCATATAGTTCCTTAGTGTGCAGTTTCCATAACATAGCTTCAGAATGCAAACAACTATGTGCAAACAAAAATGCTAAAATGGATCAAATACAAAACTGTCTGACATTTTGAGAAGAGAAATTAATTAATCATTATTTGTGTTTAGCCAAGATTATACTGGTAGAAAGTAAGAGAGAGTTCCCTGTTGAGTTTGAAATCTAAATAGATAAGAGAGAAACAAGGGTAGGGAGAAAGGGATATAACATACAGAGTTATGGTTTGCAAACATGTTCTGATTTGTGTGTGTTTTTAAAAATATTTTTGTATGGGATTTTGTTTTTTAAGACATCTAGTAGATGGCTTCTCTTAAGGCTAGAAGGCTTCAGATTAGTATTTTAAAAGAAACATTGAAACACCATTTTTGTAAACACATTGCTTAAAAGTAAGACCTTACTAAAATCTGTAGACTTAAGGCCAACATTTACACTAGATTTTTTTCCCCCCATGTTTTGGCTCATTGCTTCATCATTCTCTTCTGTTCCTTGCTAACAGTTAACTGAACCCTGATAGGCACATTGTATTAGAAGAATGTTACATTTCTCCTCTACACTGCAACCCAAACCAGTACTGTTTTAGAAATCCCTGTAGAGTATCTAGTAGTGCATTTGCTTTATTCATCAGGTATGCGCAATGCAACACAATATGCTAGAACATGGTGAAAATCCTCCTTTAAGTAAAGGGTTTTCTTGCAGACTCCGCATTTCCTAATCCAGATACGTTCTCCCTGTGGTTTGTTGCCATTTATTTACACTTTGAAACGGGAGGCTCTGCATTTAATATTCCAGTTGAATTATTGTTATCCTTGTTGCAATAGACATCACATAGCTGTCACAGTAACAAAGTATGCCTTTTGTCTAATGTTCTGCTTTTATTAAAGCTGTGCATGTCTGTGTGAAAGGGGTTCCTCTTGGGGAGACAGCTGCACATCTATACAACATTGGTCAGCTGTGCTAAGGGTAGAATTAAGGACGGAAAGGAACATCCAGAACAACAATATAGGAGTGGAAAGAAGCCATAAAATATCTTAAATGGGTGAAACAGCAAAGAGAAGGTGCTGTTTGAAGCTTGATTACATAGGACAAGTAATCTACTGTCTCATCTACTAATCCGTGGTATGATTTAGTTTTGTAGGTTTTTTTCTTTTTAAGGAAGAACAAAGAATATAATGTACTGAGGATAAACTAACTTTAGCCAGCAGGCTTGAACGGTCTTTTCAATAAAGGTAGCCGGATTTTATTTTTTTCCAATACTCAGAACCTGCAGCTGTCATTGGTACCAACCCTCAGCAGGTGTAAATCACTTTTGTTTTATTGAAGTCCATGCCAATATATGGAAGTGAAGGGAAAGGAGCTTGTGGGGCCAAAATCACCCTTTTTGCATTGATGATCAAGCACAAATATTTTGGGGATTTGCAACCCTAAACCCCAGAAAACATAATACCTCAGATGGGAAAATAACTGATCTGCTTCTTCCTTCCCCTGCTCCCCCACACATTGGGGAAAATCTTATATCAACAGTTCAAGGAGTATTCTGGGCAGAGGTATTCTTGCTATTTGTCAGATAAAATAAATAAGGATAATGTAGCTAATCTTGAAGGCCATTGATATCAATGGCCTAAATCAACCTACACTAGTTGTGGCTTGGTCCTTTGTGTGTCTCTTCCAAAATGCTAAATTGTTTCATGATCTGGATACATTCTCCACATATAGGTCTATCATCATTTTCACAAGTTAAGGGCCTGATCCCATAGTCCTTGCTCAGATATAGCTTCATTGCTGTCAATAGGACTTGTGCAATATAAAGAAGTGCTTATTTTAAAAAAATAGTGCCATGGTTCAGAATACCAATGAAATCATTCACCAATGGCTTCATTGCTAGAAGTTTGTATGTTCCTGCTCTGGGTTGAGTCAGTGTATTCTAACCTCATTTTGGCAGCATAGTTTTGGATATGAACTATATAATGGTTTGTAAAGCACAATGAGCTAGGTATGTGCAGATGGCCCTTCAAAGATGGGACACATACGTTGTGGGTTGACCAGACAAAACTGTTGTACGTTTCTAACCTTTATTTTAAAAGCATTTCTATGCTCAGACTTAATACTGTGCAATAAAATGGCACCTGTTAAGAGTTGGTGAAGTTCATGAAAGGATTACGATAAAGTAGCAGTAAATCAGGAAGCACTAGTGTCTCAAAAAACAAATCTATATTATTGAAAACCATAATCCATCTGTCACAACCACACCTAGTCTTTTTGTTGCCAATATCTGCAATATGCAACTACAATAGGAATACCTGCAGCCAGAATGTGGCTCTATGCAGTACCTGTCAAAATCATGCCACCTAATATTCAATTTCAGCCACATCTTTGGGGGAGAAATAGCAGCATTTTATTCAGAATTTTGGAGAATTTAAGGCCTGACTCTATTGGTACAGACCATTTTAACAAATTTTTAAATCTTAGCAATGAACACACTCTAAATTATACAATATTATAAATGAACAATATTGTATTACCCAATTCAGACAATTACAAAAATTGCTTTTCAGTAATCCCAAACTAGAAAATGCAGCTATTCTGTTCACACGACTGTTTTAAATATTCCTGGACTAGAAGGCAGTTACATAATTTAAGTGTTTAATTAGCCATTAAATTTAATACATGATTGCTGTTAAACCAACTTTAACTCCCTAATGGGCACCACCAAATCCTTCACTGTTTAATTTTTCTCAGGAAATTAATTGTTCTGGGATTTATTTCTTGTTGAAGCATTTTCTGAATAAAAATATCCTCCCTCCAAAATATTCACATTTTTCCCTTGTTTGTTTTTAGGAAGTACCTGTGGGAACTGTACAACCAGGACTTCTCACTATGTGCTCTACTTTGCTCATTTTCCAAAGGGTTGTGGTTGGGAAATTTTTTGGCTACTGCTGCTTAGCCAAAGGCTGTAGCCTGCTGCATCCTTGACTTGCTTCATTAATTACATCCTTTATTTTAAAAAAACCAAACCCAAACTTTAATAGCCCATAACATCACAGAGGTGATACTAACGTACTTTGGGCCATTTCTGTGTAATCAAGGTTTGAATTAATTCTCCCCTGACATCTAGTGATGAGCTTGGGGGGGGAAAAGACATCAGGAAGAGACCATATTTGCATAAACACACCTACTCTGCTTAGGTACTCAGCAGACAGAGCTGGTGTTGGGTTACAAATCACTTGAATGCAGGGATAATGAATGTGATCTCCTTGTATGAGTAAACGGCAGCAGAACTGTGCTTAGCATATCCGGATTGAGGGGGTCACCCTCAATTTAACTGCACTTGCTAAGCAGGGGGTAGGGATGCCAACTCTCAGCAAAAGGATGGAGGGTAGGGATAGGTGTTCCCATCTGGAAGTGTGGGCTCTACTTAATAGTCTTAGATACTATTTGACCCTTCTTCTGTGCAGTGTTTAATCAGCTCTGTCTTTACAGTCAGTTGAGTCTTTGTTTTAAGTACTCATTAGAGCGGCAATCAGTGATAACCAGGTCTAGCTGCTAAGCTTTTCATCTGGTGTAGGATAGTGTTGCTGTGAAAGAGCCTGCACTAGCAATGAGGTTCCTCACTACCCACTGAAGCTGGGCTAAATGGTGGGACCTCAGAATGTGGCATTGCAGAGTGGTAGGTGGCAGCGGAGAAGCAGCTATGGTGCCAGAGTGAATGACTGCAGCAGCGGATGGTGATGGCAGAGTGAATGGTGGCAATTGTGAATCTGTTGCAGAGAACTCAGCAGCAGCTGAGGCATTGCTTGATGCTTCCCTCCAGGGGTGAGAGGTGAACCCATATGAATTCAGTCTTTGCTAACCAAAGGCAGCCAACTGTGAGTGGGGTGCAGTAGAGGGAGAGGGGAGTGATGTGCTAAAGGGAAATTCATTCGTTGGACTTTTCCACCTCAAAGTAAGAAACTGAGGCACAGGACACTGCCCAATGCACTGTGGGGTCAGCTTGGCTTATGATCACTTGTTTTTTCAAACGAATGCTTGGTTCCCTTTCCATAAATGTTCTTTTGTTATACACAGACTCCGTGCTTGTGAGTGGGGAAGTATTGCCTCTTAGAGGAGTCCAGAGGTGGCGATTAGTTTTCCCAGATTACTGGCTGGGTGCTCGAGCTGGTTTTGTATTGATAAGAGGAGCCCCTAGATATTGAACCCGGCTTTTGTTGCTGCTGACTCCACCTGGCAGAAGGGTTCCACGTGTAGAATTCTATAGTCTTTTTATATAATGTGTAATCAAAATGGCTACAGCAGTTCCTAAGGCGGTGATTCACATTTAGAGACAGCGGAGTGCATATGTGTAACACCAACAGACCCCAGTCATTGGCGGGTAGGATCGAACCTGGGACCTCTAGAGCTTAGTGCATGAGCCTCAAGCCAAGTGGCTGTTAGCTAAGGCTGTAGAGCAGACTCATTAATTGCTCTCTCTTTAAGTGGTCTTGGTGCCACTAGATGGGACAGAACAGCACACCCAGAAGGTGCATATGCACAAGGTTGTCAGCCTGCTCTGCTGTGTATTCAGACCAGAGAACCCATTCCCAAACCCCTCTTCTCCCCAGGGAGCCATGCTGAAATTGTGGTGACTGAAATGCATGTGCACACAGTTTGTGTTGGGTGCACTCAAGGAATCAATTGTGTGGGTGTAGTTTTTTCATGTGGCTTAGGCTTTCATTTTTGTCTGCATATCTGTGGTTGGAAAATGTGTGTGCACACAGCAGCTCTGTAGTTCAGAGCCTACTGCACAGAATAGTGTTCTTCCAGACACAGGATGAAGGGTCAGAGAACCCCAGGCTTAGTAGATCAGACATCCCTCTTCTCCCCCATCTAGTGCTTGCACTTGTGTGAGAACTCTGTTATTGTAAATCCCAGAGCTAAAGGCTTAGCTCTGCTCCCTCTGGAGGAGTGGGGGAAAGCCAGCTCTGGGTATCAGCCTGGTGTAAGATATAGCCTAAAGTAAGTGGGCCACCCTGAGTGTACAGGTGTTGAATTCTGGTTTGAGAATGGGACTCAAGCTCAACAAGGAGAGGGCAGAAGGCTGTCCTAGAGACCAGAAGCTCTATACCAGGCAACAGGACTCTGCTGGAGAGTTTTGCTCTGGGTTCCTCACTTTGACATTCTGGAACCTGGCTGGAGTGATTCTGTGGGGCTGGACCAGTGGTGCACAGAGCTGACCTCCCTGGGAGGACTGGACCACTAGAGGTGGCTGCACAGAGCTGACTTCACCTTGAGGATCCCACTGGACCAGCAGCAGTGCAGAGCTGACTCCACAGTGAGGCCTTCACAGCAGTGTTAGAGCTCATGCTTATGACCCTGGACCAGGTAGCTGCATGTTGGAGCAGGACCTGGTGATGTGGACCTCTCTGGACTGGAGCAGACAGGTGGAGGAGAGCTTACGTCTGGTGCCTCCAATTACCATTAACTGGACTTCTGAGTGTGGATTCAGGTGGGTGAATATTGTTGTGTGATTAAGAATTCTGGACTTCAACAAGCCAGACAGCTGATACTTGGAACTGTGGGGTTGGCCATACTCCTGACACTCTGGTGTGTGTTTCTCCATTTTCGCTCTTCCCCCTTGTAGTTCCATGATCCCAAGTACTTTTGAGAGCTTGTGAGTGGAGACGAACCATCTGCAAAGGTGACCAGGCTTTATTTTAATTTCCCAGAGCCAGAGGTAGGAGTCTGGGTGGGGTGGGATGAGGTGGGGTTCCGGGGGGGAGAGGAAGGATTCAAGCCATCATTCTAATTATTTTAGAAACAATGTTGGAGTCCTGCAGTCGTCCAGCAGCACAGTGTAAAAATAGGTGGCACTGGCCAGGGAGAGAATGTGTTCAGGGGAGCTGAGGGATGGTGTTATGGTTCTCTCGGCAAAACTAATACATCGATTAGTTCTTTTGAGTATAGCAATGAGGAAAATGGGGAGGCTGGGAACTGGATAATATCTTTGGTGCACCCAGTTGTTGTTTGGAAGGAGCCTATAGCTGGGATTTCTAAGGAAGCTGTGACCTTGGCCATGGGCATCATCTGACTACTGTGTCCATCTCTCCTGGTCCCCTTTTAATACAGACATGATTGATGGTTTGCTTATCAAACTCTGAAACACTTTCTCCTCTCCATGAGCCTTGTAAAGCTGCGTGTCTCCCTGCATTCCACTCTGCTCTCTCATTTGCCTCTGTACAAACATGTTGAAATCTTTTCCCTGATTAAGAACATCAGCCTCTTGTTTCCCATTTCTGGAGAGTGAATGGATCATCCCAGCCAAAAATATGACTTTACTATTGTAGTCCAGTAATTCTACTGCAACGAATCGAGGTTGTATGTCCTGGATGAATCCCAGAATACTTAACCACTGCTGAAATGTTCACAAATCACAAACAAGCCACCCATTACGTGATTCAAAGAGAAGTCACTGTTTAGGCAAGATATCAGTATCGCTTTTTTCCATAAAAGTGAACAAAACAGCCCTGGTTAGTCAGTCCCTGGTTCCTGTGTCTGCCATCAATGTGGCATCTTTGCTCTAGTTAAGAGGAAAGGATGCATAATGCTTTCTAAGGACCCTGTCAAAGAAAAAATAACATGGGGTGGATAATTTAGCATCCTCATCTAGGCAAGGATCCGTGCCTGAGCCAAAACTACTACTTTCACTTTGTCTGGGGCTATCCTCAGATTCAGGACCCTTTGCAAGAACTGGATGACAGCATGTTGAATTGGTAGCAATGGTACTTGCTACAAGTCCTTGCATTCTCCTTATTTTGCATCTTCCTATTCTGTTCAAAGGCTTTAAGAGGACCTCTTTACCTGCTTTAAGCCCTGCACTAGAGCCAGCTGAAAGGTGTGTTTTTGTTTTTGTGTGGGGGTTTTTGGCAAAAAATGCAGATGCACCACTGAAATGTGTTAATTTGTGTCAGTTTTGCCAGCTTGTTTCAGCTGAAAGTTTAATTTCAACATTTTCAAAACAGTGCTTCAATTTCAGTTCAAAGTGATCTTTTTTTGTTTAGAAATTTCCTTAAATGTTATTAGTAATACAAACATTTAAAAAATGCTCAAAATTGAAAACTTTTTATTTTACCTTTTGACGTATCAAAACTTCCATAACATTGTTTTTGGTTCAACCTGAAACAAATTTCCCTCCCCAGTTTTTTGGGAATTGCCAGCAAAACCTCAAGAAACTGCTTTAATAGCACAGCTCTACCGTGCACCACTTCCTTAAACCTAGGCAGCTAAACCATTCTCTGCATTTTTTCTGAGTATACACTACACAACGACAATACATTTAGTGGGGGAGGGGAAGAGGACCCCCCAAAACTAGAGCTGCTGGAATCAGTAGATATAAAGTCTAGGATGCACAATTATTCATGATGGTGTCTAGTTTCACATTTGGTTCCTGTGAGCGGGTGTACTAATGTGACATGGCACCCTCTGGACAGATGGAGCATTGCACAGAGCTCACTTGGTCTGGCGGGGCAGTCAGTCAGCTCCTTTTGCCAGAGTCCCTAAGGTAGCCCCATTTTGGCTATACAGGGTGTTGGTCTCGGTCTCACTGGGATGTACAGATTTTCCTTTTCAACAGGGTTAGCCCAGGGGTTAGTTCTTAAGTCTGAGGCATCAGTAGGGGAACCCAGTGAAGTGGTTAGGCCTGGGTAACAGCTCAGGGCCCTTAGACCAGGCCGGTGGAATCAAGCCTCAGCAACTCATCCTGCTGTGTCCTGAGCCCCTTTCTACCTCCCCTGGTTCTGTAGGCTTCTCCAGATGTGGATCTGGTCATGTCTTCTCTGGGGTTTTGTCTCTGGTCAATTTCTCCCCAGTTTGCTGGCAGGACTTTCCTTCTCCAGCCTGCTTGCTCATCTGGCAGCTACCCAGCCCCTCTACTTCTTAGCTCTTATTCTTCCAGCTTCTGTGAGGCTGCCAATCAGCACTGTCTGGTGGTTGCTGTATTAATTCCATGGTGGCCCGGCCAGCCTGGGGTCTCTACTCCTCATTGCAGTTCCCTGTATAGGGTGACCAGATGTCCTGATTTTATAGGGACAGTCCTGATATTTGGGGCTTTTTCTTATATAGGTGCCTATTACCCCCCATCCCCTGTCCCAATTTTTCACCCTTGCTATCTGGTCACCCTATCCCTGTAAAGGTTTGTCGCTTGGGATATCAAGCAAAAAACTTTGTCCAGGGGAAAGGGTAGGATTTTTGGCCACCGGTTCCTTGAGACAATGTTCAAAGTAGCGTAGAAGTGTAGAAGTACTATTTACACTTTACAGATGGGAAAAGTGAAACACAGAGGCTTGGTCAAAGTTACACTGCAAGTCTGTGGCAATGCCAAGAATACTGCTCAGATCTTCTGATCCAAAGTTCTGTGACATAATCATAGACTATTCTTCTGAGCTTTTTCCAGGCAAAATATTTAGGCACACACTTAACTTCAAACATCCGAATAGTCCCGTTGGGAGTGTTCACATGCTTGCATTTAAGCACATACACATTTTTGCTGGATTAGGTCAGAGCACTGTGCACCTTGCAGGATGTAGCCCTGGGCTCGGACTCCCATTTCATACAGTTAGTCAATGACACTTCTAAGAACAAATCACTATAATTTTGTGTCCAGGTCCAGATATACTAGACACTGATTTGTGGAGTTTTTGGTAAGGGAGATTTATGGTTTGGGTATTAAGAAATCTATTAGTCTCCTGAGAAGATAATAACTTTCTGAACTCAGATACTAAATCAAACTTTTTCACTTTTCAAATTTATTTAAAATGTGGTAGTCTGGCAAATCCTGGGGTGTGGATATCCTTGAATAGCCTTCTACAGTAGTCTAATTCTTCTTTTAAACAAGCAGTGAAGAATGTCAGACATTAATTTAGCTCCACTCTGGGCTGTCTCAAAGATAGCACTTTTGAGCTTCTAACTCAACAGAGAACCTACCACTGTATAGTATCTTTAGAGTGCAATTGACGTTTGGCCTCATTAACAACTATATACTTAGCCACAAATGCAACCCCTAGTTGGCAGGGCATCTGCATTGGAGAGGGGAAGGTGGAAATAGGGTGTTCTAAGAATTAGTTTGTGGGAAAACTCCAGGACTCCTAGGTTAGCCTTTGTTTAAAACCAAGCCTGGAAAAAGACACCTTTGTTATTTCTGAGGAGATAAGGAAATTATGACACTCCCCCTACCCTCCATGCTCAGGAAATATACAATGTATGATCATATATTTAAAGGCATATGTTAATAATTAACTTACTCTACTTTTGATCGTAGATTTTATTTCTACTGGGATGCTGGCTAGGAAAAATCATAACACAGTTCAATTTGTTTTATTTATATGTCCTTCAAGTTCTTGCAAGGGATCTGGTCCCTGAAGCTAGCTGACATGTCAAATTCACTAGAACATCCCACAGCATTCTAAGAAATGTTGTCACAAGGTTAACTTGAGTTTTATTGCTTCACAGTGAAACGAGAGACACAAATTGCAGTGAAACAAGCTGATACTGGATAGGCCCAGACTTACAATTTACTTTACATCAACTGACAAAGCCAGTTAAAAATCAAACTGCTCTGCAATGCCATCTCTCTTGAAATAAGGTAAAGTGGGAGTATAACCCAATTGTTTTTTGCGGATTTTAGTTTTTTGCCTAACAGGTAAGGACTGATTTTTGTCATGACAATTCCACTGACACCCAAAGGGGCTGCAGAGAGACCCGTGCTTAATTGATGCAGCTGAGACAACCCAGGGTTATGCCATTTCAGTTGACGTGTATATTATACACTAAATGTATATGTGAATGTATTTTATGAATGATACTGTAAATGCAGCCACAATGTTTACATGGTTGTCTGACCCTGACGTCTACAGTACAGATGTAGTATTAAGTTACACAAAGCAAAAATAATGTACTGTAGATCAACTTGAACCAACAAGCAATTTATATTATTGTTTAGTCATATGTTACAGGGCTAGTTCAAGTGAATTGCTATCTATCTGTAATATATGAGGAAAGAAGCACAGTATATCAAATCAAAACATATTTACATTCAATAGCATACAGCACATGCCAGATTAAGTTAAGTAATTATACCAAAAGAAACTTGGTGGAGATAATGAAGAGATCAGATTTTGGTGGTTCATCTATACTGTACTGCTCATGAACAGAGAAGTTTACTTCTGTGACTCTGAATTTTACCGTGTGATTTCTCCCCTCCCTCCAACATATTTTTTAAAAATAAATTAGGCTGCAGAAACTTGTTAAAATGAAAATTGAAAATGGTAACTGACTGTTTCATACCAAGAAATTCTAGCAACATAACCTTCCTGTGGAAGAACATACAATAGACAACAGAGGTTTAAGTAAGAGACACCTGAAATGAAAGCAGATTTCCCTGAATAGCCCCTTCAACCAGAGATTACAATAAAATGCCAACTAGCTTAATGGAGCAGGTTAGCTACTGATGCCTAATTCAGTTTTTCTCTAGACAAGCATTCTTGATCAGGGGTCAAGGCAAGAAACTAAATACTCTACCTAAATTGAATTTCTTTTTCTTAATTACATTATTTTTATTCTAGAAGATGTATAACACTAAGAAAATAGATATCTGGATTTTAATGTGTACCATTAATATAAACCACATAAAACATCTAGAGGAATGACTTAAAACAAAGTTCCTTTGTTTTTTTGTGTATTTAAGCTTAAACTCCTGAGTAGGGTTAACATGTTCTCTACAAATATTTATTTTGAGTTTTGATTAATTCTGGCATTTCATAACGTTTGAGTGATTGACTTTCCAACCTAATATTTTTATTGGGGGGGGGGGGGGGGAGGAAACGTGTTGAATTTTCTAGCTTTAAAAAAAAACAAAAAACCCCCACCATATTGACACCCACATGGTTCATGAGCAGGTTTGGAACCTTTAGATCCAAAACACAGACCTCTTTCACTTGAGTTAATGGAGTAACTGACAGCATTAATAGGTCCTCTGTGTGAACCTGCACTAGAAGTGGATGGGACATTTTGCCATTGGGTTCCATAGATCTTTGCTGACAGCAGAAGAATAAAACTCTGGAACTTTTTGTTCTATTTTAGGCTCTGGAAGGGAGTTAGCGCTATAGGGTACAGATTCTTCTGCCCATTTTATCCAAGACCTCTTATGTCCTGTTTCTGTCCCAGTCCTGTCTCTTCCCCACCCCATGTTTCTCATCCCAGTCTCATTCTATTCACCTAGCCAGTCCCAATCTCCACTCCTCAGGCTTCTCATGACAGTCCCAGTCTCCTTCTCAAGCAAATCCAAACTCTTCATCTCAGTCCCAGTGTCTCCCCACACCAACTTGCACTTTCAGTTTCCCTCTCTCCTCTGCCAGGCTCCAGTCCCAGTTTTCCCACTCCCAACTGCCTCCACCAGGTTTCTTGTCCCAATCTTCTTCTCCTTAGTTCCTGCAGGTCTGGCTCCTGTTCCCTCTGTATTTGAATCAGGCACCTTCTTCCTCCATGCTATGTGAGCCCAACTGGGGTGGGGGGAGTCGCTGACAGCACAGAGGAAACGGCCTGGAGCATATCCAGTGCAGATGGCATCCTCAGGACATTTAGTTTTTGAAATTTGTCTCCCTTAGAGCATATGCAAATTGCTATTTTTTTTCAGAGGCTTATAAATTGACCATGTTTGGGTGCTTTTCATAGGGATGGCAGAAGTCACATCCCTGACACAAAGGAGTCACCCCTCCTTCTTCCCCTCCCAAGCAAAATTTCAAGTTCGTCCTCCAAAGTGTGAGGGCGCTACAGTTTTTCAAAAGAAAGCTCACCAGAATATTTTAACATGGAAAAACAATGCATTTTCCCCTAGCCTTGTTCTCAAATCGCTGAACCATTTTGGCTGAAGTTTTCCAGAAAAAATTAGCCTGAGGATCCCTTGATTACCTGTTCTGTTGATTCCCTCTGAAGCACCTGGCATTGGCCACTGTCGGAAGACAGGATACTGGTCTAGATGGACCATTGGTCTGACCCAGGATGACCGTTCTTATGAGACAGACACCTGGCATAGAAAGCTTCAACCCAAATAGTTAAAGTTTGGGGAAATTATAAGAAACTGAAAACAGGGTCTTGTAATGTGAAGTGTCAGGCAATCTTAATAATAGATGGTGCTATCAACCCTAACCTAGAATGTTTCACATATGTAGGGTGGTATCTTAAACCCACAGAAGGCAATGGAAGGCTTTCTTTTGAGGTCAATGAGGCTTGGCAAGCACCCTTCATCAGAGGATCTAAAAACACTTTACAAGGGCAAGTATACCTATCTCCATTTTTTTACAGGAGAAGAGAAGTTACACAGAGTTAGAGAGACGTTGAGGCCAAAATTTTCAAATGAGTGGTTCCTAAATCCATGTTTAGGAACCACAGAAGGCAGCGCCTCAGAGTGTTTATGTATGTATTCCTATGGCTAGAGCAACAAGACACCTGTTTAAACACTCTGACTATGATCTTCAAAGCACCCTAAGAGAGCTAGGTGCCCAAATCCCATTGGAAGTCTCTCCCATCAGCATGGAATGTTTACACCAGACATGATGCAGCTGTGCTGCAGCAGTGCTATATGTGTAGATAAGCCCATAGATAAAGCAGTCTAGAAACATGCAGAAGTGGATGAGGCAGCTACTATAGCTGTTTCTAAAGCTGTGCAGAGGGTTTCTGTTGAGGGCAAGTAGTCTTGCAATCCACACATTCACCATCTGAGAGTTGAGTCAGTCAGAGCTTTGGCCTGGGGGGGAAGGTTATAAATATGGGGACTGAAGACAGCCCTCTGGACTCAGTGACTGATAAACATAAGAATGTGTCTGATGTGAAGGCAGCATCCCAATACCTGTATTGCTTTGGATACAGGCTGCAGATTCCCATATCTTACTGTAAAACTGTTGGCTTGAGGAGAGAGTTGGCTACTGGATCAAAGTGGCTGACAGTGGTGTTGGCTGTGAGGGTATTTTGGCTGTTTGCTGAGAAGATTCTCGAGTGTTCAAAGGGGAGTAATAGGTGCCATTCTCCTCAGGCTCTGGAGAATTCATGTCTCTCTCTCTCTCTCTCTCTCTCACACACATGCGCACGCACGCACACATGCATACGCCTTTTTGGCCTCATTACAAAGACTGAGAAATCATCACTGAGATCAGAGGGTAATGTGTCTGTATGTGTGAATCAGAGTACAAAGTGTTTGTGTCTTGATTTAAAATCTTGCACTGAAATATATGTAAAAGCAGCAAAGTGGGGAAATCTGTATAAAGAACACCAAAAGATGTATTGCCTAATAGTTTAAGAAATGTTGTAGCTCTGTTGGTCCCTGGATATCCAAGAGACCGGGTGGGTGAGGTAATATCTCTTATTGGACCAACTTCTGTTGGTGAAAGACAAGTTTTCAAACTTACACAGAACTCTTTTACAGGACTGGGAAAGGTACTCAGTGTTAAGTTAAATACAAGGGTGGAACCGGTTAGGAGTCAGCACATGTTTGCAAGAACCATTCACCTCTCCAATATCCTGGGACCTACAGGATTACAATAACACTGCAAACAACAATGGGAGATGTCAAATTTTCCTTCTGAAATGGAAGCTCCACAACCTGAAGGAAGCCAAATGTAACAGTAACATCTATCAGGAAGTAGATGTTTCTAACTTCCCACTTCATCTTGAATAGTCCCTTGCAATGTGTTAACTCGTTATCTGTTCCACCCTTGTATTTAGCGGAGTACCTTTCCCAGCCCTGAAGAACTGTGTAACTCATAAGCATGTCTCTTTTACCAACAGACGTTGGTCCAATAAAAAGATATTACCTCACCCACCTTGTTTGTTTAAGAAAGTTATTCAAAAATATTACTAATAGTATTTGCAAATGTGTTTTGTATTACATGTTTTGTTCACTAAGGAATTGTATGGTACTCTCTCTGACACTGACTGGCAGTTATTACCACCTACATCCTGGGATTTGCATATCATAGCTCTGAGGTTTTAACTGCAATGCTTTTTTTTTTTTTTTTTCTTTCTTTTCTGAAAGGATGGAACTCTGGTCTGTGGCTTAGCAGAGAGGTAAGGAGAGGTGCAGGAAAAAACTGCAATAGTTTTTACTTAATATCCTCTCAGGACACCCCTACATCATGATCAACTTATTTGGGCTATTTCAGACAAAAGGAGAAGGACACTCAACTGTCTACCAGCAGCCCTCCCCCTCCCCCCCTCCCCCTTTTTTTTTTTTTTTTTTAATTCTTAGGGCAGTTGACCTCAAATGTGGAAACATCAGTGAGAGAGAGGTGACCTTTCAGGTAGGAAGACCCTAGCCCCAGTTATGGTTTTAGGTGCCTACTTTGAAAAACTCACATTTGTCCCAAATAACTTGCCCAAGGTCACACCATGTGTCACTGGACATTCTGAGAATGGAACCCAAGACTTCTGACTTCCTAGCCCTGCCCTATCTACTACCTGTCATCACACCCACTGTTCTGAAATCTCTGCTATAACAGGCACAGTTTGTGGGTTTGCCAGGTATGTAGTAGTAATTTAAGTAAAACATTTTACATTTTTTTTTTTTTTTTTTAACTCAAGGAAAGGCATGAAAATTGATGCAGAAAAATTAGAATACTTGAAATCACTTGAGACCAAATCGGCCTTTGTATGTAGGCATGGGTTCTAGTGGCATCCGTGAGAACTACCGACTTCAGTTTAGAGCAACTACAGGCAGAACCTGGATCATTCTCTCCACTTGATTACCAGAAGCTCTGAAGCTGTCCAGTCATGTCAGTCTGCAGTATGGATCTATCCAGTAGCGTAGCCAGGGGGGGAGCAGGAGGAGCGGCCGGTCCCCCTTGAGCAGAAGCGGTGCCTTTTTTTAGCAGCACTAAAAAAATGGTGCCGCTTCTTTTTAAGTGCCGCTTCTTGCACTCACCCAGCGGCGCGCCGGGTCTTCGGCAGGGGATACCACCAAAGACCCGGAGTGAGCCGCCGAAGTGCTGCCGAAGACCCAGAGTGCCGCTGGGTGAGTACAGGGGGAAGCGCCTTTTTATAGCGCCGCTCCCCCTGCACTCCGGACCTGGCTGCGCTACTGGATCTATCCTGATGTTTAAGGGTTGTGCATTTTTTAAAAAGCTAAATATAGTTCTTGTGTATATACAGCAGTCAATCTTCAAATGTTAAGAACTTTTCAACTTTTTACATCAAACCAAACAAGCTGAAACAACTTCGCTGACTGAGAAGCTGGGCCTTTGTATCTTAGAAAGTCTCTGCTTTGCTGGGTAAAGTTCTTACATTTTCCCTTCTCCCCATTTAAGAACAATGAGACAAAGTATTTTGACAACAGGAAACTTTCAATTAATGTAAAGCTTCCATGGCTGAATATCTAATCCCCAAAAAGAGAGAATCCGCAGTATGTAATGAAAAATCTAACCACCATAACCACAGTAACAGCCAATTGGCAGCTCTATAATCACCGCATACTTCAAATATTCTGCAATTCATAATATAACTATCTATGTGAGTTCTCTGTGTGGCATCTAACAAAATATAAATGATGTAGGAATCCCTGTTATCCTGGTGTGCTTCTTAGCAGTTTTACACAGTACTCCAAAGAGCACTCATGTTAGTTTCAGCACTAGCGTTAGTTTCAGTGCTGGTTTCATTCCTTCCATGGGGTTGGTAGCATTGATACTGAGTACTGGAATGTCTGACATGTTTGAAATTACTATAGCTTTGTGAATGACCTAATTAACACTTGCTGAGTTGCAGGACAGACTGACCCTGATCTTATTATAATGTGTCATTCCATCCATGTACTCATGGTAAATAGGGTTATTTAAGAACTTTACTCAGGTTTATGGCATATCAACAGTTACAGGCTGTGTCAGTTACAGCAGTCGTAAGCTTAAACATTTTCTTATGTGGTCTAACATTCCAACAATCAGCTCTCATAAACGATGGCTGCATTTTCACATGGTTAGAACATACTGGGCCAAATCCTCTGCTGGTGTAAGTGGGCACTACTCCATTTTCACTAGCTAAGAAACTGTCCCATTAATATTGTAGTTCTCTTGTATGTGCCACTAATTTTGAATACAATTAGAATCTCTGTAGTGTAGGGTTTTTGTATCATGTGTTTTGAATTTCAAAGTGGTGCCATGAGGTTGGGGCTTTGTTAGACTCAGCCCAGAACAATACCAAAGATGTGAAGTATTAGTAAATTAATCTGGTTTATGTTAGTGTTTCTTGTCACTTCAGAACGCAAAGTCTTTACTGTAGAATAATTATGTAAAATTAATTGAATCCAGACCCTGCTTTACTTATTTGTGAAATGAACAATTCTTGGGGGTTGTTCCTCATTTTATCGTTCAGTGGCAGAGTCTCCAGGGATAGATTGTGCCCAAATTAGGTGGCACAAATCCTTTCCAAAGGTGAAGAGGCTTTGTCTGTCCGCCTTCTCCACATCAGCCAGGGAGCTGACTAGCCAAGGAGGAGGAACACTAGAAGGTACTCTGGGGGTGGGGAATGGGCTTCTCCCTGAGCTGTGCAATTCTGCACCATCCAAAGTAGAGGAGTGGTTAAAGGCTAGAATCAGGCCTTAATGATTAGGGACCCTACCAAATTCACGGCCATGAAAAACACACACCGCAGAGCATGAAATCTGATCTCCCCCTGTGAAATCTGATCTTTTGTGTGCTTTTACTCTATACTGTACAGATTTCACAGGGGAGACCAGCATTTCTCAAATTGGGGGTCCTCAGGGCCGTAACGAGGGTGAGGCGAGTGAGGCACTTGCCTCGGGGCGCACATACCGTGAGGGCGCAGAAGGCGGCAGTCAGGGGCGGTCCCAGAATACAAGCCGCTGAAGCCACCGCGGCTTGCCTGCAGGAGGGCCTCCCCTGCCTCCCCCGCCGCCGAAGCCACCGCAGCTTGCCTGCGGGAGGTCTGCTGGTCCCGCGGCTTCGGCGGCAATTCAGCAGAGGGTACACTTAAGAGAACGGGACCGGCGGACCTCCCATAGGCATGCCACCGATCCCGCGGCTGACCCTTCTGCGCCCCTGACTGCCTCTGGCGCCAACGTTCCTCGTTATGGCTCTTGGGATCCTGACCAAAAAGCGAATTGCAGGGGGGGTCACAAGGTTATTTTAGGGGGGATCACGGTATTGCCACCCTTATTTTTGCTCTGCCTTCAGAGCTGGGTGGCTATAGAGCTGCGTCTGTTGGCTGGGCGCCCAGCTCTCAAGACAGCGTCCCACCAGCAGTAGCACAGAAGTATGGTATCACCACCCTTACCAGTCCATCCTTACTTCTGCGCTGCTGTTGGTGGCGGCTCTGCCTTCAGAGCTGGGTGTCTGGCCAGCAGCTGCTGCTCTCCGGCGGCCCAGTTTTGAAGGCTGCATTGCCACCAGTAGCAGCACAGAAGTAAGGGTAGCAGTACAGCAACCCCCCTACAATAACCTTGTTACTCCCCCCACCCGCTCATTTTTGGGTCAGGACCCCTACAATTACAACACCATGACATTTCAGATTTCAATATCTGAAATCATGAAATGTTGTGAGGTTTTTTGTTTTTGTTTTTTTAAATCCTCTGACCATGGACTGTGAATTTGATAGAGCCCTATTAATTATTCTATTTTGTTTTTCCTACCTCAATTATACAATAATTAGGACAGATAAACAATTGTATGACCATAAAAATGTGGGAAAGGAAAATGGGATAGAGACTGGGCAATCTGGGGGAAGTGTGGGGTGCACCAGGGAATACATTGTATCTCTCCTCTGGTCCTATGACAAGTCTCAGAAATAGATCATGCAGCTAGCTTATGGCTATATTATCGTTCCACAGAGCCCCTCTTGGACTGCAGTCCTGAGGCAGCTGGTGCGTGTGCGTGCGTGCGCGTGCAGGGCAAAGTGTTGTTAGTGATGCCGAAGCACAGGGCCTCCATTGAAATGGTTCTGCTCTCCTGCAGACCTGTGACCTGCTAGGTTTGGGGATTGACCCATGGCCTGTTCTGAGGGTGACTAATAGAGCTGGCCGGGAATTTTATGTTGGAGTGATTTTCTGATTTGGAAAAAACACACACACAGGTATCTATATCTATATATCCGCCTGGAAGGCTCTTGTTAATTTCACTTTCTGCTGCTGTCAAGGTGAAAATGTCCATGTAAGTTCTTCCAAAGTGGATTTTTTTTTCTGGAAATCCCTTCTTATGAAAACTTCATGTTTTTGACATTTTATCCTGATTCAAGATAACTTTTTTTTTCAAAATTATGAAAAAAAATTTTCAGGAAGGGATTTCCATTTTCTGGCCAGCTCTACTGAAAATCTCCATTCCCTTCCAAGCAATAGTGGAGGAACTCCACAGGAGATCCTTGTGGTGATTTCTTCTGCCAAAACTCACTCCTGGGATTTTCCCGTGGAGGGGATGATCCAAGTCTTAACTTTCTATTATGCTCCTGCTTTGTCTCATGCCATGTTTGCAACTATTCTCAGCACATTCAACGTGTACTTTGGAATTTTCTGCCTAGCTAAAAACTCTGCTTAACAAAGTGAACAAAATACAATTGGCATCATTACAAAGTGGGCATTGATCACATTGTGGCTAAAGTTCTATGCTTAGAATGGGCAGTACCATGTATACCATAACATTTCTATGATTTAACGAGGTGAGGTAAATCCCCATCGTTTAATGCTACCCACTGTTTTCATTTTCCCTTCATGTGTTTTATTGTAGACCTGGATATTCTTTTGAACAATATCCTGATAAGCGAAGGTGGAAATGAAGGTGTTTATATAAAAAAAAGTTTTAAAATCGGTTAGAGAAAAGCAATTCAATTGAACTGCCAGGTAGCATGAATTCTTGCACTTTTTGCTTCCTAAAAAAGGTCTCTGTCAGTATGTAGCCTCACGTTCTTTTCTATATAAAAAACTTCTACTGTCTCTGTCATTTAAGATCTGTCTTCTTGTCAACAAGAACAATTAGGTTTAAGTATATTTAATTACTCCCCTTAATTTTCAAGCTATAATGGGTATGAAACTAGCATACTGAAATGTTCTGCTCATAAAACCAGCTACCTAGCTCCCTCTTGAGTCAAAATCCAAGTGTTCAAATCAAAGGGAAATTATTTCACCATTGTTTCATTTTGGAGAACATTTGTTTTCTTTCATCTTTTGTTAATTTCAGTGGAGTTATTTTCTATTTAGCCTGGTATAAATGAGATCAGAACCTCTTTCTTCCCCCCCCCCCCCACATCTTTTAGATTCTTAAGTGATGCTTTCCTGTACAGATAATCTATCTTCTTTTAACACTTTAAGATATTTAAGTCATACTCCATTTTTTACCTCCCTTCCTCATTGACATCAGTGGAAGTTTGAAAAGCAACTGAATAAAATCAGAGTAAGGCCATCAAGTGTGTTGATCCCTTATTTGTCATGACCTTGGGAAAGTGCTTTGCACATTTCTCCCCCCCCCCCCCGCCCCAGTTTTTGCACTAAAATGTTAGTTATTCTTTCAGCTTCATAGCTGATTGTCACTCACTGATATGCATGAATGCCTGAGGGCAAAAGGTAATTGTTTATTTAGTGTACACCTGTTCAACTTCTCTGGAGACAGAATCATGCAGAAGAGCAACTTAGAAGCTAATAGTTGTAATAAAGTTCTGACACACAAGTGCAAGTCAGGATGCAGCCCCCTTCTCCTCACTTATGAGGGGTTGGGGATTTGTGTGAACTGAGAGTTGAATACACCCTATACCGGAAACCTACTGACCGCTATACTTACCTACATGCCTCCAGCTTCCATCCAGAACACACCACACGATCCATTGTCTACAGCCAAGCTCTAAGATACAACTGCATTTGCTCCAATCTCTCTGACAGAGACAAACACCTACAAGACCTCTACCAAGCATTCTTAAAACTACAATACCCACCTGCTAAAGTGAAAAAACAGATTGACCGAGCCAGAAGAGTACCCAGAAGTCACCTACTACAGGATAGGCCCAACAAAGAAAATAACAGAACGCCACTAGCCGTCACCTTCAGCCCCCAACTAAAACCTCTCCAGCACATCATCAAAGATCTACAACCTATCCTGAAAGATGATCCCTCACTCTCACAGATCTTGGGAGACAGACCAGTCCTCGCTTACAGACGGCCCCCCAACCTGAAGCAAATACTCACCAGCAACCACACACCATACAGCAAAAACACTATCCCAGGAACCTATCCTTGCAACAAAGCCCGATGCCAACTCTGTCCACACATCTATTCAAGTGACACCATCATAGGACCTAATCACATCAGCCACACCATCAGGGGATCGTTCACCTGCACATCTACCAATGTGATATATTCCATCATGTGCCAGCAATGCCCCTCTGCCATGTACATTGGCCAAACTGGACAGTCTCTACGCAAAAGAATAAATGGACACTGATCTGACATCAGGAATCATCACATTCAAAAGCCAGTAGGTGAACACTTCAACCTCCCTAATCACGCAATGACAGATTTAAAGGTAGCAATTTTGCAACAGAAAAACTTCAAAAACAGACTCCTACGCGAAGTTGCTGAACTGGAATTAATATGCAAACTAGATACCATTACCTTAGGTCTAAATATTGACTGTGAATGGCTCGGACATTACATTAATTGAATTTATTTCCCCCCGTTAAATACCCTTAACACCTTTGTGTCAACTGTCTGTAATGGGCCATGTTGATTATCACTTCAAAAGTTTTTCCTACTGATAATTGTTCCTTTCAATTAATTAGCCTTTTACAGTTGATATGGTTACTTCCACCTTTTCATGTTTCTCTGACTGTATAAATATCCTCTCACTGTGTGTTCCATTCTATGCATCCGACGAAGCGGACTATAGTCCACGAAAGCTTATGCTGAAATAAATTTGTTAGTCTCTTAAGGTGCCACAAGTATTTCTTTCTTATTTTCTTTTTGCTGACACAGACTAACACGGCCACTACACTGAAACCTGAGAGTTGAAAAATACCCTTGGGTCTGGTCCAGCATAGGGAGTAGTGGGGGTAGTCCCTCAACCCCTCTGGCAACCTCAGTCATGGGCCAGGCTTGGACAGAGCTCTGGGACCCTTACTTCTCACCCCCATGACCTGATTGGGCCATTCAGAGGCCACAAAGATACCTCATTGTATCCCAATCCCACAAGGAGGGTAGCTTATTTTTTTTTTTTCTTCCTGGACGTAAACTATCATTTTCATCTGTTTCCTTTGCCCCCACCTGACCTTCCCTTGGGTTTGTCTTGTTTGTTTCTTACTGCTAGATTTCCTGCTTCTGGGTTTTGGCGCCTTGAAGGACTCTTTCCACGTTGCAAATTAGTGGCTACTGGTATGGGGTTTTTTTTTTTTTTTTGCCTTCCTCTGCGCACACAAGGAGGTTTGGCTAAGGAGGGAGCACTGTAGTACTGATGGCTATTTGTCACAGCTGGACAGGTGGCATCCAGCATTGGAGTGGGTGAAATGTTTTGGACAAATTCGTTTATTTGCTGAAAAACACTGTTCCAGCCAACCTGAAACTATTTGTGAATTCAACCCAATTAGTTTTGGCTGGAAAATAACTTTTGGAGGCTAGCAAACCATGTATATTCAGCCATTCCTTTATTACCTTTAGCCCAGTGGTTAGGGTACTTGCCTGGGATGTAAGAGGCCTGGGTTTGAATCCTCAGTGTAGAGCAGTCATTTGAACTGAGCTCTCATGCTAGCTAGGTGAGCATCTTCACCACCATATTATAGGCTATTCTGGCATAGGGGAAGCTTTCTCAATTCCTCTTGTTGAAACTGTTCCATTTTGTATGGATACACAAATATTCACTAGGCCAGAGAGAGAGAGAGAGAGAGAGAGAACAATTCTTTAGCCTGGTGATTAAGGCATTCACTGGGAGGTAGGAGATGTGGATTCAAATCCCTCCTGAATCTGCCAGGGAGAAGATCTTGAATTCAAGGCACTGCTGTAGAGTGGGGATTCAAACCTCTCTCTCCTCTAGCCCAGGCAGATACCTTAGCCGTTGGGCTAAAGGCTACATGTGTGCAATATTTGCTGGCCTGAACAAGATTTTGCTGACAAGGTCTGAACAGTTTTGGAACTGAACATTTTTTTTTCTGATTTATTTAGTTTGAATTTGCTGACTGAACTGAAAACCCAGCTGTATCCGGCATAGGTTAACTGAGGTAGCAAGGGGAACACAGTTGCCACTGCAGTCGAAAGCACCAGCTGGATGGTATCTGTTTGGACTCTGACCATGGACTGCACAGTGTCTAGCGCAGAAAGAAGAACCCCTTGTTTAAATTTACATCGCCATTCTGGGACAAAATGTTTTGGAACTTGTGTTATGTGAAAACATCAATATTTTGACTTTTTGTTCTGATTTGGGACAAAACAAATGTTGAAATATTGGGATTTTCTGTGGGTCAGAAATTCTGGTTTTTCCCTCCCTACTCCACTCTAGTATCCACTCATTCCCATGTGACTAGCACTTTTACACTAGGGGGAAGAATAAATGCTTCCAAATACTTTAGTGTGATCTGAAAAGTCTTTGCCCTTTTTTCTATCTGTTTTTTTTTTTTAAAAAAGCTAAGCTGTTGGGGGTGGGGGAAAGAAAACCAAACTGGGTGCTTCATGGCACAACTGAAACAGTTATAGAGTGGCCATTCCCTACTGCCCCTTCATCAAACTACAGCAGGGCTGTGTCACAGAGCCCCCATTGGATGAGGTGGTAACATCAATGCAGCTTCCTGCTAGCCTTCCAGAGGTGCTCATGAGTACCACTATATGCGGATTGTAAGCAAGGGGGTGGGGAAGGTACCTTTAAGGAGATAGGGTCCTCACGAGGATCATAAGAATGGGCTCAATCCCAGACTGGCAAATCATTTGTTTTTCCTTTTTTAGTTATGTTTACATTTTTTGTTATAAAAATTATTCCCCAAGGAAAAGACCTTACCGACTGGCTTTATTTTCCTTTTCTGCTAAGCCTTTTGTTCAGTTAGAATGTAGAGGAACAGACATTATCTGTATATATT
Source organism: Chelydra serpentina (assembly GCA_037349315.1). Classification (NCBI taxonomy): domain Eukaryota; kingdom Metazoa; phylum Chordata; order Testudines; family Chelydridae; genus Chelydra; species Chelydra serpentina. The sequence continues at coordinate 84,513,527 of JBAIAC010000042.1, read as the reverse complement.
ATACTGTTATGGTGCCATTTTATAAAAAAAAAACCCCACATAGACTTAGCTATTTCACTTCTTCAATTCTCTCTCTCTCTCTCTCTCTTTTTTTTTAACGTGTTCTACTTCTGCATTGTAAAGCTAATGACAGTATTTGGTGAGATTATACCAGTATAGTTGTTTATATATAGTTACTAGTTTTCCAGCATAGAAGTAAATAGAATGAAAACTAGTCCCAGCAGATGTGAAATTGGCATGACTTTCTTTGTCAGATTTGTTTTTGAAGGCTGACACAATGTAGCCTAAAGTGCACTGAATTCTTCACTACTGCTGTGCCATTTCAGTAGCTGGTAGAAAATAAAGCAGGCTTGGTCTGTACATTTTACATTCCTAGGAACTGAGTTCTGATGGCGTCCATGCCACTGATTAGCTTTTTGCTGTATTACTATGCTGTCAAGCAATCATATTTTTTAAAAATGTCCAGTATTTGAATATCATGTTAAACTTATGTGTTTAAATACTCGGAAGTCAGGCTATTACAAACTTGTATGCCTTTGCACTTCCTGTATATATTACGTATATATTTAACATAAACAGGAATATATTAATGAACACAGTTTAAAAGTGAAAGAGGAATCTAAAGTATGTCATATGTCACAGTGTAGCTGGAAGAGAGAGTTAAAATGGGAAGCCTAGCTTTCCCATTTCTTCTCTGAAGCATTTAGACCTGGAACTCTAATGTAATATTAACATAATGTATTGTATTTTAATTTCCACAGACCAAATCTTGGGAGGCACTTTCAGGTCCTGGGTGCAGATCTTAGTGTGAAAGATGCACATCTCTTACTATTTTCAGAGTGGTAGCAGTGTTGGTCTGTATCAGCAAAAACAACGAGGAGTCCTTGTGACATTTTAGAGACTAACAAATTTATTTGGGCATAAGCTTTCGTGGGCTAGAACCCACTTCATCAGATGCATGGAGTGGGAAATCTCTTACTATGTATACTTATGTGTAGTGCCAATCATAATGGTGCCCTGATTTCATTTATATGGGGGTACTAAGTGCTATTGTGATATGTATAACAAGGATTAGCAGATGTATACTGTGACGTTATTGACAATAACTGGGACCATATAGATCATTGTTACAACCAAGGTCCTGTAGTGGCCCCAAATCTTGTATAAAGGGGGTCAAATGAGGTGTCTAAGACCGGGTTATGCTTGGCTGGTTATGATTATGCCGTTTATATGCATGTATCAGTGTTGTAGTTGAAATTATGAATATTGGCTTTATACTGTCTGTAGTTGAATGGCTTTATACTGTATGTCTGTATTTCAAACTGGGGCTGGGCTTCTGGGACCCAGGACAAGCTATCAGCTCTGCCAGGCATGCTGATGGCCCATTAAGGACCATCGACTATACAATTAGCCCATTGAGAGGAGGCAAACACACCTTAAGATTCAGTAAGGTATGCAGAGACTTGCCCATGTGACTCCAGACTCCATTTTTGCTGTGATTTTCCACAGTAAGGACAAAGAGGTGCCTTTACACCTGGAAGAAACTATAAAAGGCAGCTGCCTTATCTCCATTTGGTCTTCATTTCCTGCTTCTTACCTCTGGAGGAACCTTTCTACAAATGGAAGCTCTGAACAAAGGACTGAAGGACCCATCCCAGCTGGGGATGTAATCCAGAGACTTGATTTGAACCTGCAGTATTCCATCTCTGCAAGCCTGACCCAAGAACTTTGCCATTACTGTATGTAATTGATTCCTTTTAACCAATTCTAGCTCTCACCTATACCTTTTTCCTTTTATGAATAAACCTTTAGATTTTAGATTCTAAAGGATTGGCAACAGCGTGATTTGTGGGTAAGATTTAAGTTGTATATTGACCTGGCTCTGAGGTTCGGTCCGCTGGGATCGGGAGAACCTATTTTCTTTTACTGGGGCATTGGTTTTCATGACCATTTGTCCCCATAACGAGTGGCTCTGGTGGTGAGACTGGGAAACTGGAGTGTCTAAAGGAATTGCTTGTGTGACTTGTGGTTAGCCAGTGGGGTAAAACCAAAGTCTCCTCTGTCTGGCTGGTTTGGTTTGCCTTAGAGGTGGAAAAACCCCAGCCTTGGGCTGTAGTTGCCCTGTTTGAAGCAATTTGTCCTGAACTGGCACTCTCAGTTGGGTCTTGCCAGAACCTATACATAAAACTGCAAACTGAACACAGATCAAATTTTTATGTATTTCTGAAATTATCTGAGTTGGTAAAAGAACTATGAGTATGTTACCAACTAAAAGTAGTTTGAAGGTGCTTTCCATTTGTTTTTTGCTATCATTTTTAATTGGGGTGAACTTGCTTCTCATTTGTCTTATTTCCGTGTCTGTCCAAGTCATGCCCACTGTTTTCAGTTTTTTTTCCAGTTCCTCCACAAATCTGTTTCCCATAGTTTACTTTCACTAAGTCTTTGCTGCCAATTTATTTGGTTTTCTCTTCCAAGCATTTGCTTTCAGTGCCAGATTACTAAAAATAAAAAGTTGCATTTTATTATCTCATTAATTCAGAGAGCTGTTGTTTCTTTGTTTCTAGAAAACAATTTATCCACGATGACAATGGAGGCACCGGATCCACTGGTCCTGAATACTGGAATGCCCCAGACTTCCAGAATGAACTGAAAATTACAACGCCCCAGAAGACATCGTCACCCTTCCTTATCCTTAGTCTCTTCTTGGGTCCGACCTCCTGAGAGTCATTGTGACATCAGAGGAGGAAACTACTTCAAGGAGATGGGAATGTTCCAGTCATCAGTCCATAGGTAGGAGTCTTTACCCACCAGAACGAATTGCTCCACCGGTCAAGCAGGAACTAGCCTTCTTCTTGGAGGAGTTGGAGGCTCCAGACATTGCTTCACCCCCAGGCAGATAGGTGAGTTGGGACAGCGACTCGAAGATTCAGAGTCCATTCTCCACCTACATATGACTACCTAAGGGACCCTCAACAGGTCGACCATTTATATTGGGCCTATTGGGGTCCATGGGATACATAAATGGAATCCATGGGATTCATCCATATGCCTCACTGTACCTCTCCCACGTGATACTTACCAGCTCCATCAGAGTATGAGGGAGAAGTGACCAAACCAGATCTGCAGGTATCTATGAATGTTTCGTCTGCTTACCAGATAAGGCAATTGCCTCATCTTTGTCATCCTGAGCACAGGCTATATCAGGAGCTACTGCAGAGAGCGTCAAATTACCTCCAGATTCCACTACAGAATGTCCAGGATACCCTCCATCAACTCTTTGACATGTTACAACCTTCTGCTCCCAGTAAAGTGGCCCTCCCAATAAACGATGCCATCATGGAACCAGTTAGGGTGGTCTGGCACACTCCAGCCTCCTGAACCCTACACTGAAAAGGGCTGAGGGGCACTATTTTGTACCACCCAAAGGAATGGAGTGCCTCTTCCCAACCCAGCTCCCTGATGGTGCAAGCAGCCACTGAGGATCCAACATGTACAACATGTGTGGATGGCCCATGTCAGCTGACCTGGGCTTGCTTGGGCAGTGGGGCTATAAGATTTCAGTGTAGACATTGATGCTCGGACTGGAGCCTGGGCTCTGGGACCCTGTGATGGGGAAGGGTCCCAGAGCCCTGACTCCAGCCCACGCCCAAATGTCTACACTGCAATTTTATAACCCTGCAGCATTAGCCTGAGTCAGCTGACCTGGGCCAGCCAAGGGTGTTGTATTGAAGTACAAACCTACCCTGAAGGGTTTAGATTACAGCATCCCAAGGCTACGCTGGTGGCAGGGCCAGCACCAGCTTTCCAAGCTGGTGCTTGGGGCAGCATCCGGAGTGGGGTGGCAGTCTGTGTCCCTTGGCAACAATTCGGCGGCAGCTCCGCCGTTTTTATCGCCGTGGCGACTGCTTGGGGCGGCCAAATTGGTAGAGCCGTCCCTGACTGATGGAAAAGGGCTCTGAGTGACTTGACCTTCTAGGGAGGAATGTGTTTTCTACAAGTTTTCAATTCTATATGGCTAATATAATGCCCCACCTGTATTGGAGGCTGTGGAGTCAAAAAGCAATGGGAGAAAGTGAAAGGTGGCTGCTCTGGAGCAGCATCATGGTGTTTAAAATGTGTGGTGTGTTTTTTGGTTTTTTTAAGGGAAGCCTGAAACAGCTGGTGGGGCAGGGTATCTCGAATTCAAACTGTGCCAGAATCCTTGAAGTAGGGTGAGCTTGGACCTGGGGTGGCTTTAAGAGGGGAAAAAATACCCCCCCCCCCCCGCAACAGTGGAGTGAGCAGGCGGCACGCACGCACTGCTGCAAGGAGGCCAAACAGGCAGTAGCAGAAATAACTAGTGGAGTCTGGAGGGAGGCTGCCCAGCATTGAGTGGGAGGGAGAGAGTCCAGTAGTGAGCGAGGCAGTGTCCAGCACCAGAAAAGAAGGGATGCCTCAGTGGGGAGCCAGTGGACAGGGACCCCAGTAGCTGAGCTGCATCATCAGAGGGATGCCAGTAACAGCGCTGAAGGGAGAAAGTCCAGTCCAGGAGGGATGGGAAAGATAAGGAGGCAGTGAGCTGTAGTGAAAGTGAGAAAATAGTAAGGACTGGATAGTATTTTAAGGTATACAAGGTGAAGTGACAAGAATAGAGCAATTATCAGAGAATAAAGCCACTGTAAGCCAGCAAGGAGAGGAGGGATAATTGTTCAGTCAAGAAACCAACACATCACGTCAAGGAGTACATGTCTTTTTATTTAAGCTGGAACTCAGAACAGTAAACAAAGATTGCTCAAGATATAACTAAACATCCTAACAACTTTTCCTCCAAACTCTAGGCTTACAGAGGCTGAAAAGGGACATATAATGGTGAGGTTCATATTTTAGTGCATCGTATTAGCTAATTCCAAATTCTGTTTCGTACATATACATTGTTACCTATAAAGTGAGTTCAATTAAGATAGTCGTTAAAATACAGTAAATGAAAGTAATAGTTTACAGTGTAACCCTACGTAGTAGTTCCTGCTAAAACAACCAACTCTGATTTACTTTTGTTCATTCCCCACTTAATTGATTTTGACTTTATTCCAACCGATTGAGATGAGAACATAATTTGGCCTCTACATTGCCTTTGCCTCTCCTTATTGCTCTGATTTATTAACCCCTCCATCAGGATTATTACACTAACTACAAAGCCTTGCTAGCAAAATAGGATATCAACATTTTAACTGCCTCAAGAGGACGGGCCCAATTCCAGATCCTCATTGAGGAAGGCAAACTAGTGGCCAAAACATCCCGTCAAGCTACAGTGGATGTGGCTGACGCTGCATTTAGGATAGTAACAAAAACAGTCATGAGGCATGAGTCTTGGCTGCATTCAGGGTTCCCCAAAGAAGTTCAAAATACTATACAGGACTTGCCTTTCAATGAGTCTAATTTCTGATGAGTCTCTACACTTGTTGCAAGACTCTAGAACAACCCTCTGCTCCCTGGGCACTTACACCCTGGCCCCAAAGAGAAAACACCATTTTAAAAAAAGCATACAAGTCAAGACCATCTCCCCAACCATTCTACAATGAGTGCTCCTTCCAACCACCATAGACATGCCAGAGGGTGCTGAGGCCTAGTTATACAGTTGCCACTACCGCAAGTGTAACTACTTAACCCTATCCACCATTCAGGGGTTGTTTCTGATGGGATGATTGCGAACAACCTACCCCTATTGATGCCATTCACTACTACCTCTCCCCCAGCCTTTTTGGTGGCTGCTCACCCTCTTTGCCCACAACTGGAGGGCAATCACAACAGACAAGTGGGTACTAAAAATCCTCTACTGCTGCTACTGCATAGAATTCCTGGTCCCTCTTCAGGGACCACTCTCCACCAGGAGACAGATTCCTTTCTCCAACCCGGGGCCATAGAACAAATGCCACCTTGGCACCAAGGGAAACGGTTTTATTCCCCATATTTCATGGTCTCCAAGAAAAATGGAGGATGGAGAACCATTCTTGGCCTTTTGGCAATTAAACATTTTATTGGCAAATCAAAATTCCAAATGGTTACACTGGCATCAACAATTCCCTCCATATAGGAGGGGATGTGGTTTGACACTCTTGACATGAAAGACACTAATTTTCATGTGGACATTCATTCATCTTACAGAAGGTTCCTCGGGTTTGGGATAGGACAAGAACACTACCAGTTCAGAGTACTCCCATTTGGGCTAGCAACAGTAGGCAGGGTCTTCATGGACAATCTTCTTCTCAGTGGTGGCAGTCCAAATGAACGGTCACGGCTACACAGTCTTTCTGTATCTGGGTGACTGTGTCCTAATGGCTTGTTCCAGTCAGGAGGTCCAGTCAGAGACTCTGTTCTTGCTCCATCTCTTGGAAGCCTTGGAAATCTGTGTCAACAAAGAGAAGTCCAATTTGACTCCCGCAAGGACAATAGACTTCATAGAAGCAACTCCTAGATTTGACCTCTGCATGGGCTTACCTCCCATTGGAAAGATTCCAGACCATGAAAAATTTGATATGACAACCGCTTTCAGACCATGAACTACTGTCAAAGTCTGCTTTTCCTTACTAGGCCACATTGCATCATGTACTTATATAACACCATTCATCGGGCTTTGCCTACATTGGCTGGCTCCAGTCCATTTACTCACCAGACAGACCATAAACATCAGAGCAATAATTCCCACCAAATCACAGCTTCTTTTGCTTGGTGGACAAACTTGGAACATGTACATGTGGGAGTTCCTTTCATCACAACCACACCTGATGGGACCGTTGTCACAGACCCATCCCTGACTGGACAGGGATTTCATTTAGGCAACCACACCATGCCAGGCATTTGGTCTTCTCAGGAGGCCAGGATGCATATCACCCTACTAGAGCAGAGAGCAGTCTGTCTAGCCTGCAATGCATTCCTTCCACTTACTCGATCCCACCATGTCCAGATAATGTCAGACAACAGGACAACTGTCTTTCACATAAACAAGGTGCAGTGAAATCCTCTCCTCTGTGTTTAGAAGCAGTGAATTTATGGAATTGGTGTATTAGAAACCGCATGATTCTCTCAGCTACATACCTGCCATGTGCACAGATTTCTCTAGTGGACAGTCTCAACAGGCACTTCTCCACAGTCCATGAGATGCACAATTCCATCCTGAACAAGATCTTCATATCATGGGGAACCCCATCTTGGGATCTGTTCATATTGCAAATGAACAAGAAGTTTACCCTCTGCTGCTCCAGGGAAGCTCTGGACCCTGGCTCCAGGGGTGTTGCCTTTCTGTTATCCTGGACAGACCACCTCAGATATGCCTTTCTTCCCATCCCTCTGTTACCACAAGTTCTGCAGAAGATTCAGTATGACAAAACTCAATTCATTCTCATAGCATGAAACTGGCCCAGACAATTATGGTTGCTGGACCTTCTCAAGTGTCATCCCATCCTCCCATCAGCATCTAACTCTTCCTGGATCTACTAACTCAGGAGAGTGGCAAGATCAGACATTCCAACACAGTCCTCCTTCGTCTGGTATTCGGATGAGCATCAGCTCTAGAACATTCATGCTCAGTAGACATTCAGTCTATTCTCAGTCATAAAAGGAAAGACTCCACCAGAAAATGCAATCTGGTTAATGGAGGTGTTTCTCTTCCTGGATGCAATGTAATCGGTCATCTCCAGAAGTCCCTGCTATTTTAGGCTATCTCCTGTCCCTGAAAACTTCAGGGCTTTCAATTAGTTTCCAGTAGGTCCATCCTACCAGCAATTGATGCCTTCCACCCTCCAATAGAAGGACACTCCATTTTTACTCACCCAATAATTACATTCCCGAAGGACCTTCCCACTGGTGGTGAAACCTGCCCCGCAATGGGACATTCACCTTATACTATCAGTACTTACCAGATCACCATTTGAATCACTGGCCATGTATTCTGTGACCCCTCGTTCCATGAAACTCATCTGTGTAGTGCCATCATATTGGCCAGAAAGGTGAACTGGGAGCACTCATGGCTGACCTTCCTTGCACACTTTTTCATAAAGACAAGGTTTCCTTTACCTGAAATTTTGTCCCAAAGGCAATTTCTGAGTTTCACATGAATCAACATATCCACTTACCAGTATTCTTCCCAAAACCTCACACTTCCAATAAGCAGAAGAAACGTCTCTCTCTGGATGTCAGACAAGCTCTGGTATTCTACCTGCAAAGGATTAAATCGATGAGAAAATCATCAAGGTTATTCATCATTATAGCGGTATGGTCACAAGGATAGGCATTATTTGCTTAGAGACTCTCTCTAAGTGGATCTCTGCCTGCATCATTCGGTGTTACCAATTGGGATATAATCTGCCCCTGGATGAGGTGAAAGCAACCCCATCAGTACCTTTTCAAGGGGTACCTATACTGGACATCTGTAAAGCAGCTACCTGGAGCTCCAGCCATACGTTCACAAAACATTATGATTAGTTTAAGCTTCTTCTGCAGATGCAACTGTTGGGACTGCAGTATAACAAGCATCTATACCTACTGCATCCTCACCCCCCACCCCTGCTGTTGAAATACTGCTTATCAGTAACTCATGAGTGGAATACACATAGGGATCAGCACTTAAACAAGAAAGGGAGGTTACTGACCTGTAAGTGGAGGTTCTTCGAGATGTGTGGTCTCTATCTGTATTCTATTACCTGCCCTCCTTCCCCTCTGCTTTGGATTCTTCTGATTTGCAGTAAGAGAAGGTTGGTCTGCACCGCTCCTTATGCCCTTCTGTTTGGAGCAGACTGAGAACAATGTGCAGGCTTGGACCAACAGACATTACTTGCTGGAAATCTCCGATCTCGGCTGCATGTTGCACATTCATACCCATATGTGGAATGCAGTTAGGGGCCACACACCTGGAAGAATCTCCAATTACAGGTCAGTAATCTCCATATACTAGAACATCATATAAAAAAAATCTGGGACTGTCCCAGGTAAAACCTGTGTGTGTATTTTTTGTATATAAAAAGTCCCTCTACCCATGTCTTGCCAGCCCCTAGTTTGCCACCAGTATCCATTCAGAGCTTCCCCCAACAGCTCCCACTCAGCTAGTCTCTGATATCCAACACAGCAAACCCAGATGCCACAGCTGGCAAGTGTTGTGCTCTGTCCTTGGGGGTAGGGTGTTTATGGCTCTATGCAAATTAATTCATTAAATAAAATGTCTCACACATGAAGCTGAACAGAACTTGGCAGCTCTGCATGACTTCTCCTTTTCAAGGCTTTTCTGGCTGGCTTGTTTCTGCACAGCAAGAGACAATACCCTTCCCCTTCTCTACTGGCCCCACTGCTATCACTGTTGTAAAATGTAGATATTTCCCTGCAAAAAAAAAAATCCCCAGGGAGCATTAGGGCTTGTGAAAGTGTATTGAGTAACAACAAAAATGTTGCTTTACAAACAAAAACAACGTTAGTCTCTAAGGTGCCACAAGGACTCCTCGTTTTTGCTGATACAGACTAACACGGTTACCACTCTGAAAGCTTTACAAACAGTGTAAGTGGGAATAGCATTAAGTGGGGAAATGTGGAGTGAGGTCACAGGAACAGAACCATCTTAATGGTTTTTTTTCTCTAAAAATGGCATTTAGAGGGACTAGATGGCCCACAGCACCCATTAACTAAGTCAACACTTCAAATTCAAACATAACTGGTAAGGACAGAACACCATTACATGGCACTCCCAGATGGCTGGCTGGTGATCTATGACAAATGAAGCAGTCTTGGTTTAATTCCTATTTGTAATGTTCAAGAGATATAGCCTTAAAACTCCTGACCTGGATTTTAGAGTAACCAAAGGAGAGTGCCTGCAATTAATCCATCCTAATGTATGTTGGGACAGGCCTTTAGGAAGGGCTGGGCTATGTATCAATGTAGTGCAGGCATGGTTAGTAAAGCTCACAGTTATCCCCCATCCTATCAAATCTTAGAGCTTTGCTTTAAGGACCTCTTAGTCAACTAGGACACTAACATCTATGTTAAGCAAAACTACCATATGGGCTCTGCTGGTATCACACTCAGAAACCAAGCAGGGTCAGTCTTAGTAAATATTCAATGGGACACCCCAAAGAAATGTGGGGGTGCTGCAGTAAGTGTCAAAGGTGACTCAGTAGTTGGACTAGATGACGACCTGAGGTCTCTTCCAACTCTAATCATCTGATTCTAAATGGCTGAGATTGTTTTAGTGAGAAAAGCCAGTTGAGAAGTTTGGATTTGGGACAACATTTCAGAGGCTTTTCAGACCTGGGCGTTTGGCCTGGGCTTATCTTTAAGAGCTAGACTGTAGACACTGAAAACCAAGGTGCTCTGTGTTGAAGTAACATTTAGAAGAAGGGCACGTCATTTTAGCTAAATAAACTGCAAGAATCATATAAAGGAAATGTCTGATGATGCTGGATAGGTGAACTTTAAGAACTGCATCCAGAAACACTGCTGAGAAAAGCCTTGATCGACACTCCGGTATTCATGTTTGGATTGCCTGGCTGTTGCAATTAAAACCCATTTCTCTTTACTTATTTGTAAAGAAAAATAGATTATCATTCAGGGGTCTTCTAATTTTTCTCTCAAAATAACGTGTGTTTAGGATCAAGTTGTGCTGGGCACTCTGACATTTCCATAGTAACTAATGTACCGTAGTGGAAGAATAAAAAAGGGACAGGATGTTAATAAATAAGTGGCATAAACAGAATCTGTGATGCTGAAAATTCTTATGGGCATGAGTTTGGGGTGGTTTAATTGCTCACAAGCCATGGATTGGTGAACGGATTGTACAAGCCATCCAAATGAGTGGTAAAACACTTTTTACCATACACACCATCACATGGCAGGTGATTTATACCACACATGACTAATAAATTTAACTGATCAGGCACCTTTTGGCCAACTTGCCTATATGCTGCTTGCTATTTAATCTCTGCTGGGATTATTGCTAATATGCCAAGTTTCTAAACTGCTTAAAAAGCTGCCATGTAGAAAAAAACAAATAGCCCCCCACAAACAATCTGCCAGGTTTTCCTTGAAAATCTGGGTCCAGTGACTGGATTGAGATCTGATATCTTGTCACTCATTAGAGCTAGATGTGGGAACTTTATACTATTAGAAATCCAAGATGTGGTTTTAAAGCTTCTGTTTTTAGACCTATTAGATCATGAGCTATTGGATCTTAAAGCTCTGACACTGTTATGTATGACAAAGCAATTAAGTAATATCAAGAGGCTTCAAAATGTCTTATACATTTCCTCTTACTCCTTTTAGTCCTGGTTGAAATCTTAAAAGCTCTCTAAGACTTTTTTTTTTAAATAGCTATTCTTTAACACATGTAACCTATTCAGAAAATTACTATTGTTTGTTTGGGAAGACCCACACAGCTTTCGCCTGGCCCTTCCACCAGTGGATAACAAGGTCATCCCAAACACCGACTTTTTTTTTTTTTTTTTTTTTTTTTTAAACCTTTGTAGCATAGGCGACCATAATGTATTCTGTATCTACATCAACTGTATAAAACATTCATCATCTGGTTCTATTGCAGCCACATGACTAAAACAGATATGCACTTTGACAACAGCAGGAGGGAAATGTCAGCAAGGATATCATCACTGACATATAACGTGGTTAGCTGGTGCTAGCGGCAAAGGACTGATGCTTTGGCCTTTGTAGTTCCTCCTGTGGAGAGAACAAATGCCTATCAGCTGGCAATAGCTGGACTAAAAAGCCCTCTTATAAAAATAACGCTATCACTGAGCAATATTGCCCTCAGTCTGTAGCGCTGTAATCTTGGAACTATTTTATGCTTTGGCTCTGGAAGCAATAACAGTAACATATTGTCCATCAATTAATTACATGCATATTACAATATTAGCATTTTTCTTTTGTAAAATCTATCAGAATGTTGACAGCCTGCATGTGCTTTGAAATTTAGAAAAGTGTGTTTGAAACCTCCTTTCTGTGCAAGAGGACAAAAGAGAGGACTTTTTTCAGACAAAACAATTGTTTTTTCTTGAACTAAAAGAGGAAAAGCTTCACTTCTCGCTTATCTTTTCACCCCTGTCATCTGATGCTAGAGACTACAATGACAAGATGCTGCAAATGTTAACCTTCTAAGATAACAGCCCTTAACTTTAATTTCCTTTCAGACACCTGCTCATTGTTTAGACCATTTCAAGGTTAATTTTTCAGTATGATTTCGGAGAGGAATAATGGGACTGAAAACAAAGCACTGTAAGCAGGTTTGAAAATCTGAAGATTTTTTTCCAGTGAAGTTTTTACTATAAAGCAGCGCCAATAAAACTATGTAAATCTTTTGTGGAAAATGTGCATCTGTTGAAAAGCAATGTAGCTGAGATAGGAAAACTCCTTTCTTATACCAAAATATACATGCTTTAGAGCTTTGTGCTGACTTTTTTTTTTTTTTTTTTTTTTTTTTGCCTATTAGCTATGCTCATAATCCATGCTACCCTGCTTGCTTTACTTATGTGAGTGGCCCTATAGAAATCATTGAGACTTCTTGTGTGGATAAGGTGATCAGAAAAATGGCAAAAACTAGTAAATAGCGTTCCCAGTTTGACAATATTTAAAATATATTTAGAACTACATGCACAAACAAAGATAGCTATAGAAAGCTGATCGAACAATCATCCCAGGCTGGTTAGTAGGTTGATCTTGCCTTTCAGCATTTTGAACTGAAACATGACACCTCACCTGAGAGGCTAAGTTCCTATGCATTAAAGCAGTGCTAATTGGACCTACAAACTCTCATGCAGGCCTTGCATGCCCAGCAAATGAGTCTCAGCTGATCAAGATGACACGTTATCTCCTGGTCTCAGATTCCATATGTTAAACAAATGGAAGCCCTCTTTGGTGGTGTGCTGACCCTGAGCCTTTCAAATCTTGAATGGTTCACCTTTTGCCTGGCCCAAATTTACCTTTCATTGCTAACAAGGGAATGATTTATGAAAGGAAAAATATTTCTCTTTTTCTATTAATCACAGTTGTAAGAACGATTGTATCTTGAAAATTATGGAATTTAAAAACACAACTTTATTTTCTGTGATCTAGTGTCACATTGCCATTTGGCTCCAAAAGTTGCATGCACTGCAATGAACCACTTTGGGGTTCACTTTGATGTCCCCTTTGTCTACATATAGAGGCAAAGGGGACACCATTTCTCCAGTTCAGGTAAGTGATGTGTTCTAGTTATAAGCAGATGGTTTTATACATGAATGAAAAATATCCACAGAAAAAATACAGACTTTCCCTAAAATCAGTATTGGAAATCTCCTGCCCTTTCCTATCACTGGTTGCAACGCTGAACTTTCAATAATTTATATTAAATTTTTTTTTATAGGTAGGACATTTGAAATAAATTATAACAATTTTTACTATATTTTACATTGAATCAAGGGATCAGAAACAATGTTATATTCCATTGCAGTTTTCCTTCAATACTGGTAGATGGCTGGATGTCTGGAGGCCTGGAGAGTTCACCAACAAAAACAATTGCAGTTGAATAGCTTTGTCTTCCGCTTGCATTTATTTACATTTTGGTAGCACCTATAAGTCTCATTCAAGATCAGGGCTCCATTATGCTAGGTGCTGTACAAACATTTGGAAAAAGATGCAGTCTCAGTCCCAAAGAGTTTATCATCTAACAGGGTAATATCAAATTTGAGTCTCTCTGCTCCCCTTTCCCTCCCAGTTTGGTTACAGAACTTGTTGGAGATCTTGTCTTATCTTCTGTTCTGTTCTTCCTGTCTCGTACCACAAGAACAAGGAGACAATCAACTAAATTGAAAGGTGGGCAAATTCCAAACTGATAGAAGGAAATATTTGTTCATCCATTGCAAATTTAAACTGTAGAGCTCATTGCCACAGAATGTCATTGAGACTAAGAATTTAACTTTCAAAGTGAGATGCAGGATGGAATGATTTAAATCAAGATTTTAAAATCAAGATATAATCAATTTTTTTTAAATCGATTTAATCAGGTTGAGGCTCTAAATCTTCTTTTAGTTTTACAAGACTGCTTTACAAAGAAAACAAAATATGGAAAATGAAGTCACTGATCCTGCAGACACTTAAGCAATATGTAACATGACTCACTCAAAGTTAAGCATGTGCATAAGTATTTGCAGCATCAGGGATTAAAGCTGTATTTTTATTAAAAACTTCCTTCTTAGTGGCATAAAATCTTTGTCAATCAAAACAAAGTTGTATCAGTGTTTGCAATGAAAAGTTATTTAGACTTTCAATACATCAGAGTTACTTTTGGACATACTGGCCAACATTTTGAGTAAAGGAGCCAAAGTTAGGCCTCTAATACCTTTTGGTGTCTAAATATGGGGAGATTTTCAAAAACATCTACATGATTTAGGCGCATATGTTCCATTGACTTCCGACTACAAACTCTGATTATGTATAGCCTGATTGAAGCATTTCAGCTTTCTTGTCTTGTGGAAGTTCAGTATATCAGGAAGTGGAATTGGCTGCATATATAGCATGGGCTGTTTGCTTATCAGTTTTGTGTCCGAGTTTGAGGTGTTTTCACAGTAAGGATGTTACTGCCCCTAAAACGTGTCTTTTTTCAGCAAAATAGATTAACATTTGAAGTGTGAAACTTCTTAGTAGAATTTCAGATTTTCCATGGTTTAAAAAAACCCTAACAATTAGGAAACTAAATTGCTAAAGTGGATGTTTTGTATAGTTTCTTTTAAACTAAAATGGGATGTAAATAACTAGCAACACGTAAAAATCTGATTTAAATTTAAAACATTTTTTATTTTAATTGTTATTTGTATCTACCTCGATTGGACATTTATATGTATAAAAAGACTATCCAGAGAAATAATAGTTAATGCTAACAAAAAAGCTTTTATCTCCCTCCTAATAATCTATGTTTCAGATTTTAAGACAATGTATTAACTATCAGGAATTACGATGAGATTTGGATAGGGGGCAGATTACCCCGGACCTTCCTACTGTGGGGTTTCTAGCACCTTTCTCTGAAGCATCTGGTGCCAGCCACTGCCAGGCAGACATTGGACTAGATGTCTGACCCTGCAACATAAGAATTGCCATACAGGCTAACTGGAAGTGTTTAGAATCTTTAACTTCAATGTTTCATTAACATTTTGGAAGGAGGGCATCTTTTTGTTAAGTATTAACAAAAACAACCCTAGAATTTTGTGCTGACTGGGCTTTCATTCCCTTCCCAATTGCTTATCTTTTACTTTCCTGGCTCTTGGATGTCATCCTCTCACTATTGGTCTACTCATCCTAGGGCTGGTCTACACTACTGCTTAACTTGAGGTAACTTATGTCACTCAAGGGTGTGAAAAAGACACAGACCCCCGAGCGACTTAAGTTGCATCGACTTAAGCGATGTCTACACCAGCGCTATGTCGGCGGGAGACACTCTCCTGTCAACATAGCTTTCACCTCTCGCGCGGGTGGACTAATTATGGCAATGTGCGGGTACCCTCTTGTTGACTGACATAGTGTGTCCTCACCAGACGCACTATGGCAGTGCAACTGCACCTGTGCCGATGTAGCGCTGTAGTGGAGACTTGCTCTGAGAGACTTATGGCCCTAGACAGAATTTCTAAATGTAAAAACAAGTCTCTTTTTTAATGCATCATAAATATATTGTACTTGCATCCTGGCCCAGTGAAGTCAATGGCAAAACTTCCACAGACTTTGATGGCTCCAGGATTTTACTCATTTTATTTGGGCCTTTCAAATGTTTGTGATCACATCCTCCCTTATGCACTGGCTTGCTCATTTCCATTTCATGGGTGGTAGGTTTGACGTGATTCTGATGTTTTTGTTTTAAGACAAAGATACTGTAGTCATAAATATTGCAGCAGCCTGATTGCACATACATGCAGAAATGAAGGTGAGATAATTTGATTCAAGGCTCTGCTCCTTTCCTTTCCTTGCTTTAGTCTCAAAGACACAGGTGAGATTAAAAAAGAGTCTGAATTGCAGAAATGGCTTGTCCAAGGCAGGAAGTACCAGAGGTTTTTTTCAGTGATTTTCAGTCTCATTGTGAACCACATCCTTGTGACATGCTGAGCACCTTCAAGTCCTACTGATGCCAGTGGGATGGAGGATGCTCATCATCTCACAACAGATTCTCAGTTCCTTACAGAATCAGCCCCAGTGTGAGACAAACTTAATAAATAAATCAACAATTCAGAAAAATAAAAGGGACATGACCAGGAAATAATAGTAACAGTCCATCAAATTTGCCTTCCACATTCAGATATGATTAGATCTCTGCTGCTTTGCATTTAATAGTCTCTTTTGAAAGGCAAAATCTCTCAGTGACCAGTATATTAGAACTGACCTGCACAACTTTCTGCTGAATTTTTTTAACTGCATAAAAGGCTATATAGAAACTAGGTCAGTCTAAGGGTTACTTTATCCCTGTCTTTGTTTTTCTGTCCCCCACCTCACTGAAAGGGCAATGCCTCCAGTTTGGAACCTTCTTGTGTCACGCAGGTGTTTGTCCAGCAATCTGCCATTAAGTATTATAGCTAATGGAAGTATATCCAGATGGGCAAATTCTGCCCTTGAATATCCTTGCGCTTCAGGGGGAATCTAAGGGCAGAATTTGGATATCCTGAATATATTTCCTCCAGCCATAACACCTGACAACACATTGCTGGAGGGCAGCCTACATGGTATGAAAAAGCATTTGAACATTTAGCCTCTAATTGAAGGGAAAAACTGAGGGGAAACAGGGAATTAGCTGCCTTACACTGAGCCAATTTCTACACAACCTTCTATGTATTTAAATAAAATATCCAACAGAAAATTGTATTGGGCCAGTTATATTCCGCCATGTTAGTCATCTAGATTATTTGCTTTGGAGAGGGAAGCTATTAAACACAAAGTATATCAATATACTGTATATTTTTGACAGGTTTCAGAGTGGTAGCCGTGTTAGTCTGTATCAGCAAAAACAATGAGGAGTACTTGTGGCACCTTAGACTCACACATTTATTTGGCCATAAGCTTTTGTGGGCTAAAACCCACTTCATCAGATCATGGAGTGGAAAATACAGTAGGAAGATATATAGAGAGAGTACATGAAAAGATGAGTGTTGCCTTACCACTTCTAACGACACAATTAAATTAAAGTGGGCTATTATCAGTGGGAGGAAAAAATCACTTTTGTAGTGGCAATCAGGGTGGCCTATTTCAAACAGTTGACAAGAAGGTGTGAGTAACAGTAGGGGCAAAAATTAGCATGGGGAAATAGTTTTTAGTTTATGTAATGACCCATCCACCTCAAGAATTATAACATTCAAAAACCAGTTAGAACACTTCAACTTCCCTGGACCCTCAATTACAGACTTAAAAGTGGCAGTTCTTCAACAAAAAAAAACTTCAAAACCAGACTCCAACGAGAAACTGCAGAACTGGAATTAATTTGCAAACTGGACACCATCAAATTAGGCCTGAATAAAGACTGGGAGTGGTGAAGTGGGTTTTAGCTCACGAAACCTTATGCCCAAATAAATTTGTTAGTCTCTAAGGTGCCACAAGGACTCCTCGCTGTTTTTGTATATTTTTGGTGTTTGATTCCAGTGTGACATCACTTTTTAATTGAAGCTCCTAAGTATGCATTTAGTCTATACATTGTAGATCCCAACATCTAGTCCCAGTAGATTTTAAAAATAAATTTTGAGGATTTATCAGCTATTTGCCCTGATTGAATTCAATGGGCGTAGGACTGAGTCATATGCAATAAAATTTAAGGAAATAATATTTCCTAAATATAGTTATCCTTAATATACTTAAGTGTGTGTGTGTGTGTGTGTGTGTGTTTTTAAAAAAAAAACAAACAAGCAGCGAAATGCCAAAAAAAAAAATCACATTCGTTTTATATTTTGCCAAACATTTGTCTGGAAAATGTAAATAGTTCACACCAACTCTCATCAATAACTACCTTTTTCAGGGTTTAACCAATCAAACCCATTCCCTGTTTGGGAGTGACTGAGCATGCTCCTTCTCACAGTGGCTACGTGTAACCAGACTTTGCATCCCAGCAGCATGCCTGAGCATGCTGCAGCCCAGGGCTATGGGGGTTTGACACTTTCACTGTAATTGTTGCTCCAGGCCGGAACTGCTATTGATAATTTTAAATGCCTTTGAAGGAGATAATATAGATCAAGTTTAGTTCTGTTCCTTATCCCCTCAATTACCTCCACTTAAAAGTCACAGGTACTGATGTAACCCATTGGTGAATGGGTTAAGAGTCCGCCTTTGTGCCAATCCACAGAGGATATGAGTTATTACAGCCCCCAACTACAGAGACTTGGATCTTTAGCTCACGCTGTAGCAGTTTATGCATTTAACTTCCCACCCAGTGTGTCCAACAAGCTTCCACACTGACTCCTCCTTACTTGTCATTTTGTGCATATATGCATTACTGTAGGGCTGAAAGTTTGGCTGAGATTTTCAAAGCTGCCTAAGTGATTCCGATGAACAATTCCCATTGAAATTAACGGGAGCTGTGTGTCTAAATTCTGTACTCTGCTTTCACAGTCTGTGTTTGTACAATTAAACTGGTTTCAGCTCTTCTGACTGCTTTACCCATACCTTATTTAGTCATTATACCTAAACATTGAAAAGTATGTTTATCTTTACTATCACTGATCCTGTATGGGCCATTGAGACTCCATTTTACTGAGAATAAAAAAGGGGCTTGGCAATTAGGATGAGAGTCTCTATTTTATACATAGATTTAGTGAATCTTTCTGTGTTTTTCTGTACCCCCACCCCCATATACTGTAGAAGCAAGGGGTTTGAAGCACAAAGGGGGTGAATCCCTATTTTTCCATTATTTATATAATTGGGATTTTCATCTAGAATCTTGCTCTTGTGAGATCACTGGCCTCGGATGTAAATTCAGACACAGATTTAAAATTTGAAGGAAGGGAGAAAACTCTCAAAGTTTTTATGAAACAATATAATAAGACAAACAAAGTATTCACATCTTTTCAACATTTCCAGTGAAAATAGTTTAACAAACACACATCCTCCTTTTGTCTTTAAATTCAAACCTTGTAGCAATAACAACTTGAGAGTGAAACTGACTTTGATTTTCATTGTCCAAGCTGAGAAAAATGCAAAAAAGAAGCTGAGTGCATTACCAACAACATGTAAATTGACTATTGAGTCTCTTTCACTTTTAATAACCAAGGTTATAGTCCAACAGTGGTCATGACGTGTCTGCAATGTTCTTCTCTGTCCTGTGTTTTTCCTGCCAACCTTTTCAGGATTTAATTCCTGCCTATAGTTAAAGGGGAAATTGCCATGTTTAGCCAGTCATAGATGAGAGAGTGCTATGGAAAACTAGATTGGAAATCATGAATGTTATTTAGTACTGAAAGTTTTTTGAACACACAAGTGCGCCTGGCAGTCCATAAGATGATTCAGTGCTAAGGGAATCACAGCTGTATCAGCAAGTGGACTTATCTGTGCTTAAGGACTGAGATACTGAATATATATTATGAGGTATTTGCTTTTTATAGGTTTTTCTGTTTTGATTTTATATATGTATAAAAAGCCTTTTAATAAGAATATTATGTGTTGCTCTAGTTAATACTTCAGTTGGCATGTTTACTGGAGCGAAAGGTCAGTCAACTGTGGGGAGAGGATCACGTAACAGTGGTGATTACCCAGGGGCAGCAGAAGGTGAATGTAATCTATGTGGTGTGTTTATTCATAGATTCTAGGGCTGGAAGGGACCTCGTGAGGTCATCGAGTCCAGCCCCCTGCCCTCGTGGCAGGACCAAAGTAGTTTAATACTACTCATGTATGTATGTATGTATGTATGTATAGATATGATGCATCTTTAAAAGACACCCCATTGCATAGTCTTTATAGAAAATACTGAGAGTAAACAGGCAAACAATTTAGCCTGTTTCCTGTCTCCATAGGAACCGTCTTCCTACCCTCAAATGGAAAATCTTGAAAATAAAACTTGCTGGAGTATGCCAAATATAAGAGAAGGGGTTACTTGTGTGGGAAGTTTGTGTCTCTGAGCCAGGAGGCACCAAATTTCTACCCATGTATTTGTAAGTCAGGTATTTTAATCACCCAACCTATCTACTTGAACACTGGTGGAATTCTATTTCATGGGAGTGCTGATGTCATGTTGGGCAAAAGGAATGCTGGCCATGGACTTGCAACGTGTTCATTGCTGACTCTGGCCTTTTAATATTTGTGGCCAGGCTGATGAGTCGGGTATCTCACTGGAATGGTACATACCTGCTAAAAATGGACATAAAATATTCTGATTTAAGAAGATTGAAAATAAAGACACATGGAAATGTCACCAGGAATACAACATGTGGCAGGACTTGGGATTCTCATTCTGCATCTGAAGGAAAAAGTTTACTCAAGAAGAATTAGTCCTTGTGTATCGCTTTCTAACATTACCATTGGCTATGGATTGCAAGCACAGCTAGCTCTTCCCTTGAAACCATCTCTCTGATTGTTGTAATATAGAGAGACCGTGTCAATGGTGGTGGGTGAGAGAGGGGACAAAACATCCAATATTTGGCATTGGTTTATTTGGCATAAAACACCGCAGAAAAATGACTTTTGCTTGAAGTCCGCCAACCCCAAATCTAAAAAGTTGAAATGACTGGCTTAAAGTAAAAGCACTGTAAAAATATCTTTCCAGTTGAATGGTATTTGCTGGTTTTTGGTGAAGTTATAGAGAGATCTTAGTTGCCATTAAATAGATTTAACCCAGCTGTGTAATCCTAGAAAATGTCATCTCCTGAACATTCTTATTTCTTTTTTCTCATCAGATTTTATGGAAAACGACATCCAACTGTGGTAGTCAGGAAGAGAGCTTCTGCCTAAATGAGACTTGTTCACAGTCCCACTAATCCTTTTTCTGCTCAGATGAGTGCATGGTATGTTGTAACGGACTTTTAACAACAAAATGGGCCAGCTCTTTGAAGGAAATCCCTGAGGAAGTTATCAAATATGCCACTCAAAAAAAAGCTTAAAAATATGGAAAGGGTGTGTTTATGTCCTTTAAACTGAATGTTGACTAACATTAACTATTATTACCAATATTTAATTTATAATTGTAATATAACAGTATAAATTCCCAAGTAAGTAAAGATCACAGGAGTGCTATATGCAGAGGTGAAAGTAGGCCTGTGCAGTGTACCGGTAAGAAAGTGGCCTCCTGTTACACAGCCAACTGTATTGGCAAGGTCGGTGACCGGGGGGGGGAGAGAGGCAAGAGGGGCAACCCCCCAGGGCCTGGCGATTTTAAAAGGGCCTGGGGCTCCCGGCAGTGGCTGGAGCCCCAGAGCCCTTTAAATTGCTGCTGGAGCCCCAGGGCTCCTGGCCACAGCCGCCTCTACCCCGGGGCTTTGGCAGCGATTTATAGGGCCCGGGTCTCCCAGCTACTACCGCAGCAGCGGCTGGAGCCCCAGGCCCTTTAAATTGCCACTGGAGCCCTGGGTGGTGCGGGCTGGGCAATGCTGAAGGGCTGGCTGGGGGAGTCTGGCCCTAGCTCCACCCCTTCCACCCGAGGCCCCACCCCTTCCATGGGTGCAGAGATGCCCCCCCACCTTGTCCAGGACCCTGGTCGCTCTGCGTACCAGTAAGTCCTTCAAGTTACTTTCACCCCTGGCTCTATGTGGAAATGCAAAACCAACCCAAAAGGTGTTTGCTCATAATGACCACAAAGATGGAACACAAGGGACACTAGAGGTATGTGGTGATGCAATCAAAAAGTATACAGGCAAACTAATTGAATTAATTTCATGACTAAAGTGAATCTCTTTTTTTTTTTTTTTTTTTTTTTCTAAATTACTAGATCTATTCATAAATTCTTTGCTCAGTTTCACAGGAATCAAAACTACTGCTTGAATTAAGTTCCTTGTTCTGCAGTATGTGTCTACAGAAAGTGTGTTGTTGTTTATGATTACTTAGTACTTACATTGTGACACAAACCTTGTTTTGTTTCCTATAATGGAGTGTCCAAGCATTTGACCATCTCAACATCTTCATTTCCAGGGTGGAGTGCATTTTTTGTGTGTGTGTGTGTGTGTAAGTCTCTGTTCTATACAGTTTTATATACTTTACCTGTTTACTTTATTAGCATCCTCTTATCGCAGAGAACTGGGGCCAACTCCCACCATGTGCACCAAGCAGCTTTGGTATGATTCCAAGCATCATATCAGGAGGCCACCATTATCAGCAACCACTGATCCCAGGTATTTAAATTATTTCATTTTTCTAAGCTCTCTGCCTATAATATCCTTTATGGTGGGTCCTCCTTTCTCAGTTGTCGGAGCCTCGGTCTTACCAACATTCACTCTAGGCCTGCCTGCTCAAAACTATTATTACTCTACAAACCAGCTTTGAACAGTGGCCTCACAGTCTTCCACACTTGATCAGCATATTCCAAGGTGGCTCCCTTTGTATATTCTCACTTATCACATCCAAGACAAACACAAACAAATAAAAAGGCCTCTGCGCTGACCCTGATGCAGGCCATTTACCGGAAAGTCTCTGCTTTTGTCCCGTTTGGTTTTGACTTAGGTAGTCACTCCATCATACATATCCTGAATGAGAGGGACATATCCTTTGAGCTCACCTCTCTCTTTTAAATTCCACAATACTAATTCTCTTGATACACAATCATACACTTTCTCCAAGTCCACAAAGACCATGCCTGGTTGCCATCTCTTTTCTCTGAAGATCTCCATGAGGATTCATACAACAAATATAACATCAGTTGTGCTTCTTCACAGCATAAATCCATACTGACCCTTCAAAATTTCAACTCTTCCTAGGGTGACCAGACAGCAAGTGTGAAAAATCGGGACGGGGGTGGGGGTAATAGGAGCCTATATAAGAAAAAAGCCCCAAAATCGGGACTGTCCCTATAAAATTGGGACATCTGGTCAGCCTAACTCTTCCATGCAGGAGCTTTTCAATAATTTTCTCCCATATTTTCAAAGCATGAGATGTCCTCTTAATTGAGAGATAATTAGCACACAGTACAATATCTCCTTTATGTTTAGAAATGGGCATCACAGAGATTTTACACCATTCATCCAGCATTTTCTCTCTCTTAAGACTATCACTAAACAGACATATAATATTTGATGCCTTCCCTTTCCAATGACTGAAGCGCATCCACCAGTATTTCATCTGGCCTAGATGCTTTCTTCTTTTTATTTTCCTAAGTGCCTCTACAACCTCTTCCTCCTGTATGCAATCTATCATACTTCAGTTTGGCTTACATATTCTAAGTTCCTCCCTTGGGTTCTCCCTCCTCAGACTTTAGATAGGGCTTGTCTACACTTAGAGTCCTGCAGCTGTGCCGCTATAGCTCTTAGTGAAGATGCTACCTATGCAGATGGGAGAGCTTCTCCCATTGGTGTAGGTACTCCACCACCTGAGAGGTGGTAGCTATGTCAATAGGAGACACCCTCCCATTGACATAGTGCTTTCTACACTGGGGGTTAGGTCAGTATAATTTCTTTGCTCAAGAATGTGGATTTCCATACCCCTGAGCAATGTAGTTACGTGACTTAAGTTTGTAGTGTAGACCAGAGCTGGCTGGCTGATTTACCATCATTTGCTCTCTTTCCTTAGTGAGTTTGTAGGTGGTCTTTTCTCCCTCATATCCTTCTTGTCAGTTATAGCTCATGATAGACAAAAAAATTTAGCAGTCGCAACACTTCTTTTAGCCTCCTTTTTTGCCTTCCTATATGCCATCTTACCACTTGCTCAAGCTGCTGGCCTGGCATTATTTAAAAGTTACCTTTTCCTTCTCAACAGATTCTTTAAATTGAGGATTCCAATGACTTTCTTATATTTTTTTTGGCACTGGTTTAATCTCTCTCTTAGGACTTTGTGCCATTTCCAGTAACATTAACTTTAGTTTGTACAAGTTATCCTCCACACATCCCTGTGTGTAGTCGGGATGTCTAGGTAGTTTACTTATTTACCTATGTTTTCATAATCATAATATTGTATGTTAGACATTTGTTTGGGTGGTGCTAGAAGTTATAAGTTGTAAATATCCATGTAGACAACATTCTGAAAACATACAGAATAATGTTTTCATGATTTATTTTTGTTTTTCTGTATTGTACAGGATTTGAGATCGCTTATAAATTCAATTAGGATGGCCAAATCCACCCCAATAGAATTGGCCTCGTTAGCACTGACCGACCCGCCCCCTGCGCCCACTTGGTAAGGCAACTCCCATCTTTTCGTGTGTTGTATATTTATACCTGCCTACTGAATTTTTCACTCCATGCATCTGATGAAGTGGGTTCTAGCTCACGAAAGCTTATGCCCAAATAAACGCGTTAGTCTCTAAGGTGCCACAAGGACTCCTCGTTGTTTTTGGTTATAAATTGTGCTACTATAAAACAATATTGATGGTAATTCAGTTAGTGTGTGCTCTCATGTAACATTGCCCTGGTGATACAGAGATATAATACTTCCTTCAAAGAAAAACCACGTTTATCATTTGAACTGTAGTAAAATTTCCAGAGCTTGAAAGGAGCATGTTTGAAAAATCTATCTGTTCAGGCTAAAATTTAAATATTTGGTTTTACACTATATTTAGGACTGACTGGCAGTTAGCCAAGACAGTTCTTATTGCGTATCTGAAACACTGGGTGGAAGGTCATAGACTAAGAAAGTGAATGTTATTGTAAAATGCTGTGCTTCTATTTTTCTTGCATGTCCTCCCATTTTGGGTTGTTAGGGAATCTGCAGAATAACACAACTGTATAATTATTTTATTTCTGCAAAAATATGAACTCTGCTATATTTGCAAACCATGGCGGTTCTACATGCTGGCATAGTCCCCAGAAAATGAAAACTACTGTACAGGTCTGTTGCGTCTTACGCGGGGGTTACGTTCTGCGGTGAGCGTGTAAAGCGAAAACCGCATATAACCATGAAAATCCCTTAAATCGCCCATAAAGTAGTTTTGTGTATACAACCCTGTACAGTACTATATATACTATACAGAAATGTACATTACAGTATATAATAGAGTATACATACAAAATATAATTTTACAGTACTTTATTTTTAATAACATAACAGAGACAGATGGAAGAATGAAAGAATAAAAAATCAAAACAGTACAGTACTGTACTGTAAACTTGAACAGTTACCAGTCACCCTGGATATTCTTGCTATTCTTGTACTGTACTGTACACACTCCAATGATTAGTCTTCCTCTGACAACACTATTAGGAGGTCATCATGGCTTGATGTCGATCTAGGACATGATGGGCCAGGCTCGGGTGACAGAGAGCAAGTCACAGATGAAGTGGTTGGCTCTGGTTCAGCTCGAGAAGTTGCTGCTGGTTGTTTTTTCTTGAAAAACATGGTCATTGGCAACTGTCGCTGTTCTCTCTTGAGCTCCTCAAACATTTCTTGGTACGGTCTCAAATCACCAGTAATACTACGTGTGATTTTGAGGCTTCATTCCATAGAGGGATCATAGTCAGAAATTAAATCATTCAAGTGTTTCGCTGCTTGGAACACTTCAGAAAATTTATGAAGAGTCCAAGTTGCTGGCTCTTCCTGTTCGTTGTCATCATCTTTGTCTTCTGTAGATGATTTTATCAGTTCCTCTAACTCGTCGTTAGTCAATGTTTCTCTATGGCCCTCAATTAATTCCTCAATTTCTTCCTTGAGGATGTCGACGAAGCCATCACCACCCACTTGCCTGGCCACCTGAACAATGCATTCCACTTCTTTGTCAACGGCTGGGAAACCCTTAAAATCATTCACACAGTCTTTCCATAGGTTTTGCCAACATGCATTGACTGTTTCAGGCTTGATTGCATCCATTGCCTGTTTAATATAAGTGATGCAATCAGCAATGTTGAAGGACTTCCAACACTCCATCACGTTAACATTGGGATCAGCATCCACAGCAGTAAGGATCCGTGAGAATGTAAGCCTCGTGTACGTGGCCTTGAAACAGCTAATGAGACCTTGGTCGAGAGGATGGAGGTGGTATTGGGGGGGAGAAAGGCGACTTCAACGTCATCATGCGCAAACCGGAGTGCATCAGGGTGGCCAGGAGCATTGTCTACGAGCAGCAACACTTTAAAGTC
Organism: Chelydra serpentina; assembly: GCA_037349315.1. Classification (NCBI taxonomy): domain Eukaryota; kingdom Metazoa; phylum Chordata; order Testudines; family Chelydridae; genus Chelydra; species Chelydra serpentina. The sequence goes on along the minus strand of JBAIAC010000042.1, from coordinate 84,487,362 downwards.
AAGTCCTTTCTCTTCAAGGTACTGCTTGACCTCCAGAATGAAACACTTGTGGAACCAATCCAGAAATGTTGCTGCCGTCACCCAAGCCTTTTTATTTGATTGCCAGAACACAGGCAGGAGATTTTTGTTCTTGCCTTTTAGGGCGCGGGGATTTGCAGACCTGTAGAGCAAGCCCGGCTTTATTAAATGCCCAGCCGCATTGCCACAAAGCAACACAGTCACACGGTCTTTAGCTGCTTTGAAGCCAGGGGCTTGTCGTTCTGATTTCGAAATGTAAGTGCGGGTGGGCATTTTTTTCCAGAAGAGCCCAGTCTCGTCAGCATTAAAAACTTGTTCTGGAAGATAGCCCCTTTCCTCTATGATTTCCTTTAATTGTTCAGGGTAGGCTTTTGCTGCCTCCTCATTGGCAGATGCAACTTCACCAGTAGTCTGCACGTTTTTGAGGTTGAAGCGGTTCCTAAAACTGTTAAGCCAACCTTGGCTGGCTTTGAATTCCTTCTTGTCAGAAGGCTCTCCTTCTTTGGTGGGAGGTTTGAACATCACATAGATGCTAAGAGCCTTTTCTTGCAACATGGTGCTATTGATAGGCACACGTTTACCGTTCATGTCTTCCAGCCATAAGTTTAATGCCTTTTCAGTCTTCACTAAAGCCTTGTCACGCACTTGGCTCGTCACCTTAGCAGTTCTTGGAGCACTTGATGCCACGGCTTGACGAATTTCTGTCTCTCTAGTCTTGATGGCACGGATGCTAGATTCATTGCGCCCGTATTTACGTGCCACACTGGCAACTGACATACCACTTTTCAATAAGTCCAACAAATCCAGTTTTTCCTCCAGTGTTCGAACAGATTGCTGTTTCTTTGGTTGAGCACCAGATGAAGTAGCTGGCTTGCATTTAGGGGCCATGTTGCACTCAGCGCGGCGAGATGCACACAGAATGAGAGGCACAGAGGGACTGAGTACAGTACTGTATGTATTGGGAACAGCAGATTCGCGTCTCATGCTCACTCCGGGGCATACGCTGCTGGAATCGGCCGCACTACAGGCGGGCGATTAAACTTTTTTTTTTTTTTTTTTCAAACCGCGAACCGCGTAAAGCTGAAATCACGCAAGTTAAATGCGCATAAGATGCGACAGACCTGTATATTGTTAGGACAAGTTATAGATCTTGCAGTATTTCTCTACCCTAGTATCGTCTAATACATTGATAAATACCAAAACCGATTCAGGCATGAAAACAAGAAAGATGGTCCAGTGATTAAGGCACTAGCCAGAGACTGGGGGTCAAGCCTCTGCTCTGCCATAGACTTCCTATATTCCTCTCAATAACAACTCAATTAGCTTATCTGTGCCTCAGTTCCTCATCAGTAGAATGGGCATATTAGCACTTACCTACTTCACGGGGATATTGTGAGGAAAAATACATTAAAGACTGTGAGGTGCTGAGCTATAGAAGCTTTCTCTTCCAACCCATAACAGCCTCCAAATGTACTATCGATGAGTATGGTATGGAAGGAGTGGTCAGCTCTTTGTCAGGGAAATGCTGATGCACTCCTTATCGAGTGGTTATAGAGTTCCTGGTCCACCACAGTTACCAGAAAGGACCAAGATGTGTTGCAGCAAGGGGCTTAGTAAAGGTCGGAACTTCCGGGTTATGGAGTTCTCTAGTTGCTGATTAAAGCACAGCTCTTTTGTTTGTCCTCATGCTACAGTCTTAGTGCTCACTTCAACACGCAGAGCATCCTTCAGGAGCTGCTCTTCACCTTGTGGGTTCATAGAATCATAGAATATCAGGGTTGGAAGGGACCTTAGTAGGTCATCTAGTCCAACCCCCTGCTCAAAGCAGGACCAATCCCCAATTTTTGCCCCATATCCCCAAATGGCCCCCTCAAGGATTGAACTCACAACCCTGGGTTTAGCAGGCCAATGCTCAAACCACTGAGCTATCCCTCCCCCTTAACATGCTTGTTACTGTTAAGGCATTGCCTCTTAGCTGGGACTCAGGCGATCCGGGTTCTGTTCCCAGCTTTCCCAAACATTTCCTGTGCATCTTGGGTCACTGACCTCACTTCTCTGTGCCTCACTTTCCCCAGGAGTGAAATGGGGGTGATAGTGTGTACCTGTTAACGGGAGGGTAGGGCTTACTTCATTAATGCCTTTCAAATGCTTTGAGATCCTCAGATGGCAGAAGCTATAGAAATACAAAGCGTTCCTATGATTCTAGCCATGTCATTCAAATAACTAACCAGGAAACAAAATGTCTTAAGCCCCAGCTGGAGGGTTGCCAAAGATTTCCTTTGGCATAAAAGTCTCTGCTCCTTTTCTCCTTATCAGGAATCAGGGCCTGCAGCAGAGCCAGTCTCTGGGCCAGCTGAAGAGTGCAGCTGGCCTGTAGCAGGCTGCCTGATTGGCTACACTGCCTGATTAGTTGGAAGAGTCAGCAGTTGGCTCTTAAGCCCAGCAGCTACAGCAGTTCAGTGGCTGCTCAAAGCATTCACCCATGGCTGCGATGACTCCTGTGAATGCTTGTTCCCAGCCTTGGACCCAGCCATGCTCCTTCCTTGCCTCACTCCAAGTAAACTGGTCCTGACCCTCGGCTCCAATTCCTGACTTCTGACTGCGGCTCTGACCTTGACTCTGGCGCCTGGTCTCTGATTCTGGCTCTGACGGTTTGAGCAGCCCAACACAAACAATGAGAGAACAAGAGCTGATACTGTGAGTGTGGATTTTATAAAGTTAATGTCTCTCTGACGGAGATGCAGGGTGCAAGGTCTGTAGGGCTCCCAGTAAGTGCAAAATGCAGCCCTGCAAGTTCAAGGTGCATTGCCTTCAGCTCCACCCCCTGCTCCCCAGGAGCCCAAGATCATGACAAACTTTGTGGATTCCTAAATCAGTGTTCACACCTATTTCTGCCATGTCTGCAGTTGTACCCCACTGGCCAAACGCAAATGGGACTGATCATCAGTCTGCTTACTGGGGAGGCTGTGGGTTGGGGGTTTCTCCTCCTGGAATTATCAAACCTGGTTCTGTGACAATTTGAAGACTTTGCTCAAGCTATGGCAGTTATCTTTGATGACCCAAGTCAGGAGTGTATAGCCAAAGCTGCATGTCATGTGTTGCCACAGGGACACTGGCCAGTTGCTAAATGTGGAGTGGAGTTTTGGTGCTTGGTAGTAAAGATCACGTGGAATGAGGCTTCCCAGCATTAACATTTCCATCTTGGCCTAAACAATGATACTAAAGATGAACTGGTACGGGTGGAATCCCCTTCTGGCCTGGATGCTTTAGTCGACCTATGCATCAAGATATCAACTATTGAAAGCCACCAACAAAAAAGATGGTTCTCCTGACTCCTGCCAGTCCTGCTGGCTCTGACTGCCCTCCCATCATCAGTGCCTTCTCTGTCACCTCAATCCATGGAAGCCTGTCCGGTCCAGACTCACCTCTCCAATGTTCAGTAGAATCAATGCCGGGTATTGGCCCTATGCATATACTGCAGGGAACCAGGACACTTTTTTTGCATCAAGCTGCCATAGAATCATAGAATATCAGGGTTGGAAGGGACCTCAGGAGGTCATCTAGTCCAGCCCCCTGCTCAAAGCAGGACCTAATTCCCAACTAAATCATCCCAGCCAGGGCTTTGTCAAGCCTGACCTTAAAAACCTCTAAGGAAGGAGATTCCTCCACCTCCCTAGATAACCCATTCCAGCGCTTCACCACCCTCCTAGTGAAAAGGTTTTTCCTAATATCCAACCTAGACTACCTCCACTGCAACTTAGAACAAGAAGCAATGGTCTCGTCATCTAGTACCACTGAGAACAGTCTAGATCAGTGGTTCCCAAACTGGCGTTCGGGAACCCCTGGGGGTTCGCAAAATGTTAGAGGGGGTTCTCAGGAAAAAGTCCTTAATGGCGGACAGAGCTGTCCCTAGGGACCCCGGGCAGCATGGGGCGAGCAGCCCGAAACCCCTGGACTTCCAAGAGCTAAGCAGATCAAAGCAAGCATATCTATCACACTGAGGAGATTTAAACTTCAAGACTCCTTATAAGAAATGGAAAGGGAGGTGGATATTTTTTGCTGTTTTTAAAATGAAATAGGCAGCTAGTACTGTTTTTTAAATTATTATGAAGAACAAGTTTAAGCTTTTTTGTAACATGCGTTTGTTTGCTGGACTGCTCAAGACCTGAATGCTTGTGTAGGAGGAACGATTTGAGTTGGCTTCTTAAATACCTTCCTGCTATTTCACATCTGATACTCCTTAATGAAACATAGGAGCCTTGTCTTATAACAGGCTTATTCAAAGTGATACAAACTACGAAAGTGATATCTTGGAAGAGTGTTGCCGTTTTCATAACATAATAAAAATACTGTAATGATAATAATTAATAATAGGGTGTAATAAACAGGTCATAAAAGCAGTGATCTTGGAAATATAAAATTTGTTTTTATAATTTATACTCAGGCAAAGGAGAAAATCCCTGGAAATATTCATTTTTAGGAGGGGGTTCGCGAGACTTGATGTTTTAGTGAAAGGGGTTCACAGGTTGTTAATGTTTGGGAACCACTGGTCTAGATCCATCCACTTTGGAACCCCCTTTCAGGTAGTTGAAAGCTGCTATTAAATCTCCCCCCCCCCCCCCCCCCCGCCATTCTTCTCTTCTGTAGACTAAATAATCCCAGTTCCCTCAACCTCTCCTCATAAATCATGTGCTCCAGCCAGGACCGGCCCTAGCTTTTTGGCCGCCCCAAGCAAAAAAAACCAAAAAACCCACAAGTGCCACCCCCTGCCCCAACACTGGCCAAACCCCCCCCCCCAATAACGCCGCCCCACCAAAACGCCGGGGGGGGGGGGTAGCTGGGAGGGCGCCATGCCCGCCGCGCCGCTGCCCCTGCCAGTGGGGAGTGCAGAACGCTTGCTGCCCCGCTGCCCCGGCCGGGAGCGGAGCACGCCGGCCGCCCCGCCGCCCCGGCCGGGAGCGGAGCACGCCCGCCGCCCCGGCCGGGAGCGGAGCACGCCGGCCGCCCCCCCGGCAGGGGCTCCAGACGAAGATTTTTTTTAATTTATTTATTTTTAATTTACAAAAAAACCTAAAAACCTTGAGTGCCGCCCCCCTTCAGGTGCCTCCCCAAGCACGTGCTTGGTAGGCTGGTGCCTGGAGCTGGCCCTGGCTCCAGCCGCCTAATCATTTTTATTGCCCTCCACTGGACTCTTTCCAATTTTTCCACATCCTTCTTGTAATGTGGGGCCCAAAATTGAACACAACATTCCCGATGAGGCCTCACCAATGCTGAATAGAGGGGAATGATCACGTCCCTCGATCTGCTGGCAATGCCCCTACTTATACAGCCCAAAATGCGGTTAGCCTTCTTGGCAACAAGGGCACACTGTTGACTCATATCCACCTTCTTGTCCACCGTAACTGCTAGGTCCTTTTCTGCAGAACTGCTGCCTACCACTCAGTCCCTAATCTGTAGCAATGCATGGGATTCTTCCTTCCTAAATTCAGGACTCTGCACTTTGTTCTTGTTGAACCTCATCAGATTTCTTTTGGCTCAGTTCTCTAATTTGTCTAGGTCCCTCTGTATCCTATCCCTACCCTCCAGTGTATCTACCACTCCTCCCAGTTTAGTGTTATCTGCAAACTTGCTGAGGGTGCAATCCATGCCATCCTCCAGATCATTAATAAAGATATTGAACAAAACCAGCCCCAGGACCGACTGTTGGGGCACTCCGCTTGATACCGGCTGCCAACTAGACATGGAGCCATTGATCACTACCTGTTGAACCAGACTATCTAGCCAGCTTTCTATCCACCTTATAGTCCATTCATCCAGCCCATACTTCTTTAACTTCCTGGCAAGAATAGTGTGGGAGACCGTAGCAAAAGATTTGCTAAAGTCAAGGAATAACACGTCCACTGCTTTCCCCTCATCCACAGAGCCAGTTATCTCATCATAGAAGGCAATTAGGTTAGTCAGGCATTACCTGCACTTGGTGAATCCATGCTGACTGTTCCTGATCACTTTCCTCTCCTTGAAGTACTTCAAAATGGATTCCTTGAGGACCTGCTCCATGATTTTTCCAGGGACTGAGGTGAGGCTGACTGGCCTGTAGTTCCGTGGATCCTCCTCCTTCCCTCTTTTAAAGATGGGCATTACATTAGCCTTTTTCCAGTCATCCAGGACCTTGCCCAATTGCCATCAGTTTTCAAAGCTAATGGCCAATGGCTTTGCAATCACATCCGTGAACTTCTTTAGCACCCTCGGATGCAGTGCATCCGGCCCCATGGACTTGTGCTCGTCCAGCTTTTCTAACTAGTCCTGAATCACTTCTTTCTCCACAGAGGGCTGGTCACCTCCTCCCTATACTGTGCTGCCCAGTGCAGTAGTCTCGAAGCTGACCTTGTTCGTGAAGACAGAGCCGAAAAAAGCATTGAGTACATTAGCTTTTTCCACATCCTCTGTCATAGGCGCTGACTTCGTGGGTGCTCCGGGGCTGGAGCACCCACAGGGAAAAATTGGTGGGTGCTGAGCACCCACCGGCAGCTCCCCGCCAACCCCGGGGCCTGCGCCCAGCTCCCCGCCAGCCCCGGGACCAGCGGCAAGCTCACCTCAGCACCGGGAGATGTTGCGGGGTCCCGCCCCCGACGCTGGACAACGTTGCGTCGGGGTGGGGCCCCGCAACATCACCCGGCGTAGGGGATGGGGCCCAGCGTCGGGGGCGGGGCCCCGCCCCTGACGCCGGGCGTCAGCCCCCACCGGCGCCACCGGAAGTTGGCGCCTGTGTTCTCTGTCACTAGGTTGCCTCCCCCATTCAGTAAGGGGCCCACACTTTCCCTGACTATCTTCTTGTTGCTAACATACCTGTAGAAACCCTTCTTGTTACTCTTAACATCCCTTGCTAGATGCAACTCCAACTCCTCAGCCTGTCATACGTCCTCTGTACCCCCAAGTGACCAGCAAAGGGGTCGTCGTGCGCTACCCGCACTAATTCCCCCCGGTGTTGGCTGGGTACAACCAACTGCTTATAGGGTTGACCGGGACCCTGGTTTTTTCCCACAGGGGCCCCCCTGTACAGTTTCCCATCCTCTTCAAAAAACTTCTCCCCCCCCCCCCACTCCCTTCCTGGAGATCCCTCCGAGATACACTTCCTTATACTCTCAAGGGAGGGGTCCGTCCTTTGGTTAGCTGCAAATTCCTGACAGACAATCCTTGAGACAGCGTCCCCGTCCCTGGGCACTGACTGCCCCTCCCCTGCCCCCGCCCCTGGGAGCCTGTTGTCTTCAGCTGGGCAGAGGCCTCCATGCACTGTCCTGTCAGTGGGATCCTCCCCCAACTCCCCTGTGGGTTCTGAGGTCCTCGCCCCGTCCCTGGGGACTCTCTTCAAGTCACCAACCCCCGTGTCCCCTGGAGTAGGATGTGTTGGCCGTTCAGCTGCATGAGACCTACCGCTATCGCCCGGGACAGCCTCCCCCTCACAGCCTTTCTTCATGCTGCGAGTTACCACACTGACAGCCCTAGTTTTGCTGAAAAAATCATTCTCCAGCAACATGTCTGCGGGGATGTCCTCGAGCATCCCCACCAGTAAAGTATTTTCCATCCCTTCCCACTCCACATGAACCTTAGCCAGGGGCACAGGGAACCTCTGCGGCCCCACCCCCTTAATATGGGTGGTCTGCCCCGTCAGAACACTAGCATCTGGAACCACACTCGGTCGGACCAGCGAGAACTGAGCCGCAGTATCCCTCCACCCCAGACACTCCATGCCATCAATCTTGACAACCTTGATGTGCTCCTTATCCGCTTCACTAGGCCCCATGTCCACCAAGCTGGTGTGGTAAGAGGTAGGGGTGCCCTCTGGGGCCTCAGCGTTGAGGGCAACCGAGCTAACATGGGACAAGGAGGGTGTACTCTCCTTTAGTGTGGGACAGCTGCTTCTCAGGTGCCCTGGAGAATTGCAGTGAAAGCACCTTCTGGGATCCCCTGCTTGCGCAGGAAATTTGGGGTGAGTAACAGGGGAATGGGGAGGTGAATGCCCAGCTTCCTTTTTCCCAGGGGTAAAACGGTGACTCTGCTTTCCCCCAACCCTGTATCCCTCTGCCAGTGGTTTATGCTTAATTGCAGCTTGCGCCTGCTCATAAGAGTCTGCAAACCCAGCTAATTCACCCACGGCTTTTACCTGTTTGTCCCACAAGTACTGTTTTACATCATCACTGCACATATTCAGGAATTGTTCCTGAGCAACCAAATCACACCTTCCCTCAAAGCTTGTAATGTCTTTTCCCCTCACCCACTTATCTACCAGAACTGTCATTTCATTTGCATAAGCCACGTTACTTAACCCATCTCCCCTCTTCAGACTCCTGAATTTAACCCTGTAGGTTTCAGGTGTAACCTGAAACTGTTTCAAAACCAGTTCCTTAAATTTACCATAATTGGAGGCATCCCCAATGGGCATCTTATTGAATATGTCCAGAGCTCTGCCAGTCAATTTGGCTATCAAGGTGGTCATTTTTTGATCTTCAGGGATCGCATGGAGGGAGCACAGTCTCTCGAAGGTGATAAAATATTCGGCTATATCCTTGGATTCATCATACTGGGGGCATAGACGCTCCCATTTGGGGATTTTTGGGGAAGTGGAGCCCGCCGCTGAAGGGTTTCGACTCTTCAACTCTGCAACAGCCAGTTCATGCTTCTGGGCCTCCCATAGCTCTCTTGTGGGCCACCTCCTCTGCTTCCATAGCTCTCTTGTGGGCCACCTCCTCCCTGATTCTTTCTGCTTCCATAGCTCTCTTGTGGGCTTCTGTCTCTGCACTAATTTCCAGAGTACGTAATTTGATTAGTCTCCGATGTTCGTTTTCTTTCTCTGTTATTTAGAGTCTGGCAAGATCCAGTTTTACCGTGGCCTCGCTTACAGACATCTTATTGCTGTCTAGTGCTGGGCCACGCCCCTCTGCAGTTCACTGAAACTGGACTGCACTCAGATCAGGAGCTCTTCAGTTAAGAGACTTTCCCAGCTTCCCTGATCTTCACTCTAACTTATTTGATTTCCTTTTCTGTCCCTACTTCCCTTACCTGAAATAAGCAAACAGAAAATAACAAACCAGTAACCACTTTGTCTGTTTTCCAGCCACCACACTTAAAACTCACTTAAAATCACTACCAGTATGTCAAAGCAATCAGCTGTGCACAGATCCTGCTCGACTACGCCACTGTGACGGCTTGGGGTCACAGAGACCTGCTGGGTGCTGCCACCTGGTGTGCCAAGGCCACTTCTGTCCCTGCCTCCAGGCCTTTTCCAGCTTGGGACTCCCGAATCCTGTCTGTTTTGAGCCAGATTCCACTGATCTGCTGCAAACACAGACCCAGGTCCGAACCAAGTCCACTCACCACTGTAAGGCTCCTGGAAGCGCTCTTACCTTTGACACCCAGGTGCCCAGCTCCCTAAGCGGTCTAAACCCTTAATACATCCGTTTTACCCTCCATAAGGCTTATACAGGGTAAACTCATAAATAGTTCGCCTTCTATTTCAAAGATAGAAAGATATGCACAACTGTTCGCTTTCCCCAGGTACCAACTCGTACTCAAGGAAACTTAATAAGTAAAAAGTGATTTTAATAAGTACAGAAAATAGGATTTAAGTGAGTTCAAGTACTGACAGACAGAACAAAGTGAATTACTAAATAAAATAAAATAAAATAAAATAGAACACGCAGTTCTATGTCTAATCAAACTTCACACAGATATAAAAACCTCACTAGGTCCAGTAAAGAGGCTATCTTCCACTTAGCCTGGGTCCAGCAATCACTCACCCCCCTAATGTCTTTGTCCTTTGTTCAGTCTCTTTCGGGTGTGTCCTGGGGGTGGGGTGGGGTGGAGAGTCTCTCTCTTTAGCCAGCTGAAGACAAAATGCAAGGGCTTTTATAGCCTTTCTTCCTCTCCCTGCGTAGGATCCAGTTGCCCTGGAGTTTTGGGATCACATGGGCAAGTCACCTGTCCATGCGCCCTAACCAGTCTAACCAGTTGCATCCTTGACTGGGGCCCCGATGTGGATTGGGGTCTGCACCTTCTTTTGTCTGTTAAGTACTTGTACTTAACTTGCACATTCCTTCCTTTGGACCTGGTCCCATGTTCTTACAAAAGCTATGCATAAAACCAGCAAATATAAAACCAATGTTCATAACTTCAACCACAACAATGATACATGCCTACAAACAGGAGGAATAAATTCAGTAGGTCATAACTTTCACAGAGATATGTTACATGGCACATGTAGCATAAAACATATTCCAGTTACACATATATAGTTTTATGGGGACACTGTCACAAGGATTTCACTGTTAAGCCAAGCTGGTCGCCTGCCATATTTACTATTCTTTCTACACACTGGGATGGTTTGTTCCTGCTGCAACCTGTCCTGCCAACGTCCAATCTGTATCCTAGTTAAAAAACACCAAGCCCCAGTGGGTTCTGGGCTGGGTTGGCATCCTTCACCTATCCCCAGCAACCCACCCCAACTCTCATCCACCAGTATCCTGGTGATGGCCAATCAGCATCCAACACATCTCCAGCACCCTGTGATGCCTGACATCAATGTAGAGGCACTAGTAGACTCGGGTGCCTCAGACAATTTCATGGAGCTAGAGTTCACCTGATCACACAATATCCTTCCTCTCCTTCCCACCCTCAGCACAAGGACTCCCCTGAGTTAGTGGAGTCCATAGAGAGGTCACTCTTTTCGTTGGGACTGGTCATCCACCAGATGATCCTTTAGAGGAATATACCCATTACGGTCACTGAGAAATTCCCCAGTTTGGATTAACTTGTGTACCGCATTCACCAGTTGTCCTTGGCTGAGACTGTTGGGTCACTGTCATTATTATTTATTTTGCAATAGTGCCAAGGGACTCCTTTCATAGACCAACAAATGCCTAGAAGAAAAAACACTAAAGTAAAACAAATAATCCCACAGCTCAACACTGTAGTGGTTGCAGTAGTAGCAACTTTTGTAGTTACTCTGTGAAACCAAGTTTTCTCACACTCGTAACTTTCTGAGATTTTTACCTTTTGGGGCTGAGATTTTTCTTGGTTGGTTTCTTCAGGCAAGTGAATTTCTTTTCCATCAGAAAGATAAAGTGCCTCTGGCCATTTTGGAGTTATGTAAGCCTGGGAGAAGTGGGGGAGTGCTTTCTTACTGTAAATAATTCAGAACACCATTTCTCTGCTTCAATCCAGATGAATCTTAAAACTTCAAATGTGGCTTGTAAATAGGCCTTTTGGGCAGAATGTGCTATGTTCAGTTTGGGGGAAAAAACAACTGTTTTTCAAGTAATAAAATTATTTAAATCTGAAAATATGGAGTAGGCACTATAGAAAATTCAATGAAAAGTTCCTTACATAGGGTGTCAGCAATTGGCATGAGTTTGGGACGTACATTCTGAACATAGACAGGTGGTGCCAGGTCATTCAGTAGAGCATCTTGCCTGACCTAGATGGAACAATTTAGCACAGTGGTGAAGGGAAGTATGTCTTCATTCTGATTATGGTTACCACAATTCGTCTGGAATGAAGAATTGTCTAAGGTGGTGCCTGGTCCTCATCCCCACTGCAAACAGCTGTAGCAAATACTACCAAAATTATCAGAAAATATATTTATCATGTTCAGTGTGCCCTCTGTGTTGTGGTTGTGTCAAGTTGTTGTCTGGACAAGAAATGAGTATCCTAGCTATGGTTAAATGTAAGCACACCGGATACAGAAATAGCCCTACTATCTCATTTAGCACATGTACATTCCAGCACGTTTCATCTTCTTAGTTCTTGAGCACCCAGTCGGTTTAAGGTGGCCATTGACTTTTCCCTGTGTGTTTTTGTGATTTTTTTTTTTTTTTTTTTTTTTTTTTTTGGTACTTGTGCCCAGGAGATGAGCTGCCCTGATCCTATTCCAATATTCTTTGCAGTAGTTGCACACAAAGTGGTGAGGTAACATACTGAGCTGTAGCTGCCCCAGAAGGGGTCAGAGAAATGGGCATTATTGCTGGATGTCCATCTTCAAAATCCTAATGGGTGTATATGTATAGCCCATTTAGCTTGGATCTACTCTGAGGTTTGAACATGGGACCTCTTCCACTAACAGTATGAATTTCTACCACCTGAGCTAAAAGAATCAATCCTGTAGCGGAAGCATTAGCAGCTTTATAAACCTCTGTACATCAACCACCAGAAGGAACTATGTTATGCACAATAAACCATAGGTTACTCATGAAATGGCCAGAACTTGTGTGTGCCCAGACCATGGACTTGCACAGTTTTAGTTTAATTTTCATCTTGTCTAAATCTTTGAAAATAGACATTATCCTGTACATACAGGTCACTGTGTGCCTATAGGATTCTCTGAAAATATGAATAAATAATTTTATTAAAATGTAATACTAAACAAATAGTACAAAATAGTCAAGACGATATACTGCCTTAATTTTGAACAACCTGGAATTATCAAAATGCATTTAAGAATTATACTGTAGTTCAATTAAGAGCTTATAAATAGAGATTAGTAAATAATTAAAAAATCATTTTTCTCAAGTTCATTCAAAATCAAAATTCCAGTTTGCAACCATGTTTGCAACCCTTTTGTGTTTTCTTTCAGTGATCATTCAAACACTATTGTGAAAATTCATTCAAAGCGAGTGAAAGCTTTGCTTAGGCTACTCAAATATTTGCCGGAAGAAAATGTCAAGCTGCAATTTGTGCTGTGTTGTTTAGTGAGATAAGTTGACCAATTAAGTAATGGACGAAAAACCGTACACCTTATGTAACTAAACAACAACAGCACACATTTTGAATTATGTATATTCACAAGTGATCTGCAGTTCAAAAACTTTCACTAAACAAATTCTGAAACAATTTCTCAGATTCTAAACTGGTAAGCATATAAGCATTTAGGAGACAGGAATTTCAGAACATTCACAAACAGAGAAAGAGGCAATAGTCAATGACCGACTTAATCATTGTAAATTATTTACTATTTTAAGATAATTTATAAATCACTGTCTCATGATTACTGTTGGATAACCTGGCACTGAAATAAGAGCTTTAAATATGAGCATTTTGATCCTGTTTTTCCCCCTCTATTAAAAAAAAAAAAACATGCGGTGCAGACAACTTCAAACTATATGGCAAGAACAAAAATATAAAACATCTATTTACCTTAGAAGCACTTTCATTTCAAAAGAGACACAAGCCATGCCTAGCTGTAGCCATTTATATATTTTCATGTACGTGTATTTTAACACAAATGGTACAATAAAATTGCAACCAGGGTCTGCCTGTTTGTTTGTAAAGAGTGCTGGAAAATCACATTTATAAATGGCTCATCTGTTTCAGCATGTTCATGCTCTTGTTTATTTGCTTTTGGTGAACTTCTGTGTGAATGGGTTTTGTTAACGCAAATAGTTCGGGAATGGCTTCTTTGTACAGATGAGCAGACAAGGTCAGTCATGCACAAAGAAGAGGGGTTGTTTTCCTGTTTTTAAATATTCCCATCTTCCAATCAGGGAGCAGAAACAAATGCCATGTGACTTAGGTAACCCATCACACATCATGAATATGAATAGTAGAAGTGAAAGGCATGGAAACAACACATAGACTGACATCTCTTCCATGAAACTGTTCACTGGACATTTTGTGAACAGAGCCAAAAAGTTAGTGAATAGATTTGTAAAAAGCAAAGTCTGCATCCGAATAATTCATTAGGAGAAATAAGGGCAAAATACAGCAAGTAATATATTTGTAATGAGTAATTTGACTAGCTATGTGCCAACCAGAAAGATTAATAGATTTAAAGGCCAGAAGGAACAGTTATGATCAAAGTAGAGAATAGCGGTGGAAGTGCTCTGTCTAGATTCTGTTTTTCCTGAGACCAGCCTATTCCACACAGTCCTCTATGGTGCTCCCCAAGCAGACTTATACAGGGGCATTCTACAGTGAGGCAGGGGGCATGGTCTGTGCTGCTTAGGGTCTACATGGTGGTGTATTTTGAAAAATCACAAAGCAGTCATTTGAATTTCCTTACCTGCTCCAAAGTCTATTGAAGTCAATGGAAAGAGTCTCTCACGTGGGCTTCAACCACAGTCAGATCAGGCCCTAAATGCTTAATTTTTTTATTACACATTTAAAAAAAAAGATTCCAAACAGTCAGGCCTGGAAAAATGACAGAATCTGTTCCTATAACTGTCATTCTTCTTATAAACTAAGTTACATGGCTATATAGCCCCTAATTATCTTGTAATCTGCAATGCATACAAAAGCTGTGTGAATATTAATATTTACATACCAGTGGGACATGCAGTCTGATTCCTCTTTGCTGTACTTCTGTGAGTGCTATTCCTTCCAAGAAATGCCTGCTGAAGACAGGAACAAAAACTCAAACGAGGGAATAAAGATACAGTTTAGCCTCTCACAACATCCAAATACATTACTGAAATGCCAGAGCTGTGCATGATATAAACTAGAGAAAAAACTGATTTGGGGAAGAGGGGGGCAGAAGGGGCAGTGTATAATAAAGCTCTTGGATTCGTATGTGTATATTACTGCACTTCAGTTGTGCATCTCATATGTTCAGGTTTCATTCTCGAATCTTTAAATATATTTAAGCAGATGAACAACTTCATCAGATCACAGTGTAATTATATTGTGCTGCCTCAGAACTTTTTAAGGATGCATGGGGAATCTCAGCCTGACAGCTGTCTGTTTGGGATTTAGGCTGGTTGTGTGAGGTTTGATAGGGCTGGTTCATTGATCACATGCATCAGTGGGTTTTGTACCCTGACCTGCGCTTGTTTTCTGTTATGCTTGTGATCATGACTCTTGCAAACCTGCTGTTCATCATCATGCAGATCTGCTCACCCTCCACACCAAATTCATGCCTGTCCACCATATGGGCTAATTTTATCCCTTGTTACACCAGGGATTAATTTGTCTCAGTAAGATTCTTACTGGCCTAAGAGTTGGGACCATTCATAGAATCATAGAAATGTAGGGCTAGAAGTGACCTCAAGAGATCAGGCCCATCGAGAGTAATTTGGGGCCCCAGCATGTTATCTTCACTAGGGCCCCACCTGCTGCCCCTTCACTTTATTTATATAGATGCTACAGATGTGTTTTAGGAGCCCCCGTTATATTCTTCTGTACCAGATGTGGATTGACTATAGAGCTTGCTTATACATACCAGATGTGTTCATCATAAGATCCTTTAATTCTCTGCCAGGTATGACTGAGGTTTGCTTAAATAAGGTATTTTAACCACAGTGCCACCTAGTGGCTGAATGATATAATACAGTTTAACATTCCATTATCGCTCCCCCTTTCCGTTCTACATTTCTGCCATTTACAATATCACACTTTCTTTGAGGTTCAGTGTGTATCAGTCTGTTAATCGGTTCTTAATTGAACTGGATTTCTAATTATGCGACCCATTTGCGCAATAACTTGGTCATCTGGCTGTCCATTAGTTGCAACGAAAGGCTCTGGTCAGTCTGGAATCTCTGATTTGTTGTCTTGTTCTGCATCCACCATCTGTAGAGTTTGCTTTTTGGAAACTGTAGATGGTGAGGAACAAACTGTAGATGGTGACAGTTTCTGTTGAACTCTCCACTGTTGGTCTCAATCACATATGATCCGAGTGATGAATTCTTTTTCTTTATGACAGCTGGAATTGTCCCTCCTTTTTCGCCATCCAATTTGACATGAACACAGTCACCAGGTTCTAAAACCGGCCGCTCTGAGTGTCATCTATTGTAAAAGTGTTCATAGGCTTTTCTCACCTTTTTATCCAATTTGGCTACTCTCTTCATGTCTGGCCACATTAGACAGATTCTTTTCCAAAGTTGGAACAGAAGTTCTGAGTTGTTTTCCCATCAGGAGTTGTGCTAAACTATATCCAGGAGCTGCTATTGGTAGAGCCCTGCGTGGATACAAAAATGTGGATCCACATCTGATCTGCATCCACCAGGATCAACCTGCGATCCGCTAGCCGTCTTTTACCTGTATCCGCACCCACAGTAGCAAGATGTTTCACAAGGGCTAGTGACCGGGTCGGGGGGAGGAGGAAGGAGAAGGGAGCCGGGGGGGCTTCTTGAAGGGAAGGGGCAGGGTCTCAAGGAGAAGGGGTGGCGCGGCAGGGGCTGGGGGGGAAGGGGTGTTGCATCGTGTTCTGCTCCTGGGGGCTCACGAACGATGGCGCACGGCAGCAGCAGTGTGTGTTGCATCACAGTGGGGCAGAGGGGTGGGTTGCCATGGCCATGGCCCTGCCCACTCCAGTCCCCATGGCCAGGCCTTGCTGCCCAGAAGCCATCGGGTCCGTGTCCGGGAGCGTGACCAGTGCTGCCAGGCCAAGTCATGGTGCGGATGCTGCCTGCCTAAGAGACCCAAGCTGCTGGACAGGAAGCGGCGCAGCCAGAGGGTGCTGGACTGCCCTGACTCCGACCTGCTGCCCAGCCCCAGCCACTGGCCACCGGCCCCCAAGCACACTGCACCCCCTGGTCTGTCTGAGCTGTATATCGTGGGCCAGGCGCCACTGGTGAGTAAAGCCCTGTGCGGTTGTATCTACATCCGACCCACTATCTGCAAAAAGGGTCCACGGATACGAAGTGGATATCTGCAGATTTGCAGGGCTCTAGCTATTGGTGTTGATCTGTAACTCAGAAGAGCAAGGAATGAAGCTTCCTGTGGTAGGATTTTCTTGGCTGTCTGTACAGCTCTCAGTCTCTCTATTTGTTTGTGGGTATTGTGGACTGCTAGTAATATGATCAAAATATTTAATTCAGAATATCTTAAATTCTTCTGCAGTGAATTGTGGTCCATTGTCTGTCACTAGTTGTTCTGGAATACCAATCTGACCAAAAGGGCTCTTCAGTTTTTCAATAATACTCCACAACGATCAGGTAAAAATGTCCTCTTAATTTGCATACATCTGCTGCTAGTTTCTTTCAAGTTCTCTCTGGTAGGAGTGTTTGTACACTGCATGATCCAGCATTGCCTCTTAAGTTGACTTGTACTGGATCTCCTTTCAAAAGTCCAATATCACCAAATCCTCCACTGAATTCTTCCTCCTTTCTCACTAGGCCCATCATGGCTTCCACACTGTGGCTGAGAAAGTTGTTGGTCTTTGATCTTTTGATAACATGCACACTGAATGCATAGTTTTTATCTTTTATAAGCTGTTTTTGTGGTGAACTGGTCTGTGCAGTTCTGAATACCTCCATGGCTAGTCAGAGCTGTGTCAGGTGACTTCAGCTCTGGGAGGGGTTGATGGTGATTGTAAGTCCCTTCTAAGATGACCTTGAAGTCAGCTCCTGAGTTAATTTTTAAAGTCGATAGTCTTGCCAGGAATATTCAATTCCAGTCTCCAAGTAACTTCTATGCCATCATAAGTGGTAGATCCCAGAAACAATGGCTCTTGATTGTCTGTCTGTAATATGAATCAACTCCCTGACTGCTTTGGTGTAGCAAATAGCTGCAAAATGTCCATATTTCATGCCTGTTCATTCATGCAGAATGTTGGAATCATTAAGAAAGGGATGGAAAATAAAACAGAAAATATCATATTGCCTCTATATAAATCCACGGTACACCCACATCTTGAATACTGCGTGCAGATTTGGTTACTCCATCTCAAAAAAGATATATTGGAATTGGAAAAGGTTCAGAAACAAGCAACAAAAATGATTGGGGATATGGACCAGCTTCCGTATGAGGAGGGATTAATAAGGCTGGGACTTATCAGCTTGGAAAAGAGACGAATTAAGGGGGGGGATATGACTGAGGTCTATAAAATCATGAATGGTGTGGAGAAAGGAAATAAGGAAGTGTTATTTACTCCTCCTCATAACATACAAACTAGGGGTCACCAAATTAAATTAATAAGCAGCAGGTTTAAAACAACAGGAGGTATTTCTCCACACAATGCACAGTCAACCTATGGAACTCTTTGCCAGAGGATGTTGTGAAGGCCAATATTATAACAGGGTTCAAAAAAGAGCTAGATAAGTTCATGGAGGATTGGTCCCTCAATGGCTATTAGCCAGGATGGGCAGGGATGATGTCCTTAGCCCCTGTTTGCCAGAAGCTGGGAATGGGCAACATGGGATGGATCACTTGATTACCTGTTCTGTTCATTCTCTCTGGGGCACCTAGCATTGGCCACTGTCGGAAGTCAGGATACTGGGCTAGATGGATATTTGGTCTGACCCAGTATGGCTGTTCTTATGTTCTTACATATTACACCATGTGCCTTTGGCTGGTCATGCTTCATTTCTTGGATTATGATTTTTCCAACACCTTGTGCATGTAGACTGGAATTTGTCCCTCTTAGCCTAGAAATTCTCTGTCCTTGTCTCATGGATTTTATGAAATTGACTTTTAACACTCAAGTGTCTGATAGCATCTAAACTAGTTTTAAGTTTTCCTCTGCCTTTGTTCTGTTTGACTAATTCTGACTGCTTTGCTATCTGTATAGCTGTGACTAGAGTAAATCTCTTCAACTGTAGCTGCTGTGAAAGATTTGTATCTGTTGCTTTCATGTTTTGCATTCCTACAATCACAGTTTTCAGCCAATGTATGCAGAGCTCTTATAGAACATTCAACATTTTCCCTGGTTATTGAATTGTCTGGTGAAAACAGGATCTGAATAGGAAATAATGTAGGATCTTAGCTACACCTAGGAATCTCCAGCTGTCTGGCTACACTGGCTTTCTAGCCCCTCTATACCACCAGGGCAATGCAAAGAAGCAGGTCTGGGGAAAAGACTCTGACTCAATCTCCATTAATATTACATATGTCATCACAAACAAAAATGTGATGATGCATGTAATATTATTGGACACACTTCAACTCCTAGGCAACCTGTGATTATGGTAACAGTGTCTCAGGTGCACATCCAGCTAATAAGACATGTCTTCATGTGTGACACGTCTACTTTTGGGACTGGATACTACACTTGTGGGGGAGTGGCCTTGATCTCCTGGGCTATTTTCACTTCTAACTTCTATGATGCTGAGGTAGACAATATTGTTGATCATCCATGGCATAATGATGCAGGTCGATTGAAAATAACTATGGTTTCAATATTTGGGCCTAAATTGTACTCACGAAACAGTCAATGCACACACAACCAGTGAACTGTGCATATAAGCATATTCTTGCTTATATGCACATATAAGAACAGCTCATTATGCATGCAGTTTGGGTACTTCAGTTTGTATTTATCTCTTTTTCAACCTGAAAATATGTGGTTTCCACATGTGAGGTCCCTGTTTTAGAAACAGATTTATATTAATAAACAATAATTTTAAATATTTGTCTATTGTACATATTTTTGTTAATGGTGACGTATAATAAGCTCAATGGGAGCTACCCCTTTAAGAATAAGGTGGGGGCACAGTGAGTGAGTAACTGTAGGGGTTAGAGCATGCAGAAGGTGTGCTGTGCTGCAAGAGGAAGCTGGACTGTAGCCAGCTCTGTCTGAGGGGATGTCTGTGGGCAAAAAACACCTAAAAAAAAAAAGTTTGAATTCCCAGAATAAACAAAGTGGGGTTTTTTGGTTTTTTGCTTTTTTACAAAGAAAAGCTGAGTCATGTGATGGTGTAATTATGTGCATGCACATCTTTTGCGGGGACACCTTTATATGAAGGTTTGCAAATTTGGCCCTAGATTTCTTACCTAATAATGCTTGACATGTTGGTTGTTAGGAGGTAGGTCTCTAGTCCAAGCATTTAAGGGTTTGATAGAGGAACTATAGTCATCTGTGACTGGTTAGGGGCACTCTTTCCCTGTCTCTATAAGAGCTCATTAGAAGTTGCTAAAAGCTGTGACTAAGGGTACGTCTATGCTGCAAAAATCCAGGGCAGGGAGCCTGAGACCTGGTCAACTGACTCATGGGGCTCACATTACTGGGCTAAAAATAGCAATGTGAATGTTTGGGCTCAGCTGGAGCCTGGGCTCTGAGACCCTTCTCCCTTGCTAGGTTTCAGAGCCCGGGCTCCAGCCCGAGCCTGAATGTCTACACTGCTATTTTTAGCCCTGTAGTGTGAGCCCGAGTCAGTTGACCGGGATGCTGACACATGCTGCTGCAGGCCATGTTTTGTAGTTTCGATGTACCCTGAGCCACGCATTGGTCATTTAGGTTGTTGAACAGTTTGCAATTTACTTACCAGAACTTCCCATATTGTTCAGAATCAGATCTCATTATAGGGACTTTATGCATGAAGTGTCCAGAAGTATCATAGTGATGAGTGCCATACAAGAATCAGATAAAAAAGAATATGATGTTTGAACAATTCGGTTGGCTTTTGTGTATGACAAACATTGAGTTCCATGCTGGATCAGTTGCACTAATTTTTCACTTTTTATTTAGACTCCTCTTCTTTACCGTAAGGCTGGTGGGAATTAGTTTTGTTAAGGATGGGGAGAGAAGTTTTGTTTCTCTGGTAAACTCCATCTTTCTCTAGGTACTGTTGAATCATGCCTGCCAGGGCTGGCTTTACCCCTGAGTTCATAAATATGCTTCTGAAGAGTAAATGATGAGCCTTTGAAATGTATCAGGTTGTACCAAGTGGGGAGGCATTTGCAAGAAAGTGCTCGCTGGAGCAAAATGATGCTATAAGAATTTTATCACCACTAGTCCCCCTACACATTATTCCACCTGAATATTGCTCATAGGCAGACTAGAGTTGAAGCGAACTTCCTGAGTTACATGCAGAAATCATAGGAACTTTGAGGGGCATCTTTGCCACTCCAGAAAGCAAAGAGTTCATTGCAATTCTATAAGCTTTAATACCGCACACATACTTTCCTGACTATTGGAGCTCCATGATTTCCTTCTGGTTGTGAGTCTGGTCTGAATCCTGTGTGTGTCCCTGCAAAGCAAAGCACAATGGACAGAACACAGCAGTTACCTGCACAACACTCTCTCTGTTGTCTTCCGGCACTGGATGGGCAGAGGACGGGTTTTCATTTCCTGCGTCATGTACAAATTGCCATATTGATTCTAAAATGCTGCTCTTTTGGTGTAACTTTGTAAGTGTTTCTTGACACCATTTAGGTATTTCAGTCAATTTTCTAACTGATAGGAACATAAATCTCCAGACTAATTTAATCTGTAGTGTCCCTACATCAGCCTCCATGGATTTTATAGTTTAAGGTAATGCTGGTAAATTGAGAGTACCCTGCACCTTTGGGAGCAGAAGATCTGGGATATCTGTGAGCAGTTAGCGTGTGGGGCTGAATATCAGAGGGGAATGATTCAAAGGGATGAAGATATTGGGGTGCACCTATTGTTAACCTGCAAGGTGAAGTTAGGGCTGGCATAAACCCAGAGGACAGTGTTTGAGTCGCTGAAGGGCTGGCAATGTCAGGGAGCTACTGACAGCCAGCTACCACAAGAAAGACTCCCTTCTGATGGAGGCGGGGGGGGGGGGGTAACAAGATAAATCACAGTCCTGGGTACCCCACGAACCACCACAGAGAGTTATAAGATTGAGTACATTAACATTTGGGAGGTGTCAATACTATGGTAGAAGGGGCTATATAAGGGTTACTTGTGGCTGTGGTGTCAAAATCATAAAAAATGAATGGCCGCACATGGTTTTGCCAGGAAAGCAGAGCTAAAATGACCATTTCGTCTGAGTTTTGCTTTGAGATTTTGGGTTTAATTTGCCACTGAAACTCAAAGCAAATTTGTGTGTGTGAGAAAATCCAAACCAAATAAAATATTCACACAAACTCCTGTGAACTGAAACACTGGGACTGGGAACCTGTGTAGGGGAAATGGGGGTGAGAAGTAGGAGAAACAGACCCGAGGAAGCGTTGTGGCATGGGGGAGAGAAATGGGACAAGGAGCCAGGGAGGGGTGAGACTGAAGCAGGAGATGAGTGGGGTGGAAGTGAAATTAGAAGAGGAGCCGGGGGGGGAGACTGGGATTGGAAGCCAGTGATGGTGGGGAAATGGGGGTGGCTGGGTGGAAGACTGGGGACTAGGAGAGAGACAAGTTGGTTGAGGAACAGACTAGCTGGAAAAGAGACCTGAGACTGGGATGAGAAGCCTGTGAAGTGGAGACTGGGATATTTGGATGTTTTGGAATATTGTTCATGATGTTATCTGATTAAAATATGACCATCTAGATCATTGTTGCTACTGTTGTGTATTTGGTTGTCAGTGGTAATAGAACCTTGTTGTTGCTATGGCAACTGAGTTAGATTATTAGGGAATAGCCCAGCCAGTATGGGCTGGTTTGGTCAGTTCAGTGTGTGAAAATCACTGCTTCCATGGCTTTCAGCTGTCTGTCTCAAATTATTTCTTCCTAAACCTGCTGCCCCAAGGTCCAAGGATACAACAAAGTGGCGACGAGGATGGGATCCCTGTGCTGCCCCAGCAACAGAAGAAAGTAGAAGTCAAGGTAACAAGAAAAAAACCCCTACCAAATCTTTTAGCTGTTGGAAGGGGGTGAGAACTGGCTTGTTTGCACTGACTGTGCTGGCTTGTTTGCACTGACTGTGTAACCTGAAACTAAAACCATGGCTACACTTACAGGGCCACTGGAACCTTTTGAGGAGAATATAGTGCAATGGCATGTGTATACTGAGTGGTTTTGAGCTTTTTGTTATTGCAAATGACATTACAGAAGAGAAGAAGGTGCCAATATTCTTAAGTGTTGTAGGGGCTAAGACCTACTCCCTGCTACTCAGCTTACTACACCCTGTTAAACCTGAGACTAAATCTTACAGTGACATTGTGGAAATCCTGGAGTCCCATTTTTTCCCCCAAACCACTGGTAATTGCTGAAGATATAGGTTCCACAAAAGAGACCAAAAAGAAGATGAAACAGTTGTACAATTTGTAGCAACTTTAAAAAGACTAGCAGAACACTGTGAATTTAAGGAGATGTTAAATGATGCCCTACGTGATGCCCTGCGTGACAGGTTAGGGTGTGGCCTATACAGTGAAGCTATACAGAAGCGCCTATTGACAGAGGCTCAGCTTACCTTACAGAAGTCTGTTGATATTGCAGTCTCCATGGAACTGGCTACAAAGGAGGCGCAATACATCGGTGCATAAGGTGTCACAAGAACCTACTCTCAAAACTGTGCAGAGTCAGGTATGTTAACGCTGTGGTAAGCCAGGTCACCAGGCATCAGAATGCTGGTGTAAGGACCTGGTGTGTCAACGTTGTGGCAAAAAGGGACACATTGAGTGTGCCTGTAAACAAAAGAAAAAGAGGCCTGTTGTCTGGCTGACCAAAAAGGGAAGCCTGCATGCCCTAGAGCAGACCCAGGATGACCAAGGTGACACCTCATTGCAAGAAGAAGTGTCACTGCATGTTTTGTCTTTGTCAGTGGGCTCACAGGGATACTGGGTAACTCCGTTGTTGGATGGCAAACCTATACGCATGGAACTGGACACCGGTGCAGCCGTCTCTCTGGTCTCCGAGACTGTGTATAAAGAAAAGCTACAGCATCTTCTGCTTAAGGCAACAAAAACTGTTCTGAAGACGTATACGGGAGAAGCTGTGCCCATGTTGGGCACTATTGATAAGGTGGAGCTCAATGGACAGGCTGCTAAATTGCCACCGTTTGTGGTGAGAGGTAATTACCCACCCTTAATGGGTCGGTCTTGGCTTGGGAAGATTCAGCTGAAATGGGCAGAAGTGCACCGAATGACTAAAGAAGAAACCGGTCTGGCCACTATACTAAAGAAACATGCTGCTGTTTTTGGAGAGGATCTGGGAAGTATGAAGGGAATCACTGTGACATTGAACATTAAACCAGACAGTCAGTCAACCAAAATGTCTGAAAGCCCGAACTGTGCCATATGCCATCAGGCCAAAAGTTGAAGCGGACCTGGAGCACCTGGTCACCAATGGAGTCCTAATACCAGTTACCCATAGCTCATGGGCCACTCCTATTGTGCCAATAGTGAAGAAAGATGGCTCCCTCCGGATTTGTGGTGATTTTAAAGTCACTGTCAACCCAGTGTTGTGTGCAGAGCAATACCCGCTTCCCCGCATCGATGATCTCTTTGCGGGCCAACTGAGGGACAAAAGTTCAGTAAGATTGATCTGCGTCAAGCGTATTTACAGATGCACATCGATGAAAAGTCCCTAGAGCTGTTGACTATTGTTACTCATAAGGGGCTTTATCGATACTGTCACCTATCCTTCAGATTAACATCTGCTCCCGCCCTGTTCCAGAGGGCTATGGACCAGATCTTGTGTGGCTTGCCAGGAGTTCAGTGCTATCTGGACGACATCCTGGTCACTGGAAGGAATGATGAGGATCGCCTAAAGAATTTAGAGGCTACCCTACAAAGACTGGAAGAGTATGGCCTACGAGTCTGCAAAGACAATTGTGAATTCTTCCAGCCCTCTGTTGAATATTTGGGACACATAATTGATGCTGTGAGTCTTCATCAGGCCCCTGCAAAAGTTAAGGCTATTGTGGAGGCTCCCCCACCTCGAAATGTTAGCCAGCTGCGCTTGTTTCTAGGACTATTGAACTATTATGGAAAGTTCATCTCACAGTTAGCCCCACTGCTAAAACCACTTCACGAACCCCTTGGGCAGAACAAGACCTGGAAGTGGACTGAAGCCTGTAATGTTGCATTTAATAAGGCTAAGGATGCATTGCTAAATTCTGAAGTTCTAACACACTTTGATCCATCCTTACCCCTGCAGTTGGCCTGCGATGCCTCCCCTTATGGAGTGGTAGCAGTCATGTCACACGTTATGCCTTCGGGAGAAGAGAGACCTATTGCTTTGCTTCACGCACTCTAAGCAAAGCAGAAACAAACTATGCCGAAATTGAACGTGAGGCATTGGGGATCTGACGTCGATTTTTGGATCCTACACAGGCATTCCCCCATTAGCTGCTAGTCGTATGCAACACTGGGCATTGTTACTTTCAGCGCACGCATATGAAATCAAATATCGGAAATCCACTCTGCACGACAATGCAGATGGTCTCTCAAGGTTGCCTTTGCCAGTCAAACATCAAGATACTGCCCAAAAAGAAATCTTCTACTTTGAACACGTAGAGAATATACCCATCACTGCTACTCAGATAAAGAAGGCAACTCGTGTTGACCCAGTATTGTCCCAAGTTTATGGACCTGGTGATGCATGGAAAATCTTGACGAACCTCTCTGGTCTCACCCGACTTTGTTACCTACATGTCCAGGAGGACGGAGTTATCGATCCAATCTGGTTGTTTGTTGTGGGGGAGACGTGTCATTATCCCACCACCACTGAGATCACAGATGTTAGAGCAGCTACATTCCAGTCACTGTGGAATAGTGTGCATGAAGGAAATTGCACAAAGCTATTTTTGGTGGCCTGGATTGGACAGTGCTATTGAAGAGAAGACAAGAGCTTGTATGTCATGTCAGGGTGTCAGGAATGCACCCCAGTGGGCACCCCTACATCCATGGGACTGGCCTGAGAACCCGTGGCAACGTATTCATGTTGACTTTGCTGGCCCCCTTGAAGGAAGCATGTTCTTGGTGGTGGTAGATGCCCATTCTAAATGGCCAGAAGTCTCTCTAATGCAGTCCACTACTGCAGAGAGTACGATCCAAAAGCTACGGGGATTCTTTAGTCGTTTCGGTCTGCCAGAACAACTTGTGAGCGACAACGGACCGCAGTTCGTCTCTAAGGAGTTTCAAAATTTTATGAAGGGAAATGGGATACACCACATCACTTCAGCACCATATCATCCACCCACCAACGGATTAGCTGAAAGATTTGTGCAGACAATGAAACAAGCTTTGAAATCAGCAAGGGGACAACACTCCATTCACAAGCATCTGGACACCTTACTGTCCTACAGAAACACACCTCATGCTACAACCAAGGCATCCCCGGCCTTTCTAATGATGGGTCGACAGCTGCGCACTTGCTTTGATCTGCTGAAACCTTCTGAACCCAGGCAAATTGTGCAATGTCAGCAGCAATATCAAGTCATCAGACATGCACCCAGAGCAAAAGACAGAACCTTTAGCTCGGGACAGCCAATTCTGGCTCGTAATTATACTTGTGGAGCTAAATGGGCACCTGCCGTGATCATCGCTCAAACAGGACCTGTTTCCTACACAGTCCGGACTGCAAAGAATCTCACCTGGCGACGTCATGTAGATCAGCTGTTGCCAGGTCATGCCAATCCTCAGGACACATCTTCAGTTGAGTTGTCTGACTACACCTCTTCTGGTGAGATACCGAATCAAGAATCACCTGTTCCTGACTGTTCTCCTCCATTACTGCCAGTGGCTGAGATACCCCCCCCCCCCCTTGCCCCGAACAAGCTGATACCACCTCCTCACCCGTTCGCGCTACGACCCCTGAGCCCATTGTCAGGGCTGCGCCCACGGTACTTTCGGGTGCAACAAGACCAGGAGTTCGCCACAATCCACCTCGAGACAGACGACCCCAACGGCTGGATCTTTAGCTAGGGAGAACCCACGGTTATGGGGCACAATAATCCCCGGGGTTTAGCCAGGAATGGAGGCAGTCTACCCTCCTTCTCTAGTTTAGTGTTTGTTTTATTTAAGGGATGTTCTTATTAAGGGGGGAGGAATATGTTGTGTATTTGGTTGTCGTGGTAATAGCACCTTGTTGTTGCTATGGCAACTGAGTGATTATTAGGGGATAGCCCAGCCAGTTTTGGCTGGTTTGGTTAGTTCAGTGTGTGTGGAAAATAAATGCCTGCGTTCATGGCTCACAGCTCTGTCTCTCACATGATTTCTTCCTAAACCTGCTGCCCCAGGGATATAACAGCTACCACTGTGATATAATTGCAGCAAATCTGATACAGTAACTCCTCGCTTAATGTTGTAGTTATGTTCCTGAAAATGATGATTGTGAAGCTTGGTTGAGGTGGTGGAGTCAGAGGGTAGAAGAAGGTGGGATATTTCCCAGGGAATGCCGTACTGCTAAATGATGAACTAGAACTCAGCTGAGCCCTCAAGGGTTAACACATTGTTGTTAATGTAACCTCATACTCTACAAGGCAGCACGAAGGGAGACAGCACGGCAGACAGAGACACACACCGTGTGTGTGTGTGTGTGTGTGTGTGTGTGTGTGTGTGTGTGTGTGTGTGTGTGAGAGAGAGATGTGCATTGCCCCTTTAAGTACGCTGACCCCACTCTACGTACACTGCCTTTTTAGATCAGGAAGTTGAGACAGCAGCTGCTGCCTGCAAGCTCCCTCTGTCCTGAGCTCTGTTGTGTCCCTCCACTGCTATATGGAGATAGTAAGTAAGCAGGTGGCAGGAGCAGGGGGAGGGGGACACCCTAATATTAGCTCCCCTCTTCACCACCACCACCCCCCATTCCCACCCCAAACAGCAAGCAGGAGGCTCCCGGGAGCAGCTCCAAGGCAGAGGGCAGGAGCAGCACATGGCACTGGGGGGAGGGACAGATGAACTTCCAGCAATTGATAGCCTGCTGGGCGGCAGCCGCACAGGGAAGTTAGGGGAGCGGGGAGCTGACGGGGGGGGGGGGGGGGGCTGCCGGTCCACCCTGGTTCCAAGCCCCCACCAGCTAGCTGCAATGGGCTGCTCTTTCTGCAAGCAGTGGACAAAGCAGGCGGCTGCCAAACAACGTTATAGGGGAGCATTGCACAACTTTAAACTAGCATGTTCCCTAATTGATCAGCAACGAAACAACATTAACCAGGACAACTTTAAGTGAGGAGTTACTGTACAAAGTGTATCAAGTAAGGTGTCAATAGAAAAGTTTTGCTGAATATGATTATACTTTTTGTATGCATGTATCATTTTTGTAGCTGAAGTTAGGAATATTAACTATATGCCTGTATTTCAACTGTTTGTTCCTGTGGAAACACCAACAAGGTACTTAGCCTGCACACCTTGAAGGGACTATTCAAGTTAAATGGCTCATCAAAGAACACTTCACTCTCAATGGATCATAGGAGACCCCTATCTATACTTAATGGACTTTCCTATGATGACTTCTGCTATGACTAAGCGAAGTCCTGCATGGACATGTGACATGCCCATGTGACTCCAAACACTATCTTGTTGCCTGTAATTTTCCACAGTGAGAACAATGGGATTCCCTTCACTTGGCAGAAGTTATAAAAGGCCCTGGAAACATTTCCATTTTGCCTATGAGCTTCTGCTAATGGGAGCATTCTAACCAAGGGACTGAGGACCTTCCAATGATTTGTAAGCAACCAGAAACTTAACAAGCCAGCAGTTTATTCCATCGCTGCTACAAGCCTGATCCAAGAAGTTTGCATTTATTGTATGTATTTGATTCCTTTAACCAATTTTAACTCTCGCCTTTTTCTTTCTTTCTTAATAAATAAACCTTTACATTTTAGATACTAAAGGATTGGCAACAGCGTGATTATTGGGTAAGATCTGAGTTGTATATTGACCTGGGTCTGTGGCTGGTTCTTTGGGATCAGAACCCTTTGGTTGATGGAATTGTTTTTAAATAACCACTCATCTTTAAGTCTAATGTTTTTGGTGGTGATACAACTGAACTACCTAAGGAGACTGCTCTTCTGACTTCTTGTTAGCCGGTGTGGTGAAACAAAAGTTTACTTTTGTTGCTGGTTTGGTATATCTTCTGGAGAATAACCACCAACTTTGGGGTGTGTCTGCCCTATTCCTCAGTAGTTTGTCCTGAATTTGGTATTCTTAGTTGTGACCCACAGAGGCACGATGACATTGGTCACCTCAGAATTTGCAGTGATGCAAATAATAATTAGAATGGTGTCTAATATTAATAACCACTAAAAATAGACTATACTTGGGTTTTATAATAGGAAAATTAAATATGGTAGCAAAAATGTGGATTTAATGCTAATTATCTTATTATAATTTCCTATAAATAGGGTAGCTCCCAATTTATGGGGAACTCCATACATCAAAATACACAGCTTAAAGGAAGGTCCCTACACCTATTCCTTCATCAAGGGACTGATCCCCCATTGGTGGTGTTTCATCTTAGGAATGTGAGTACAAATGTAAAGTTAAGTTTTTATATGCTAATTATTTTGTTCATGCTTGCTTTAGTTTTATCATATAATAACATTTTGAATTTCATGACTCGTGTCACTAAAGGTTCTTGGACTGAATTAAATAAATTACCTATAATCAAATGAAGGACCTGTGACGGGTTGGGATCACAGAGACCTCCTGGTGCTGCCACCCGGTGTTCCAAAGCTACTTCTGCCCCTGCTTCCAGGCCTTTTCCAGCTTGGGACTCCCGAATCCTGTCTGTTTTGAGCCAGATTCCACTGTTCTGCTGCAAACACAGACCCAGGTCCGAACCAAGTCCACTAACAACTGTAAGGCTCCTGGAAGCGCTCTTGCCTTTGACACCCAGGTGCCCAACTCCCAAAGAGGTTCACAGCCTTAATACATCCGTTTTACCCTGTATAAAGCTTATACAGGGCAAACTCATAAATAGTTCGCCTTCTATTTCAAAGATAGAAAGATATGCACAGCTGTTTGCAGTGACAGACAGAACAAAGTGAATTACCAAATAAAATAAAATAGAACACGCAGTTCTATGTCTAATCACCCTGTGTACAGATAACAACCTTACTAGGTCCAGTAAACAGGCTATCTTCCTCTTAGCCTGGGTCCAGCAATCACTCACCTCCCTATTGTCTTTGTCCTTTGTTCAGTCTCTTTCAGGTGTGTCCTTGGGGGGGTGGAGAGTCTCTCTCTTTAGCCAGCTGAAGACAAAATGGAAGGGTCTCCCCCGGGCTTTTATAGTCTTTTTCCCCTCCCTGTGTAACATCATGTTACCATGGAGTTTGGGGATCACATGGGCAAGTCACATGTCCATGCACCCCTCAGTAACCAGCCCAACCAGTTGCATTCCTGACCAGGCCCCGATGTGGATTGGGGTCTGCAACTTCTTTTGTCTGTTAAGTGCTTGTACTTAACTTGCACATTCTTTCCTCCAGACCTGGTCCCATGCTCTTACAAAGGCTATGCATAAAACCAGCAAATATAAAACCAATATTCATAACTTCAACTACAACAATGATACATACATACAAACAGGAGGAATAGATTCAGTAGGTCATAACTTTCACAGAGATACGTTACATGGCACATGTAGCATAAAACATATTCCAGTTACATCATGTATACATTTATAAGCCTCTCCCCATAAAGCTTTATGGGGTACACCGTCACAGGACCAAACCTTTATATTTTTAAATTTTGCATCTAAATATATTAATGGAAATATATAAATCAAAGGTTACACAGGGAGGGTAGTGAAATTGTCTGTAGTGACTTGGGAAGGGTGAGGAAAATTGGTTTTTGGGAGCTGTTTATGCTACACAGTGTCTCTGGCAGGACAGAAGAAAATCACCAAGCTTTGGTTTCTAACTCCACATTCAGACACACACCTGCCAATCATTCAAATTAGTCTCACCTCACCCATCACACAACATTCCAAACAACAGCACATATTTCCAGTTTCATGAGTAAAAGATTGAACTTCTCAGAGTTCTTTTCAGTGGGGGCCCAATTTGGTGCATTGAAGTGGGCAGAGCAAATTCATGTTACAGTGAAAATAAAAATTCTAATTGAATTCCAACATGTTACAAAATGCTCACTCAGGTTTATCAGGACATAGCTTTAAACAGAGAAAAGTGCTGACTTGTGGACATTAAAAAGCTGGTGGCAGCAATAAACTTCTGCACTTAGCCGGGCTTATGGTAGCTCCATTGAGAATCACAAGAAACCTTTTCACTTTTACCATACACGGCACAGGCCAGAGGACAAATGAACAAATGAAACCTATAGCATTTATAAAATGATAGGTACTGGGCTAGATGAACACACAGGGTCACAATATTTCTCAATGGTTTTAATGATGTCCCACGTATACCACCTTTATTGTGTGTTTATCCTAGAAGCAGTAGCATAGCCAGGGCGGGAGCAGGGGGAGCGGCTGCTCCCCCACTGAGCAGAAGCGGCGCCTTTTTTGTGCTCCCAACGCCTTTTGCTCCTATGCTGCAGCCAGAGCGGAGCATTTTTTTTTGCTCCCGGCACCTTTTTTTGCTCCTGACGCTTTTTGCTCCCAGCGCCTTTTTTTAGCTCCGCTCCCCCTGTGCTCTAAACCTGGCTACGCCACTGCCTAGAAGATGGATTGTTTTGGATTTTAGAACAGTCTTTGCTTTTAGAATTCATATGCTACATCCTGTAAAGGATTCAATTGCAAAATGGCATTCTAAAGCCAGGCTTGGGAGTCAAGAATGGTGTGAACCCTCTGATCTTCCCATAGAATCATAGAAGATTAGGGTTGGAAGAGATCTCAGGAGGTCATCTAGTCCAACCCCCAGCTCATAGCAGGACCAACCTCATCTAAATCATCCCAGCCAGGGCTTTGTCAAGTTTGGCCTTAAAAACCTCTAAGGATGGAGATTCCATGAGCTCCCTAGGTAACCCATTCCAGTGCTTCACCACCCTCCTAGTGAAATGTTTTTTCTAATATCCAACCTAGACCTCCCCCACTGCAACTTGAGACCATTGCTCTTTGTTCTGTCATCTGCCACCACTGAGAACAGCTGAGCTCCATCCTCTTTGGAACCCCCATTCAGGTAGTTAAAGGCTGCTATCAAATCTCCCCTCACTCTTCTCTTCTGCAGACTAAACAAGCCCAGTTCCCTCATCCTCTCCTCATAAGTCAAGTGCTCCAACCCCCTAATAATTTTCATTGGCCTCTGCTGGAGTCTCTCCAATTTGTCCACATCCTTTCTGTAGTGGGGACCCCAAAACTGGATGCAATACTCCAGATGTAGCCTTACCAGTGCTGAATAGAGGGGGATAATCACTTCCCTCGAGCTGCAGGCAATGCTCCTACTAATGCAGCCCAATATGCCATTAGCCTTCTTGGCAACAAGGGCACGCTGTTGACTCATATCCAGCTTCTCATCCACTGTAATCCCCAGGTCCTCTTCTGCAGAACTACCACTTAACCAGTGGGTCCCCAGCCTGTAGCAGTGCATGGGATTCTTCTGTTCTAAGTGCAGGATTTGCACTTGTCCTTGTTGAACCTCATCAGATTTCTTTTGGCCCAGTCCTCCAATTTGTCTAGGTTACTCTGGACCCTATCCTTACCCTCCAGTGTATTTACCTCTCTCCACAGTTTAGTGTCATCTGCAGACTTGCTGAGGGTGCAATCCATCCCATCATCCAGATAATTAATGAAGATGTTGAACAAAACCGACCCCTGGGGTACTCCACTTGATACCTGCTGCCAACTAGACATCGTTGATCACTACCCATTGAGCCTGATGATCTAGCCAGCTTTCTATCCACCTTATAGTCCATTCATCTAATCCATACTTCTTTAACCTGCTGGCAAGAATACTGTGGGAGATGGTATCAAAAGTTTTGCTAAAATCAAGGTGTATATCCCCTCCACTACTTTCCTCATATCCACAGCACCACTTATTTCTTCATAGAAGGCAATCAAGTTGGTCAGGCATGACTTGCCCTTGGTGAATCCATGCTGACTGTTCCTGATAACCTTCCTCTCCTCCAAGTGCTTCCAAATGGATTCTTTGAGGACCTGCACCATGATTTTTCCAGGGACTGAGGTGAGGTTGAATGGTCTGTAGTTCCCCGGATTCTCCTCCTTCCCCTTTTTTTAAAAATGGGCACTATATTTGCCTTTTTCCAATTGTCCGGGACTTCCCCGATCACCACGCATTTTCAAAGATAATGGCCAATGGCTCTGCAATCACATCAGCCAACTCCCTCAGCATCCTTGGATGCATTGCATCCGGCCTCATGGACTTGTGCATGTCCAGCTTTTCTAAATAGTCCTTAATCTGTTCTTTCACCACTGAGGGCTGCTCACCTCCTCCCCATATTGTGCTTCCCAGTGCACCAGTCTGGGAGCTGACCTTGTCTGTAAAGACCGAGGCAAAAAAAGCATTGAGTACTTCAGCTTTTTCCACATCTGTCACTAAGTATCAGAGGGGTAGCCGTGTTAGCCTGTATCCACAAAAACAACGAGGAGTCCGGTGGCACCTTTAAAGACTAACAGATTTATTTGGGCATAAGCTTTCGTGGGTAAAAAACCCACTTCTTCAGATGCATGTGTCACTAGTTGCCTTCCCCATTCAATAAGGGTCCCACACTTTCCCTGACCTTCTTTTTGTTGCTAACATACCCATAGAAACCCTACTTGTTAGCCTTCACATCCCTTGCTAGCTGCAACTCCAATTGTGCTTTGGCCTTCCTGATTACACCCCTGCATGCTCGAGCAATATTTTTATACTCCTCCCTAGTCATCTGTCCAAGTTTCCACTTCTTGTAAGCTTCCTTTTTGTGATTAAGCTCACCAAAGATTTCTCTGTTAAGCCAAGCTGGTCTCCTGCCATATTTGCTATTCTTTCTACACATTGGGATGGTTTGTTCTTGCGCCCTTAATAAGGCTTCTTTAAAATACAGCCAGTGCCCCTTGACTCCTTTCCCCCTCATGTTAGCCTCCCAGGGGATCCTGCCCATCAGTTTCCTGAGAGAGTCAAAGTCTGCTTTTCTGAAGTCCAGGGTCCTTATTCTACTGCTCTCTTTCTTCCTTTTGTCAGGATCCTGAACTTGACCATCTCATGGTCACTGCTGCCCAGGTTGCCACACACTTCTACTTCCCCTACCAATTCTTCCCTGGTCCCATGCTCCTAAACACCCTTCCCTGTTCATATTACTTGTGCTTCTGGTATGGAGTGAAGCTTTGTTAGTGCGTATGTCAGGACAAGATCTCAGTAGAGCAACAGGAGCTAATTTTTACCATCAGTTTTTAAGTAGAAATCAATGTTGCTCCGAAGCTGCTGCATTGTGCTAAAATATACAAATCCATTCACTTTTTGGTGATAGGTTCCTGTAGCTTGACAAATAGGACTGAAGCCTTCTACTCTGGGATACATATTCAGTGACAACCCCTCCTTTCCCCCACATGCTTAGATATTTAGAAGGTTTTGTTCTTTCCTACTGGCAACTGCAGGGCTATGCCACCATGTGCCTTAATTAAAACCAAGGGAGACATCATTATACCTCTAATCAACCAGAATTTATATGTATTTAATTATAACCTAGCTCCGAATACAGTAACTGTGTGTGGTACTCCAGTGTCAGGCATTACTTGTTTGCCAGAGGTGCTGCACTCTGCACTGATAGGCTTTGTTTGCATTCTGTATGGGGGATGGGGGGAGGGGGAAATAAGTCAAACATTTTGCTTTGTGTTGGGGTGGGGGTTGTTTGTTTTTCCTCTTTCAGCCTTTGGGAGCTTTTTAACAACTGTTCTAGAAGGGAAACTGGATATTTCAGTAGGTTGTAAGAGGTTAGTTGGCCATTCACCCAGCGTTGACAGTAGATTGAAATAGGAGGGAACACTCTCATTGTTCCAAGAGTAGGTAGAGCAGTAGGGAAGTCAGGGCAAGGAGGGCAAGCCATGCTCTCTCCTTCTCTGTCTAACCCCTTGCATTCACCTCTAAGACACTAGTTCAACTCTACGTTAGGTTAGTAGTGAATAATGATGAGCATGAGTGGCAAAATCCAGAGTGTGAATTTACCACGACTCTGCCCCCAACTGAGGGTGATGTTCAGACCTGTGTGTTTGGTTTGGCCGACTACAAAGTGGGTGATCCATGATGGTGGTCTGTTTTATTATAATATGTAGAATTCTCCTGTGCATCCAACATGGGGGAGGTCTATATTAAACCTTGTCTTAACAGATGAAGAGGAGTTGATTAAAGAATTAAAAATTAATGGTAGCTTAGATACAAGTGCAAACAGAATTAAGTCTAAATCAGTGAGAAATATTTGGTGCTTTAAATGGGCCAGTTTCACAAAGCTGCAAAACAATTATGAACCAAATCAGCTGGGATGAAGAGTTTAAACAGAAAAATGTTTGAACGATAATTGGGAATTGTTTAAGAACACTTTGCCCAAAAATCTACAATACCCCAGTCAAGGAAGAAGGCCATACTGGTTAAAACCTGAGCTCGTTTAGAGGAGAAGTGAATGTAGCTATGAAAAATACATATATGAACAAATGGAAGAAGGGTAATTAGATAATAATTTATATAAATGAAGTTAGGAATTGTAAAAAATTGATAAGGGGAAGCAAAATGCCACAAACAGAAAGTTATGGCCAGCAGAGTTCAACACAATAAGAAGAGGTATATGATGTAAGCAGGGTCTAAATGAGCTCTCCACTGAAATCTAGTGATGAGCTGGAGAAAGGGACTTCAGGAGCCCTTGTTTGCATGGGCACACCCCCTGCCTAGGTGCTCAGCATAATGGGACTGCTTTGTCCAAATCACTGTTGGCTGGCATTTGCTCACAAGTCACTTTGCTTTGGGTCTGGGCACTAAAGGGTTGTTATCCTTGTTGTGTGAATCAAGGGCAGTAGAATTGTGCTTGGCATACCCTGATTTAGAGACTCACCCTCAACTGAACTTCACTCGCTAGGCAGGGTACATGGGTGCCAAAGCCCAGTAGAGTTGAGAGAGGGTGGGAACAGCCCACCTCTTCTGCCTGTAGCCCCACCCATACTCCACTCCAGACCCCGCCCCCTCCGCCCAGGCCCTGCTCTCTCCCCACTGTTTCCCCCACCCTGCTCACCCCCTTCCCGCCAAATCCCTGAACCCACATGAAGCAAATGACATTTGAAAAAAACACTCTTCTGCAATTTCTTTCTAAAGAAAATGGGGCATATTTTCCACTGCATGCAAGGTGGTGAAGACTGAACATGCAGAAAGTACCTAATTAAAAGCACTAAACTTGGGAATAAAAAATGTGAGTCTCAGGTTTTTTTGATATGCCCTGAAGTTTGTCAGAGATTTATTTGCAAAAACTTTGTAGTAAGGGCGAGTCAGCTGTCTTGCTGAATACAATATTAAATATTATGGAATACATGATGCAGCTCTGCTCTGTTTTACATTTTCTTAATCAGTATTTCTAAACTGATTTTATATTTTAAATATACTCTTAAGCCTTCATAAAGTAATCATTCCAGATTACTACATATTTAACTCACTGAAACAAAGACATTATTTTAAATTAATCAGTCACAGAGGTTTAGTGTGTTCATAACAATGTTCATTGCTTTTAGAAAAAGGGAACACTAATTTACTTTGTGTGATCTCCATAACAATAAACATGTTTATGAAATTTCACCAACTTTTAAAAATATGTTTCCAAGGATTTTAGGCATAACAAAGGATCTTATATCTTACTAAGGTACTGATTTTGCTGGAGGGTTCTCTTAAAACTAGTTCATCAGATAGAAGTAAAGAAAGGGAAACTTTGTTCAGCTATCTGGAAGGAAAGGGGTGTTGTCCCTTTAAGAGCTCTCTTCAAAGCTGAGCGGGAGAGGAAGGGGGAAGAAGGGAGAAAGGGATGGACAGAAAGGATAGGAAGACTTTGGAAGCAAGTTTGGTTTTTTTTACTATAATTAAAATTAAAATGTGTATTTTAGATAAGGATGGTCTTTTGAAGGATTTATTTAAAAAACTATATCTCTGAAGATCCAAGCATTTAAGGCTTAAGATGATTGTGCATCTAAAAATCTATGCAAGTACTTTTTAGAAATGTGATTTTATAATCTTCACCAACTCACTAATGAAATATTTTTAAAGAAAATTTTAAACTAAGGTCCTGTAGACTAACATGTTCTGAGTAAATATTACAGTAATGCACAACTGTTTTTGTCAGTAAATTCAGAAACTGACAGTATATATCTGGGGTTTGGCAAATGCCTGTTAAATGGCTTCATTATCACTTGAATGGCTCTTTAACAGTTTCAATGTTGTGCTAATAGGTCTGGCAGAGTGGAAGTCTTTTTCACTTTTTCACTTAGTTACTAGATCCCCTCTGGAGTAAGAGTCACCAGGTTGCAGCAGTCAGCTGTGGGAGCCTGCAGGAAGGGTCAGAACAGGGATAGGAAGAGCCGGGAGGGTGGACACTAAAAGACCCAGTGGTGCCCCAAATTTTCAGGTGTCCTACGCAGACGAGTATTCTGTGTATGCCTAAGGATGGCCCTGCCTATTCAAGTCTAGACCCTAGCTTGAACGTGGCTTTTCATTTCTGCAGCTCCATAGACTCATATTTGAAATTGGAGAAAAACAGTTGGCTTGACATTAATGTCAAGCATTTTTTGGCCCTGGGTTACTCTGCATTTCATGCTGAATGAATTCATTCAGATTCACAGGGAGAAAGGGATGACCAGGCAGCAAAAACCTTGGTTTTTGAAAAAGAGCTTGATTACTGCAGCTCTTTGGAAAGGCCCACAGATAGTTGCAGTTCCAGTTAGCTTGCCTTTTCTCATAATTACTGTACTAAAAAAACTACAATTTGTATGGTACAGCAAATACCATACTGTGGCCAGTATACTAAAAAAGACCATTTTTATTTTAAAACTTTGGGTATTATGATGGCAAATTCTGTTTTTCAGCCTCTACAAGAATCTTTTCCATTTAATTTATTTGATTTTTTTCACAAAGGAGATATTCCAGCATTTTTAAGTGATTTGATTTAGGTGGGTGAAATTGTACACCACTATCAGCAGAACTGTTGGTCAAGATTTTCAAAACTAGGTGCTAAACATCGGCACCTAAATCCCTTATTTAGGTGCCTAAATAAGTGGCCTGATTTTAAAAGTGCAGAGCATCTGGTTGCTTGTGTTTACATCACTGGGAACTGCTGGGTGCAGAGCACTGTTGGAAATCTGATCACTAAGCACTAAAGGGATCTAACTATAAGTGTCCAGGTTTTAAAATCTTGGCCTTTATACTGGCTGCAAACTAGAGATGGGCTTTACCTAAATCTCAATATTGGACACTCCTGGCTGTTAGCAGTATTCAAAATCTCAACCTTGATTCTAATTTTGCAAATGTCCTCTGTCTTTATAGCACGTTCATCCAAAATTCCAGAGGTCTAGGGTCTAGACTAAACAATCCTAAAATGTAGTTTTCAAAATCTGGGTCAGAATTCTGTGGCTTGAAACCCTCTGTATTTCCTACCCTTGATAAATTATATCCCTTGAAACAAAAATCAGTTGACCTAACGCTGGCTATTTCTGTATGTGCTAGCTGTTTAGAAATGCTAACACCGAAATGATTACATTATCCTTTTGAAGTGAACACTTTCCTAAAGATAAATGGCTGACGTTAACACCTCAGTTGCTGCTATTGCTTTAGTCTGTCTGGTTGAGGTCTCCACAAGGCCAAAGTGCATTGTTTTATAGGTTGGAGGTTATCTTCACATCTAAAAGGGCAAAGCACTTCATTTCCCTTTTTTTTCTTCCCCTTTTTTTCCCCCAGTAAAGATTTGGATTCAGGAGAATGTAGGAAAACATGCAGCAAGGCCCTGAATCTGCAGAATTTCCACACCTGACCTGTCTACGTGGATGACAGGATTTTTGATTCATGCAACAAAATGGATTTAGGTGATTTATCAGTGTCAGACAGACAATCAAATATGAAGGACCACAAGAGGCTTTAAGGTTGTAGATAATTTGCCATAGAGTCTGAACAGTTTCTTTGCCTCTTGTTCTGTTTTTAAACAAATTGAACAGTTATGGCCAGGGTTTTCAAAAGCACTCCGTGTAGACCTGACTCTGCTCCCACTAAAGTCAGTGGTTCATTAACTTCATTCAGCTCAGAGTTAGGCCAATGCTGAGTAGTTAAAATGCCAGTGGCTTGGCTACACTCGTGTTCTTACTGTTGCTACCATCAAGAAAATTGCATCCATGGTAGCAATGCTGGATTTTTTTTTTTTAAGGGTTAGTGTAGACAGAGACTTATTCCTGCATTCACATACAATACTCTATCAGTGATCCACTATAATAATATTTTGCTGGGTTCATTTAGTTCCTTTCATGCAGATCTCAAAATGATTTATAAACTTGTTCCTAGTAGGTCTAATGGGTAGGTTGGAATAGCAAAGGCCACTCTGCCCTATCTACAGTAGTACCCCTACTCTTGGTATAACCAGTGGGGTTGCACCAGTGGGTGATATTAAGAAAAAAATGTAGCTCAAGATTTTCAAAAGTGACTAGTGACTGTGAATGCCTCCACTTTTGGGTGGGTAAATTGGGACACCTTAAAGGAATGTGATTTTTCAGAGAGCACCCAACCTCAGCAAATCAGGCCCCTTTAAGGAATCTCAGTTTGAGCACCTACCTTCACTAGTCACTTCTGAAAATCTTGGCTCATGTAGATAATCTTGTTGGATCCCTCAGGCCTTATTTTTGACTCTCGCGTCTCACTCGCAGAACAGAATAAGGTCCTGAAGGGGTGAACCTTATAGAAAAGCAAGGCATTTGCAAGTTCACAAGCCTCTAAGGGCCACTCTCACAGGCCTTTTTGGCAAGCCCAGAAGGAATTTGACCAGCCACAAACAGATTTTATTCTAAAGGACTTACAGATCAGAACTAATGTGTGTATCATGGGAAATAAGAGACTTGCTTCACTGTGCTGCATACACTGACTGTCAGAGGATATGATTGATTTCCTCCGTGCATAAAAGACTAGCTCACAAACTAAATTATATCTTGCCGCAAGATGGAGACAAACTGCACATGCCAAGATGATCCCCCAAAGTAACTTACATCTGAAGCATAAAGGAGGCCTGTTCACAACAGGTTCATCTTTTTGTAACACAAGAGGAGTTTAAGGAGGCTTTGTGGGAAACTAATAACGAAAAGACACAAATGCCTTGGGATATGCCTAGGATTCATTGAAGTAATTTGGGGCAAGTAT
Organism: Chelydra serpentina; assembly: GCA_037349315.1. Lineage (NCBI taxonomy): Eukaryota > Metazoa > Chordata > Testudines > Chelydridae > Chelydra > Chelydra serpentina. The sequence continues at coordinate 84,447,553 of JBAIAC010000042.1, read as the reverse complement.
CTAGATCTCTGGCCAGTTAACCACATCAAAAGAATAGCAAAATTCTTGCCTGGAAACATCAACAGACGCAAAGAGGACTATCTGAAAATGGGCAGTGCATCCTGTTCTGAAACAACAGGACAAGGTAATTCTCATTTTTTCATCTGGAAATGTTTGAGGGAGTTTAGCTTGTGCAAAGCCTTCTGTGGTTTCTTGGTACTGCCAGCAGCCACTCCAGTTTGTCTGTGACTGTAATGCATTGTGTCCTTGGCAATGGGTGGAAAAAATTACTCGTGACTCATGTTAAAGCTCTTATAAAATGCTTTGTTAGAGAGAAAGAGAGAGAGACATCTTAAAGCATTGCAAAGTTGCATTTTCTAGTTTTGCATGCATGGTTAAACAGGCTTGCTCTTCCTTCCTATCTCCAAGGCTAATTGTCTCTTTGCTGGGAGACCAGGGAAGGAATCACACTGATGGTAGAAAGAAAAACAACCCTGTAGTGGAACATCCCTCAGGCATTGAAGTGCAAGAAATCCAGATCTAAATCTGAATTTTTCAGCCCAAATTTTTGTAAATGTGTGTTTTTATACACTGTAATTAACCTATTGAACTCATTTCCACAAAATATAATTGAGACAAAGAGCTTAGCAAGATTTATAAAAAGGATTAGACATTTTATGGATGAGTAGTTGCATTAGACAGGAATATAATTTCTAGAAGGGATATAAACCCTCATACTTCAGGGAAGAGCCCACCATTAAGTGGGTAAGAAATTTTTTTCCCCCATGGGCAGATTATTCTGTAATTGTCAGTTAAGGGGTTTCTTGCACCTTCCACTGAAACACGTGGTCCTAGCCCTCTTGGAGGCTGGATCCTGGATTGGATGATTTCCTGAGACAAACAGGTATAACAATACCCATGGTCCGTTGTAAGAAATAATTATCACTGAAAACATTTACCACATGCTGCACTGCTGTGTTTATTCATAGGCCGTGGTAGGTGTCATAGTATCTTTGTTTTAATAATTCCCTTACACGATGTCTCGCTAATTGAAACCAGGAAAGAAATTGCTAAATCTTTAATTTGACACCTTCAAACAAGAACAGTGTTACGGGAAATAGTTTTTGGCTTTTAAACTTTTTGAATATCACTTTAAGATTTAATTGAATTTAAAGGTACTTAAGCACATGCTCAATATTAAACATACATTTAAGTGCTGTGCTGAATGACGGCCTAAGTAACTTTAAATAGTCAACAGGGTCTAATTTTGAACTATCTCAAATTAATTTACGCAATTAATTTGGCAAATCCATAAAGTGCCCGAGCTAGGATTTAGCTTTCTCTTGCCTCTGAATTGCCTCTACTACTTCTTTTTCCTCTATAACTCAATCTGCTCTTGAGGCAGCACTGTGAGTTTGTAATCAAACAAATAAACAAACAACCCACCCCCACAAATAAGAAAACTCTCTGGTCTTGTCAAGACTGAACCATAAAATAGATTTCCTTCTCTATTGAATCACCTACTTAGAAGACTGTAACAATAGAAAGGAGAGGCAAGGTGGGCGAGGTAACTTTTTTGGGGGGACCAATTTCTGTTGGTAAAAGTGACAAGCTTTCTAGTTACGCAGCGCTCTTCTTCAGAAAGCTCTCTTTCACCAACATAAGTTGGTTCAGTAAAAGATATTACCTCACCCACTTTGTCTCTCTAATATTCTGAGACCAACAGGGCTACAACAACACTACTTATAGCAATAAGAAGGAGGCAGTTTTCTCTAGAAGACTTTTCTTTAGTGGAAAATGGCTTCTCTGACATGAATGACTGATTCAGGAAATAAATTCTGCAGGTAAATTTGATGTCTCATACAAGCTCAGATATATCTTCATGCATCTAAATGTCAATAACTCGCCTTTCAATTTAACTGTCGGAAACAGTGTTAGCATAATGGTTGATTTGGGATCATCTCAATTCTTCTTCTCAGCTTTCTACTGTCCCGTTAGAATGGCCTATAGCTTGGAATTCATTAAGGCTGTAGGTTTTGCGACTGGATTCAGTTGTTTTTGAGGAACGAAGCTCAAAGAACTCCCTCTGTCATAGTAGAAGGGAGCAGTGCCACCTCTGTGGCATCTTCCGCAAGTTCTTGTGGAGACCTCTCTGTGAATGCGGGAACCTGCCCCTGGGGAGCCAGTGGCCAATGGCAGGTCTGGAAGAATGTGCACATTATAGGGTTTCCATTCAAAGTTAATTCTGAGGGAGCCTTTTGTGTGCTTTTGCATCTTGCTAAAAGGATTCAGAGGGCAGTGACAGGCCTGGGAGGCCCTGGAGTTAGATGGAGCCTGGAAGAGGTAGGAGGGAGCTGGGGGCACAACCAGAATTTTTCTAACATGGAGGCGCAGATTACCTGCCAGGTAGCAGAGGTCATTACAAAAGGCATATGGGCCTAAAAGTCTGTATCTTTACATGTAATATACAGAAAATTAAAGTACAAAATCAAGGTGTCGGGGTGTGAGTTCAAGATTGCCAATCACATTCTGTACTGTGATAGACCAACCACTATTCACTTCCAGTAGTGCTAATCTAATAAGCCAACTTTCTCCCACAGTTTAGTGTGTAGCTTTTTATTCACTGGAAAGCATCAGAAATATCCTTCAGCATAGCAGCTGAGCAGCATAGCCATAATTCTCAGTAGATGGGAGATATTAGGGTAACTTGTGGCATTTCAGTGTACCAGTGTTTCGAGCACATTTGGTGGCATTTCTTCTACTGTACTGTTTGCCCATTTGAGGTGTCACCTGTCTACTTCAGAAGCAACCACAGTGAGATGTGTTATATCTGACTATCTCCCCTCCAGTGAGACAAAATGATTGTCACCAACTTCATCATCATAGTAGAATTAGGTAATACTTCATGTTCCTAATTCTTGTGAAATTGGCTTTTTGAAAAAGTCCATTTGCAAATTAGCTCCATTATTGATTAATCAAAAGTCAGCCAGGTGCTTAGGCAACAAGCACCAGAGCTTTCTATATCCCTCGCATAAATCTGCAAAACAATTGGTCAATTTAATGATCACAAAGTTGAGATATGGTGAAGGATTTATTGTTGATAGAAGTCTTCTGGTCTTCTGTACAGTAGTTGTTGTGATGTCTCTCTATATCTGCTTGCTTTGAAGTCCTCATAGGAATATTCAGTTCTTCATACATGCTATCTAACTGCTTTGGGAAAGAGGGATCTAAACAGTGTTTCATGGTTATCTCGTATATTTTTTACTATATGGATGATGGGCTATACTATTATGGTCACCACTTTTATAAGACTATGATAAATTTTGTACAAAGTATGCCTTGTGTGGTAACATTTGAAAACTCATAATCTGCTGAACATTATTGACCTGTTGTAAAATGTGTGTCAACATTGTATGTAAAGTTATAATTTTCTACTGTATAACATTGCTGTAACATGTTCTAGAGTTAGAAAGGCAGGCTCAAACCAGTTTTTCAGAGACAAAGACACACTAGCACCCCAGACAGGTGTTAGAGGGCGATCAGCTACTTAAGCAGCCATTGTCCAGTGAGGGGAAAGATGTAACCAAGAAATTTACATTTTATCTCAGGGACGATTCAAACCTCACATCCACAAAAGACTGCATGTCACCATGGCTCAGCAAGGATGTTTCTAGCACAAGAAATTGAGTTATAAAAGGGGAGGAAAACACTTGACTTCACCTCTTCTCCTCCCATCTCTCTGCTCAGGACATCGACTCTCAAAGAACTGAACTAAGGGGGAGTGCTCCCAGGCTGGAAGGAGACCCAGCCTGTGAAATTTACAACAGTATATGGTGAGACAAAAATCTTTGCTTTAAAGTTCACTTAGCTTGTTAAGTTAGGTTTTAGCTTGTGTATTACACTTTTATTTTCTTTTTGTAACCAATCCTGACTTTTATGTATCAGTACTTGTAATCACTTAAAATCTATCTTTCTGTAGTTAATAAACTTATCTTAGGGCTAGTCTACACTACCCGCCCGATTCGGCGGGTAGCAATCGATCTTCTGGGGATTGATTTATTGCGTCTCATCTAGACGCGATAAATCGATCCCAGAAGTGCTCCCCGTCGACTCTGGTACTCCAGCCTGATGCGAGGAGGAAGCAGAGTCGACGGGGGAGTGCCAGCCTTCGATTTTGCAGGGTCCACACCGCGAGGTAAGTTGAGCGTGGTACGTCTACTTCAGCTACGTTATTCACGTAGCTGAAGTTGCGTACCTTACTTCGACCCCCCCACCCCCCGTAGTGTAGACCAGCCCTTATTGTTTTATCTTAATCAGTGTGTTTGGATTAAAGTGTGTGGGGAAACTCCATTTTGGATAAAATAGGTGGTGCATATATCATTTTTCTTTCATGAAATGATGGACTTTCTATGAGCTTGCATTGTTCAGTAGTGTTCTGGACAGTACAAGATGGACATTTCTGGGGGACTAAGGCTGGGACTTGAGAGCTTGCAGGTGTCGCCCTGTATGTAATTCATAAGCAACTGGTCCGAATGCTCATGTGTTTAGCTGGGAGTGAATGTACATGCTGAAGGCTGTGTGAGCAGGCCAAGGGTGGCTGTTCTGACAGCAAAGCAGTGTAAAAGACACCCCAGCTTAGAGAGTTAAGGTGACACCACTGTTCAATGGTCCAGATTGTACCTGGGTAATGTCACAATGGTAAACTTCATTCACCAACTGATTAGTAGCAAAAATGTCCAGATTTATTTTCTGTAGTTCTTTGGACAAGGGCAGGACAACACTTGAAATGCTTTCCATGTCAGCTAGGAAAATTGATCATGGTATAGAACATTTGTGCTTTTAGTGCAGCCTCCTTTAGTGGCATTATTTGCCTTTCCTCTAGGGCATCAATAGTAGCTGAAAATAGTTCCACAAATACAACAACACAGTCATGGCACTCCATCCACCAGGTTTCACACCCCGACTTGAATCTTGAATGCACCACAGCTGGAGTTACCTTTTTGATTATCTTGAATAAATATCTGATGACTGAGCAGACCGGGAAAGAGGTGGGGAGAACCCATGTAAGTTTCCTGCACTGTGCCAATAGTGCTGCAGATAATTGGAAGTGTTGCTGCACCAATGATGGCCAGATTGAAGACATTGTAGAGCAATGCATGTACATAGCTTTGACTTTTGCTTAAACACGATGGCATGCTTATCATGCTAGCTCCATCCTAGCCTAGTCCAGAGAGAAATTCCAAACTGTGACCATGTTTTGCCAGCTCCTGATGGATTACAGAATCTAAGTCAGAGATGGTTATATCCTCAACACTGATGTAGGTTAGAAAATCCTCAGCTATGGAATCCTCAGAAACCTAGCATATTGTAAGAACCCACAGGGCTAGAAGCCAGGTCTGTGGAGTGGGAGACAGCTGACAGTCCCACATCACCACCAGGAGGTCACACACAGCTTAACCAGGGAGCACGTGGAGATTAGGTGCCACAGAATATACTGCCCAAAGGGTCCAAGGCCTTCTGATTGGCCATGCTCACTATTTAACCCCGGAGGGTCCCCCTAAAAGTTGTCTGAGAGAGCGCTCTGTGTAGCTTAAAAGCTTGTCTCTCTCACCAACAGAAGTTGGTCCAATAAAAGACATTGCTTACCCACCTTGTTTCTCTAATATCATGGGACCAACATGGCTACAAAAACATCTTTTGAGATATATTGGTTGTTTACTCAATGAGCACTTCAAAGATCTTGAGCACTTCAAAGCTCTCAATCTCTGCAACAATTTGTTGTTGAATTTGATGGCCTATAATGGCTATTATTTCATTTGAATCTTCCAGATCATGTATGATGCATTTCTGGTGATAGATTGAAAGTTTTGCTTGACGTTCTTATCCGTGGCACCTAAGTGAAGATGTAATGCAGCTTGGACCATTCCTTTGTTGACAGTCATCTGTTCTAGTTGAAATGATCCATAATCATCATGACCTCTGAGAGGCAGCTGTTGATGTCTGCAAAACTCAACTGTCTTGATAACACGGACAAGACATTCCTGATTTGCTGCAACTGCCTTTTGTCTGACACTTGAAAGATTTTGAACATTGGTATTCTCATCAATGAATACTTTAAGGAAGTCATTGACCTTCTGTATGGAGTTTTTATGATACGGAGTAATCTTGTGGTGGCTGAAGACTTCTTTGGTGTCTTTACAGTTTGTAGAGGGATGCATAACAAGCTGCCTGAGTTTCTGCTCTTGTCTTGTAACGGTGGCAGGAGTAAACGCCACACAGAACTTACAAAATATACCCAGCTATGTGGCACTGTACGCCATCCAGGGATATTGCAATAGCCATTTGCACTGAAAAGTGTTTCTCTTTGTCTGCAGGGCACAGGAAATTTGTAAGTGGATAGTGATATCCAGCACTCGTTCAGTATAATCATTTGGTTGCTATCTTTGTAATTGACAACCACAAAATAAATCAATATCAATATCAATCAATTCTTTCATTATTTTTATGTGTGAAGAGTAGGGTTGATTTCCACTTGGCCCTTCACTTGATTCTGCTGTTTGGCACTAGAGATCTAGCCTGTTTCCACAAAGACGCTGGCATTGGTGGGATAAATGTCTGCTGCGTTCTTCATATTAGTTTTTGGCTTCTAAACTCAATTATTTAATTCCTTCTAGCCATGTGTTCTGTAAATGTGGAAACAACATTTTCATAGGTTCCAACATTTCTGTTTCTCCAAGATGTAGATAATTACCACATTTTGTCTGCTGTGTATGTGCATGGTTTTCATTGATTGGAAGAGAAGTGTTTGCTTTTCACTGCTTAATGTACATTTAAATGAAAGTGTACAATTGTGAATTTGTAGTAGCATCTATTGCCAATGAAGGAGTTGGGACCCAGGGTCCCCCACACCTCTTCTTTGAGCCTCTGGAGGAAATACAGAAGCACAGGGCCTCTGTGTGGATGAATCTGGCCTACGTCAGGTCTGTCCTTTGTACAATGTCAGCTACCACTGATGCTGGAATTGGAACAGAGTCTAAGATTATATCCTTGACAAACACACTGTCAACCTGTTTATCATCATGCTGATCTCCACTTTGAATCATGGGTCTATAGCTCTTGCATCTTTTAATTGAGAAACTTTCTTAATGCTCTCCTATGTGACCAAAATTAAACAGACTCCTAAGGAAAATAATTCAATTACTATATTAAGCTAACGTGCAGGGAGGGGTGGGAGGAAGCTCTCATTTTAATCCTTTTTTCATTTATAGACATTCTACCCACAATGAAACCTGGGTTTCACCAATGGAGTCCTCATGGTACATATGTAAGCGGTTAGAAAAGAATGCTGGACTTTGTCTATCCTGAATAGCCAAGCAACAGATCAGAATCTGCTTCTTACGCTACTTGCTATAAAATTTTAACATGAGATTCCAAAATAAAGATAGTAAATGGTGATATTCAAAGCTCTTTTATCCCCAAAGTATAAGGTATGCTACTATGGCTCGATAGCCCTCACTCCCCGCCAAATCAGAGGAACATTCAGCGCACAGATAATTTTCAATGTACCTTTCCTCTCAAGCTACCTTTCCCTCCAGTAACACTGAGAGTTCCATATCATGAGGTCACTCCGGAATGCAGCATTTGGTGATGACACTGGAATTGTGCTGAAGGATTTCAAGCAAGTGACAATACTGCTTTGTTTAGAGAGAAATTCTGCAAGGTGTTTTATTATAATTTTGATACCCCAAATTGTATAAAATACAATTAACCTTAGGATAAGGATGATCCTAATAAGCTAAAAGTAGGATTCTAAGTTGAAGGACAGAAACCAGGTTCACTCAGTTACCATTTCTTTTGTCCTCTTTTGTCCACATTATTTCAAAGGTCCAAAGCTAGAGCTGGTCGAAAGTTTTCAAACAAAAATATTTTTTAGAAAGTAACTTTTTTTTAAAATGAAAAATTTCTTGAAAACATTTGATATTTCCAATTTCCTGAAAATTTATTGCATACTATTTATTGGATTTTTCATCATTTTTTTAATTACCAACTTCAGTTGGTCATTTTAGTGAGGAAGATGTGAGTTTAAAAATAGAAAATTAAGAACTAAAAATATCTATTTTGAAATAATTTTTAAAGAAAATTCTGACTTTTCAAAAACCAAAACACAAAATGTCAGTTAAAAAAACCTATGGATAATTGTGAAAACCAGAAATTGGTCTCTTTAGAAAAAAATTATTGAAACAAAACCACAATTTTCACTAACATTTTTTAAAAAACATTTTACAAGCTTTTGTAGGGATATTAAAGAAGGTACTGAAAGTGATTCCCCAAGTGAAAGTAACTCCCCATAATTTGTTCCCCACAATTTAAACCTCATAGCATTACCAAGTAAAAGATCTCTTGGATCCCTTGTTAAACTTACAAGCTACTGTCTGTGTAAACCATTGATTGTATCTGTTCTCAGAAAGGTACTGTATTGCTATGAGAAACTTGCAAACAAGTTATTTGACTTTGTTCTTTATGCATGCTTTGTACCTAGAAACAGTATAGAAAGACCCCCACCCTCTTTGATTAAAGGGCAGGGAGTCTCAAATAAATTAGTACACACCCCGAAAGTGTTGAAGACAGTATGTCTGATGATGAATGCTTGGTGTACATGAATGAATGATCAGGGAGGTGCCAGCCTAGGAATTCAGTGACCATCGGCTGAAGGCGGCATCAAGTGGGAATGACCAGACAACCCCCGGAGGGTAAACTGGGATCCCACCCGACCATCTCAAAGGATGGGAAAAACAAGATAACAAACTTTGGACAGCGTGGAGCCACCAGGAATGTGCCATCTGCTGATTGATTCAGCAACAGCATGATGAAGCAATTCCCATAGACTGACACAGGAAATAATTCCTATAAGAATGGCTTCTACATACTGAGGACTTTGAGTCTGGTTCTGCAACCACCCTCCAGGAGCATTAGATGAATCTGACAAGGACTCGGCTCCACCCTCATGCCCAGGTTACCTGGCCAGTAACTTGGCATGAGCAACTTCTACGCTGGTAACTATGACATCTATGCAGAACCTGTGTGTGTGTGTGTGTGTGTGTGTGTGTGTGTGAATGAATGTGAAACTGAATGAAATGTTATAACTATAACTGACTGCTTACTATGATTCTTTTTGTATTCACAATAAATGTGACATTTTGTCTTATCCCCTTTTAAAAAGATCCTGCTGGTTTTTATTTTATTGGTATAACATTTTGACCAGCTCTGTCAAAAAGTAAACTAATCTAGGGCTTGATCCAGCTCCCTTTCAAATAAATAGATGACTTTTCCTTCGCTTCAGTGGGAGCTGGATCAGAATGCAATCAAATATACTTTTCATTAATATTTTGTGGTGGTGCAAAGCAGCTAGAAATTCTCTGTGCCACCCTGTGTCCAACCCCTGGTGTGGGGGATGTTTCCAGGGAAAAGGAGGTCTGGTTGGGGTGACCTGGTGATCCCCTGGCTGTTGGAATGGTGCATGGGGCTGTGCATAGCTGGATCAGGTGTAAGAGTAGTTTTGATTCCTTTAATTTACACCAAACCAGCCTGGAACCTGGCAGTCCCCCAGGATTAGGGGAATGGAAGATTTGTATAAATTCACTTTTGCCCATATACTCTTTGACACGCCAATAACTTTAGCATGAGGAAGATCAGGCCAGGCATTCTCTGGAATGGAGCAAAAATGTTTAAACATCAAAAACTTTAGACCGTGAAACTGAAAGCAAAGGTGAAACCGTGGAATTTACACCTGTACATTCCCTACTGATAAGTGGAATTTTAAACACTTCTGTGCATATTGACTTTAATGAGGGTTACCTGCTTCAAGTGCTTTGTGTCAGTGATGTGCTGGACAGGGCCCTCACTAAAATTCCAACACCAAATCAAAAAGAGTTGGAAGTGATTTTCTTGCTTCTGAGAGAGTCCATACATTGCACTACAACTTGTATCAGGTGAATTGAAAAATACTGTTTCTTTTGTTTTTTACAGTGCAAATATTTGTAATCAAAAATAAATATAAAGTGAGCACTGTACACTTTGTATTCTGTGTTGTAATTGAAATCAATATATTTGAAAATGTAGAAAACATCCAAAATATTTAAATAAATGGTATTCTAGTATGGTTTAACAGTATGATTAATTACGATTAATTTTTTTAATCTCTTGACAGCCCTAACACCAACCCAGTTTGAATGACACAAGCTGAACATTGTGCTATGCCTGTGTATAATAGTGTCATAAACATTTCCAGCAAGTACACTTAATAGAAGTTTGTTTGCCAGCTGGATTTGCTTCTTCCCTTTGTCATAGTTGCAAGAGAGCTTTTTTATTTAACTGTCAAAAAACATCTGAATGGATTCCCTGATCCCTCAGCCCTCCTCTGGCTGAGCTCTCTCACAAGGTGTACATGTTACAAGGGAAGGATGCCATTTTTGCCAGAGAACTTTTGTTAAAATATTGGCAGCACATCACTGCTTTGTGCGTGTCTAATGTTTAGAAAGATGGTATTTACATCATGTAATTATATACTCAGAACCGTTTTCCAATATAATATATTTCAAGATATTTAACAAATCGCACATAAAAATGCAATTCAACTTGATGTCAAAGTGTTTCCTGTCCATTTTATGTGAAGCTGACTGGTTTATTTAGGGAATAATGAAATGAAAACTCACTCTTGTAACATCTGTTTGTACTGATAGCTATCTCAGGGATTAAGGCATTGCTGTCACTTTTGACCTATACAGGGACTCTGCTGCCACCCACTGTGTGGGTTAAGGAGGAAAAGCTCAAATGTGAACTGCTGGGGCGCTTTGTATGCCTCATCCATACAAATTTCAAATGAATCACCATGACAAATAATATGATTTACTCAATAGGCTAGACATGATTTATTCAATGGGCCAATTATTTGCCTAGTTTCCTTTTTGTAAAATCCCCTTTAAAGTTCTTTGAGTACAAAGATGTTGTTGAAGTGAAACTCCTCATTTAAAAAGAAACAATTTTAAATCAGCAGAATTCATTTTTGGTAAAGTTCTGGGCAGACAGAGGCCAGATTTATGCTAATTTTCAGCGTAGGCTCCTAAATCACTTTGAAACTTTTGAAACTTTTACATCTTATATTTCACTGTATTAATTTTTCATTGCTCTATGAACTGTTGATGTATAACTATCAGAGTGGACCATGTTTCAATGAGTTATGTCACTGTCTCACAGAATTTTTGGAGGGAATGTTGCTACTGTCTGAGTTCCCTTACGTGTGGCACTATATGGGTTAATAATAACAATATCAAGTACTATCATAACAAATGGCCAGAGAGTTGACTGATTTAATATTAGGTAACCTACTGTCATCTTAAGTTAAATAACCATTGAAAGTCTAGCATCTCATCTAATGTCTGGTTTTATTTGAGCTGAAAGGCTGCAGTTGAACCAATGAATAGTACTCAGGTCTTTGCTATTTAATCTTAATAGGCTGTATGATCTGTGCACAATTTTAGTTTACTGGGAACATTTCACTTCTTCCAGAGAATTTCACTACTTATTTTTGGCAAACAAACAAACAAACAAAAAGATGATTGGAAATCTGGCCTTGAGTTTCATGGCGAGTTCACAAGAATGTTTTGTTTTATGTCTATATTCTATTGCTCTTCTAAAAACAAAGTACCCTCTTTAGAAAGCTCTTTGCCATAAGGCCACCAGTTTTAAACATGCACCTCTCAGTTACATGCAAGGCACCTGCTCCCGAGAGCAGCCTTCTAGAGGAAGCACTGTTAGGCATTGTGAAAGGACATGCCAGAGTACAATGATCTATGTTCATTCTCACTGGGAGATTCAATTGAGTATTTGTCTTTGAGTTCCAACAGAGGACAATACATTCTTCCCCACTTTTTCTTTTTAAACAGAAGTTTAATTTAATTAGGACAAAGAAAATCAGTACAACTACCTGTTTCTTGGGTACAGATGGAGCTGGGATGTTTTTTTCAACTTAGGCTTCCAAATATACATTTATCCAGGGAATTTTGTTTTACAAAAAATCAAATGTAATTCAATTTAAAATCTCTGTGGACATTGAAAAAAATAGTCTGCAAAAGCCATATACATTGTGGCATGACTAACAGTCCCTTTATGATAATGGGACACTGAATCTTTACTGAACTCGAGCTCAGTAGTTCCAATCCTGCTTGGACTAGTAAAAACTGAAAGTCATTACCATCTCGTAGTTGTTTGATGACTAATATGAAATTAGTATCAGAGGGGTAGCCGTGTTGGTCTGGATCTGTAGAAGCGACAAAGGGTCCTGTGGCACCTTATAGACTAACAGAGGTATTGGAGCATAAGCTTTCGTGGGTGAATACCCACTTTCTCGGATGAAAACAGTGGAAATGTCATGGGGCAGATATAAATGTGCAGGGAAGAGTCTATGCTAGAGATGACAAGGTTAGTTCAGTCAGGGAGGATGAGGCCCTCTTCTAGCAGCTGAGGTGTGAATACCAAGGGAGGAGAAACTGCTTTTGTAGTTGGCTAGCCATTCATAATCTTTGTTTAATCCTGAGCTGATGGTGTCAAATTTGCAAATGAACTGAAGCTCTATTGTTTCTCTTTGGAGTCTGGTCCTGAAGTTTTTTGCTGCAGGATGGCTACCTTTTAAATCTGCTATTGTGTGTCCAGGGAGATTGAAGTGTTCTCCTACAGGCTTTTGTATATTGCCATTCCTTATATCTGATTTGTGTCCATTTATCCTTTTGCGTAAGGAAAAGTTACCTACGCAAATTAGTAGGTGATTTCAATCCAGTTCCCATAACCACCAATTCATTTGGTATTAATTAAGACCCTTGTTGGAGGGTCAAAGCAGAAGGGCAAAGGACTGAATAGGCCATGGAGACTAAAACATTTGTTCATCCACAAAGGTGGCTTCTCCAGATTGGGGGTTTAAAGATATTTGTACAGTGGTGGTAATCTTGCCCCTTCTCCTGTAATGCGGGTATATAGAGAACTGCAATATCCAGGGATAGGGCCTTCCTCATGACATCTTCCATGAACGGTAAAGTCACTTATATTCTTAGCTTAGTAGTTAATAATTAAAGTTTACAGCACAGTACAGAGTATTTCTTTCTTCCCGTTTGGGGAGCCCCTCCCTGCTTCTGATACTATTCCCGGAGTCATGGGATTCAGGAATTGCGTCTCCTGCCCTCAATCCTCCTCCATCAGCGATGAACACTGATGCTGGCCTTCCTGAGGGATATTCTTATTCCAGAGGAGGAGTCTACATCACCCTCCCAGGAGCCATCTCCCCTCCCACCATCGGCAGGATTGCCCTGGTAAAGACGGCACCACAGCTACTGATGGAGCAGTTCTCAGACTTGAATGAATTAGAAGAGATGACAGCTCTGGTATCTCTGCACAGGCAGTCGAGCCCCAATAGACAATCTAGGGGTTATGCTTGCCATTCTGCCGGGTATGGACCCCCCAGGGACTGCTTCCACTGATTTCCTTGGGGTCCCCCACAACCAATTGATCTCTGTTTCTGGCTTTATTAGGGTCAGAGGGATCCTAATGGCAGGCGTTTGGACCCCTCTCAGAAGTTGTACTGCTCCTCTCCCTCTCGTCAGCTGGTTCTGTCAGTGTAAGAGGAGAAGGAGGTGGAACTGGAACCACAGGTGCTGACAGGTGCTTGTTCATCATTCCCAAATGAGGCGGTCACTCCTTATCACCTTCTTCGCCAGATGACCACTGCCAGTACCAGGAGCTGTTACAGAGAGTTGCCAGTGACCTACAGATCCCAATAGAGGAGATCCAGGACCCTCCGCACCGGCTCCTGGACATCTTGCAGCTGCAGGGACCTAGTAAGGTGTCCCTACCCATCAATGAGGCCATACTGGAACTGGTGAGAGCGGTATGGTGCACTGTGGCATCCTGTGCCCCTACACTGAAAAGGGCCAAGAGATGGGATTTTGTTCCTTCTAAAAGGGCTAAATTCTTATTCTCCCATCCTGCTCCCACTCGCTGGTGGCATGGGGGCTTCTGAAAGGGCTTGGTCACACTGTCAAAGGGCCACCCCGGCAGATTAAGGTTCTAAGAGTTTGGGTCTGCTGGGGAGGAAAGGGTCTTCTCCTCCACAGGCCTGCGATTTCCTGTTGCTAACTACCAAGTGTTGGAGAAATGAAATTTTAATACCTATTCCAGGCATGTGGACTTCATGGATAAGTTTCCCATAGAAGACCGGGTCCAATTCCCTTCTCTTTTAGCTGAAGGGAAGCCAGTGGCCTAAGTAGCCCTCCAGGCTGCAGTGGATGCAACAGACATGGCTTCCAGAAATTTGGTCTAGTCATGAGAAGGGATTCCTGGCTGCAATCGTCAGGATTTCCTAGGGAGGTCCAAAACACTGCCTACCAGGACCTCCCTTTAGACGAGTTGAATCTCTTCAGTGATCAAACAGATGAGTCCCTTCACTCACTGAAAGACTCAGGATTGACTCTGTGTTCCCTGGGGACTTATACTCTGGCCCCTAGGAGGAAACACCAGAGACAATAGACCAAGGCCACCCCCATTTCCTGCAACTTATTACCAGTGCACAGCTGAGCCTTTGCACAAATACCAAAAAAGATTGAGGCCTCGCTTCTTAGCCCCCTCTACTACCACAGCCTCTACTCACTCTCAACCACCAGCCAAGAGCTACCTTTGGCATATTGGTCGAGACCTCGCATGCTCCCCCTGATGCCAACCACCCTGTCTCCTGTCATCTATAATCATCACCCACAACTGAAACAAGATCACTACAGACAACTGGGATCTAGAGATTATCCACCAGGGATACTCCATAGAGTTTCTCTTCTTCCCACTTCACAAGCCCCCTTCCCAGTCCCCTTTCGGGGACCACTCTCATGAGTTAGTTCTTCGAGGGGCAATAGAGCTCATCCCGCCTCACGGCCATGGAAGAGGGTTCTATTCCCTCTATTTTCTAATCCCCCAACAAGACAGAGGGTGGAGACCCATCCTGGACCTTTGGCAACTTAACATCTTTATTTGAAAGCTGAAGTTCTAGACTCTAGATGATTACGCTGGCATCTGTAATCCCCTTCCTTCAAGAAGGGATGTGGTTTGTGCCTCTCGACGTGGCAGACACATTTCCATGTGGACATTCACACAGGAAGTTCCTGCATTTTATGGTAGGCCAGGAACACTTCCAGTTTTGAGTCGTCCCCTTTGGGCTGGCTATGGCACCTAGAGTATTTACAAAGGTTTTCTTTGTGGTAGCAGCCCAGATGACATGCCTGGATGACTGGGTCCCAGCAGGCTGATCTCGTCAGGAGGTCAGGATGGCGACAGGGTTTCTCATGCAACTTTTTACAGCCCGAGGCATTTACATAAATTACGAAAAGTCTGTTTTGTTACCTGCATGGCCAATAAACTTTATAGGGGCAAGGTTGGACTAATTCTCTGCAAAAGTGTTTCTTCCCCCAGAAATGTTTCATGTAATAAACAACCTGATTTCACACAATACTGTCTGACCATGAACTGCAGTGCACAAGTAGGCCACGTGGTTGCTTGCACGTATGTCTCCCTAAGGGAACTGATGGACAGGATCCCCTGGGAGGCTAATATTAGGGACAAAGGAGTCCAGGAGAGATGGCTGTATTTTAAAGAAGCCTTATTGAGGTCACAGGAACAAACCATCTCGATGTGCAGAAAGAATAGCAAATATGGTAGGCGACCAGCTTGGCTTAACAGAGAAATCTTCGGTGAGCTTAAACACAAAAAGAAAATGTACAAGAAGTGGAAACTTGGACAGATGACTAGGGAGGAGTATAAAAATATTGCTCAAGCATGCAGGGGTGTAATCAGGAAGGCCAAAGCACAAGTCCATGGGGCCGGATGCAATGCTTCCGAGGGTACTGAGGGAGTTGGCTGATGTGATTGCAGAGCCATTGGCCATTATCTTTGAAAACTCGTGGAGATTGGAGGAGGTCCCAGATGATTGGAAAAAGGCAAATATAGTGCCCATCTTTAAAAGAGAAAAGGAGGAAAACCCGGGGAACTACAGACTGGTCAGCCTCACCTCAGTCCCCTAAAAATCATGAAGCAAGTCCTCAAGGTATCCATTTTGAAGCACTTGGAGGAGAGGAAGGTGATCAGGAACAGTCAACATGGATTCACCAAGGGCAAGTCATGCCTGACCAACCTGATTGCCTTCTATGATGCGATGACTGGCTCTCTGATATGGAGAAAGCGATGAACATGATATACCTTGACTTCAGCAAAGCTTTTGATAAGGTCTCCCACAGTATTCTTGCCAGCAAGTTTAAGAAGTATGGATTGGATGATGGACTATAAGGTGAATAGAAAGCTGGCTAGATTGTTGGGTTCAACAGGTAGTGATCAACGGCCCAATGTCTAGTTGGCAGCCAGTATCAAGTGGAGTGCCCTGGGGTTGGTCCTTGGGCTGGTTTTGTTCAACATCTTCATTAATGATCGGGATGATGGGATGGATTGCACCTTCAGCAAGTTCGCGGATGACACTAAGCTGGGGGGAGAGAGAGATACGCTGGAGTGTAGGGATAGGGTCCAGAGTGACCTAAACAAGTTGGAGGATTGGGCCAAAAGAAATCTGAGGTTCAACAAGGAAATGTAGAATCCTGCACTTAGGATGGAAGAATCCCATGCACTGCTACAGGCTGGGGACCGAGTGGCTAAGCAGTAGTTCTTCAGAAAAGGACCTGGGTACTACAGTGGACGAGAAGCTGGATATGAGTCAACAGTGTGCCCTGGTTGTCAAGAAGGCCACACTGTTGGGCTGCATTAGTAGGAGCATTGCCAGTAGATCGAGGGACATGATCATTCCCCTCTATTGAGCATTGGTGATTATTCCAACTGATGAGGCCACATCTGGAGTATTGGGTCCAGTTTTGGGCCCCCCACTACAGAAAGTATGTGGACAAATTGTAGAGAGTCCAGTGGAGGGCAATGAAAATGGTTAGGGGGCTGGGGCACATGATTTATGAGGAGAGGCTGAGGGAACTGGGCTTATTTAATCTGCCGAAGAGAAGAGTGAGGGGGGATTTGATAGCAGCCTTCAACTACCTGAAGGGGGGTTCCAAAGAGGATGGAGCTAGGCTGTTCTCGGTGGTGGCAGAGGACAGAAGGAGCGATGGTTTTGAGTTGTAGTGGGGGAGGTCTAGGTTGGATATTAGGAAACACTATTTCACTAGGAGGGTGGTGAAGCACTGGAATGAATTACCTAAGGAGGTGGTGGAATCTCTATCCTTAGAGGTTTTTAAGGCCCGGCTTGAGAGAGCCCTGGCTGGGATGATTTAGTTGGGGTTGGCCCTGCTTTGAGCAGGGGGTTGGACTACATGACCTCCTGAGGTCTCTCCCAACCCTAATCTTCTATGATTCTATGACTCATTTTGCCAGACTCCGCTTGGGGTGCCTTCAGGCGTGGCTCCACTCAGTCTATTGGTGAAGGAAGGACCGCATCAACTCCACGGTGGTGGTTCTTGCCAGAATTGTTACCTCCCTAACTTGATGGTCAAACCCAGAAAAGGTCATTGTGGGAGTTTTCTTCAGCTTTCTCACCCCCAGGACCATCATTGTGATGGATGCCTCCCTTCTGGGGTGGGGTGCTCATCTGGACAACCACATTGATCAGGGCACCTGGATCCCATGAGAGGCCAGATTATATATAAACGTACAGGAACTGAGGGCGGTCTACCTTACATGTAGGCCCTTCCTTTCACTTATATGTTCACTCCATGTACAGATGATGATGGACAATATCACCACTGTGCTCTATATAACCAAACAGGGAGACGTGAGATCTCATCCCCTCTGCCAGGAAGCCATCCGACTTTGGAACTGGTGCATCAGGAACCACATCATAATGCAGCCAGCTTACCTTCCCGGTATTCACAACTCCCTGGCAGAAAAATTAAGCAGAAGTTTCTTGATAGACCATGAGTGGGAGGTTCACAACACAGTCCCAAGCATGATACTTACACACGCCACTATAGGATCTCTTTGCATTCCAAATTAACAGAAAGCTCCATCGATATAGTTCCAAGGAAGCCATGGGTTCTGACTCCCAGGGTGATGCTCTGCTGATGTCCTGGACAAACAGCTAGAGACATGCCTTTCTTGCCATTCCCCTGCTTCTGCAGCTCATAGGGAAGATACGTTGCAACAAAGCCAACATTGTTCTCCTAGTGCCCCACTGGCCCAGACAGTTCTCATTCACAGAATTTCCAACAATGTCTGCATGCCCACCAGTCAGGATCTGCCTGTTCCCAGATCTCCTAACACAAGGTAAGACCAAGCATCCCAGTCCAGGCTCACTCCACCTCACAGACTGTTTTTTTTTTTTGTGGATATGCATCAGAAATAGAACACTCCTGTTCACCCCCCATTCATGTGATCCTGAACCAGAGTAGAAAAGAATCTACTAGAACCTGCTATTGGGCCAAATGGAGATGCTTTTTGACCTGGGCATGACGACTCCAACGTTCTCCAGACTGTAAACATCCCGATAGTCTAGAACAATCTCCTGTCCCTGAAGACTTCAAGTCTCGCCATTAGTTTGCTGTGAGATCACCTAGCAATAATATAGTACCTGCCTCCCTCTAATGGAGGAACAATCCTCCTTTACTCATCCAGTTGCAGTACAATTCATGAAAGGCCTGGTCAGGACCTTCTCACCAGTGCTTAAACCTATTCCTCAATGGAACCTTAACATTATCCTGTCCAAGCTCACTAGTCTGCCTTTCGAACTCATGGCGGCTTGCACTATGGCCCACCTGTCCATGAAGGTAACATTCGTAATAGCTAGGAAGGTCAGCGAGCTCCGAGCCATCATGGCAGACCCTCCTTATATGGTGTTTCTCACACACACAAAAAATATCTTCAACTACATCCCAAGTTTCTTCCCAAGATTGTTTCTGAGTTCCGCATCAATCAAATGATACTTACCTGCATTTTTCCTGAAACCCCACTCTTCCACTGAAGCTTCCTCTGGCTGGTGGGTCTTGTCCACATGCTCAGGGTCTAACTGATTTGCCATATTTGGAGTTGGGAAGGAATTCATCCCCCCCCCCCCACCCCGTCAGATTGGCAGAGACTCTTGGGGTTTTTCACTTTCCTTTGCAGCATGTGGCACAGGACAGTTGCAGGTTTAAACTAGTATAAATGGTGGATTCTCTGTTACTTTTACGTTTTTAAATAATGATTTGAGGACTTCAGTAACTCAGCCAGTGGTTTGGGGTCTATTGCAGGAATGGATGGGTGAGGTTCTGTGGCATGCAATGTGCAGGAGGTCAGACTAGATCGGGGTGGCCAATCTGAGCCTGAGAAGGAGCCAGAATTTACCAGTGTATATTGCCAAAGATCCACAGTAATACATCAGCAGCCCCCCCATCAGCTCCCCCACCTCGCTCTCAGCAGCGCCTCCCACCCACCAGCCGATCAATGCCTCCCCCTTCCTCCCCACACCTCCCATTCAGCTTGCGTGGCGTGCAGGAGGCTCTGAGGGGAAGGGGGAAGAGTGAGGGCACAGCAGCTCAGGGGAGGGGGCAGGAAGGGGTGGAGTGGGGGTAGGGCCTGTGGTAGAGCCAGGGGTTGAGCAGTGAGCACCGCCTGGCACATTGGAAAGTTGGCGCCTGAGGCTCCAGCCCCGGAGTCAGTGCCTATACAAGGAGCTGCATATTAACGTCTGAAGAGCCGTATGCGGCTCTGGAGCCACAGGTTGGCCACCCCTGGACTAGATTATTATGATGGTCCCTTCTGATCTTAAAGTCTATGAGTCTATGAGTAAGACAAGAGACTTCATTCCCTGGGTGTCCAGCATGCTCTGGTATTCTGTCTGTAAAGAACAAATCCCATTAGGAAATCATGGAGACTCTTTATCACCATAGCAGAGAGATTTCATGGGCAAGCCATTTCCTCCCAGAAGATTTCTAAGTGGGTCTCAGGATGCAGCTTAGAGTGCTACAAGATAGCAAATGTTCTTCCCCCTGGCGGTGTCCCAGCTCACTCCACATGAGCATAAGCTGCCTCCATAGCATTCCTTTTGGATGTTCCACTATGGGACACCTGCAGAGCGGCCACCCGGAGTTCAGTCCACACGTTTGCAATACACTATGCTCTGGTTCATGCCTCAGCTGAGGATGCAGTGGTGGAATCAGCAGTATTGCAAGTGTCTTTGCTACCAGCTTCCTTGCACCCACTTCCAGTCTGAACACTGCTTGCCAATGATCCACATGTGGAATATACATAGGGACAATCACTCAAAGGAGAAGTGGAGGTTACTTATTGTAACTGGAGGTTCTTCGAAATGGGTGGTCTCTATCTGTATTCCATTGCCCACCCTCCATCACCTCTGTTTAGGATTCTGTTGGAATTGCAGTAAGAAGAGGAACTGAAGAGGCACTGACCCACACTGCCTCCTATACTCTTGGTCAGAAGCCTGAGGAGAGCTACTGTGCATGTGTGGGTCAATGGACACTGCTTTGAAGAATTTCCAGACTCTGGCATATGGTGCACATGTGTACCCCATATGTGGAATAGAGATAGGAACAACACATCTCAAAGAACCCCCAGTTACAGTAAGTAACCTTCGATTTCCATGCTCCATCATTCAGTTTATTTCCTTTAGTGCAGCTTGTGAATGCTTTCCTTATTTCTAGGAGAGACATATTTTGTCAAATGTACGGAATTCATTACGTATTACTGTCACTTATAGTTGTGCTCTTGAATTGAATTATTTTGCTTTAGTTGGTTAGCACAAGTATCTGTATCTGATCGTGTGTGTGTGTGTGGTTTGTATCTGACTACCTATGATGTTGCTCCATCGCTCTCATTGTTAATTTATAGGTGTGTCTTCACCAAGTTATGCTGTTTAAAACTGTAACATTCCTATCATGAAGGTATTTTTCCATTTTCTTAAAGTGGGCTTCAGCTACATCTGCTCTCAGGGTGACATGATTGGTGGAAAATATGAAATTTTTTTTCCAGTCTGGAATCTCCTGTCAGTTGCTAGGATTCTGCTAAAATGTCCAAGGTTTAACTCCACTGTCATTTGCATCACCTCAAGTTCCAGGAGAAATTTCAGTCTGGGGACTGTCATGATGATATGGCTTATAATGGCAGTAGACGCCAAGAGCAAATGTCACAGCTAGTGAAAGTGGGTATTCTCACCAGGGGTCATTTTGAACCAATTGCTTAGATAAAGATGTAAGTAAAACCTAAACATTTACATGAATGTAAATTTGAAGTTACAGATAAAATTTCTCAGAAGTAAGTAACCATTGAACTCAGCCAGCACATTACAATACAGTCTGTAAGGACATGACCGCATACTATTTCTCAGATTCAATATTTTGGTGTTATACAAGCCTTTTGTTCAACAATAGATCCACATGTGTAACATCTTGTGAAACTGGGTACTACTGTCTTGTGTGTGCCAAACAGGCTCTATGAAAGTCATTTATATGAAAAATGCCCAGAAATGCCACTTATTGATATACTACAAATGATTACCACAGACTAATAGTGAAAAGCACTGTGTGCTGCTGGCATAAATGTGGGTTTTCAATCAAGTGGCAACATTAATTCTTTCACTGATCATAGGGACTGGTACTTACTTGTCTGATTCTCCTCTCAACAGTTTTTCACTATTGTAACTGTTGGCCTCAGGGATCCCATAGACCTCCATTTTCCTGATTCAAACCAGCTTGAAAAGAGAATCAAGATCAATCAAGGTCCCTGCAGCTGTATCCATGTTGTGAACTGTGAGAGGGAGACAAAAGGGGTGGTTTGTCCCAGGCCCCAGTTTAAGAGTGCCTCCAACCAAGTGGCATTGTAACTTGGTGCAGATTTAGGGCATAGGAATGGAGAGAAGTGAGATTATCTAGTGGCAAATTTAGTAGAAGTATTTTAGGCAAATGGCAATGAGTTGCAAACTCAGTGGGGCCTTTTTATCTAAGAGCACCAGTGGGGTTAACAATTTGCTGCGGCTCTGCTAACAGTGTCAGTTAATGGACTAATATTGATTGCCTAAAAAGCTGTATAGGCCTTTTAGGTATTCTGTTAGCCCAATGATTGAATCAGATCCTGGTGACCATTTACAGATTTATTTCCAGTTCATCTCCTTTTTGGCTTTGTGTCACAAGGCTCAGTCATTCCCTTTTTATTTGTTGAACAATATAGCTAATTTCTGTGTGTTCAGTCATAGCTTTGCTTCAAGCCCCGAACAAGGGGCAGTATATTATTATGCTGCCCCTTGCACAGACCACAGACCACAAGAGAGATTTTGACTTTCAGATGTTTTTCACAGAGAAAGCCTCCTGTATCAGGGAAAGGAAAAGATTCCACTGCCATACTGATCTAATTTACCTGGGAAGCACTTGGATACTGTACTCTGCAAAAACCCTAGAATAGATGTAAGCCTCAAAGCTAGACAGTTTAAAGGGAAAAGAAGCTGTCTGCTCCACTGGAGCAGAGAAAGGAAAATCACCTAGCTATGGCAGCCTTCATTTACATAACTTCAAATTCTGCCCCAATGCATTTCTGTATGGTGTTTCATTGTATTGCTAAGTTCTTGTGTTCTGTTTTTGGAAATATTATATGGTATATGTAAATGTATTTATGAAAGGCCATGAAAACCGCGATATGGACAATGAAATCTGGTCTCCCTCCCGTGAAATCTGCTCTTTTGTGTGCTTTTATCATATACTATGCAGATTTCACGGGTAAGACCAGCATTTCTCAAATTGGGGGTCCTGACCCAAAATGGAGTTGCAGGGGGTGGGGTTACCAGGTTATTTTAGGGAGGTCGTGGTATTGCCACCCTTACTTTTGTGCTGTCTTCAGAGCTGGGCAGCTGGAGAGCAGCTGCCGTTGGCCAGGCACCCAGCTCTGAAGGCAGCATCCCGCCAGCAGCAGTGCAGAGGGGTGGCAGTATCTTACCATGCCATCCTTACTTCTATGCTGCTGGTGGTGGCAGCTCTCCCTTCAGAGCTGGGCTCCCAGCCAGCAGCCGCCGCTCTCCAGCTCTGAAGGCAGCACCGCTGCCAGCAGCAGCACAGAAGTAAGGGTAGCGGTACAGCAACCCCCTCTACAATAACCTTGTGACCACCCCCCAAACTCCTTTTTGGGTCAGGACCCTACAATTGCAACACCATGAAATTTCAGATTTAAATAGCTGAAATCATGAAATTTACGATTTTAAAAATCCTATGGCCATGAAATTGACCAAAATGGACCATGAATTTGGTAGGCCCTACCAATGAGAGTTCAGGGTGCTGAGTGTGTCCAGGAGTTGCCCAGCACCTTGAAAGACTGAGCTCATAGAGCAACGCGGGCTACTGGAGTCAAGACCAATACCTGGGCCTCCTTATTTATGGTGAGATAGAAAATAAGGGGTGAAAGATGAGACTTCAGTTTATTCAGTGCAAAAAAATAAAAAAAACCTTCCTATGATTAAGACTAAGGCAGCAGGACATGTGTGTTTGAATGTGACTAAGCTCCCTTAACCTCTCCATAAGCTCAGAGCTGTCAAGTGTCCTGATCACACTCTGGTATCTGAACCCAACAATGTAGAAAAGTGCATCATTGCTTGAATGACTTGTTCCAGGACCACATTTCATTCTCATTCATTTTGGGATTGAATCCTTTTTTTATTCAGTTGATATTTAAACATTAACATTCATCGCAAGTGTCAGCTGAATTTTCACACCCAACTCCTTTGCTGCACTCCGCCTACTCTTCCCTCCCCAACCCTGACCTGCCCACACCTCATCTTGTGTTATGAACACTTTTAATAGCACTCACAAATAATGAAACTGCTTCAAGCTGCTTGCCTGCTGTTTAGCATATTACAGCTGGTATGGTGCAAACTAGTGGGCAGAGCGTAAAAAAATCCCTACGAATCATGAGACCCTGAATAAATATAGTAGGGCTGCTCCTCTAGCAAGACAGAACTCCTGTGTTCTCATCCCAGTTTACTCATCGACTCACTGAATGACCTTGGGGAAAGTGTATTGAAACAGGCATTGACTTCATCAGCTGGTGACTCAGCCATGTCAGCGCCATAATGGCAGAAGAAGGGCCTCAGTGTCAAGCAGATACCCTCATCTCCCCACCCCATTCCCATTCAGCTTTTTTCTGTGCTCATTGAACTTGTCTGTGAGTTTGCTTTGAAGAAACAATGCCATCCATTATGTACTAGACTAGAACAGAGGCACAGGGTTCATCAGAACAGAGAAATAACTTTAAACCATAGGGAACTGACAAAAGAGCAGCTAAAATTCAATCCAGCTCTGACCAGTCTAATCTAAAAGATGTTCCTCCAAATGTTACTGAATGGTGCTCTAATATTAATTGAAACAAGAGGCAGCTAGTCAAATAGTCTTATTTTGTACAGGATCATATGTATGAACGAGTCACAAGATGTAATAAAGATGCTAGGACCTTTAGTGTCTTGACCCCTTGGATTCTATAGTAAACATCTACCAACTCTATAGTATAGTTTTAGCTTGAATAGTATTCATAGTTTTGGAGAATCTCCCAGTTAGCACTTTATTGGTTATGTTCCTTTTTTATTCTTCTAAATCTCTTGAAATCACAAGTTTATAGAACTTAATGTATTATATTAACAATGGGATTGATAAAATCAGCAAGTATTAATCAGTGTCAAATATATCAATATGTAAATGGTAAAATGCTACATTAATCTTTAAACTCTTCATGTGGTAATAGAACACCTCCTGGCCATGAGCACTATTCTGCAGTTATGAAAGTGCAGTCTTAATAAGATCTACTTTTGAGCGGAGGTAGAAGTACCAAGGAATGAATAGTAGAGTTAATCTGAGGCTACAATATCTGAGCAGCCTCAACCAAACTGGGTATGCTCAGTTTTATCCCCCCAAGACAGTGCAGCTTGCTACCCACAATATTCGCAAGGAGAAGGCATGTTGATTTTAATAAATCCACCATAATGTTAACCACTTTGCTGCTTCTTTGATCTGATACTGTTCTGTTTGAAATGAATGGCAAAACTCCCATTGACTTCAACTGGAGGTTGGTTGGGCCTCTTGAAAGCAAACATTTGCCCCACATGTTGGTTACAATTTTCAAAGCTAAGTAGGGGATTTAGCCATAAAGTTGCCACTGAAATTAATGGAGTTGTATGGTGAAATACATTACACCCTATAATAATCTCAAGTCCCAGTTGCCTTTTCCCAATTTTGAAAAAGGAGAAAGTCTTATCTGTTTAACTGCCTCCAGAACGCTGACTTGAATAAAAATGTTTGGTTTATCAGTGGGCAATGGGAGCCATGTACATTTTCACCTGTATCTTTTAAGTTTGCAGCCGGTGAGGCTGTGCCTGTCTTTGAAGCACTTGAATCTTCTCCCACCTGTGCAAGGTACTCACCCCAGGCTGCCTCCCAATTCTGAACAGATGCAAGCAAGAAGCAAAGGGTAGGTGTAATAAATAAATAAATAAGAGTAATAAATGTAACTCACAGAAACCCCCTTGGAGCTGCCACCTCGTGTGCCAAGACTACTTTTGCCCCTGCTTTCCTGCCTTTTCCAGCTTGGGACTCCAGAATCCTGTTTGTTTTGAGCCAGACCCGTTAGCCTGCTGCAAACCCAGACCCAGGTCTGAACCATGTCCCCTGACAGCTGTAGGCCTGCCTGGAAGCAGCTTAGGAAGTGTTCTTGCCTTTGACACCCAGGTGCCCAACTCCCAATGGGGTTCAAACCCTGAATAAATCCATTTTACCCTGTATAAAGCTTATACAGGGTAAACTCATAAATAGTTCGCCCTCTATGTCAGAGAGAGAGAGATATGCACAGCTATTTGCCCCCCTCCAGGTACTAACACGTACTCCAGGTTACTTAATAAGTAAGAAGTTATTTTAATAAGTACAGACAGTCGTATTTAAGTGGTTCTAAGTAGTAACAGACAGAACAAAGTGAATTACTAAGTAAAGTAAAATAAAACACACACGTCTATGTCTAATCACACTAAATACAGATAAAAACCTCATCAGTTCCAGCAAACTTCCTTTTACAGGCTATCGTCCTCCTAGCCTGGGTCCAGCAATTGCTCACACCCCCTATTGTCCTTGTCCTTTGTTACAGTCTCTTTCAGGTGTGTCGGTGGGGGGTGGAGAGGCTCTCTCTTTAGCCAGCTGAAGACCAGATGGAGGGGTCTCCCAGGGGTTTAAATAGACTTTTTCCTCTGGGTAGACACCCCTCCCCTCTCCCTGTGTAGCATCCAGTTACCAAATGGAGATTTGGGGTCACATGGGCAAGCCACATGTCCATGCACCACTCAGCTCCTTAAGAGCCAAGCCACATTCCTGGCGGAGCTCAGATGTGGATTGGCATCTGCAAGCTCTATTGTCTTAAGCGCTTCTTGATTGGGCACTTTACCTGCACATTCCTTTCTCAAGAAATACAACCAATATTCATAACTTCAACTACAAAAATGATACATGCATACAAACAGGAGGAATAGATTTGGTAGATCATAACTTTTACAGAGATATGTTACATGGCACATGTAGGATAAAACATATTCCAGTTACATCATATATACATTTATAAGCATCTCCCCATAAAGCCTTATGGGGTACACCGTCACAGTAACATTGGTTAGAAAAATAAAAACCAGTTAACAACCACCTCATAATAAAACGTATTAGAAGTAAATGTATAAAATAGACTTTTCAGAGATGAATGAGGGCTGAATCAGGAGCCAATGAAGAGGGAGGATGCTGTCCCCTACTACTATAATAGAGTTTGTCTTTTTGTTTTCTTCTTAATTATGTCATAAGCAAGTCCAAAGGAGGCACATCCATTATGACTTGAAACAGGGAGAATGTTTGTCTATTTTAAGTCTCTGGCACTGGATTTTGCCTCCCTGGATACTTCTAGTCCTGAAAATTGAGGAAGATAACCTCATGTTAGACCCTCCCAAAGGGGGTGTCTCTGTTACATTCTGTGGCACATTCTGAGGCATGGGCAAACCAAGGTTAACATTTTAGTTTCCATTGCCTGGGCTTTGTCCTTCAAACCAGCCTTAACAGAAGGAGGAGGAGAGAGTCCCCCAAAATCGTTCCCCACCCAGAACATCCAGCTTTCTTAGTACTAAGGGGAAATCTATTAGAAACAGTAGGGTTGAGTGGTAGCTAGTGGCAATTGGGCAAGATATCAGTTATACAGAATGGTGCTTTCTGATTTTTTTTACTGCTTTCCAGAGCATCATTATTAATGGTGAACCTGTGATATCCTTACTAGTTGCTGTGGCAGTGATTATATTGTCAGCTGAAGCACAAGGTCCCTCTAGAAACAAAAATCATGTGTCCATCCAAATATTTTCAAAAGTAAAGAGCAAGAGTAGATAAACACAGAAAATCTGTTACAGGATATGTGCTAGATTTCATTACATATGAATTTGTGTGTGTATGTGCCTGTCTGTGCACATTTGTACATTTAATGTACATTTATCTGATATGTGCCTGTAATAATTTGTTTCTTTTTCCACCACCTTTACAAATAAGATCTTATATGCAAAATTGTTTGTAAGTTGCAAGTTTTCCATGAGAATTCTTCTGCTTTGAAACTCCACAGAGAATCCCAGGTCTTTGCAAGTGCACTAGAACTGACCAGAGCGCTTACAGCGTTAGAGAAAATACAAAGAACTATTTATTCACTTAGCAATCTGAGAGTTCTTGTCGCCCACAGTGTCAGGCAAAAACTCGACACCTCTACTTAACTCAGGTTTCCTCTGAGATAAAACTATTCACTGAATAGATCTTTTAAAAGCACAATCTATATTTGTAATGCATAGTATGGAAAGATAGGAGGCATGTATAATAATCACAACAGCAATTCATAAGAGATCTTAACACTTGTTCAGTGTTAATGCGTTAACTTTACTACCCCATGGCTAGTCTATAGAAGCATTTTGCAGATATGATCGTTACCATTGGTGCATTTTTGCAGTGGAAAAAACAACATCCAGTCTAGTGGACATTTTGATGCGACTTGCCCAGGGCATCTTATTCAATCAGGATAGAAGCAGTGCCTGGCTGATGAACCAATGGAGAATTCAGAAAGAGAAATCATTAATGACGAGCACATCAGTTTTGTGGGCCCAGTGTTCTAAGAATAAAAAGTCACCCACAGTGATGCGTGTGCACTTTGCAGGGATTAACCTATCTACAGCTTTCCATTCATTTATAAATACCAACTCCATGACCTCTACTGGACTCATGTCGTGATTAGTCTACTGTGCATCTGTTAAAACTAATGATGCAAAGAATTTCCAAAGTTCAAACAGTTTCCTCATTTCCAAATGCTTATGACAAGAACATTTCTGGGAACAGGATGGGAATTGCTGGATTAAATTATGGAGAAAATTGGATTAGAGGGAAGTGTTTTTTCCTTTCTCAGAAGCAGAAATTGAATGTCATGGTGTGTGTTAATTCAGAAATAGGTAGTCAAGTGACTTAATTTCTGTTTATTTTCAAATACACAAAATAGACTAGATCCTTGTCTAATGTAAATCAATATATCTCAATTTAAGTTAAGGAGTTGCATTGTTTTACACCAGCTAAGGATCTAGCCCATTACATCCAATTATGTCTCAAAGCATGTGTATATGATTTTGTTTTTAATCAGGCAAACCATTCCTGGGTTTTTTTTCCTCAATAGTTAGCCATGCCCAACCCATGTTGGGATCAAAGTCAACACCTTGAACTACACCCAGAAGCAAAACCTTCCCCACTTCATACTTTGGTCTCCTTTTGAATATAATGGTGTAAAGTTTGTAACAAGCGCCTGTGTCTCATAGCTGGAGTAGGGAACTGGAAGTCCAGATTCTTGAGGTTTCTATGCCTAGCTCTGCCACTGACTTGTTACATTAGGTGTCACTTAACCTCTCAGTGTCTCATTTAACTCATCTGTAAAAAAAAAGCAGATGGCGTTATTTCTTGTTTGGCATTTTGGGATTCAATTCCCACCTCTTTAAAACCTTCCTATTTAATCAGCACCTAGCAAAATATTTGTCTTTTAAGAATAAATTAGTATTACAAATATTAGCTGAATCTCTGTTCATAAGAAAAACTGCTTCAATATACTGTCTTAATAGGGGAGACCATAAGATGTAGACTCTAAAAGGCATATTGCATTTGCTTACTCCCAGGCTAATTTAATCCTTTGACCTTACATATCAATTCTACAAAGATAATAAGTGGATACACATCTTACAATATTTTCTTCCTCAGAAATGTAAATCATAGTTAAGGGAAATCCTACAAACATTTATTACTGGATGTGATACTTACTACAGTGAGTTGTTCCATTGACTTCAAAGGCTCTATGCCTGGTAATAAGTATTTACAAGACCATGCGCTAATGGCGTAAGTGCAGCAACATCTGGAATAAATGATGTGGTAAGATTGCCACTGAACTCCAGTGGTTTCCATACAGGCAAGATCTCAGTCTTGTGACTACTTGGCATATTTGAAGGGTGTGTAATTTCCAGCCATGGCAGCACTGTACCATTGGCTCAGCATCACCTCCTTCCAATGCTGCCCTTTCCACCACCACCACCTTACCTTAGTCCCTCCTTCAAGAGCAAATCTGGATTCAGACAAAGGTCTTGTAAAGAAGTCTATGAAACTGTTTTTAACATATCTAGGGCAGGTTCAGATAATGATACCAGGCTAACAATAGGTAGATGGGGTCATGTTCTAGAATGGCAGATGTATCCATGTTCTGATGTACTGTAACCTCCCAATCTGTTCAGCCCATCTCAGGTGCAGACAACCATCTCTACCTGTGGCACACAATAGTTTAGTCTTCTATGGTCTGTAATACTTTGGTCTAATTTTGGTTGTTGGATTTAGTGTGTGGGTGCTGGGTGGTGTTGCTGGCCTGTGATATACTGGAGGTCAGAGAATATGATCTGATTTCTTCTGCCCTTAAACTCTATGACTTTATATAGACAGAACAGGTGGTTGTCCTGGGCGGGAAATATTGTCATGTGCTGTGTTTAGGAGGGCATAACAACACCATACAGTTAACTGTTTCTTTAGTTTGTAACTTGTAACCAGCAAAGCCTGTAATTCAAATAGTTGCATAATTACAGCAAGTATAGCTGTCTATCTATATCCTATTGCCAACAAGCCAGTAGTCACTGTTTATCATGAGTGACTATTAGTTCAGAAGTTGGCTAACTATAGATTTTCCCTTTCCCTGTAATACATATATTTATTTAGCACACCCCACCAAAACTCTATACAACAAAATACAACCAACTACAGTCTCATAAAAACCTAATAAAATATCTTACACACACACAGAAGAGGAGGCCAAATTTAACCAAAGGAATGAAAAAGTTTTGAATGGATGATGGTAAATATAGGGCCAACAGTGACGCTCTAAAATCACGTTTAAGAAAAAAATCCACATATGTGCTTTGGGGAGGTCTATGGGAATTGAGGATGCACAGTATATTTCAGGACTGACCCGGTAAAGAATCTGAGGATTTATTTCATGCAGTCATAACAGAGAACAGTGACAGCACCCTGGTTTAATTCAAAAACTGATTCAAATGAACCCTTGCAAATTTGATTGCTGGTACTCCTGAGGGGTGGCAAATATGGCAGAGTGGCACAGTATATCCACTAATGCCATCTCCCATTAAAGGTTCCTGCAAGTGACTTTTGCCTGCCTCACCCAGATAATGTGCACACAATCAAGGGCGAGCTGAAGGGAAAGGGTTTTGCAGAAGCACTAAGCAGTGTGGCCCCTCTCACAGCCCTTTGGTCACGTGGAAAACTGCCGTGCAGAGGCAGCAGTTTGTGGAATTTGTCAGGGGCCAGATGCTGCTGCTGAAAGCCAAGAAGAGCCAGGGAACAACATGCAAGTGGCAGAGAAAAGAAAATGCGTAAATCAGTCAACACATCTAGTACTTAACCTGTCAACTGCATGTTTTACTTGTAGATACCCATGGCTTGTGCAAAGCAAAGCAAGCATTAAAATTCATACAACAGCAAAATGTTAGGCAACGAAGGGGCATTTTTAAGACTCAAACATTCTTTTCTTCAAAGTAGGCCATCCTGGCTCTTGAACACGAGGCATCCAAATCAGTTTCCTAAGATAATCCATTACAAATTATGACCAGCTTCCAAAAGCATGGTTGGAAGCTTGGCATGATCTGCTGCCTAGGTTTCACTTTTCTGTCCTGTTCATCTCAGACAAGTTCCAGGCATGACAGGTCAGGAGACGGTTGGGTTCACTCTATGAATTTTTTAAATGATTTTTATTTTATTTTTAATTTCCACACAAATGCATGCCAGCAGCACAACTCATCAGCAGTAGACATAGCTCTCTAAGCTATGCTGCCCTTCCGTAGATCATGCTGCAAAACAAATTAAGGTCTAGTTACTTAGAAAAGTGATTATGATTAAGGCTGCGATTCCTTCACAGAGGTCACAGAAGTCACAGATTCCGTGACTTTCCACAATCTCTGTGACTTCTGCAGTGGCTGGTGAGGCTGACTTCAGGGCCCTACAGCCAGCTGTACTGGCCGCTAGCGGAGCAACCCAGGTCCAGCTACTCTGGCGGCCACCGGGGCCAGCCACACCAGCCACTGCTTGGGAGGCCTGCGGCCAGCTGGCTTCAGGAACCGCGTGCGTAGTGGACGGTGTGGCTGGCTCCGGGGACCACCAGAGCAGCAGTCCTGAGGGTGCCTGGGGGACCGCCGGAGCAGTAGTGGTCCTAGGGTGGGCGGAGCAGTGGCCCAGGGCGTCCCCAGGAGCAGTGGCTGGGGGGCAGTCAACCCCCAGCACTGGTGAGGCCCCACCCCAGCAAGGGCCCCCCAGTGCAGTGGGGCCCCAGAAGTAGAGATTTAGTCAGGGGTATTTGGGGTAAAAGTCATGGACAGGTCACAAGCTGTGAATTTTTATTTATTGCCAGTGACTTGTCTGACTTTTACCAAAAATACCTGTGACTAAATCTTAGCCTTAATTATGATCAGTGAAATGGCCATGATTTCTCATAAATTTGCAGTCCCCCAAAAGGCAAAGAAACCCCATTCATGCTCTCCTGTCCCCAAATCGTACCTTTTACAATCAGAAACAGCTGTCTTATAAAATTAGGCCATGCTTTATAAATGTTTCGTCGTTTTAAGTCTTCATGGTGTAGTAGCTTTTCGATGTGGAAAGTACCCACACTGGGCAATGCAAGAACAATTAGACATTTGTTGTTTGTAGAAGGGATTCACTTGTCAGTCCATCAATCTCTCTTTTTTTGTTTGTTTGCTGAGCGTTTTGAACCCACTTATTTCAAAACCTTTCCCATTTTTGCCCTTTCCACCCGGGATGGATAAACAGGATCAGATAAAGTCAGAAATCTTTCCCCATGTCTTGGGCTGAACTTTATGTGGAATATTTTTGCATTTTAGAAAGTTGGGTTAAATGTTTCACTTGTGTTTTAGGTTCTGGGCAGGATGAAAAACACAAATCCCAAAATACGAGGAGAAAAACTGTTGTCACAGTATTAGTGGCCTGACAGCAATGCTGAAATCACCAGAAATTTCTCAACAAAGCCAAGATTTCCACCTGAATTTTGCATACCCAAGAGGATTGGATACTTCTGATAACCATCCAAACAGAACTGACATTCTGAAATTTGGAGGCTAGTGATGGGCAAATTTAAAAATTCTACCCCCTGTATTTCCTGAAAAACTGCATTAGCTGTATACACAAAGGGCCAAATTCACAACTAGTGTAAACTCTTGGCTTCTTGGGATAGATGGATGAATTTTGGCTGCATGACTTTTGTTTCTCTTTCTGAGCTGTATTGAAGTCCTTTGATACTGCATGCTTTTCTTTTGCATGGAAACCATATTGCACCTCTTTATGACATTTTAATACACCAACCCATTCTCTTCTTTTTGAATGAGTCTCTAGAGAGGCTGGAAGTGTTTTGGATCACTTGCTCACAATGTGATTAATCCTGGATTAGTTAAAGTCAGATGTAAGGGATACGGTACCAGTCCTGAATGCTGTTATCATCTGTGCATAGAATGTTAGACCTTACAACTGTCTCAGTTTGATCAGGACATCCGGATTTTGTAACATCATTTTATAACTGTTCCTCTGTCCTTAATTCCATCCTGTAGAGTTCTGAGGCTATGTAACAAGAAGCCACCAAGTTACTATCCTTTGCTCCTGTCTGCCAGTGTCACCTGCTGTTCTGGCATCATCATCCAAACATGTCACACTATCAATCGGAATGTCAGTTTGATGTTTGAGATTCACAACTAGCACTCAGACTGGGGAGAGGGTTGACTTCTGGAGCCAGAGCTGAGTTTGGGAGCACATAAAAGCACTGGAGTCCCCTCGCTTTTTGGCAGGACTTCAAGGATTATCCCAATGAAGAGATCTTGACAGCATACTTGTAAACTCCACAGGCCCCAGGGGCTCAAACACCATGATATTTATGCTGGGGTCTGGATTGCCAAAATAGTTTTACTGTTATGCAGACATAGGTCTCTTGGTAAGAACTAGCATTTCTGACACCTGTTAATTGGCATTTGAAAGAATCAGGACTGTCTAAAGTCTGTAAAGTAGCAGAGCATTACAGTGCGTTGAAAGCCTATGTTTGGCGTTTTTCTGTTCTCTGTTTAAACTTACCTCAGCTCCATGGGCCTCACAAATATTTGTAAAAGCCAATATCAGCTGGAAGAATTACATGGTGTATTGTTGGTATTCCTGATATATTTAGTACAAGAAGCTCTCACAGTTCGCTGTGTCTTTATTACAGCCTCAGTCTTTGCAAAAAGGAAAAAAAAATAAAGGTGGTTTTTTTTTAAAGTAAATAGGAGCTAAGGCCCTGATACAGCAAAGCACCTAAACATGTTCTCTTCTTTAATGGGACTACAAGTGTGCTTTAAAGTTAATCATGAGCTTAAGTGCTTTGGTGAATAAGGGCCTATGTCATGTGGAATTGTTGTATCTAAGCCGTGTGCTTTGTAATATTTCACAAGGCAAAACAAATAGGTTCTTTCCATTCCCCTGGTGTGGGGTGGCTGAGTATGCTGCTTTGTGAGAGTAGGAGACATGATTTAAGTAGAAGGGGAAAGGGGGAGAGAGAAAAAAGTGGTAAAGAAAAGAGAAGGGAAGATAAAGAACTTCTTTCTTTTTCCTCATCTCCCATTCTTTTTTCCCTTCTCAAAACTCTTTGTCCCCCCTGTCTCCAGCCTCATGTCCTTTCCTTTCTTGTCCTCTCCCATTTTATCCCTTCTTTCTTACCTTCTTGCCTGCCTGTCTCTCAAAACACCATCTTGCCCTCTCCTGGACAACTGTACATTTGCAGGCGAATACAGAGGGTTATACAGCGACCGTCTCTTCAGCAGGGCCATAATTGGTGAGTGACTCCTCATTTGGTACCTCCATTGCCTGTCAATAGGTGCACCCTTTGCACTATTAAAGATAAACGTCATGTAGACTCTGACCTCTGCAGTACAGTAATAAGGATATTTAAACCTAACGTAACTTTGTTGCCTATACATAGCTTTATTGTACTTACCTTTGGTTTTTCCTATCTCTTCTGAAGGCAGTGCTCTCACAATTCCAGGACTGTGAAGAGAAATAAGTGGCCTTCAATTCAGATTGTCAGTCAATCAACAAAGCCACTTGACAGGGGACTTGGAGGTATGTATCTTCATATTTACATGGGCTTGTAAACATTGGCACACATGGAACATCATATTAGATAACTGGTTAGGCCCTTCCCAGTTTGGGCCTCACTCCCTTATGTTGCTGCTTGCCTGCTCTTCATCCTGACAGCAGCTGTTAGCGGCTTCCTCTTGCCCTCTCTCTGTTATCACTGCTCTGTCTGCCACCAGTAGAGCAAAATTAACCAATTAGTGTAGTCTACCATCCAGGGAGTGCTGTATTAAAGGAATGACATATAAGAATGCTGGTAAGAGACCCATCTGCATTGCTTGGCCTCATGGGTCAGGGTTAATATCTCTGTCATGTGACAGGGATCAATATCCATTGATTCCAGCAGCTACTATTATAAACTCCCTGTATGCCTCCTTCCTGCTACCATAGGCAAGATTCAGTCATAGACCAAAGACAGTAGCCTTAGTACCTTTAGAGGAGCCAAAAGGAAACCTCTCTCTGACCAGTCAAACTGGAGAAGTGCTAAGCTTGTCTCAGATGGTAATCACTCTTCATTGCCTCATAGTTAATAGGATTAGCAGATCAGATCAGTCCTTCTAATCCTGCATCTTCCCTTCCACAGTGCCTAGTGCAAATGTTACAATAGTACTCTTAATTCAGCCAAGTTCACTTTATGACATAATCAGTAATATATAAAGCTACAAATATAACTTGGAAAACAAGAATCCTATGTGCAACATGTGCTAATGTATAGAAGCTGGTGTAACCTTTATATTTGCATGCCCATTGTATTTAGGTTTATTTGTACTCTATTACCTTGCTTTAGGAAAGTAGGGGTGGAAAGGGAATAAAATACAAGGAGGCAAGTGCAATTATTCCAGTGATCACACCATTTCACATTCAGAAAAATGTATTATTTTATTCTATTTGTATTTTGGTAGTGCAAAGATGGCTCATTGTGCAAGGTGTACAGTGCAAGTCCAGAAATAGACAAAAGCCCATATTGTTAAAGGCATTTAGGCACTGCTGAACTCAGCGTTGCAAGCCTAACTGATTTAGGGGCCCGTCTCATTTTCTAAAGGGGCTGATAGTGGGATTTAGGCTCCTAACTGCCTAAATCCCTTTGGAAAAGGAGGTTTAGGCTCCAAAATCAGTTAGGTATTGCAACGCTGAGCGCAGCAGTGCCTAAATACCTTTAAAAATCTGGGCCAAAGTCCCCGTCACAGTTTACAATCTGAGTTCCTTTATTTGAAAGTGAAGCCATCTGATCTCAAATGTAAAAGTGCAAGATTCAAACAATGTTATCAGATAGGATCATGCCTGTCTTAACTGCTGTTAGATTGTTAAAAATGTAGTGGAAATTCAATATACTGTGCCTATTCCTAATACAATTTGCAAGCACATATAAACAAGACTCTATGGGAAGCTGAACCTACGTTTCTATGGCAGGATACTCTGGTGGAAATTCTGTAGCAGCTTCTGATAAATTTTAAAATAGTGGTTTTTAAATGGAATTAAATATAAAATTGCATTATTCAATCAGTGAAGTGGCCTGCCTGTGTTGTGTATTTTTATATTACATTTAGGGCTGTCAAGTGATTAAAAAATTAATTGCACAATTAAACACTAATAGAATACTATTTATTTAAATATTTTTGGATGTTTTCTACATTTTCAAATATGTTGATTTAAATTACAACACACATTACAAAGTGTACACCACGTGCTGGGTCATCATCCGAGACTGCTATAACATGAAATATATGGCAGAATGTGGGTAAAACAGAGAGGGGACATACAATTCTCCCCCAAGAAGTTCAGTCACAAATTTAATTAATGCATTATACTTTTAACGAGCATCATCAGCATGGAAGCATGTCCTCTGGACTGGTGGCGGAAGCATGAAGGGGCATAGGAATGTTTAGCATATCTGGTACATACCTTGCTACAAAAGTGCCATGCAAATTGCCTGTTCTCACTTTCTGGTGTCATTGTAAATAAAAAGAGGGCAGCATTATCTCCTGTAATTGTAATTAATCAACAGCCCTAATTAAATTCAACAGCCCTAATTAAATTCAATATATTATAAGCTGTTTCCACATTTTCAGTTTTCACTATATCACAGATTTTTATATTGAAAGCAAATAACTATGTTATAGAAGTTGTTGAGGTGAAGCTGGAGGTTTTGATAGCATGAGAGTCTGAGAGATGGTACTTTTGGCACCTGAGGAAATGGTTTCAGATTATGGTATGAGCACAGTAGCTAGATATGTCTTCTGAAATGGCCAGCAGTGAAATTAGTTAATAAAGTTAACTATCTCTACAATGAAATGACATCATTAGGTTTCAGACTCAGCCAATTGAAATGAATGGAGCAATTAACACCTCTCAGACAATTTTTTCAGGCTATCTGCAGATTCAGGAAGACTTTCACTGCATCAGTTTACATTGACTCTCACTTTCAATTTTTTTCTCTGCAACCAGAAAGGCTAGATATCATATTTTTTAAAAAATGAAAGCTTGGATTTTGAGACACAATTCTGTGGCAAAGCATGACTTCCACAGGTGTGAAGTAACAGAACACACAGGGTCCTGTTTATAACGTCCTTTTCTTCAGGCAAATTTATTCAGGCTGAAGACCTGATTCTCCTTTCACATATTCCTATTTGAATCAGGAACACTTCTGTTGATTTCAGTGGAGTTACAACCCATGTAAAATTGTGATATGAGTACCTGGATTTAAGCTTAGTCAATCCTGAAGCAATTTTTGAGTTATCCATTTTCATCAAAAAGTATCTAAAAAATCTCAGTATAAAAAACACCTCAGCAAGAGTTCACCAAACTTTTTTTTTAAAAGGTATAAGCAATTGAAAATGAGGACCTTAAAATGGATGTGTATCTCCACCAATTGAAAGAGTGCAATGGAAGCAAGGCTCCAATTCAGGATTCCTTGCTGTCTGTATTTGTCTGTTTCTAAAAACGGTTAGGAGATGGTACTCTAGGACAAATTCAGACTTGAAGCTACACTAGCTCTGGATTTGCCTCTCTGACTTTTTTTTGTATCCTGGCTATGGGGTTTTATTTTGTCATCTTTAGATTTTGCTGCTTCTTACTTCTCTTTCTTTTTTTTTTTTTAATAGGAAATGATTCTCATCCACTCCTTCCCCATGCTCAATCAGGTTTCTATTCATTTTAGTAGCTCTTCTCAGTTACCTCTGAAAGCATTTTCAGAGCAAATAAATCCTCAAACCATTAAAAATAATTCCCAATAAAACAGGGTTTAGAAAAGTGAATTTACATCAGAAATGGGAGGAATGTGAAGTGACAAGAGGTGACCCTGTCACAGTTAAGATACACAACTGATTTCCCTGCCTTGCCTATCACAGCTATATTGTGGGCAAGCTGCGCCCCCTGGTGCCTAATATATGCCAAGATTTTCAGAAGTGCTTAGTGGCTTTGGGTCCCTTAACAGGACCTATTTTTCATAGGCTGGATGGCTCAATGCTTTCTGAAAATCAGCCCCCTTTAAGCTGTCTCAAGTTAGTTACCCCAAAATTGGGACACACAAAATAATGAGGCACTTCTGAAAATCTTGTCCATAGTATCTAAAGCAAGCAGGGAGCACAGGTTTGAATTGTCCCTCTAATGTTTCTAATAAGTTTGCAACATTGCAACAAGCCTCTTTAATTCTAGGTTTCTATCACTGAATGTTGTAAACCCATAGAGTTAAAAAGTGACTTAGACATGAATTTTGGCGAGTTAATTTATTTTCAATTTTTCTGTAGTATGAAATGGATAGAGCAATTGTTAAATATTTATCCCAAACTAAATACTACCTAGAAGTAAATAATTTCAGCAAAATTAATCTAGGAAAGCCAGAAATTAATTGACAAAGGTCAAAGAAATTTTTGCTAGTGTTAGACCACCACTGTAGCAGATCATATTTTAAACTCACTCCAACACATTTATTTATTCTACTGCATCTCCACAGCACAGCACTTCATTTTCACAAAAGGAATATATTGAGTATATATAGTTGTGCCTAATAGAAGCCTCAGATATGAGTACCCTGAATGTTATGTTATACAAATTCTGAATCCAGATCTGAATTTCTCAAATGGCTCCTAACTTTACAATGGATTGAATCAAAACTCTGAATTGGATTACGTCAAATGTGGATCTAGATCTGAATTTTAATGCTCAGGCATTGTATCACTAATTCCTAAATGTATCCCTTCTTAGTGATTCTAATGTATAGCTAAGCCTTATTGATTATCCAAATTATAAACAGGGGTTTACAAACATGTTACTGTGTGGACCACATCTTTACAGAGATTGTTTTGGAGACCTTTTCCTCTGAATTGCAACCATGAGGGCCACTTTCCTTTCCATTTGTGATTGCAGAACTTAGGATGTGTGCGTTTTAGCTGGCTTTTAGTGCTATTTAGTAACTGGAAATGAGGAAAAACCAGTGTCCTATGACTAGCTCTCCACAGACCTCCTGCAAGTGCTTCAAGCAAGAATCTCGCTATATTCATAGATTCATAGATTCTAGGGCTTGAAGGGACCTCGAGAGGTCATCGAGTCCAGCCCCCTGCCCTCATGGCAGGACCAATTACTGTCTAGACCATCCCTGATAGACATTTATCTAACCTACTCTTAAATATCTCCAGAGATGGAGATTCCACAACCTCCCTGGGCAGTTTATTCCAGTGTTTAACCACCCTGACAGTTAGGAACTTTTTCCGAATGTCCAACCTAAACCTCCCTTGCTGCAGTTTAAGCCCATTGCTTCTTGTTCTATCCTCAGATGCTAAGATGAACAAGTTTTCCCCCTCCTCCTTATGACACCCTTTTAGATACCTGAAGACTGCTATCATGTCCCCTCTCAGTCTTCTCTTTTCCAAACTAAACAAACCCAATTCCTTCAGCCTTCCTTCATAGGTCATGTTCTCTAGACCCTTAATCATTCTTGTTGCTCTTCTCTGGACCCGCTCCAATTTCTCCACATCTTTCTTGAAATGCGGTGCCCAGAACTGGACACAGTACTCCAGTTGAGGCCTAACCAGCGCAGAGTAGAGCGGAAGAATGACTTCTCGTGTCTTGCTCACAACACACCTGTTAATGCAGCCCAGAATCAAGTTTGCTTTTTTTGCAACAGCATCACACTGTTGACTCATTTAGCTTGTGGTCCACTATAACCCCTAGATCCCTTTCTGCCATATTCCTTCCTAGACAGCCGCCTCCCATTCTGTATGTGTGAAACTGATTGTTCCTACCTAAGTGGAGCACTTTGCATTTGTCCTTATTAAACTTCATCCTGTTTACCTCTGACCATTTCTCCAATTTGTCCAGATCATTTTGAATTATGACCCTATCCTCCAAAGCAGTTGCAATCCCTCCCAGTTTGGTATCATCTGCAAACTTAATAAGCGTACTTTCTATGCCAATATCCAAGGCATTGATGAAGATATTGAACAGAGCCGGTCCCGAAACAGACCCTTGCGGAACCCCACTCGGTGTACCTTTCCAGCAGGATTGGGAACCATTAATAACTACTCTCTGAGTAT
This sequence comes from Chelydra serpentina, assembly GCA_037349315.1. Taxonomy (NCBI): domain Eukaryota; kingdom Metazoa; phylum Chordata; order Testudines; family Chelydridae; genus Chelydra; species Chelydra serpentina. Next base: position 84,407,265 of record JBAIAC010000042.1, on the reverse strand, counting down.
GGTTATCCAGCCAGTTGCGCACCCACCTTATAGTAGCCCCATCTAAGTTGTATTTCCCTAGTTTATTGATAAGAATATCATGCGAGACTGTATCAAATGCCTTACTAAAGTCTAGGTATACCACATCCACCGCTTCTCCCTTATCCACAAGACTCGTTATCCTATCAAAGAAAGCTATCAGATTGGTTTGACATGATTTGTTCTTTACAAATCCATGCTGCTTATTCCCTATCACCTTACCACCTTCCAAGTGTTTGCAGATGATTTCCTTAATTACTTGCTCCATCATTTTCCCTGGCACAGAAGTTAAACTAACTGGTCTGTAGTTTCCTGGGTTGTTTTTATTTCCCTTTTTATAGATGGGCACTATATTTGCCCTTTTCCAGTCTTCTGGAATCTCTCCTGTCTCCCATGATTTACCAAAGATAATAGCTAGAGGCTCAGATACCTCCTCTATTAGCTCCTTGAGTATTCTAGGATGCATTTCATCAGGTCCTGGTGACTTGCAGGCATCTAACTTATCTAAGTGATTTTTAACTTGTTCTTTTTTTATTTTATCTTCTAAACCTTCCCCCTTCCCATTTGCATTCACTATGTTAGGCATTCCCTCAGACTTCCCGGTGAAGACCGAAACAAAGAAGTCGTTAAGCATCTCTGCCATTTCCAAGTTTCCTGTTACTGTTTCTCCCTCCTCACTGAGTAGTGGGCCTACCCTGTCCTTGGTCTTCCTCTTGCTTCTAATGTATTGATAACAAGTTTTCTTGTTTCCCTTTATTCCTGTAGCTAGTTTGAGCTCATTTTGTGCCTTTGCCTTTCTAATCTTGCCCCTGCATTCCAGTGTTGTTTGCCTATATTCATCCTTTGTAATTTGTCCTAGTTTCCATTTTTTATATGACTCCTTTTTATTTTTTAGATCTTGCAAGATCTCGTGGTTAAGACAACGTGGTCTTTTGCCACATTTTCTATCTTTCCTACCCAGCGGAATAGTTTGCTTTTGGGCCCTTAATAGTGTCCCTTTGAAATACTGCCAGCTCTCCTCAGTTGTTTTTCCCCTCAGTCTTGATTCCCATGCGACCTTACCTATCAGCTCTCTGAGCTTACCAAAATCTGCTTTCCTGAAATCCATTGTCTCTATTTTGCTGTACTCCCTTCTACCCTTCCTTAGAATTGTGAACTCTGATTTCATGATCACTTTCACCCAACCTGCCTTCTACGTTCAAGTTCTCAACGAGTTCCTCCCTATTTGTTAAAATCAAATCTAGAACAGCTTCCCCCCTAGTAGCTTTCTCAACCTTCTGAAATAAAAAGTTGTCTGCAATGCAGTCCAAGAACTTATTGGATAGTCTGTGCCCCGCTGTGTTATTTTCCCAACATATATCTGGATAGTTGAAGTCCCCCATCATCACCAAATCTTGGGCTTTGGGTGATTTTGTTAGTTGTTTAAAAAAAGCCTCATCCACCTGGTTAGGTGGCCTGTAGTAGACTCCTAGCATGACATCACCCTTGTTTTCTACCCCTTTTAGCCTAACCCAGAGACTCTCAACACTTCCGTCCCCTATGTCCATCTCCACCTCAGTCCAAGTGTGTACATTTTTAATATATAAGGCAACACCTCCTCCCTTTTCCCCCTCTCTGTCCTTTCTGAGCAAGCTGTACCCATCCATACCAACATTCCAATCATGTGTATTATCCCACCAAGTTTCGGTGATGCCAACAATGTCATAGTTGAATTTATTTATTAGCACTTCCAGTTCTTCCTGCTTATTACCCATACTTCTTGCATTTGTATACAGGCATCTAAGATACTGATTTGATCTTGCCTCCCAGTTTTGCCCTGACCCTCCTATCTCTTTATCATTAGAGCCCACGCCCCCTCCTATTTCCAACCCATCTCCCAGGTCCCCATGTTCTCCACTTACCTGTGGGCTTTGCTCACCTGTCCCCGTCGAACCTAGTTTAAAGCCCTCCTCACTAGGTTAGCCAGTCTGTATCCAAATAGGGTCTTTCCCCTCCTCGAAAGGTGAACGCCATCTTTGCTTAGCAGTTCTTCCTGGATTACCATCCCGTGGTCGAGGAAGCCAAAGCCCTCCTGGCGACACTTCTTGAACTTAATTCAAGCCCTCCTGGCGATATTTCTTGAACTTAATTCAGGGTCAGACTAAAAAAAGTCAGGGGTTTCTTTCAATGGTGCTGAAGGAACATAGGCAGGTATTCTTGATGCTGACTGTGCGTGTGACATTCCCAGCAACTGGCCTTCATAAAGTCAGATGCAGCCATCCTTTCCTGGTGTAAGGAGCTCTAGGATTTAACTGTACCTGGTAATCAAGCCTAAGCACAATAACGCCTCACAAGCTTTCCTGGCCCACAGTAAGAATGCTGGAGTCTGGGTTGCTATTTCTGTAAACTGTTTACTCTGCACATACTTCTGCAAATCCAATCCTGCTCTCAAATTGCTTCCCATAAACAACGTAGCATGGTTTTGATATATGGTATCATGTTCTGAAGTCTCTTTTGCTAGCAGAAATATGACTGTATAATAGCATATTGTGTTTTATTTTTCCCCCACATGCAGTGCTTCATTAAGTGCCTGAATAAATCTCTTGGTGAAATCCTTTATGATCGAATGGTAAGAAGACCGATGTAATGTGCTTAACTCTGTGTTTCTGCTGTCAGTGTGTAGGTGAGCACTCTCGACAAATGGAGACAGCCCTCAACTAAAACCTCTTCAGCGCATCATCAAGGATGTACAACTTATCCGGAAGGACAATCCCTCACTCTCACAGACCTTGGGAGACAGGCCAGTCCTCGCTTACAGACAGCCCCCTAACCTGAAGCAAATACTCACCAGCAACTACACACCACACAACAAAAACACCAACCCAGGAACCAAACCCTGCAACAAACCCTGTTGCCAACTCTGTCTGCATATCTATTCAAGGGACACCATCATAGGACCTAACTACATCAGCCACACCATCAGGGGCTTGTCACCTGCACATCTACCAATGTGATATATGCCATTATGTGCCAGCAATGCCCCTCTGCCATGTACATTGGCCAAACTGGATAGTCTCTACACAAAAGAATAAATGGACACAAATCAGACATCAAGAATTGTAACATTCAAAAACCAATCTCCCCGGACACTCAATAACAGACTTAAAAGTGGCAATTCTTCAACAAAAAAACTTCAAAAACAAACTCCAAGGAGAAACTGCAGAACTGAAATTAATTTGCAAACTGTACATCATCAAATTAGGCCTGAATAAAGACTGGGAGTGGATGAGTCTCTACAAAAGATAATTTTCCCTCTGCTGATACTCACACATTCTTGTCAACTGTTGGAAATGGGCCACTCTCATTACCACTTCAAAAGTTATTTTTCCTCCCTTGGTATCCTGCTGTTAAGTGAATTGTCTCGTTAGACTAACCTCACACTTGGTAAGGCAACTCCCATCCTTTCATGTATTTATACCTGCTCCTGTATTTTCCACTCCATGCATCTGAGGAAGTGGGTTCTAGCCCATGAAAGCTTATGCCCAAATAAATTTGTTAGTCTCTAAGGTGCCACAAGGACTCCACATTGTTTTTGCTGAATTCCTTTAGGAGTCCATCAAAGCCAGATGTTAACACTCAAAGCATGGTGCAAGGCTTATTTTATAGGCAATGCCTTTGCTTAATCTTATGGCATCATTATTTATTATTGAGCATCAACAGTGTGCTCAGTGCCATTCTAGCATACAGGAAAATATGGTCCCTGCCCTAAGAGGCTTGCAAACTTATGTAGACAAATAGAACAATTCAGACACATGTAATACTTTGAGAGCTGGAAGCAACCTGAAGAGGTTTAACCATTTTACAGAGGCAAAGGCTTCCAAGAAGTGAATTGGATTTGTTGCTGACCATTTGTTTAGTTATTCCATTTCTGACAGACAAGGGAATGTGGGTCTTGAAGGGGATGCTCTGTTGTCACAGAGTGTTAAAAAAACCTGCCTCCTTTTGAGTAAATGCATATTTCTCCAACAATATCAATCACTTTTCAGGACTTCAGAAGCCTCTAGTCACATTGTCATATGACACAACAGTAGGCTTGATCTTACATGGTGCAGGTGTTGAGTGTTGTGCATAAGGTGAAAAGTTTTGAGCAGAACAAGGGGGCAGGTGAACTCACTCATGGGTTAATGAAAGCATCACAAGGTGGCCACCAAGTTATTTCTGCCTACCAGGAGTGAGGACAGAGAAGGAAGCACAGACTTTAGAATCTTATTCACCTAATGAAAATTGCACGTAAGCCCATGTCCTTCCAAAATGCCCATTCTTCATCATGCTTTCTTTTAAATTTATGCTTGCCATTCCTCCCTTCAGTTCAGTACTCAAAATGGTGATAATAAGGAGTGAGACGTTCTTAAGTTGTGAGCAATAAAGAGCATTCAAACTGAGTATTGGTGCTTGAGGAAAAATAAAGCCTTAAGCAGTAGATGCTTTATAATGGGGTCAATGGGTATTCTTTGCAGAGTAAATCTCATATATACGTCTGTCATTGTGTCTCAAATAAATTTTCTTTAGCGTTTGCAGAGGACATAGAATATTTCATTGAACAAGTACAATCCTCTGTTTAATTGAATATCTATGTATAGGCCATGTAGCTAATTTTTTTTTGCCTTTTTCCACTAGATGTCTCATGAGGCCAGCAATCAAAATTATTCTATCCAAGTTTGGCTTGTTCTCAGGTACACATAAAAGAGCTTATTTCCAATCATTTGACTTTAAAATAAATCATTTTAACTAAATATATATGCTTATATATTGGTTTGATATTTAAAATGGTATTTGCTCTGATAGCTTTTACATTCTAAAGGGTGTTGATATTATGGAGTTCAGTGGAAATTTATTGTTGCAAGCTTATCCTGATGAAGAATTTCTTGAAGTCTGAATTTGATCAAGTTGTAAAATGTGGACTGGAGCACAAGGTAATTAATCAAGAACATCAGCTTTTAAAGCCTTAAAACAAATCTGTAGTGCTTGCAGAACAAGAAGCAGTCACAAAATGTAAAAAATGTTGGTGTGTTTGTTCTTTTATTTTGCTATTCTGAAACTACTTTTGCAAGAGAGAGATTTCCTACTTGTAAATTCTCAACCATACCCACTCCAAAAAACTACATATGGTGTAAGGATTTATTTTTGCAATGGAAGGAGGGAGTGTCGTGAGTGGGAAAGATTCTTCTGTTTTTATGATGACAACATTGCCCAGATAATGGTTAATAATTAGATAGTCTCATGGTTCCTTCTGGCCATAAAATATATGAGTCTGACCCAGGAGCGGTGCCAGCTCTTTTGCCGCCTTAGGTGGCAGCGGCGGCGGGAGAGGCTGCCGCTGAAATGCCGCCGAGGTCCCCGGCGGCCGAAGAAGCTGCCACCGAAGTGCCGCCAGGGTCTTCGGCAGCACTTCGACGGCAGCTTCTTTGGCCGCCGGGGACCTCGGCGGCCGGCAGCCTCTCCCGCCGGTGGCCACCGAAGGACCTGAAATGTCGCCCCCCCCAAATCCTGGCACCTAGGCGACCGCCTAGGGTTGCCTAATGGTAGCGCCGGCCCTGGTCTGACCTCCTGTATGATATGCTTTAGACCTTCATCCAGTTATTCCCATATTGAGCCCAATAGCTTGGGTCTGGCTAAAGCATATCTTCCAGAAAGACATCCCATCTTGATTTGAAAACTTCAAGTGTATCCATCACTTAGTTTGTTCCAATGGCTAATCAGCTTCACTGTAAACAATGTGTGACTTACTTCTAATATGAATTTGTTCTGCATGAAAGATTTGCAAGCTGGTCATTTTGCATCTCTCTAGTAGGTATCTTTTCAACTATTCTCAAGATAGAATCAGAGAAAATGGTAGAGTGAGCAAAGCAGGATTAGGAATGCACAGGAGCCTGGCACCAATGCACAGGGACTATACATCTAAGTAGTTTTAGGCACTGCTGCAATCCACAAAACCGTTGCTCAGCTGCCTCCTCCTGGAGGTGCCTAAAATCACTTAGCATCTACATTTCCATTGTAAAGATTCCCTACATGCCTAAGTTTCTATCTCTGGGGATTCACATTGCTGCCTCACACTAGGCATCAGGATGCCTAATCTCCTATGCAAACCCCATGGTAATTCTCAAACCTGGGGAAGAGGGGTGGGGGAACATGCTGTCTTGCCTGTGGGACATGATCTGATAGATGTGCACAGAAGAGGTGTGGCTACAGGAGATGCTGGCGGCAGTGGCTCCATTCTAATTTTTATCCCACATCACTAGAGCACTCACCCAGGCTGTGGGTAGAGTTTCCCTTGTTGCTTGATGGGGAGAGAGGAGTTGAACAGGGGTCTCCCACCACCAAGAAGAGTGGCCTAACTGCTGAGTTATGGGATATTCTGATGCGGGGCTCCCTCAGTCTCTCCCATTGAAGCTGTTCCATGTAGGATGAATAATTAGTCATTGTAACAGGAGGACTGGACCACCAGGTTATACAGTCATTCTCATTCTCTCTCTCTCTCTCTCTCGCCCAATGGCTATTTAACTGATGGGAGGTTTTTCTAATGGTTATTTACTGTCACGGTTAAAAAAAAATTGCACCTTTTTCTAATTTTAATTTGTTTAGCGTCTGCCATTGGCTTTCATTATACCTTCCTCTGGTAGACTAAGGAGCTCTCTACTATCAGAAATCTCTTCCCCAGGTAGGTACTTGTAGATAGTGATCAAGTCACCTCTTAACTATCTCTTGGGTAAACTAAATACACTGAGCTTCCTCCTAGTCTCTCACTATAAGGCATATTATCCCTGAAGTGGGATTTAACTTCCAGTAGTAGTTTTTCCTGTTGTGGGGAGGTCCTTCCAGGATAAGGTGATACAACTGTGAATCGACATAAGCTCTGATGATAGGAAATTTGATTGTTAGAAATATCAACACTCAGGGGTGAGGTGTGCATAACAGCTATTTTTTGACTCCGCTACCAGGTACAAAGATGATGGATCTCAATTGAAATCTAGACAACCATTTTGTGAGTGCTGTAAAGAAGTGGTGGCCATGGTATGTATTGGTTCCAAAGATATAGAGTGATGCAGCAAAGGGGGCCTGGAAACTAAATTTAGATTGCTAGGAACCTCCCGTGGTAATTTCTTTGAAAAGCTTCTGGTTCTACACATAGGTACCAGATCCAGAAGATGATATAAAGATGAATTTAAATGTTTAGACCTGCAGACTCTTTGGGGGGGAACAATGTGTCTTTCTGATTTCACAGACTATTCCTCACAAGATCTTTGGCCAATTCCAAACCAGTCAAAGAAGACATCCTTTCCGAGAGATGTCTTCCCCACCTAAGTCTATAAGGTGCCACAGGACTCTTTGTCGCTTCTACAGATCCAGACTAACACGGCTACCCCTCTGAGACGTCCCCACCTAAGTCTTTGACTGGAATCACAGACTCATTTCTAGAGAATTTTTGGCAAATCCTAAAATCAGCACACACAAATTCCCCAGGCCAGCCCGAACCTCAAAGTAAAATAGAAACTGTCAAATTAAGTCTTTCTTCCCTGTGTCGGGGGAGAACCTCAGTGCTCCTAGGCTCTCCAGGTCTGCCATGAAGTCTCCTTCCTGCTGTACTCAACACCCTTCCCAGCAGGAACTGCTGAAACTCTCTGTAGTCTGACCTTCTTTAACTTCATTCTGCTTCTACCACTCGTGCATCTCAAAGGAGGGCTTGCAACTGATCTGAGGCCAAAGAGATATTGGTGGCTGGGAAGACGAGGACAACCAAAGGCAGCTGAACTTGATCATCTGGAATACTTTGGTGTATGATTAGCTGTCCAAGAGACGAACAGAGATGGGCATAATTTGGAGCAGCCACTACATAGTCACTTCTGACAAGCATCATTGGGTATAGATGCGCCAGATAGTGCTGCCGAAGCAGAGCAAATACTGTCCTTACAGGGATTAAAAGGTGCAACAGAATATGGGAATCTGAAGGAGGAGGAGAGCTCTGGAAAGGTGTGGAGATTCAGGTGGGAAGATGAGGCTGATGCTCTTGTGTCTGGGAAAGGCTTTGGGTTGGCCAAGGTGTTTTGGTTGGTCCAGGCTGTGTTTTGTCTCACTTAAATGCATGTTCACATTACAGAAATCCCTTTACTGTCATTCTCACCAGACGATGATACATTGGGTTGGCAGGGAGACTGAATTACATGCTCTTCCTAGAAGTGGTTCTGCAAGGTTAGGGTTGAGGCATATTTGCAGGGATAAGGGGGAATCTTGCACTGATGCTGAGTTTCATGGGCACTCACTTCACTCTTCCTATAAAGAGAGATATAAACTTGTTTGAAACTGTTTATGGAAAGCAAACATGGCATATATGACAGACAGGTTTGTGTTGGGCTCCTTGTTGTCCATCTAGTTAAAGCTGGCCACAACTATGGAAAGGAAGAAGCATCCATAAGATCTAATAGCTGGGGAACAGAAAGGAGTCAAGCTAGATCTTTTAAGAGACCAGGCCTTCTTCAAGAAACTCTACCTCATAGTTGTCCTCTCCAGCATGTATACTGTCAGTCCAGTCCTCCTACTTCAAATGTGTATGAGTTACTTGGAGAACTGAGGGAATCTTAGCACTGCACAACTGTGGTCTGGGGAAATTCCACAATTTGAGGATAAAACCTCAAACCTTAGCACTGCAAAACCATTTGTTGTGGACTGGCCACTGAGCAGCATTGTGAGCTATTGAGGAGCATGATTTCTTTTGCCTCCCTCTGAATCATCAGCTGTTAGCTACTGCAGAAGGCAGAATACTGGGATTGATTGACCAATTGTATGAAGGGATTACAGGTGATGGTGAGGCTTGACTGCAGACTACTGTCCCACAATAAATTTGATCTGGCATGTGCTGGAGAAAGACCTTCAAAGAAAACTCAGGAAAAACCTGATAGACTGAAATATGCAGACACTTGAGGGCTCCATAGAGGAGAACAGCACTTCAAGAAGATCCATTTGATTAGAGGACTATCAGTTTTGTTTTTTTCTAAACTTGGTACCTTGGCTATTGCTAAGAAAGAAACTTATTTATTGAATCAGCAGTTCATGTTTAAAGACGCTATTGTGGTTGTTGCATAGCCAGTAGTTAGATGGCTGAACATGTATTCTGTGTCAAGGATGCAGCAGTCCACCTTCCGGCGAAGATCAATATAGGGAACATTGCTGGTACCAATGGTTTTTTTTATCTCAAGGTAAGAATTTCTATTTTCTAATGTCCATTTTGCAACTCTCCTTAAGTAACCAATCACATTATATTTGTGTATAAATGCATTTCATTCCCTAGGAAATGACTCATACAACATTGCAAAATATCAGACTACTGTTTACTGTTGGTTGGCTCCTATTTATCTATTTGTGTTTAACTGATCCAGTTAACTCTTTGAACAGTGCCTGTGGTTTTATCATTCACAAATGTTGCAAAGTTGATTTTGTTTTATATTTTCCATATCGGTTTTGAGTTGCTGGATATATTTCCTTTTCAAATTACTTTTTCTTTAAAAGACTGTGTTGAAAGTTAGTATGCTAACAAACGAGGACAATTTATTAGCTCTTGAGATCCATTATGGCAGTGTTTCCCAAACTTGGGACGCCATTTGTTCAGGGAAAGTCCCTGGTGCACCCGGCTGGTTTGTTTACCTGCCGTGTCTGCAGGTTTGGCCGATCGCGGCTCCCACTGGCTGCGGTTCGCTGTGCCTGGCCAATGGGGGCTGCGGGAAGCAGTGCGGGCCAAGGGACGTACTAGCCGCCACTTCCCACAGCCCCCATTGACCGTTCACAGCGAACCGCGGCCAGTGGGAGCCGCGATCGCCCAAACCTGCGGATGCGGCAGGTAAACAAACCGGTCGGGCAAACCAGGGGCTTTCCCTGAACAAGCGGCGTCCCAAGTTTGGGAAACTCTGGTCTAGTAGATCTATTGGGACTGATTCAGTGCTATTGAGATCCAGGGAAAGACTCCCATTGACTTCAATTGGAGATTAGATCAGGCCAGTAGACAGTGCAAATACTTCAGCAACACTGGGATTGAACTTCTGTATCTGTGGCCTTTGATAATGGAGGGTACTGCGATTTTTAACTTTCTATGCCACTTGCTTCAGAATTTCACCAAGTTAATCATTATGCACTGGTATTCTATTACAAAGGAAAGAGGAATGTATGCTGTACAGTACATTTGTTTTGGGGTTTTTTCCCCTTGACAGTACCCCCTTAATTTCTCTCTGTCTTTACTATGTATTATTTATCTTTGTAATTATATTCTTTCAGTCTGCATAGCCTATTGGGATGCAGTTTGTATGACAGGTACTATACAAAATAATGTCTTATAGCATAAAGTATTTTTTTTAAATGTTAGCATATTGGCCATTGATTTCATTTTTATTGCACTCCAAACTCACAAGCCACTTTAACAGTAAATTCTCATATCCTTAATAGCAAATAAACAAAAAAGAAATGAATAATATATTTTATTTATGTTGCTTCCTGCAAGTTCTGCCTAAGCCCACTGGGTGATTATTTAATTTTCATTTCCTTGTATTGCTAGCAGTCACACATCTATAACCCACCACAAAGTAAATAAGACATTTGTATTGCTGCTTTCCCCCCCTAGCATTCTGCACTGATAGCAGATTCAAAATCACAGAGCTGCACACACATTTGCAAAGAGTCCATCTTATCATCCATGGGTTTTTTTCCACCAGTGGGTCATATTATATCCATACACTAAAATGAAAGGGCTACATTTTCAACTGTGTCTGGCTGTTAGGGCCTAAAAGCCATATTTAGTCATCTAATTAAATAGCCTCTGAAAATTAGGCCACTGATTCAAGTGACCAACTTTCTTCCCAATCTTTGGAAAATTTGGCCCTAAATGGCTTCTTCTGTGCAGATATGTAAGCTTTGGGGAGGGGAGGGGGCGCGGCTCATCTATTGCACTTCTCTCTTCTTCTAATATATGGCAGATATATTAGATAGATAGATAATAATCTTAGCTATTGAAAGATAAATCCCATCCAAATGCTCAGATGCTTATCCATACATCTGAATATTATGTGGCTCCATTCCTTTCTTCTCAATATTGTCTTCCCCAGCCAGCCTTCTTTTCCATGAACAGACCCCCATTGTCCAACCCTCCACCACTCTGTTTTTGATAACAAAAGGACATGGGTTTGATTTGGGCCACTGATTTTTTTCAAAGTTGGTGGTACTGTTCTTAGTCCATGGAGCACTAAACATTTCCACGGAAAAGACTTTATGGTTTTGTTTTGCTTTTAAGGAATAACACAGTAGAGAACACTGTAGCATTGGAGTAACTGAATGCCTTTTGTGGTTTGCTTGTCAATAGGAATGCAGATTTGTGTGGATAATAAAAGAATTGAAGTGAGCAACCTCACTCCCCCCAGAAGTAGCAGGGGCACTAGCGGGAGTTTCCTCCCCCCTGTACAGTTCCAATAGTTGCATTAATTCCACTTCGGTCATGTTTCCAAGTTTTTCTTCACAACCATGAGGGCTAGAAACTTATGTATGTTAAATGAAAGCTGAGATTCTGATGTAATCACATGACTTTAGGAGCTGGGCCCCTAGACATTGAGGCATGGTGTCTATGCCTTAACTTGACTCTGAACTAAACATTATTGTAAGGTACTGTTCCATGAAGGAGGACTACTGGGAAGAGAGAGGGTCCACCTGACAAACGGGAAGAGCAGCTTCTAACCCCAACTTGCCAGCCCAGTGAGTGGGGCTTTAAAATCAGTTCAGAGAGGGTATGTGACCAAAGCCCACAGGCACTTATTAAGAAAAGTGACCTTGACAAAGGGCTGGAAGTTGAGGGGGACAGGGGAAATGGAAAATTACAATTGGGTCATAGGAGCAACAAGAGGAAATACAGATGGGGATTCTGTTCAACATCTTAGATGTCTATGCACAAATGCAAGGAGTATGGGGAATAAACAGGAAGAACTGGAAGTGTTAGTACATAAGCTAAATTATGACCTAATCGGCATCACAGGGACTTCCGTCTCAGGACCGGAATATTGGTATAGAGGAATATAACTTGTCCAAAAAGGACAGGGAGGGAAAAAAGAGAGGAGGTGTTGCACTGTACATCAAGGATGTATTCACTTATATTAAGGTCCAGAAGGAGGTGAGTGATGAATTAGCTGAAAGTCTCTGGGTGAAGATAAAAGGGGAAAAACAGGGGTGATGTCATGGTAGGGGTCTACTAAAGACCACAAAATCAGGAAGAGGAAGGTGGATGAAGCATTTCTAGAAAAAATAACAGAAATCTCCAACACACAAGGCCTAGCAATAATGAGTGAATTTAACTACCCCACATCTGTTGGAAAAGTAGTATGGCAAAATATAAAATCTCCAGTGAGTTCTGGGAATATATTGAGGACAGCTTCTTGTTTCAGAAGGTGGAGAAAGTAAGCAGGGGAACTGCCATTTTAGACTTGATTTTTACTAACAGGAAGGATTGGTTGCAAATCTGAAGGTGGAAGGCAACTTGAAAGTGATCATGAAATGATAGATCTCATTATTCTGAGGAAAGGAAGGAGTGAGACCAGCAGTATATGGGCAATGGACTTCAAAAAAGCAGACTTTGCCAACCACATCTCTGAGTTTGTTAATGTCCCATGTTAAGAAAATCTAAGGGAAAACAGAGTTCAGGAGAGCTGGCAGTTTCTCAAAGTGGCAATATTAAAGGCACAACAGCAAAGTCTCCTGATGCGAAACAAAGATAGGAAGAAAAGCAAGAAATAAATATGGCTGCATCAGGAGTCTTTAGTGACATGAAATTCAAAAAGGAATCCTACAAAAAGTGGAAACATGACAATTGCTTAAAGATGAGTACAAAAAACCAGCACAAGCATGTGGGGACAAAATCAGAAATGCTAAGGCAAAAATGAGTTACAGTTAGTAAGAGACCTAGAAGGCAATAAGAAGAGGTTCTGAAATACATTAGGAGCAAGAGAAGGAGGAAGGAAAGTCTAGGTCCTCTACTTAGCAGGGAAGGAGAGCTAATAACAATGACATCAAAAAGGCTGAGGTGTTTAATGCCTATTTGGCTTCAGCCTTCGCTAAAAATTGTGACCAGATAATTAACACAAGTAATGTTAACAACAAGGGGGAAGGAACAGAAGCCAGAATAGGGAAAGAACAGGTCAAAGAATATTTAGATAAGTTAGATGTATTCAAGTCAGCAAGGCCTTAAGGCACTAGCTGAAGTAATCTCAGATCTGTTAGCAATTTTCTTTGAGCACTCATGAAGAATGGATGAGACTCCGGAGAAGGGCAAACATAGTATCTATCCATAAAAAGGGGAACAAAATGAACCCAGGAAATTATAGACCAATCAGCCTAGCTTCAATCCCTGGAAGGATACTGGAACAAATTATCAAACAATCAGTTTGTAAGCACTGGAGGATAGGCTGATAAGTAATAACCAACAGGGATTTGTCAAGAACAAATCATTACAAACCAATTTAGTTTCCTTTGTTGACAGGTTTACTTGCCTAGTGAGTGAGGGAAAGCTGTGATATATCTTGATTTTAGTAAGGCTTTTGACACAGTCACACATGATAGTCTCATAAACTAGGGAAATGTGGTCTAAATGAAATTACTATAAAATGAATGCACAACTGATTAAAAAATGCACTCAAAGAGCAGCTATCAATGGTTCATTATGTAGCCTTTATAATTGGTATTACCAATGGTGTCTTAAACCACAGTGACTTGTGCCAAGGGTTCATGCTTCCTAAGGGCTACAATATCAGAATTAGCAAGGTGAGGACGACAATTAGAAATATGATTAGGTTTGGAGGGCACACACAATGAACAATAGCAATGACCACAACATTCACAAGTTGTCAATCATCCTTTTATTAACAATTTCATTAAGCACATGAACAAAGCCACAATTACTGAGACATACACAGAGATAGGGGTAAACCATAAAACATCTAATATCAATGATTGCATACTCTCATCCCCAAGGGTATCATAGAGATGGGTGTATCTGTCAAAGGTGCTTTTTTGTGGCGGGTTTCTTGATGGAGTCTTCCTTCCTTATTCATGCTGGGGGAGTCCCTTTTATTCTATTTTGTTACATACACCCCCCCATAACTCTTATGCATATGCATGAGGGTTCCAACCCCTTTTTCTTTATCTGGATTTCCACACCCCATAAATGTTGGGGTGCCCCGCTTTTCATAGGCTGTCCTGTTAGTTCCCCTTATCTTCATTAACATTTCCAACAACAAGTCCCCATGGTAACTTGTGGTATTTCCCATGATGTTACAATTTGTCATCTTGCGGTAGTTGAGGGCACATTGTGGCATATTTTCCCAAACAGCACCAATTAATACATCTTTTACAATAATCTTGCAACTTTATTGGTACAGGGTTACCCCTGGGTCAACTAGTCATGTCAACTTCTTTCAGGCATAAGCCCTGATATGGCTAAGCTGAATTTGACAGGCCTGAGGCCTGTAGAACTTGCTTTACTGCCTTACCTTAATTATGTACTTAACACATTCTTACCAATAATATATGCTTATCAATCCCACACCCCTATACTATAATTTTGACCTACATATTCCTACGCTTCTACCTACAACTTAAATCTATTCATCACACTCTGATTACATATGGATTAACCACAACAGAGAACAATTAAATGATTATATAAAATGATTCGTTACAGCTGTCAATCTGCGAGGATGTATCTAGTGGGGTCCTACAGGGGTCTGTCCTGGGTCTGATAATATTCAATATTTTAATTAATGGCTTGGTTAAAGGGGTGGAGAGTATGCTTATAAAATTTTGCAGTTGACACCAAGATGGGAGGGATTGCAGGCACTTTGGAGGACAGGATTAGAATTCAAAATGACCATGATACATTGTACAACTGGTCAGAAATCAACAAGATGAAATTCAGTACAGAAAAGTGAAATGTAAGACAAAGGAAAGGAAGGACAAAGGATTGGTCTGATATACCTTGGAGTGCAAAAGAACACACTGAATCCTTCACCTAGGAGGCAAACTGACAGCATGCTTGTTACAGCTGGCTGTAAAGCACTGCAAGGATTTTGGGTGAGCAATATGATAGCAAGATATGATCTTGTATCTTGTTAATGAAGCCTAGACTCTAGAATACGTGTTATGATTTTGTCTATATGTAACCATTTGTTTCCAGTATCAGAGGGGTAGCCGTGTTAGTCTGGATCTGTAGAAGCGACAAAGGGTCCTGTGGCACCTTATAGACTACCAGAGGTATTGAAGCACAAGCTTTCGTGAGTGAATACCCACTTCTTCGGATGCAAGAATCTTTGCTCACAAATTAAATTTGTGAAAAATTACTCACAATCTTTGACATTTCCACTGCTTGCATCTGAAGAAGTGGGTATTCACCCATGAAAGCTTATGCTTCAATACCTCTGGTAGTCTATAAGGTGCCACAGGACCCTTTGTCGCTTCATTTGTTTCCAATACTTCTACTTGCTATCACTTGAATCTCTGTGCTTTGTTAAATAAACATATACTTGATTTCAATATAATCCTATCTAAACGCTGTGTGTTAAGTGGAGCAGTTATCTGAGGTGGAGCTGGTAAGCTAGGGTGTACTCTTTCTGTGGAAGCAGCAAATTTGTGAATGCTACATGTGTCCAGTGGAACAGAGACTGGGCACTCCAGGGATATGATCCTCAGCGGGTCGAAGGTTGGGGTGCGTGCCAATCACTAACCTGTAGAGTGACAGCGGGAACTAGAGGGCAGTGCTTATGTTGCCCATAGCTGGTGGAGTTGGGGAGCTGACTCTCAGCAGGCACAGACAAGGCTTCCTCATGCTAAGGGCACTTGGTACTGAGATTACTCTCAATCTTGGGTACCCTGGGAAGCATCACAATACCTCATTCCATACTGCCACCTGTGCAAAGAATAGCCTCTCAGTTCATGTGCATCTGGACTCCAACTTCTTGTCATTCCTAAGGACACATTTCTTCCACAAGGACTACAAACACTGAATTACATTGGTCAAATGCCTTCTCCAATCTAATGTTATATAAGAGAAGAAGAGAGTGAAACACTAACTCTGAAATCTTCTGGAGCTCTTGTCCTCTAAACTCCTGGGTGCAGGGACTACCTTTATATTTGTGTCTGGTACAGTGCTGTGCACACCACCAGTGTTGAAATAATTGCTAATTCTCTCAGGTTTTACAAACATGTTTTCCTTTAGTATTTTTATTAGAAGTTGGGACTATGGTTATAACTTTGCACATCCAGTAGTAATATCAATCAACAGTGACACTACATGATAAAAACTATTCTCCCACCAAATAGTTCTGCACAGTACAATGCCTTCTCTCACAAGGCAGTGCATATAGACATGCAGAATACAAAGTATGACTGTTAAGGAGCTGTTTAACAGAACAACACTATGCATTTTACCAACTTTAGGGGAAAGGGGGAGGGAGATGGGGTATGGAAATTCAAACTGAAAACAAAATTTGGCTCTTAGATACAGAGTCCAAGTGTTACTAACGCTGAGATCAGGGTGCAAAGATCCATTATATGAGAGAAGCCCCCACATAAATGCATTACAGGAAATGCTATTATACAAAAGAATAAGCAGCCTTCAAGCTGAACACGTGACAATCACCATAGAGATCCAGGGCAGGGCTTCCCTTAGGAATTCTGGGATTCTTCTGAAGAGTGGAAACCATGTCCCATAGAGGACTATCGAGATGATGGACGCACACTAAGCTCCCTGATAAAGTGACTCTGACAGTGTTGAGAGAATGAGGCAGAAGTGCTTAGAAGTGACTTTTTCAACCGGGGTGGTGGAAGCAGTGATATAATTTCAAAATTCAAAATGAGGCTGCCACAGAAATTTCTCTTGAAGCTTGTATACTAGAGGTGCATAAGTCTGAGTAGAAATGAGATGGATTTGGAAATCTATTTATTTATTTTCAAATTTGATCAAACATGCTTTCTCATAACTTAAACCAAGGCACTAGGCAGGATCATTTGCTGAGCAAAATGGTTAAGCAGCACTATGCTGGAAATGTGTATGCTCTGTTCCTGAACATTTTACTGACTAATTTGACTGCAAGGCACAATTTTCAATGAATATAGTACTCAGGGAGGGAGGGCTAGAGTGTCATCTCTCCTCCCGCATGCTCAGTGGAATTGGCTGGGTGTTGGAGGAGTGCAGGCTATCTCCATTGAAAGGATCACTGACTGAGGGCTTGTCTGTGAGCAGAGTTGCACTGGTTTAACTTCGGGTGTGATTTTTAAATTGATTTGGTTAAACGGGTGCAAAAGACTGTGTGGATTTATTCAGTTATTTTAAATCAGTTAGGGAGTGTTTAAGCTAAACTGCAATAAGCCATCCTGAAACAAAACAGGAGCATCCACACTGCCATTTTCACAGGTTTAACTACTCCAGAGCAAGATTGTGGGTAGGCCAGGCCTGAGTCAGCTAGAATTCCTCTTGGGAGTCGTGCTCCTCTGAGGCCCTTTAACTCCCTCCATTGAGTCTCTGCCTGTAAAAGCTAGACTCTGCCCTATAGACTGTGAGGGTCCATGTCTCCCATGTGTCTAAAATCCCATGGAGACCTATGAAGCTGCATAAATAATAGTAATTTCAAGGTGTCACCCTTTATTTATTGGCTTTTTTCTGGTGCTCATCACCTTAGTAATGGAGAACCCCACAAACATCAATTAATTCAGCTTCACAACACTCCTGTGACGCTGGAAAGTGCTATAATCCCCATTTTACAGATGAGGAAACTGAGATACAGACAGATTAAGTGACTTGCCTAAGGTCTGTGGCAGAGCCAGAAATAAAACCCACATCTCCTGAGTCCCAGTCTAATAATTTTACTATGCTACCTTCCTCTTCTAGGACCCAATCCAATTCCTACTGAAGTAAATGGGAGTCTTTCCATTGACTCCAACAGGACATGGATCAGGCCCGTATACATTATCTTTTTATTTCTTTTTCTTTAAATGGTTACATAGGACGCACATTGGAAACAAATTGACAAGAGAGTAGATAGGCCAAGTTAATCCCTGATGTAATTCTATTGTCTATAAGGTCATTATACCAGGGAGGAATTTAGAGGGTTTATTTTTAATGTAGCTTTAAAAATCCTTAGCTTGGAGGTAAAATAAAACCACCCCCATTCCCTGGAAAAAATCTGAACAGTCTGTGAGAGAAAATATAAATCCAGGAATTGATTTCACATGTTTTCTTAACTTTTTAAATTATTTAGATGATTATCCCACCCTCAGCTTTCTAGCCCTTTTCACTCAATGGAAAAGTTTCTGTGTAACTAGGCTTCACTCTTTCTTCTCTATCTCACCTGCTGTATGTGGGAATTGGAGACTAGTATATAAAATGCAGTGCCATAACAAAAGAAACTACAATCAATAGTGTCAGAGAGATGAGATTCGTGCTGCATGCGCATCCCAACCACAAAGGAAAGAGTTAGTTTTAAGTAGGAGGATGGGGGAGATGAGAGGAAGCAAATGTTAGAATCGGCTGCATCAGCAATTCATGTTCCCAGGGTAATCTACATGGTCATCACCTATGATGACCTGCTAACAAGAAAACTTTTTTTTCTAACCATTTAAATCGGGTGACAAACATTAAAATAATTGGCTGTCACTGACAGATTCACACTGCTGCATCCTAAATTTAGAAAGAGAGGTGGGATCTTTAACATTCTTGCTCAGTGGAATTTGTTTTATAAGCTAAGTGATGCTAGAACATTGAACCAAATCACACTGATAAAATAAAACTGTAAAAGATCTGAGACTTAGGCCTTAGTCTTTCTTCCATTGAAGTCAATGGCAAAATTCCCACTGACTTTAATGAGAGCAGGTACAACCTAACCTTTATTTCTGAGACAAACTTTCTAACTTAAAATTAAGGTTATAACACTAAGTAACAAATGTTAGAAAAAATAATATATCAAAACAACGTTTCAAAAATAGAACTATTATGAAGTGTGAAAACATAAACTAAGGTAGCTGAACATTAAAATTCTCTAACAGAGTTCTAGACATATGAAGATGTTAAGTTTAACCAAGAATTTGTTTTGGAATTTCCTTGTTACTTTAAAGAAAACGTAACTTAGACTTTTGAAGGATTTACACTGTCTGCAAGGACCCCTGCAAATGTTGGACTGCAGCTTGTAAAACTGTGCATTGAAAGTTTCTGAATTGTCCTCTTCACTCCTTCTACTGAAATGCCAATTTGAAAAAAGGATTTTGTTTTGAATTGCTATTTCAACTTAAAATGTCATTAAAATGACATCCTACATTGAAATGGCAATTCAGAAGTAAGAGTTTCCATTCAAATCGACATTTCAAAATTTAAACATCTTGGTTAGTTGCAAAATGTTGCTTTGGAAAATTGAAAAATGTTGTCAACATTGAGTTTTCTAGCAGAAAACTTCAATTTTGACACAACTACATTTTCTGATGAAAAAAAATTTTCATCAGAGAATTTTGAGGAGCTTTGTTGGTGATCCACCTATACATCTTAGGAAGCCAGGCGTGGAGCTGAAGCGGAACGGTCTAGGGGTGGACTGAATTAACACGGAGAATTAATTATAGTCCACTCCAATACAAGATTGTTCCCTATTGAACATTTGCTACTTTTTAAGCATTTTGGAGTAGGGACAGACTCTCACTATATATATTTGTACAATGCCCAGCACAAAATAGCTCTGATCACTATCATAATATAAATAATAACCAATACTGTTTTGACCAGTCTACGATAGTTTTAAATGTACTAAGTGATGGGGCTTCCACCCTTTCCCAATGGAGGTTATTATAAAACATTCACACTAAGTCTTAGTGCTCATAAAAATTTTCAGATGTGTTTTATACCAAGATTAAGGGTTTCTGTTTCTCCACGGGATATTTCACACAGCTGCATTACTCAGTCTCAAGCAGTGATGTCTCATATGATTCAAACCTCACTTCTAGGTGATCACATATCAGTGCTGAGTCTGACCTTCCACAAATTCCCATGAGTTGAAAGAATTCATTCTTCATGCTAACAAAATTGTCCTGAGCAGGAACTAGAGCACTGACTAGTTGTAAAAGCTATGGGCTCAGTTCTGACATCTGCCTCATCCTGCTCTTAGTTCATTGGTAATGGTTTTGGAACTATTCGTGGAGTAAGGGTAGCAGAATCTGTCCCAAATTTTAGAAATAAATAATTTAAGGGCTAGATTGTGCAAATTGCACATAGCCCAGCACAGCAGAGCCGCAGCACCCCAGAGGGGGCAAACTATAGGTGTTGTTTCTCTAAGTTTACATCTATGCTATGAACCACTGGCAGCGGCACGGAGTGTACGTATAGCTACACACCACAGTGAAAAGCAGGCTGTGTCCACATTGCAGCATGTAGCTACATGAGTCAGTGAAAGGCTCTGGCTGAGAGGAGGCAGCCTGTCCCTGCCAGAATCTTTTCCTATGACAGGGGCAGGGCTCCACGGCGGGGGAGTCTTTTCCTGTAGTGAGGAAGGCTCTGGCAGCAGGGAAATCCTCCAGCACCTGGGAGCTGCCAGAGCCTTTCCCCCCTGCCTGAGTCTTTCCCTGCCACAGGGGAAGGTTCCAGCAACAGGATGCTGGCAGGGTACCTTTCCCCGCTGGGAGACTCTTTCCCTGCAGTGGAGAAAGGCTCTGGCTGTGGGGAGGCAGCAGGACATGACACTGCTAAAAATAGCAGTGTAGATAGGGAGGCACCGCTTGGGTGAGTTCAGAGCATGTACGGTGTGTATTCACCTGCACACGCACACCCTTCAGCTGTGTCTTTACTTGCCTAAGCCGTGCCTCACCCTACACTGCTATTTGGACTCGTGCTACAGGGGCCACGCGCATATAGACTCTTCATGCCGCAAAAGGAGCGTGCAGTGTCGATGCACCCAAAGAGGCAGAATGCCTCCCAGAGCTCCTGCATGGACAGCCTCTACGTGCCTCCAACTACAGCCCTTTGTGGGCTTCAGCTCACTCCCTGCACCTGGACAGCCAGCATCTCTGCTGACCAGAGCGTAGGGAAGTGGAGCCATGGCCATGGTCTTTGGGTTCCAGGCAGCCCCGGGGGAGGGAGGGAGCCAGTATCCCTGCATTTCCCAGAACACGGGCTGCAGTTCAGCCCAACCTATCTGTGGTCTGCACAAGCAGGCTGAAAGGGAGACTCCTTGTGCCCTTACTCCTCCCACTGCACACACACCATGCTGAATGTGGACCAGTTCCAGGCTAAATTGTATTCCTGTCATATGTAGCTGTATGAGGATGGGAATGGAGTAAAGAATCTCAGGGGAGCACGGGGCCTACTCCTGAGATTTCCTCCCTGGAAGACTAAGTGGTGGAGAGAAGGTGGAGCCATGTAGACCAGTGGAGTTAGCCAGCCAGGCACTGGGGACAATACTGCCCTCATTAAAAAGGTGTTGCAAGTTACTCTCACCTGCCCAGAACCACCAAAGAGCCGTTCCTCTCTGGGTCACAGTGCCTCTCATGCTCGCCCTGGGATGGTGGAGCTCAGCACTGCTCCTGAGAGACACAGACAGTTTAGCTCTATATTATCACAGCCCTTACTCATGTAACTGATCTCACTGCACTCAATGGGCCTGCTCACATGAGGAAAGACTGTAACAGCTGGTGCTACTGAAATACAAGTAAATAACAACATATGCAGTTTTACTTCAGTGAGTACTAAGCAGCTCCTAGGATCAGAACCTTTTTGAGTAGTAGCAGGGTAGAAAATAAGGCTGGTGTGTTGAAAGACATTGGAGAGCAAATGGAATCGGCTGCCACCACTAATATTCTGAATTAGCTTCTCTCTTTTAACATCTGGAAACTGAATGAAGTTTGCTTTCCAGAGGGCAGTCTGACTCTCCTCTCATCATGCCCTGGCTAAAAGTTCTACTAACATACAGGGGAGCAGGGCACAACAGCCCCCTGGGGGGTCCCATCCAGTTCATGTCTTATGTTCGCAAAATCTCATGATTAAGGGCTGGTCACCTGCAGGTATCAGGAATGGTTTCTCCCTCTTCTCCCAGTGTATTCTGGGTTTTTGTTTTTTTGTTCTTTTGTCTCCTCCCTCTGATGCATCAGAACTGACCAAAGCTGGAGATGGGACACTGGACAGCATGGCTGGTGTTCTGCGGTGGCACTGAGGATTCTGTCTCTCAGGAGCTTGGCTGGGTGGTTCTTGCTCTGAACGGATCTTGAAATATTTTTATTTACTTTATTTTTATTTTTTTTCTCTGGAGCCTGGACCTTGACTATACCTTGACCAAAAATAATTGACTACCCCTGCGAGTGCCATATGTGGGATTGGGAAGGAATTTCCCCCGGGGCAGAGTGGCAGTGACAATGGGTTTTTTTCCCCTTCCTCTGCAGCATGGGGGGCAGGTCACTTGCTGGGATCATCTGTGTGTATCTCACTTACTCAGTTCTCTCCCATTCCAGGGTCTTCTGGCATTAGTGCACCTTGGTCACTCCTATTCTCTGCCAGTGGCACGTAATAGTCTAATCTCCTTTGGTTGTAATACTTCAGTCTAATTTCAGTTTGGGGTTTTGTGTGCGGGTGCTTGGTGGTGTTGGTGGCTTGTAATAGACAGAAGGTCAGACTAGATTATCTGGTAGTCCCTTCTGGCCTTAAACTCTATGACTAAAGAGTGATCCAAAAGCAAATAGCAGCCACTGCAAGTCAGTCTTCATATTGGTATGACAGAGAGATCTACAGCTTTCAAGGTTATGGTTTATGAATCCATTGCAACACTGTGACACCCTCATTCTTCCTTGTTAATTATTTTCATTGTTTCCATGTCAGGTTATAGGAAAATTACCTCCTTCTGAAACAGCCAAACAGTAGACCTTGCACACTGACTTACTGATTAAGGGCTCAATTGTACCATTGAGGAATAAGGAGTGGTGCAGAAGTTCATCACCATAAGCTCCACAACAGGCAAAGGGAATGTATCTACTGCTGCACCTTTATTCCCTACTCCATGGACTGGTTATAGAGGAGGGTTGGAAGCTTAATGATTTCTATTTTAAATGTGAATGGGGAGTTATAAGGATTTTCATTCTACTCCTCTCTTGTCCCCATTATTGCATTAAAAAGGCTTCTCATATGTCTACAACTGGAAAGATCAATTTCTATACTAGTGAGATGAAACTGTATGCACTTGAGGACAAAGATATTATTGGCAGTCTGTAGCACTTGACTCTTCAAAAGTAATTTAGAATCTGAAAGTTTCTCACCTTCTTGAGAATCACAGAATAACTGTGGCTAATTCTGGCTAATGAAATGTTTTATCAGCAGAAGCTGTGTGCAGAAAAGCACAATTCTAGAGTAATTTTTTCTAGTAAGAGACATTAAAGGTTTGGTTTATCCTTTTGTATAAATTTCAGTGCACTTAAGATAGGACTGAGCCAGCTGTCAGATAGCCAGTGTATATATCTTGAGTCTGATTTTCCATTGGTTTCTCAGACAAACTTCTCGATGAAAGCAATGGGCATTTTGGATGAGTAATGACTAAGGATGTCAAGACTGGGCCCATTCTAAGTAGCTCCAGTGTTGAGTCCCACCTCCAGATGTTATTTCTTGCATACGTGACAATACAGAGCCAGCTAACGAGTGCTTTCCAGTGTTCCCATATAAGGCAGAGTGTCCTGCAACAATGAAAAAGAAAACCATGGTGACAACCACAAACTGCTCCTGCTCTGGTGGGTGATTGTTCCAATGGTCAAATATATGCCACGATTTTCAAAATAATCTGCCTTGTTTAAAACTGTATTTAATTATATATTTTCCATTATTGATGTAAGATTTTTTAACAATAAAAAATTACTAGTTGTCTTAGTATTGGGCTAGATTGTCACCATTCTGATCTGGCTGTGCAAGGGATTAAACAGAAACAGGATTCCCCTTACTCTCCTGCTTGGCCCTGCTCAAATTGTGACTACAGCCTCAAAAGGCTGGAGAGGGGTCAGGTGCTATTTGTGAGGAAGTGGGTGGGAAGGGTTTGGAGAGTGAAAGGAGCTCATGTTCCATGCCTCCTACTCACCAGCCAGAGTAATAGGTTGGGCGCATAGGTGGGGGAGTACGTTCAGTATTGCCAAGCCCAAATTTTCAAAAATCATGAGATTTCAAAAACAGTAAATTTGGGGTTCATTTCGTTTGCCTTTTTGTGTTAGAGACTTTAGGGTTTGTGATTTCGAGCTTTTCTTGGCAGCCATAAGGATCAGAAACTTACTATTTTTTAAAAATAAAAGCTGAGATCCTCACATAATCACTTGAATACAGGAGATAGAGCTTTAAGAACAATCCCTAATAATGTGAGATGCGTAATAAAATTGTTAGAGTTGGCAACACGGAAAAAGATGCTTTGTGAAAATGAATTATTTCCTTCTTCCCCAGAGCTGGGTGGGAGCAGGGTTGGAATTATGACATTCTGAATAGTGGAATCATTCTCTGGTCTGCTCCTGGAGCAATGCCTTATTCAGGGCAGATTGTAAAGTTACAATCTAGCCCTTAAAGATTTGTAATAGCAAATGTCTTTGTTAGAGTAGAAAGGAAAATAGAAAATGGCCCAGAAAATGATCTCTTCCTGCACAGTATACTTGATGGTTGCAGTCTGGCATTCAGCCTTTCACAGTACTGAAACTCTTCATTCGGATGGTTAATTGCCTTTCCTTTACCTCTGATCATAGCTTTCTCGCTCTCTTTTCTCTCTCTCATCCTGCCTGATCTCATGTTGATTGAACATGCATGCACTTTTCATAAGTAGAGTAAGGTGGAAAATTTTAGCTGAAACAGAATCTTTGAGAAAGAGGAGAAATATTAATGAAAAAGTACTCCATGTGCTATAGTCCCATCTTTGCTGAAATGTGTATTAATTCTATTCCTTAAATCACTTACCTGAACATTGGAGATTTAGGGCTTGTCTTCACTCCCGGGGTAAGTCGACCTAAGTTACGCTACTCTGCCTAAGTGAATAATGTAGCTAAAGTTTATGTAGCTTAGGTCAACTTACCCTGGTGTCTTCACTGTGATGTGTCAACAGGAGACGCTCTCTGGTCGACTTCCCTTACTCTTCTCCGAGAGCTGGAGTACTGGGATCAACCGAAGAGTGCTCTGCCGTCCATTTAGCAGGTCTTCACTCGACCCACTAAATCGACCCCTTCTGCATTGATTGCAGTAGCGTTGATCTCCCCGTAGTGTAGACAAGCCCTCACAGTCACCCTAAATCCTTTCTCTACATTTCAGGGGATTCAGAATCCTGTAGCTTTCCAAGAAAAATTTAGCTCCCAGAAGCTGGAGCCTACCATCACCATCCTCCTATTGTCTTCCCTGGCTTCCTCTCTTTCTCTGAATCTAGTTCAAAAATTGCTCTTGTTTTCAAAACTCTCTATAGTCTTGTTCTATGCTCTCTGACCTTATATACTCTTCACTCTTGCAATCTTGGCTTCATCTCTTTTCCCCAGAGTTTTTCTCTTTCACTTGTGTTGTACCATTCATCTGGAACTTCCTTCCTCCAGCTCTTGAGACCGTTCCTCTTTTCTAATCTCTCTTAAAAATCTTCCTGTTTGTGTTAGTCCACAGTTCACTCTAAACCCATCTAAGTACTGCATCCTTCCATTCTCCTCTTCCCTTCTCCCCCTGTGAACAGCCTAAAAGGCTACTTCCTACTTACTCCCTTTTCCCTATATCTTTATTTTTCTGATTGTAATTTGATTGATTGTGCATTGCACATGCAAATGGATGATTAACCATACTTGCATGCTGAGTTGGGTAAGTGCACATACGTATCTTCTTTTGAAAATCTGGCTCTTACTATTTAATACATTAAAGGTCACATCATTCAGAAATTATGTATTTCACATTTCCATGAATAGGAAATGCGCCCATTTTTACAAGATCCCAGTAGTGCAGATATATAGTTTTTCAAGAGATGGAATGTAGCTCTACATCCAGCCTAAGTAAAGTGCAGCAGGAGCTGTGATGTCCCAAGAGCAGGGCAGGAATCACACTGTGACTCTTAGGCCTGGTCTACACTAGGCGGGGGGATCGATCTAAGGTACGCAACTTCAGCTTCATGAATAACATAGCTGAAGTCGACGTACTTAGATCTACACATCACAGTGTCTTCTCTGTGGTGAGTTGGCATCTGACGCTCCCCTGTCAACTCCGCCTGCTCCTCTCGCTCCGGTGCAGTACCGGAGTTGATGGGAGAGCGCTCGGCGCTCGATTTATCGTGTCTAGACTAGAAACAATAAATCGACCCCCGCTGGGTCGATCGCTGCCCATCGATCCTGCGGGTAATGTAGACAAGCCCTTAGTGTCACAGTCTAATTCAGGCCCTGCTTCCCTCGTGCTCCAGAGGTAGTAGTCTGTGCCAACTCTTCTGCTGGTGCAGATGACTTTCTCCTCCGCACTAGCTCCAGTATGTGGTGTGTTGGGAAGCTCTGAACCAAGGCTTCACCTGCTCCCCATCTTTGTCCATTCCCTGCCCTCCCATGATCGTTGTTGCTATTCCTCCTCCAGCTGCTCTCCTCTCCTCTGAACACAGGGTCTTGTGATGCAAATAGCCCATGCAGGACTGTGAGGGGGATCTTTCCCCCATAATCCTTTTCATAGGTGAGCACATGCATAGGCGGGAAGTTATATGGGTTCATGGTGCCCGTGCTCCACCAATATTCAGGAACGTGGGCCCAGCTCCACCAATGTTTGGGCTTATATTTTCAGAGCTGTCCCATCCATAGGACAGACTGGGGCAACTGCCCCGGATCCTGTGCTTTGCTGCCCCGCCTCTTCCCGCCCCTGCTCCACCCTTGCCCCACCCCCACTCCACCCATTCCCACCACCCCAGCTCCACCCCACCCCACCTCTTCCTGCCCCTGCTCCACCCCTCCCTGCACCCACTCCACCCCTTCCCCTAAGCCTTCACTCCACCTCTTTCCAGCTTCTGCCTCCTCCCACGAGTGATGCCGGGAGTCGGCAGGGTGGAGTGGGGCAGGCTGGAGCCAGGTAGCTTGCTGCTGCCGGCGCCAGGCTGCCCGCATGACTCCTTCGTTTCCCACTGCTCCCTGTTTTAGAGAAAAGGAGTCAGGATCAAGTGCTGAGACAGTAACCATGTCACTCTGACACTGCATCACATATTCTTCATAGTTGTATGATTATAATATGTTTATGACATAATTATGATGCAATTTGTACAAGATGAGTCATGTAAGGTGTCATTGGAAAAGTTATGATTTGCAGAATATGATTATCCTATTTGTATGCATGTATCATTTTTGTATCTGAAGTTATCAATATTGACTATGGATCTGTATTTCAAATGTGCTTACTCTGAGTAACACCCACAGCTAGCTTTCAGGTACAACAATGCTGAAGCTAGTCAGTGTTAATGGTTCAACAACAAAGACAATGGGCTGTGGAAAAGCTTAGGCTTCCTGTAAACATTTTAGCCAGCCTGTAAGTAATGGCTGCTATGACTCAGCAACGGCATGTGACCAGACCACATGGATACTGAACTCCATTTTGTTACCTGTATTTTTCCACAAACTGAGCTGGGAACTATTTTTGGAACAAAGGTTTCTGCCATATGTTAAAGCTATATAAGGTGGGGTCTGACATCATCTAGGGGCCTCACTCCCCACACAAGGACACTCCTGGAAACATCTGAGAAACAAAGACTGAAATTGGGGGAAATGCTGATCCCAGGTTAAAAGGATTTCTAGCCTGTGTATGGAAACCTGGCGGACTGCTTGTATCATCAGCCGGGGTGAGAAATTGCTAATTCATATGCAATCTATCTAGTATGTTAAGCTTAGTTTTTGGTTT
Organism: Chelydra serpentina; assembly: GCA_037349315.1. Lineage (NCBI taxonomy): Eukaryota > Metazoa > Chordata > Testudines > Chelydridae > Chelydra > Chelydra serpentina. The sequence goes on along the minus strand of JBAIAC010000042.1, from coordinate 84,379,334 downwards.
TGCTTATTTGCTAGGTAAGCTACTTTGATCTGTTTGCTATCACTTATAATCACTTAAAATCTATCTTTTGTAATTGATAAACGTGTTTTTCCTGTATCTAAACCAGTGTACCTTTGAGTGAAGTGTCTGGGGGAAAATCTCAGCTTGGTTACACAGGCTTGTTGCATATCTTTGCCACATCGAAGGGAGAGCGAGCTATTTATGAGCTTACGTACAGATCCCTGTGGAGTGCAAGATGGTATAATTTTGGGTTTATACTCCAGCCAGGGATGCAAGCCTGGGGAGCTGGGAAATTGGCTGATGATTGCTGTTTGTACTCAGGTAGCTCAGTTTAGGTGAGTAGCACCACCTGCTGTCATGTTGGGAGATAACAGGGCCTGGTGAGGCTGGCTGTGTCTCCAACCAAGCAGTGTGAAAAAGGGCCAGCCCAGCTGAGAGGTTAGAGGGTAAGAGTTAGAGGGTTCCCATGGCTCCCAGACTGCACCCTAGGGGTGACAACCCATCACAGGGACCATGGTGCCAGGCAGTACAGGGTGGTTAGGGAATACTGCAGAGTGGCTGGTCTGAGGAGTCGTGCCCTGATACCCACAAGATTTCCTAGCAGCTCTTGGGCCTCATTCCCTGGTAACTCATTGGGAGGCAAAACTCCCACTGCACCAGTGGAATTATTTCCTCTGAGTTTGATGATCTGTTGATCTTTTGCTGATTTCTCCACCGGAAGGGTCAAGCTGAACCATAGTATCCAGCAAAACACAGAAGTTAAGGAATCCCCTGGGGCTAGATTGATACTTTCCAATCTGCCTTGAATAAGGGGCAATGGGTAGCTGCGTCAGTCTAGGAAGAAAGTGACTATTCCTCCCCAACCACACCCTTGCTCCGTCAGGGAGAATAAGCAACTTCACCTCTTTCGTGGAGAGCAGTTTATTCTCTGTGTGTGACTGATCAGATACAGGGGCTGGTCAGTAAGGGAGTGGGAGGAGCCATCCTTACCCACCCTCTCCCTGCCAATCTGCTCACAGGGGTGCATATTGAGTGGACGGGCAGACCCTGCTTTCCTCTCCAAGTCTGGAGTCACAGTCTGTGCAGGGGGGAAAGCCCACTCCTCCTTACTGCCTTGTCCAGCTGACTCAGGACAACAACAGTATAGCCTTCAGACTGCATGTCACAGCAACCAATACATAAATAAAACAATACAGTCCCCTACAGCTTTGACAGACCTACCCCCATAGCATTTTGAGTTCCTAGAATCCCCTGACATATCTAATTGAAATGGTATGTTTACAATTTGCCTCTAACCGCTGTGCATGATGTGGTAACTGTCTTGAATATTTAAAAGCATGTGGTGCTTAATTGCTCATAACATCGCCATACACCGATGATCATTTAAAGAGAAAGCAAATCTCCTGAGCCTGTGCACCAGTGCATGGCAGCACATCTCAGATGATTCTCTTCTTTCTAAATCAGTGCATCCCACAATTCAGAGGCAATGACATATAAAAATGATACTTAAAAAAAAAAAGAGTTTACCGTTTGTTTCTGAAAATCACAACAATGAAAGGGTTGTAAACAGGAAGAAAACTGGTTACAGAATTGTATGATAATCCTTGGGTAAGTATATCAGTCATTATAAACACAGCTTAGTGGTAACAACTCCATCAAACATTAAGGCCTCAGCCCCGCCATGTAGGTACAGGCATCCATGCTAGCACATCTGCTTGGAGGATCAGGGCCCAATTACATAACAGCATTCAGTATAATGCAGATGTGTATTTATGGAAAGTTATAAATTCATTGGTGCTGATTCTGAACTCCCTTTCACTCAGTAATTTCACTGAAATCAATGCAGTTGTGCCAATTTAAAGTCAATATCAGAGATCAGAATCAAGCCCTTTCTCTTCAGTTTACTTTAGGGTATGAAGACTATAATCTCATATTTTGGTATTATTTAAACAATAAAGTCATATTAGAAACCTGATTATGTGAATTATCTGGGTGACACCAAATATGTTTGACTAATCTGGATTTTGAATATCTGGAAGTCAATAGAAGAAGGAAACACTCTCAATTTGTTAGAAGGGGAGGTTAAGATAGTGGGATTGGAATAACTAGAATTCTACTGTATATAAAGATACAATATTGGATGGATCCAAGTGGCTCTATCAGTATAAAATAGCAGGGTTTGCCTCTGGGACTGGTACAGGAATAGAAATAAATCAAAGAAAAATGGTTCCCAGACAGCAACAGAACAGTGCATGCGGGGAGAGAACGTGAATATGCCAACAACAAAAAAAGGTTCAATAAGTTTCAAATTGGCCTCATCCAAGGAGCAGCATGATGTCTCACAGATGTGAGACACAGGATGCGAGCCTGTATCTGTTATTTTTGTTACCAGACTGCATCTGGAAAACTGTAAGGATCTGACAAGCTTTTATGTGTTTAAGTTTTGTTCTGCACTTCTTCTTTTGGAAACCAATATCCATTTTCCAGAGACAGCCCAAAACAAAACAAAACATAGATATCTTCTCTGTGTTGAGTAAAAAGTCAAAATAGTTTATTCCATAAGATAAAATACTATAATACTGTTAACTAGAAGGAGCAGATTTCTCATCATTTACTTTCATGACGGTGAGGTGAGAAAGGAAAAACAGAAGGCTTTTGAGTAAGGTTCATTCCATCTAGAAATCACAAATAATACATCAGTCTGGGAACCTATGTCCATGAACAGCCTTTGGATCTCTGCTTCCCACGTTACTAAAGACTGGTATGGTTGGCCAGATCCCCGACTGGTGTAAATTGGCATAGCTTCTTTGACACTAATGACGCTTCGGTGAGCTATGCTGATTTACACAAGCTGAGGCTCTGACACAGTCTCTGATAAAGGTGACACACTCAGCCTCCAAAGATTATGCACGCACAAACACTCTCATTGCTCCCCTGCCAATCAGTCTGTGGAGCGGCACTGATGATAATATCAGGAAAAGCTACACATCCTGCTTTTGTGGCTGCAAAGCAAACATGATGCTGGCATTCACTGCCAGCACAGCCCCCAAATGAAGAGGTGAGCTACTGCCTATGTAGAGGGGTCAGATCACCTCTTAGTGAGGTCACTGACAACATTTTAAATGACTTTCAATGGGTGCAGGATCTGACTCTACTTGTGCAGAGGGTCTGTCAATCTTCCTCTTATAGGAAAAAAATGATCAATTCTGTCATTTAGTAAGTGGAGTATTAGAACAATGGGCTACTTCATTCTAGCTATTTAGCTAAATACTTTTATGTCCTTCATCACTCTAGTGTCTGAGCACATAATGTAGATATTAGTCCTGATTCTGAACTGAGAAACAGTGGTATAAATCCAAAATCGTTCCATTGACATGGATGGAATTACTCTGGATTTACACTGGTGTGTCTTAGATCAGAATCTAGCCTCTTGTTTATAATGACTGGAGCTTACTCCATATTGCTTTATTCATTTTGCAATTAATATGAAATGTCAGTGCTTTCTTCCTTCTCCTCTATGCAATTTCTACAATAGAACTAGCCACTTATCACAACATAAAAGCGATCCATGACATTATCAGACATAATACTGTTATGCAGTATTGTTAAACAAATAAAATAACTTAGTTTAAAAAGAGTTAAGGCTGATAGTATCTTTTAATAGAGTCCCCTCAAAATTACTCTGTCTTTACATTTTTATAAAAATCCAATCTTACATTTTTTTACAAATGAATAGTTAGGGGCTTTAGATGTTTCTCTAATGCCATATATCCTTTATGGCTCATTATTATTACAGCTGACTTAAGATCAGTCTTAACTTTGCCTTCTTATTTTGTTCTGCAATGGAAACATGTTCTTCAGTGTATACAGTTGATTTTATAAATTGCTTGTTTCATGTGTAGTAAAAAGTTTTTAAAAAATATAGTCCCAGGGTGCATTAAATTATATCAGAGGTGTATAAAGTTTTGTAATAGTGTTAGGTGTTGGTGGAGTAGAAGAATATTTTATAGACACAGTTGGAATGATTGATCCATTTGATGTTGTGAAAAGAGTTGATTTTAAGGTGTTGGCAGAACTTGTAGGCTTATGTTTTTAACTAGATTGTGCAGCTACTAGCATATGGGACAAAATTCAGATTCTATTGACGCCAATGGGAGCTTAGTCTTTTTGCTGTGATCAGTGTTCCATCATATGTTAATGCTATAGTGTGTTGGAAATGAAGCCCTTGAAGAGGAAATGATAATTTCATAATCTCCTACTTTGTTATTCCAAACATAGTATATATTTGTAGATTTTAAGATTGCACTGGCAGTCCTGTTACTTTTCAGCATGTGCACCTGGGTAGGTTGAATGCACTAAACATTTGTCCACTATACAAGGAGTCAGACAACCTTAACTCATCTTTTGTTTCGGATTAAAAATATCATGTTTGATAACATCCTACTTCACTTGTATTTTGTGATGAGTGACTAATTCTTTTGTAAAGGTTACATTCGAGAACTCAGATCGAAGAGGGAAGAAAGCATTGTCATTCCTCCCATAGTCTACTTGGTAACATTTTTGAGAGGAAGGTTGACAGACCTTCTCTTGGATTCCTCCCAAGAATAGGTCTGGATCCTGCACTCACTGAAGGCAATGGGAGTTTTGCCAGTGACCTCACTGACAGCAGCCTTGTCCAAACAATGCAAAATACCCCATTCCACATCATATATTTAGCGTCGTCATGTGAGTGGAAAGTCCTAGGTGTGTGCACAGTGCAGGGTGTGCTTAGCAAAGGCTGCCACTGATGGCAGCTGCCCTCTGCAGCTTTAGTTGTATTGTCATAGAAAATTATTCCAGCTACCCTTCCATCTGGCAGGGTGGCACTGTAAATTACACCTAACAAATTCAAGGCATGACTCAAAGTCCCCTGGGCTCAGTGGGAGTCTTCCATTCACTTTATTGGCTGAGTCAGGCCCAGTGAGGCTATTATGTCAATAAGGTCTGCAGGACTATGTGCTCATAGCGATATATCATACCCATATGGGACCCCTAATCACAAATACTTATTCAGAGAAGCTGTAACATAGTCTGAGAGACAGGGCTGGCTCCAGGCACCAGCGCAGGAAGCGTGTGCCTGGGGCGGCAAGCCACAGGGGGTGGCGTGATGGTCGCTGCGAGGGCAGCAGTCAGGCAGCCTTCGGCAGCGTTTCTGCGGGAGGTCCGCCGGTCCCATGGTTTCGGCAGCAATTCGGCGGCGGGGCTGCCGATGGCGCGGGACCGGCGGACCTCCCTCAGAAACGCTGCCAAATCTGCGGGACCTGGGACTGCCCGCAGGCGTGCCGCCGAAGGCTGCCTGACTGCCGTGCTTGGGGCGGCAAAATTCATAGAGCCGCCCCTGCTGAGAGAGAACCCCATATTCAAAATATGGTCTGAATGCTCAGCTGCTTCTCTTGGCAGAGAGGAGTGTAAATTAGCAGATCCAGATAGGGGTGGTGGAAAGAGAGGAGTGCTGGCTCATGGCAGCCCTCCCCATTTCCTTAATCACGGGACTGCCTCTCCACAGGTACTCCATGCATTTGTGCTCTGTGAGTGAGAGGGCACAGGATGCGGATGGGAGAGTGAAGCTGGGAGGACAGCTGCACTCTGCAGGAATTCCAGGGGTAACATAATGTTGAGACTGTTAGCATTAATTTTACATGGGTTTCTCCACTGCACAGTCAGTCTCATATACAAGATGAGGTTTCATGCCAGTGGGCAGCAGGGAAGCGATGTTAACACAGCTGACTCAGAAACTGGAGAGTTCAGGTTGAGAATTTTCTGTTGAGGATGAGCTGAAGATCCTTGGGGGTTAGGAGCTGAACACATTGCCCCACACCCAGTGCTTAATTTGTAATGAAAGTGGTGCCGGGGCTCAAGCAATTTTTTTTTTTTTACATTCATAACTGATTCAGCAAGCCCAGAGGTGCCAGGGCTATGAATTGCCAAGCCAAGAACTGCCGGGGTGCTCATCCCTGGCAAGTCCTGGCACAAATTAAGCACTGCCCACACCTCATCCCCAATACTTTCTGAGTGGAACAGTCAGGCAGAAAAAGATGCATTAAAACATCTGTAATTTCTCATCCCCTGCACAAGAATATACCACCATGGAAACAGGTTTTTGAACAAAAATTTTCCTCTGCAGTGTTGCAACCCCCAGCACTGCAGCAGTGATCTAGCGCATGAGAACCTGAAAGTGAATTTACTAGAAAGAAAAGTGAAACCGATTGCTTTATTTTCCTAGCCCTATCTCAGGAATAGGCTGCACAGGCAAAGTATTGGTTAGATGCTTTGTTTAAGAAACTTTTATCCTGTAGAATAGAAACCACGACTGCATCATAAGATGAACATCCGCTAACCTAGTGGTTTTGCAACGTGTGGACTTTCCTGATGAAAATTAAGGGGTTAATTACCTCAGTTTACTCTATGAACTAAAAATAATACAACTTTTCTGGGTTGTTCTTGCTGAAAATGAAAAAGTTAAGGGTTTCACAATTTCTTCACAATGTAATTCTATCTCAGTCCTGTCAGTATCTTAATGGCCTATTGATTGGATCTGGCTATCTCCTATTTTTCCTGTTGAAGCAAACATGAAAAACTACTTCTAAAGATCTTTTTTAACGTTTTATGATTTTTCAAAAGCTTTTTAGAGGCTCATTGACCTAATAAAAAGCTGGAATTAATTCTATAGAATTCTCTTTTTGTTTCTGAGACAGTGAATTAATCTGTGACAAACAGTTATCAGTCTATGGGAGGGAAAGGAGACAGAGCATGAGCGATATATTAGTGTGGTGATTAGTTGGAGACCCCTATCTTTTGCACTCATCCAGATGAGAATGCATGATCTTGAATGTCTTTTTGTTTTGTTTTTTGTGTTTAAAAGTCATGGTGATGAGGTGACCCAGGATGGAATTGCATCCCAGGTGCATCTGAAATCAGACACTGAGACTTGAATGTGAGGAACATCTGTAGGCCCTGTTGTCCCCTCCAAGCTACATGGCTCCACTTGTGGAGTTCTCATTGCTTTTCTGTCAAGGGGAGAAAGCTCGGCTTTTACTGTCCATCTCTCCTCTCCCAGACCTTAGATTGCCTTACAGAAGAAGCAGGGTGGTCAGCCCTGTAAACCAGAAGAGTCCCCTGAATTCTAAGCATATCTTGTGGCCCTATACCTCTCATTGTCTCCTGGATGCCACAATTCCCTCTGGCTTCCTAGAAGTATACTTCCTCCCCAATAGCATTTCCCTACAGTCCCCTTCTGATGGGGTGGAGGTGGTTCAGACCAGGGAATGGGAAAGAAGATAAGCTCATTTGGACTAGGTCAGCATGTATTTATCCCAAAAGATCTCACAGTTATGCGGAAGGGAAGGTGGAAATGGTGCTGCAGACAGCATTTGTCACCCCATCCAGCCCCTGGCCGCTTGTGACTCAGCCAGTCCCCAGCCATGGATTTCAACCCTCATGGATCTTCTGAATAGGAATTTTTGCTTGGTCATTGGAATAAGGGGGGAAATGAAGTTATGGAAGGATCATAGAAATGCAGGAGTGCAGAAATGTAAACCATCAAGAGGTCATCTAGTCCAGCCCCACTGTGCTGAAGCAGGACAAACTGTACCTAGACCAGCCACCTGACAGGTGTTGGTAACCTGTTCTTAAAAACTGCTAATGATGGGGGAAGGGAGTCACAACCTCCCTTGGAAGCCTATTCCAGTATTATTATAGTTAGGAAGTTTTTCCTAATATCGAACATAAATCAACATAACACAACCTCCCTTGGAAGCCTATTCCAGTATTATTATAGTTAGGAAGTTTTTCCTAATGTCTAACATAAATCTCCTTTGCTGCAGATTAAGCTGATTACCTCTTGTCCTACCATCAGTGGACATGGAGAACAATTTATCATCATCCTCATTATAACAGCCCTTAACATATTTGAAGACTGTTATCAGGTCCCCCCTTTATCTTCTTTTCTCATAACTAAACATGCCCAGCTATTTTTAAACCTTTCCTCACAGGTCAGGTTTTCTAACCTTTTGTCATTTTTGTTGCTGTCTTCTGGACTTTCTCCATTTTGTGCACATCTTTCCTGAAGTGTGATGCCCGGAATTGGACACAGTACCCCAGCGGAGGCATCACCCAGTGCCAAGTAGAGTGGGACCTTCTGTGTCTTGCATATGACACTCTTGTTGTTAAACCCCAGAATGATGTTAGCCTTTTTTGTAACTCACCACTTTTTGGCTCGGGTTCAATTTGTGATTCACTATAACCCCCAGATGCTTTTTCTGCAGTACTACTGCCTAGTGCCCTATTCCCTATTTTGTAGTTGTGTGTTTGATTTTTCCCAAGTATAGTACTTTGCACTTGTCTTTATTGAATTTTGTCTTGTTAATTTCAGACCAATTCTCAAATTCGTCAAGGTCATTTTGAATTCTAAGCCTGTCCTCCAAAGTCCTTGCAACCCCTCCCACCTTGGTCTCATTCTCAAATTTTATAAGCATACTTTCCACTCTATTAGCTAAGACATTAATGAAAATATTGAATAGTACCAGACCCAGGTCAGACCCCTGTGGGACCTCACTAGATGCATCCTCCCAGTTTGGTAGCAAACCATTGATAATTTTGAGGATAGTCTTTCAACCAGTTATGCACCCACCTTATAATAGTACCATCTAGACTACATTAACCTACTTTGCTTATGAGACTGGCATTTGGGACTATGTCAAAAGCTTTACTAAAATCAAATTATATACAACTGCTTCCCCCATATCGTCTAGACCAGTAAGGAGACTAGGTTAGTTTGGCATGCTTTGTTCTTGACAGATCCATGTTGGCTATTCCTTATAATCTTCCTCTTCCACTAGGTGCTTCCAAATTGATTAATAATTTGTTCCAATATCTTTCCAGGTATTGAAGTTAGGCTGGAAATCGATAATTCCCTGGGGCCTCTTTTTCTCCTTTGTAAAGATAGGCACTATGTACTTGATACAAGCTCTTTGGGGCTGGAACTGCATTTTGATTCTGTGTTCATACATCACCTAGTGATAGGGGGCTTGCCTATGATTGGGGCCCATAGATGCTACTGCAATAGGAATAATAATGTTAATGTAAGTGGGGTGTGAAAGATGGAGCTCTTATATTTGAACATACAGGCGCAACCTGTAGAACACCCTACATTTAGAACTGTTGGCTTGAATGAATGATAAATTTATTACTACTGACTATGTTCGTTTTAGTTATGAAGAGTAACAGACACTAGATCATAAACTTGTAAAAATTATTTTAAGAGGGAAATTAAATTATTACTCAGTGTAGTAGTAGTGTAGTAGTAATGTAATGCAACATACTTTTAAATAATAGACAATATATTATACTGTTAATGCTGGGCAAGATACAGGTCTATGGATATTGTGATTTATAGCATGTTTGGGAGGCACTGTTTTATAGTGTGTGGTGAAAAAACCCTGTGGTATACAGAGGGATAGTCAGAAAGGTGGGAGAGATCAGAGCACTTGTGAAATACAGTGAGTGGGATAAAACTTGACAATGATTAGGCAACTGTTGTGCTATGACCACTGCTTATCATGATGATCATAATTGTCTCATTGTTATCCTGTGTGTCCTCCGTCTGTTTGTTGTCTCTCATTGTAAGTTTTGGGAGCAGGGACTGTCTTTTTGTTATGTATATTTTTGTGTGTACAATGCCTGGCACAACAGAGCTCTGATCTCTGATTAGAGCTTCGAGGTGCTACTGCAATACAAATAATTCATAATTATAATTAATAAGGAGCACAGTAAGATATAATAGGTGGCAGTGGATGACATAAAGGAAACTGAGCTAGAGGAGGGTATAAGAATTCTGACCTGCCATAACTGCAGTCTGTACAGGCCTGGAGTGTATCACCTTTGTGATTAAAGGGAAGGGGCAGCTGGCAGAGCGTTCGCTGTAAGAGTCTCTTTCCTTTGCAATGACTTTCCTAATAGCCTGAATGTGTTGGCTTTCTGGCTAGCCCCAAAGCCCATGTATTTGAGTGAGCATTGGTGGAGGACAGAGACTGTTGAGAGTCTGAATTCTATCAGGTGGGAAAAGGCAGTGTGGGTTTACGGCCAGAGTCATGTGACAGGTGAATAAATGATGTGTGAGAGGAAAGAGAAGTGCTGCTGCTTTGGATGGTTTTTTGTGTTGTAACTCCTGTTACTGTGTTTTTAAATGTATGTCAAGGGGACCTTTGGTGTGGAATTTCTTTTAAAATGAAATATAAACAAATATCACACAGGTTTTTGTTCAAATTAATGAATGGGCCAACTCCTCTTCACATCTGTGGTCTAATTCAACACCTATTCACTCCTTGGAGATTCCATTGACTTCAGTGAGAGTTAGATAAGTGCCCGGAAATGCAGTTGTCTGGGTCCTTACATGCAATAGGTTTGGTAGCCCTGTGATGATGGCAATATATAGTCTTGTAGATAATGAGTAAAGTATATTCAGTTATATCAGCATAGGCAGTCCAATGATTAGCCAACCAAAACATAGAAACAAAAGTTTCTGTAAAAACAACGAGGAGTCCGGTGTCACCTTAAAGACTAACAGATTTATTTGGGCATAAGCTTTTGTGGGTAAAAAAACCATTTCTTCAGGTGGATGGAGTTTCTGTGTCACTGAAGTCAATGTCAAAACTCCCATTGACCAATGGCACAGGGTGAGACCCAAATGCCGAATTCAGTCTGTGTATTGAGTACAACATAGGTGCAAGTGTAAACAATTGCTGTATTTCACACCTTCACACACCTTTCTCTCCTGATGCCATGAGTCCACTATTGATTGCTCATAAGGCAAAATAATCTAGTGAAAATAGAAAAGACTTTCTTTTACCAGAGATTTAAAAAAACAGCCCAGGCAGACTGCAAATCTTTTATGGTGACAGAATTGAAACAAGCCCAGAGGGGATAGTTCAGTAACATGATCACCACATATGAAGTGTGTAGATTCTGTCAAAAGTTAGTCCTAGTAGGATTGACTCAACCCTTCATCTTTTCTTTCATGGCAGTTTACCCGAGTAAAATGCTGCTTTCTGTGTGAGTCATAACAATACATTAAAAACTGAAGTTTTGTCTCCTCTACATGGAAAATAAAGATCACATGGCACTTTCTCCATGAGTTTGTCCCTCAGACTAAATTTTCCTCTCCTTGCATTATGTTGTGTGCCAGTTGTCTAGTTAGATGCCAGCTTTCATTGGGAATGTGGCTGCATGTGGGTGATGCTGTATGCGTATTGTAAACTGCGTTGGGACCCTTTGTAATGAAAGGCATTTACATTAGATTGTGAGCTCTGTATTGTAATGTGTCACGCACAACTGGGACTAGAGCCTTGCAAATCCACGGATATCTGCTTTATATCCAGAGATATCCGTATCCGTGGATGCAGATACAAATGTTGTGTCCGCACAGGGCTCTATCTGTGACATCATGTAAATAAAAAATAATACAATAATAAATGTAGATAATTATCTTACCAAATAACTAATGACTTGCTTTTGTAAGCAATTAGGGGATCATTTAATTCTTGGTCAGTAATAATTATCAGCATATGCATTCATATTCAAGCATTATTTTCTAATGAAACTGTAAATAGGCATAAATTCCAGTCATTATGTCTGATATTGCTGTAAAATTGAAAATGACAAGTTAAAATACTGTTTGGTATTTTAATGGAAAGTTACATTTGCTGGTTTTATACCTAAAATCTTACATCTTATTGGTTCCTCTTCTTTCCATAAACTTCTGAATAGTCTTTGCATCAATACTATATCCCATTAAAGTAAATGAAAAGACCCTCAGATCCATGTAATTCTCTATATTAGGTCAGTAGCATAGGATCATAGTCAATGTCTGATCTGGCAAATAGCATCAGAGCAGTAAATTAGGAAGGACTGCCCCAATAGAAACTTTATCTAAAAGATCCATTTCTAAGGTAAAAGAGAAAGAGAAATCATTATAGAAATTTACCATAAGGGTTGTGATCTCAGTGGGATTTTCTTATTTGTTTTGTTTTACAAGTTCCAATGCAGACTTTATAAAATGCCTAAACAGCAGGGAGAATAACATGAGAGCAGATCTGTCCAGTTTAGAAGGAACTGGAAAAAGAGAGAGCCACGGGGGAAATGATTGGCTGACCGGAGTAAAAAAAAAAAAGAGAGCCACATAGGCATAGGACAGTCTGGAGTTGAGCTGTGCAGCTTGCAAGATCTGTAGTGTCTCTGTGTAGCATGCAAGATCTAGGAGAGTGTGTGTGCAGCTCGCAAGGTCGACCAGGGACTCTGAGGGGCTTGCATTAAAAGAAGAGAGATTAGGAAATCCCCAGGCAAAACTTTGTTACAACAGAGCTCAGACTGAGCAGATATAATACCCCATTTTAGAAATCCCCTTAAAAGAAAGCTGCGGTTTGATTAAAATAACTCCCCCCACCCAAAGACTTTTTTGAAAACCTTGAAAGGCTTCAACTGAATCCAAAATTGGGATTTTTTCTGAAGTATGAAAATACACAGATAAATTAATTTAAGCTTCTTAACTCTGTCTTGTACAGTCATCCTGAGAACAAGAAGAAACATGTAGAAATCCTAATTTCATCAGTGATGCCAAGCATTAAGAATGTATATTACTGGAATAGCAAATTGCCTCCAGGGATAGAAGCTTGGCACAGTGACTTAGCAGACCTGGCAACTAAAGAGTGGGTAGCATTTTAGAGAAGAGGGACCTCGGATAAATTTGAAAAGATTTGGTCTAACTTTCTAGAAACTACTAATTCAATTCCTAGTGGATGGAAACTGAGATGTAGCTCTTCCTTTCCTTTCCTTTCCTTTCCTTTCCCTTTTGTTCTGTCTTTTTTATCTGTTCTCCCCTTTAAAACCCCCCATAAATTTAAAGAATTCATCTTACTATCTTCCTTTGCTCTTAATCTTACAGCGATTATACATGATGGTATAATTTAAATTGGCCTTCACCTATGTTTATATTGCTAACTCAAAGGACTTCTTCACTGGGGTCTTCTAAGGCACTGGCATGCCTTTTTTCTCCATTAATCACAATGGAAAAACCTGCTAAGCCCATTGTCCAGGCAGCTGTTCTTTCACAGTCTGCTCACTTAGCTGCCCAGAGAATAAGACTGCCCCATTTTCACCAGACAGTTTTTTCAACTAGATATCCTGTTGGTTGGAATTAAAAACAAATCACTTCATGGCAAACTGCTTCCTAAATTATTTATGATCAAAGCAGGTGTTAGAAATGGAAAACATTTTTAATAAGAATGAGTGAGGAGCTAGGTATCTGCTAAAACCACTTTATTTTATGAAGAGGCCAAGTCCAAACTGTTGAATTTTCCAGAAAAAATCCAAAATTATGGGTTTTAGAAGGGGAGCTCAAAAGTTGAGACAATCACAATTAGTGACTGTGTTTGAAAATCTGGCTGCATATCTTCCATTTTTATTAATTGCTTCAGCAAATAACAGTGTTGACACAATCTCAGGACTTGCAAAATGACTTTTTATGCTCATGCAATGGTTCGTAGCCTTAATACAGTGTTATAGAAAGTCATGCCAAACTCTGAGAAAATAAGTCAACTCTGCTAGACTATGACGGGGTGGACTAGGCCCAGAGGCCCCCTGCTGGAGGCCTCAGGGTCCTGCCATACTCGTCTCAGAAAAGAAGCAGTGGAGAGGCCCTCCAAGCGGGCTAGAGTGGCTGAAGGGGAAGCAGCCAATCAGAGAGGCTGCAGGGAGAAGCCAATCAGTTCCCAGGAGGGCTCTATAAAAAGGAGCAATAGTGCCAGACACAGGTAATTCCTTGCTGGAGCTAGAGAAGTGCAGCTCATGCTCCTAGCTAGCTAACGGGAACTGCAGGACAATGGACAGCTCAGTGCTAGCAGGGACCAGGGGAGTGAGGAAGAGCTCCTAGCTGGCTGCTGGGCCTGAGTTTAGAAGAGCCCTGAGCTAAGGGTAAGGTGTCGGTGAAGGCTCGGGCCATGGGAAAGTGGCCCAGGGAACTGAAGGCAGTTTTGCTAAGGAGCCGTGGCAGCACACAGTTGCTATTCTTAGGGTCCTTGTGCTGGGACCTGGAGGAGTGGGTGGGCCTCCCCCCCCCTCCACCGGCCACTGTGGAAGGGCCTACAATTGGACAGCAGTAACCCCCAGAAGGGGACTGAACTGTCAGGAGGCCCAGCTGAAGACTGTGGCCAAAACAGACTAAGAGGGCAAAACCATTGCCTCCAGGGAGGAAGCCCTGGAGATACGGCCCAATAGCTTATGCTCCAATATGTCTGTTAGTCTATAAGGTGCCACAGGACTCTTCTACAGTGAGGTTGCTTCTACAGTGTAACACTGTTACAAAAAAAAAAAAAAGGCAAACATCAGTCTGGGCTGTATTAGCAGAAGTGTTGTAAGCAAAACACGAGAAGTAATTCTTCCACTCTACTGCATGCTGATTAGGCCTCAGCTGGAATATCGTGTCCAGTTCTGGGCACATTTCAGGAAAGATGTGGACAAACTGGAGAAAGTCCAGAGAAGAGCAACTAAAATGATTAAAGGCCTAGAAAATGTGACCTAGGAGGGAAGCTTGAAAAATTCGGGTTTGTTTAGTCTTGAGAAGACTGAGATTGGACATGATCCCAGTCCTTCCAGTCCTATGATTCTATGCCCTCTCTCTGTGGGGGGCTCATTTAGAACCCCTCCCTGTAGGACTTGCAGTTCCTCTCTCTATCTGGGACAGGTTCTCACTTCCTACCTTATCCCTGAGGGACTTTGGGTAATGTTCTCCCTGCTGTCTTGCCAAGAGTCTTTGATTCCTTCTCTGCTTTCTCTCCGTGGTACTTAAACACATGGGCTTCCTCTCACCAGGATGCTCAAAATTTCCTCCTCCGACCTCTCTTCAGAGGGACTTCAGTTCCATTTCCCAGTCCTCTCCTTTGGAGAAGTCAGAGTCTATCACTGTCTCTCCTCAAATGGCACAGGCTCCCTCTCCCTATCTCCTTGTATTATTCATAGTGGGCTGAAGCACAGCTCCTTCTCTCCTTTTTTCTCATCTATGGGAGATTTTCTCCCCCACATAATGTGTAATTAGACTGTGGACTTCATTGTCCCAGCATGTCATTGGGGTCAATAATCTAACCAGATTCAACAAAGGAGTGGATAACGTTATATGCATAAAATATCCAGAGTTATAATTAATAGTTTTGGAGGACATATGAAACTTCATGCTTCAAGCAGGGTTTAAGATTCTATCGGAGATTAGGATGAGACTTAATCTGGAGGGGTGGAGGGCAAATGATCCCACAGCTGTCAGCTGTGAGGTTTTTTACACCTTCCTCTGAAGGGTCTGGGTCTGGCCACTGTTGGAGACAGGACACTGGCCTAAATGGACTGTGAGTCTGATCCAGTAGGGCAATTCCTATGTTGCTGTGATAGGGTGGTTTGGGCTCCTTTTCCCTATTCTCCTCCTTTCTTCCCAGGACACTTGGGCACCCTCCTCCTGCTGGCCTCTAATCCCCATGAGAGTTTCTATATTAGTCTGAGTGGCTGGAGTGGACTCAGAATCCATCTGGGGGGGATTAAATCTCATTGAGCTTCTTAACTCTGCAACCACTATCCCACCGAATCCTCCTCCTGGCCCTGCCCCAGGATGAGGCTGCCACCGCAGCCACTTACTCTCCTAAAGCCAGGGGAAGAAAGAAGGCAGCCCATTAACCTCTAGTGCCAAAGAAATTGGTACCTGGCAAGGGGGTGGGAATAGAGGGACGTGGGGTTCCTGCAGAGGGGAAGGCACTAAACACCCCAGACCCGGGTAGGTGGCCAGGCAGGGTAATGTAGAGAAGGGTCAAGGAGAAGGAGCTTGGCCGAGGACAGTGGCTGGGGAGGCCCACAGAAAGGGGTAGGAAAGGCTGCTGGTGGAAGGACAAGCGCGAGGGTGGGTCTTCCAGTGGGCTGGGAAGAGTGAGGGGTCACCCCACAGGGGCCTCCCTGTAGGGGCAGGGGGCTCCTAGGGGTTTATGGCACCCTGCAGAAGGGGGGCGCCACAGACAGGTAGGGCATTGCCTGGGTCCCAGGTCTCTCCGGAGGAAGGGGTTTGTTTGGCTGCCCCGAGGAGAGAAGGGGACGGGGTCTCTGCAGGAGGCGGGGAAGGAGTTTCCTACTGAGCTGGGGGTGCCCGACAAAGGACTTGAGTCCACGGGTCCGGAAGCCCTGCAGAGCAGTGAGAGCACGAGCGGGCTGCGCCCTCCTGAGGGGAACTAGGGGGGCTGTCAGCGCCGCGGTCCCTTGCGCGGGGAGGCGGGGGAGGGCTGCGCCAGCCGCGGCGGGGGTGTGTGTGTCCCGGTCCCTTGCGCGGGGTGGGCTGCGCGCTCAGGGGAGGTGTCCTGCCCAGCGCGTTAGTCCCTTCCCTGCCCGTCTGCGCTCCAGGGGGTTGCAATCCCATCAAAGGGCCGGTCCCAGCCTCCTCCCTCCTGGGCGTGTGACAAGCCCTGCTGCTCGCCGCCAGCTCCAGCCCCACTCGCTGTCTGGTTGCTGCGACTCCGGACGGCGGCTGCTCCCCCAGCCCCAGGCGAGCCGCCGCGGAGCAGTTCGCGGTCAGCTGCCCCCCGCACGCTTAACTTCCCCAAACTTCTCTGTTTTGGGGTGGGCTGAAGGCTGGCTCCGATGGATTTACAGAGCCCAGCCCGCTGCTGCCGCTGCTTCGCTCTGTTCTTGCTGGCGTCTTGCATTGGACACACAGCGGCTTCCAGGAGAAACATCCCCAGAAGGCAAGGTAAGAAACTCTCCCTTGTCGGGGGCAACTAGGAGACTATCTCGGGGGGAAGCCCACTTTCAAGACATTTCTGTGTATGGAAAGTGGGTGGGTAGGTAAGTGGGAACGCAAACCTGTGCAGTCCCCCGGCACAGACAGGGTTAAATCCGTATCACACATCTCCCCTGATGGTAAATCTGAGAGCTTTAGAATCCACTGTTTGTATTTCATTTCTTTTTAGCCACAAAGAACTGTGTGAGTTGAGACAGTTTCCATGTGATCTCAATTACTGGGCACTGGGGGGGAAAACCCTCCAAAGGAGGACTAGAGCCCCTCCTTGTCTTTAAACGTCTATTATTTGATCCATATTGTCAAAAGGCTCTCCATTTCCTGTTGTTAAAAAATCAGAAGGGTGTGTTTTCCTACTCTGTTTAGTTATTCCTGATGTTCTTAGATTTTGGGCGCATATGTTTTGGTCATTTGCAGCATCTCTTCCTGTTTGATCTGTCTGGCTTTCGAATAAAACCATGGATTTATTTAACTGTATGTGATCCCATCTTTTAACAGCAATGTTTAGCTTTTTTTTTTTAAGAGCTAATTAAGAAGTATTTAGCTTGAAGTTTCTATCTGGTCTAAATAACTCTTTCTAAAGAGTGGTGCCTCTATAAAAAGACAACATAAGTACAATGATTTTTTTTCTAATTTTTTTCTTTCATATCTGAGATGTTAAGTATTAAAGGAAAAAGTGAGGGCAAGGAAAGCAGTAATAAATACAAAACTGCCCTTAACTGGCTGCATCTGTTCTTAGTAAGTCTATTGTAAGGATTTAAAATTGTTTAAAAAATATTTATTTGGAATAGTAGATGTCTGTTTTGGGATTACTTATCTGTTTGAACAGTGGAAAAGATACCACTTTATTTCAGAGTTTATATTCTGACTCTCAAAGTGCCTTCAGAAATAATGTTTCTATAAGGAGGGAGACACTAACAGATGGAAAAATCTATTAGCATGAAAACAAAATAATGGGCCCAGTCCTGTTCCCACTGAAGTCAGTAGGAATTTGTTCTTCTCGTATGGCTGCTTAATGTTTTATTGTTTCATGATGCGTCCATTTGAGAATTAACTTGTGTCTCAGCTTAGTAAAGATGGACCTGCTTCACACTCTGCTTTCTATTATTGTCTGGCTGCGCTTTGTATTGAAGTGGAGGGGTATCAGCTTCACATACAGTGTTCTTGGGACACACATTGTTTCATTTCATTCATATTGAACATAGCACAAGTGCATGCAAATATAGTACTACATTGTCTCTTATTGCGCAAAAAGTCTTCAGCTCTCTATGCATTATCCAGGTAGGCTACAAGAACTATCAAATGCCTCTTTGCATAAGTTTAACATGATAGCCCTTCTTATTTTTACATTTTGAATGTGTCCTCTTTTGTAAATTGTAGTTGTGACTGAAATACTAAGTGCAATATTTCCTATGTAGCGCCCCCCCCCCAATACACTGTCCAAATTCTTTCAACATATATTTTACCAGTATGTACTTTCCCCAATGTTTTATTTTCTGATCTTTACTGATTGGCTAGGGATTTGTGTCTGCAAAGAAGACAAAGGGCCTCATTCTGATCTAGGGTGACCAGATGTTCCGATTTTATAGGGACAGTCTTGATATTCGGGATTTTGTCTTATTTAGACGCTTATTACCCCCTTCCGCCTTGTCCCAATTTTTCCACACTTGCTATCTGGTCATCCTATTCTGGTCTCATATGCATGAATGCACATTAGAGGAAACTCCACTGAAAGCAGTGGAGTTACAGGATCAGAATCTGTCCCATTCTCTCTTTTTCCTTCTAATACAGCCTGCTTCTCCTGGTTGATTCACTGAGGTTCCAGCTCAAGAACCAAGTCCTGCTGCCACTGAAATTACTGACAAACTTCTAGTGGCCTCCATTCAGAGAAGGATCTGGCCCATAATTTGTGGCATTGCAGTGAACACAGGTAACACTCAGGTGAGGCTCCCAGTCAATGGGAGGTTTACCTGGATAGTGACTGGAGGATTGGCCAGAGTATTTCCGATAGCAGAATTACTCCCACGGCAGTGGATTATTCAATGCACAGAGGACTGGCACATCAGTGAAAGAAAATGGACAGGAGGAGGCAGACAGTCATTGCACCAATATGTAATTGCAAAGTTTTTGTAAAGCATATTTTTGTGCAGTTCATTGGACCACGACATGGGGCACGTTAAGTTACAGCAAAGACTCCATTAGTCCCCTAAAGGCCATACACTACCTTTGATCTGCAGTTGAGCTCCCACTGACGTCAGTGGGATTTTTGCATGTGGCTCATGGGCAGTATATGGTCCTTGGTATTTTAAAGTTAGAGGTCTAGATACTGACCACATATTTATACCCCATGCAAATCACATTGTTATCAGTTCCCTGTTGCACTCAACAGAAATGTAAAATACAAAGATGAGGCACAAAAAATGGTAAAGTCACTAGGTTTGCCAATTTGCTAATTGTATTTGCATAATTTATAAAATAGTAGTGATTATAGGAAATACTGCTGGCTGAGACAAGGAGTTCCAAAACATTGAGCCATATCCTGGTCCCTCTAAAGTCAGTGTAAATTTTCTCATTGACTTTGTTCAGATTGGGATTGTTGGTCTAGTGAATCAGATTAATTGAAAATTTGACAAACGCTATATATTTTCCTTGGCAGTATAAAATATTTGCAGGATTAGATCCTTAGTTTTTATATATATTCCACGGTTTTCTTTTTTAGTTTTCACAGTTAATTTAAAATTAATCACATCTTTGTCACTCGCTGTTGTGACAAATGCCAGTGCAGTTGGAAACATCATACATAAAGGCAACCTGAGCTTAAGGTCTTTATTGGACAGATGGCTAATTTTACTGGTCTGACCTTACCTCTTAGGGATCTAGTCCCATGATCCTTGGTTAGCACAATAGCTGCCACTAAGCATTGGAGTAAATTAGATGGACAGTGGTTGCATTCAAAAAATTAAATGTGCAATAACAATGCCACTTCTAAAGTTTACATATGCAAATGTGGCTATATTTGTGAAGGTATCACTTAGTGGTAGTCTCTTTATGTCCCTCAATCTTAGGTTAACACACAAGAGAACAACTGACCTACCGGAAGTGTACTGGAAATGCATTCAACTAACGTACTTTAATCATGGAAAAAGAAAAACTTATAATAATTTCCTCTGCAATAATGCACTAATATTGTATACACAACACTTTTTCTGGTTGCTTATATTGTGTTAATACAGTTTCATTTTTTCTACCTTAAAGTGATCCTGTTTCATGCCCAAAATGATTTGTTTTCTTGCTTCTCCATTATACCAAAAGATGCCACATATTTGTGGTAACAATTTTACAAAACCTGTGCAGGCATTTGAAAACCCACATTGCCGCAAGAGTTAGAGAAGGAAATCCCCTGGGGAGTTCGTCTGCAGAAGTATGTAATTTAAATCCCACCTACATGCTGCCAAAGACTATTGGAACTGTACGTTTCCAAGAAGCCAAGACTGAGTCCATGCTGTGAAATGTCATTTTCAATCCGCTGAGAACAGGTATAGTTCTAGGTAACATGCAGCTCTGCTTCAGTCCTGCTGTTTATCATATGTTGGAAGGTTAAGAATGAAAGACAACTATCATTTACTCTTACATCAAAAAGTAGTGGGTGAGGAAGAGATAAGATAGTAAAAAGGGTTTTTTCTTTGCCCTTTTAATACCAATAGAAAATGGGACTTGTACAAGAATTGTATCTGAGATACAACCAAAAAGGTCACATTGCGAGAGAAGTGATAAAACCAGTTCATCTTCAATAATGAGATCTGACTGAGAGGTCTTGAGGGTCAAAAGAAGAAAGGTAGTCAAACTCTCCTCAGTTTTTCAAAGTTTTCATTCAGAGTCTGGTTGACAAAGATCAATTTTGTAATCCCCAGAAAGTGACAGAGAGAAATCTGTTTGTGAAGTTAAAAGTGAAATAAACAATAAAAATGCTACAACTATAGCTTACTAAATGAAACTTCAGGAATGAAAACCCTTGTGGTGAAATTCAAAATGTCCTGATGAGTGCGAAACTTATTTGCACATTTGTTTACAGTAACCTTATATATTTATTATCCAAGAGGAAATAGAACATCAGGCACATTTTAAAATAGGTTAAAATGAAGCGAGAGCCAGCGTGTGACAATAAACTGAATAGCCTGGAGTTCCCAAACGTCTTGCACTTTTATGTTATTTCAGATGTCTCTCTAAAGACCAACATGGCTACAACAACACCATATCTCTCTAAAGCTATCGCTAGTGTTTAAGATTCAAACTGTTTTCTTGCTTTTGCTTTATGCATGACCATAGATTTTTGCTCTGCATTCTACTTTTATTCCCACTCTGTGGACTGGTTGCTAAAATAGCTTAATCATGCCTTACTCCATGATATAGTAGTAACAATAATATAATGGAGCTTAATGATACTCTAGTTGCATGGAGGGGAGGAGCAGACCTCTTAGGTTGATGTTTGTGGCATTAACATGCATAACAATATACTGTGTTGTTACTTTTTTGTATACCACAATATAAAATAGAAGTCAAAAGCCTATACTTTATAAGGCTATTGAGTAGGGCGGAACACAGAAGATAAGATCTGTATTCATTTCTGATGCTTGGGGATCAATTTTCGATTTTGACTACAAATAAATACAAATACTGGACTTGAATCTCCTGACTAACACTAATTTTTCATTGGTGTATTCCATTGGCTTCACCACTATGAGTGACAAGAGAGACGGCTCCATAGCTCCTATGGACCAGATTTTCAAAAGTTTTCCACCATTAGGGCCAGATTTTCAGACACTAGCTCCCAGGTAGGCACTAAAATAAGTGGCCAGATTTTACGAAGACCTGAGTGTGGGCTAACTGAGTTCTTTAGAAAATATGACCACAATAGAAGCTTCTGGGTGGTAAGCACTTTTTAAAATATGGCTTTTTAGATGTCTAAATAGAATCTGAACTATTTTGAAAATTTGGCTCTGTCTGTGTAGAGAATGTTGTTTTCTTTGGAAAGGAAATTGCTTTCTGTTATATATTTTTAAAATGTTTTGAACTCTACTGGACAACATTATAGCCTGAGAAGCCCCGGGCCGGCAGGAACCCTGAGCTACGTGTCCGTTCCCCCCCCCCCCCCCCTGCCACTAGAGGAGTCCTGGGCCCAAGCAGCCCCAGCCCAGCGCTCCATGGCAGCAGCTCCAGCTAGGAAAGGCAGAGCCTTCCCTGGCCTATTATACCCACCACCCATGGAAGTTAATAACCCTAATCCAGCAATCACAACGTTCCTCTTAAAAAAGAAAAAAAGTGTGTGTGTGTGGGGGGGGGGAGGGGACAGCTGCCAGTCGATCTCTCCCCCACCCACCCAAATGCTCTACAAAGGTTCCACGTACACAGTTTTTCAGAGGACTCTCCCCAAGACTCTCAGGATTTGGGGGTCTGTCCAAGACGTACAAGATTTTTGAAGGCATTTCCAGAAATGATTTGGTGTGGGGGGTCTCCCTTCAGCCCCCTAGAATTTTAGGGTAGTTTAATGTGAACAGAATAGTCTGGTTCCCAACAGTGCTCTGAAGAGGAAGGATAGTCTTGGAATTAAGGCATTAGCATGGGTCTTGGGAAATATTTGTTAACTTCCTGATGCTGCCACAGACTTCCTCTGTGACCTGAGGGAAATCACTTAATTTTTCTGTGCCTCGGTTTCCTGTCTGAAAAATGAGGATAGCGATACTTTCTTACTCCACCCTTTTTCTGTCTTGCCTCATTAGATTATAAACTGTTCGTAGGACAGCTTGTTTCTTAGTATATGCTTCTGCAGTGCCTAGCACAAGGCGACCCCAATCTCAGTTAGGGCTTGTAGGCACTACCATAATACAGACAATAATAATGCTTGAAGGACTCCTTATCCTCCAAGGCTTCCCCGAGAGATGCTCTGCAGTTACAGCAGTGCCACTGTAGCATTTCAAGTGTAGACAAGCCCCGAGATAAAATACTAAGGGAGCTCAGAAGAATTATTTCCTGGATCGATCTTGCTTTAGGACTCAATCTTACAAACAGTTACACCTGTAAGTAACTTTACACATATGAGCAGCCCCTTTGATTTTTAATAGGACTATTCAAGTGAGTAAAATTGCTTGTGTAATTGTTGCAGGATTGGACCCTGTAGCGGGGGGTTACCCTGCTCCTGCCCTAAGGGGCTTGAAACAGCTCTGGGAGAGGGCTGAGGCTGGGAGCAGGCTGATTGGGGAAGCAGCCGCAGCTGGGCCATGCCCCAGTCAGGCTGCAGCAGACCCTTATAAAAGGGCTGCTAGCCTGGAGCACACAGGCTCTCTCTGCTTCCAGAGAGGGAGGGACCTGGCTGCTAGACCTAAGAGGGTACCTAGAATGGAGCAGGCCTGGGGGAAGGCCAGAGGAGCTGGGGAGCTCCAGCCTGGGACACCCCCAAGCGGCAGGGCCTAGACCAAGGCCAAACAGGGTACTCGAGGTTGCAGGGGGCAGCCCACGGGTAGGCAAAGGCAGCAGGTCAAACCCCCCTTGCTATGATGACTGGCTATTACAAACGGCAGTCTGCCCCAGGGAACGGTGGCTTGAGGGTGACTGGCAGTAGCCCATAGGCTGAGGCAAGGTGGGGATAGTGGGTGGGGGTTCCCCAGGGAGGGAAGACCCAAATCTGTGGGGTACTGCCAGGAGGCAGCACCCCAGTCAAAGGGGTGCTGCCGGGAGGGACTCGGGGCCCAGCAGCAAGCGGGACACAGGCCTGCAGAAGGCATGCCGGAGGCTGGTGAGCTGATTCCCCGAGAGACCAGCAGGAGGTGCCACAGGGGTGAGTCCCGCACCGTCACAGACCCCAAAGCTAGACTGGTTTGGCTGTTTCACATTATTTCTATCATTGAGTAATTGAAATACTAATGTGAAAAGACCATACATAAATTTACTCATATGAGCTCCATTTAAAAATCAAAGGGTTACTCATGTAACTAAAGTTACTTATGTCAGTAAGTCTTTGCAGGAATGGGCCCTTCATTTGGGGGGGGTGTGTGTATATATATATTCAGCTAATGTTATAGAAAAAGTTACAGTTTAAGCATTAAAGAATATGTGAGTCAATGTAGTTACGCTGAGCTGAAGCATTTGCCAAAAAATATGTAAACATCAGCCAGTGTTGTGTGATCATCTAATGAAAAGTGTGGACATAAGAGGGGCAGAGTTATGTTTGTGTGACCTCAATTCCAAATTCCCTGATTTGTTTGGAAAAAAAATCCATCTGGGAAATTTATTCACATGAGTAGTCCTGATTCCAGTAAGCAAGCCCATTGAAGTCAAAGAAAATACTCATCTGAATAAGTGTCCAGGATTGGGCCCACCGAGTATCATTGTTTCCTTTAATTTTTTTTGTAATGACACACACAATTTAAAAGGGAAAAATGTATTTAGTCGCTCATTTAAAAAAACAACACCTCTGCTTATTTGACTGTCCAAACTAATGAAAAAAGCTGAATATTGTTTCTTTGAACTTTACAAAAAACATTCACCTCTGGGATGAAACGCATGGGAAACTTCATTCCCAAAGGTAATTGCTTCAGAAAGGTATAAGCCACTGAAAATAAGGGCTTAGAATAAAAGTGCCATTTCGACCATAACTAGAACAAAAATGACACACTCTGTAGTAATTCATAAAATCACCAAGCCTGATGTGTATTGTGTAGAATACATACAGTGAGTGTCCCCATCGTGGGAAATCCTTACACATGTGAGTTGTGCCATTGAGTTCAATGTAATACATCCATGAGTAAGGATTACTCATGTGAATAAAGGTTTGCACGTCCTAGGTCCTGAATGAAGGATTATCCTTCCTTGTGAGGAATCTGTTCCTGTAAGATACTGATCCAGGGAGCTCTCTATCCAAAAGCAGTCTAGCCACTTATCAGGTCAAAGGAGAAACTTTTTTTTGCTATTATCTGTGTAGTGTAATATTCAAAAGATACAGGTATTGCAAACACTCCTTTCTTCCTAGGAGATCGCTCATTGAAATGTTACCAGAAGCCACCCTGTCTAGATTTCAAACCTAGATAAGATCAACCATATTACAAACAAAACAGACTTGCTTGTTCAAGCACCCAGCTACTCTCAACTTTCTGTGACTCTCAGATATTGTGGTGATAAGTGCCTTACAAAACCCTAGGACAAAAAGATAGATAATCTATTTTGGCTCATGATGCAATTATATGTCTGTTTTATCTTTATTTGAGTTTGCTTTACAGTTAATATAACACCTCGTAAATCACTGTTCAGGTGACGACGAAAAGTGAAGAAGGTTATTCTTATGAAAAAAGGTTGAGCCATGCTCAATCTAACTAACAATGTCCAAGCTCTTAGTGGATATGGAGACTGGTGCATCATACCCAGAAAAATTCTCAGATCTGAAAAAATTCCAGGCCCAAATTAGCCCTCATGCCTCTCTTGATTTCCAAAGTCACTTAAAATTACTGGCACCTGTGAGAATGATCATGCAATCAAATTCACATCTGTGAACATTTAGAACATCGCAGTTTGATGTCTTTCTAAAATTAGTGGAAATTAACACACTGTAAATGTTCAGCATGCTGTTTTCAAATACCGAGGATACTTCGTTTCTTCTGACATGTCAACAGCATTAGTCCAAGTGTAACCCTTCTGCCAGGTGGAGCTGGCAGCAGCCAGGACCGGGTTCAATATCTAGGGGTTCCTTTTCAACAACACAACACAGAACCGTCTTGAGCCCCCACCTAGTAACCTGGGGAAATTATACACCACCCCTGGGTGCCTCTGAGAGGCAATACTTCCCCTCTTGCAAGCACAGAGTCTGAGTGTAGAAAAGAAACTTTTAATGAGAGGAGGGAAGTCACCCAACATTAATTAGGGAAAATGCTACAAGCAGGATTCATAAACCTAAAACTGTGAGGAGGACACCCACCCCAAAGTGCATGGGTCAGTGCCTTCTGCCTCATGTTCTTGAGTTCTACAACCAAAAGTTCCTTTTCTGTGCCCCTCTCTGCTCCTTCACCATACCACACTCACAGTGGTTGTCCTTGATCAGTGAGAACCCAGGGTTCAGATGTGCATCTGCGTGAGTTCACTTCCCACCCAGGAAAAAGGCACCTTGCTTGCTCTGCCATCTGAGCACTTGCTCTGGCTGGCCACCCCACCAGCCACGGTTCCTCTCTGGTGGCCAGCTGCTCGTTCTGCTCTGCTCGCTAGTCACCTTCTTCCCCCTGCCTCTCTGCTGTGACCTCTGAAGGTCAGTCTCTCGAGGTTTCACCCAGCTCTTTGTGATTTTCAGGTCTTAGGCTGTGCAGAAACGCTGGCCCACCACAAGTGATTGTCAGCTCTTTTGAGCACTTACAATAACAAAAGCGACAAAGGGTCCTGTGGCACCTTATAGACTAACAGAGGTATTGAAGCATAAGCTTTCATGGGTCAATACCAGCTTATGCTTCAATACCTCTGTTAGTCTATAAGGTGCCACAGGACCCTTTGTCGCTTCTGCAGATCCAGTCTAACACGGCTACCCCTCTGATACAATAACAAAAGACTCCTAATGGAGCCTATTTGGCTCTATCTTTGAACAGTGAGGCGAAACAGGTTAAACCAGACTGGGGACATTTAAGGAGAGACCACTCCTCCTGGCTGGGACACCTGTCTGCACCCCTCTTACTCTCACAGGGATCTGGCATTTGAGCCCCTGGCTTAACTAGGTTCTTTCAGCTTAGGATGACCCGCTCAATTGGGACAGCACAGTTCCGCTCCTCTTTATTCATACAATAAAGACAACACCATTGATAACGGCATTTCACTACCCCTGCATTCAGTACTAAAGTGATTTGTAACCCAGTACCAGCCAAAGTTGATCACTTTGAGCAACATCGCTCTATCTGTGGGATATCTAGGCAGAGTAGGTGTGTTCATGTAAATACAATTCGCTCCTGAAGTCTAGCTGTCAGGGGAGAACTAATTCAGACCCTGCTTACACAAATATAAAATTTGAAAAATAAACTGGTTTTGAGTTAGCTGAGCTAAAAAATCATCTGAAAAAAATCCTTATTATTAGGGTTACCATATTTCAGGTTTCCAAAAAGAGAAAACTGCTGTGATGTGGAGAGCTGGAAGTGGGGGGAGCGGGAGGGAGGGGTATAGTTAGGGGGTGCTGGAGAGGCTATTTGGGAGGTGTGGGAAGGATTTTTGTGCACTGGGAGGGAGCACCTGGGTGGTGCTGGATGGGGTACCTGGAGGGTGTTGGAGGGGGTACCTGCGGCCTCACTCTTGAGGTGGGGGGCAGTGTCGCTCCTTGTCATGGAGGCAGAGTGGCTGGCGAAAGCTCAGGACGCGGCACCAGCCCATCTGTCAATGCCTCCCTGCCAGACCCGTTCCCAGGGCTGGGACCCAGGGCCTGAGTGGGCTGGATCTGGCAGCAGTGGCTACTGGAAAGGTACCGATCAGCTGGGGATGGACCAATTCGGAGTGCAATGTCTGTTCTGCAAAAATCCTGGACATTGCCTCTTATTTGTAAAATTCAACTGGACAGGAAATGGAGGATCAAAAAAGAGGAAATATCTGGGAAAACCCGGATATACGGTAGCCCTACGTCTTATATTTTAAAAATCTTTTAAAGAGTTATTTGATCATGTGATGGGGTGGGAGAGGAGGAGGAGAAGGATTTTTGAGAATTTTCCAAGAATTAACTTCTGGGCTTAGGCCAAGCATGAGAAATTTTAATCTAAAAGGTCACTTTAGAAGAGAAAAAAAAACAAACAAAAATAAAAAACCCATCATGATTGAAAATAGGGGTTTAGGACCAAAACTTATGTGACTTCAGAGGGAGCTCTCTGCAGAGATCAGTGGCTAGAATTTGGTTCTTGGAATAGAAATGCTGTCTCTGGTTTCATGTACCACATACTGGGTAATAACAGGAGAGGACTCCATGTTTATAAAAATAAACTGACTCTTTATTAAGAAAACAATTTGTATAGGTGCTGCAAGTGCAGCATTTTAGCCTTGTGCATGCAAACTGAAATCGTGGTGCCTTCTCCAAACTATTTCCTCCTACAACCCGTGCTCCTCCCTCCAAGCTCCATGCAGATTGCTACAGTCTCCAGTTTAAACATAACATGTTGCATCTGAAGAAGTGGGTATTCACCCACGAAAGCTTATGCTCCAATACGTCTGTTAGTCTATAAGGTGCCACAGGACTCTTTGTAGCTTAAACATAGAGTCATGATAGCAACACTATAACATCATGAATTGCAATGTCAAGAAACTGCAACTCTCTCTCCATATGCGTCTCAGTGGATGTGACATGACGCCCATGGACATTTAGCCATTTGCGACTTTGGGCTAGAGGGCAAAGCTGCTCCAGTGATAATGAAAGAAGGAACTTGGAGAATGATAGGAGAAGTCTCAGCACTGCTGGTAAAAGAAAGAGCTAGTATATGAGATTGGATAGAGGAAAGAAAGAAACCTTTGTAGGAGCTGAGGTTGAGAGAAGCATCACTGAGGAGGAAGAGGGAACTGCACTGCCCAAGTGCTCAGACCAATGCATTCATAAAATGCAAAGTTGGAGAACGGAATCCGCAATCTGTTTATGTGATTCATGGCTCCTGTAGTTATGGTGGGAACAGTGGCTGCAGCTGACATACATTTTTTGGGCCAGTAGGTCCTAACTTTGTGGACCCACTAAATGTGCCCTGGCCAGCCGACAATCCTCCAATCTGTATTCCTTCACAGATAGCCAGTGTGAAGTTTGCCTCTGTTCTGCCCAAATAGGTTCTTCACTGTCTAGACTCCCCCATGTCACAGAAACATGGTGTTTCCCTGGTGTGTTGGACCACAGTATGGGGAAGCAGGTGGAGTGTGACCTTGCTGACAGCAGAGGACAGTGAAATTGAGTCTTTTGCCCTGGTCTACACAAAGGAGCTGTAGTCTGGGAAGAAATTAGTTTTCTACCTTTCAAAATGGATGTCCTGTATGGCCTTCCATGCCCTTTGGCAATCAGTGGCCTTAGCGAAAATCTCAGTTGCATTTGTGCCAATCCCTTCTTCTGCTATCAGTTTATGCTAAGTGTGCAGTAGCATCTACCTGTGCCTCACTGTTAATGCTCAAAAGGGGTGGGATGGGTTTGTTAATGAAAGCACTAGTTACCTGAAATTTCTGGCCCTTGCTTGATTTTCAAATTTCTCTAGTCTCCGCTCCGCATTTTCGCAGAATTAACTTACATACACAGAAGAAGCTTAAGGCCTGAATTTTCAAAAGTGACTAGTGATTTTGGATGCCTCTGTTTTTGGTGACACCTCAAAGGGGCCTGATTTGATTTGAGGCCTGAGACACCTCAAAGGGGGCAGGTACTCAACACTTTTTGAAAATCAGGCCCCTTCAGCCTGTCTCTAAATGGATACCAAAAAAATGAGACAATCAAAATCACTAGTCACTTCTGAAAATTTACATTTCTTACAGCACGTTTTCTGTTACATATTTTTTCTTCAGGTCCCCACATGCTGCCTTCTGTCCTTTCCATCTGCTGATGTAGACGGCCCAAAGAGATGGCTGTAGCTCAGCTGTGCTCTCCACAGAGGCGATGATGATATGCTTTGTGTCAGGTTTGGTCAGAATGAAGACAAAGATGCTTTATGGTACACTGTCCGGTGGGTGAAGCTAAAGCTCAGGCCTGTGCCCAGACTTGTTTAGATCACAAGTCTGCATTTTCCTTTATGTCATTTCCTTTGGGGGACACTCAAATAGTTTGTTCAGTGTCCACTGACAATGAGGTTCAAAATGATTGGATTTAGAGCACACAGAGGCTCTGAGAAGCCAAAATCTTATGGTTTTGCAGAATTGGTACACACATTTGCTCCTTGTCACACACTAGACTCCACCCCCTCTAAATGTTAACCTTTGAGAGGGTATTCATGAGAGAGAGAGAGAGTATAAAATATATGTGAACTTTGTGGTTTCCTTGCATGATAGCTTCCTGTTCATTTAGAGCAGGTTGTGCATCTAAATGCTCAATATGAATTATATTTATTGTACTGAATTAAAATGTTTCCTAAAGAAGCATAATTTGGGCCAAGAGTACACTTAAATGTTAGGTTAACATAGCTATGGTGCTCCAGGATGTGAAAACTCCATACCCCTGAGCGCTGTAGTAATGCGGACCTAACCCTTGGAGTAGAAACAGCTAGATCGATGGAAGAATGTTTCCGTCAACTCGCTACTTTCGCTTGGGGAGGAGGAGTTGCTACGATGATGGAAACTCCCCCCCCCCATTTTTCGCTGTAGAAGGCATCTACACTAGGGAGCTACAAAGGCATAGCTGCTGTCGCACCATAGTGTAGACCTGGCCTTCGTATCTCGTCAGAGGAACAAAAGAGAAGGTGGTGTATGAGAGGATGGAAAGACATTGAGAGACAGCGAGGAGAACATTTGCCAAGTACTGGGCAACAATGTAGCCAGATGATTCTCACTGAAGCTTCATATAGCTAAATCCTGACAAATGTACTCCTAAATGATGACGATTGATGGGTAAAAGATTTTTAAGGTTACTTATTTGGAGTTATAACAATTCCGATGGCACCACACTCTCTTTGTTACAAAGCTGTATTTTTGTCTTTGATTTCAGTAATAAATACAAAGCCCACGAAAGTAGTGTAATCCTCACTGCCATACCCCTGGCAGGAATACTCAGTCAATGTAGAAGTCTGACTATTATACGTAGTTTGTCACTTAATTTCAGAATAGTTATAACACACTTCACACTGTGTGTTGTCAGGGAATGGTGCGCAAGAATCACATGCACTTTGAGCATGAGCTGGCTGAAATCACACAAGTCTTCAGCTTTCTGTTTCTGATGGTATTATGAGACACACCCACTATGTCATGTATCTTATTGCTTAATTATTTTCACTACAAATTCTATCAACTTGAAATAAACAAACATTTATTTCTACACCTTGGGCATCATCAGATATTTGCAGTGTCTGGAATGTCTGTTTCCAGACAGTAGTGACAAATATTATGGTGATGGGTGCTCTGGATGCACCTTAGCTAGAAGGAGGAAAAGAATGCTCTCTGAGTGAAAACTCACCCTTACACCTATGTTTACTAGAGTTATTATTAAAGGATAAGAGCAGGTAGTAAGTAGTTCAGTTTCAGAGAGGACATTCCTCTTTACCAGTTAAGACATGACTGGTTGCAGCACACTTGTGACTGCCACTTGTTTTATACAGAGGATATATCTTGTGTTACACAAAAATAAATGTTCGGCATGGTATGGTTGAAATACTTCACTACGAAATACATAGGAGCTTGATTCTGGCATGATGCTGAAGTCATGTTGTTTGAGGCAGTGGGAAGGCAGGGGCTCCAGGCATTGTACCTAAAGCGTGTACAGTTGTGCCCAGAAGTGCTGGCGAAGCGTGGCCTCTGCACCTCCTTTGAAATGCATACAGTGTCTGCTGCCTTCTGTGCCCCAGCAGCTTTGCTATCTGCCCACTTTAGAGAGGCTAGTGCTGGCAGTGATACTAGCCCCGCAGTATCTTTACATTCTCTAAGTGCAAGGACTCCTGTTGGGTTGCATTGCTAGGCTCCAGTTCAGGAATGTGTCCCTGTGCAGGACACACGCATAAACATATACTTGACTTTAGGACAAGCTTAAATCTTATTGATGTCCGGTGCTTAAAGTTAAGCATGTTTTTGAGTGTTTTCCTGAACTGGGGCCCTAAACAGGGTGCCATAAGGGGTGGGATGTCATGGCAAAGTCAATACTAGGACACTGTGTCCATTTATTTTTAATGGGACTCCTTATATTGTATTCTAGCTTAATTCTAGACCATAGCTCTCTTATACCTTCTACATAGGCTCTAAATACCACAGTGATATACACCTTACTTGTACCTGAGACAGATATGCTGTGCATAACATATACTATAAGAACCTAATATTACCATTGTTGAGACCTTTTGGAATTCAGATACAGTTGGATGGCTATTACCTCTAAATTAATTCCAATAAGGGTCCACCTACACTGCACATGTCTTTTGGTGGCCTGTAGAGTACATACCCCTATTGTGTGGATATAAATAGCAGAACATGCTCTCTACTTGCCAAGCCGTGCCTGTCTGTCTGCACTGCTATTTTGAGCAGTGTAGTATCCCGCTTCAGGAGCCTGTCCTTCTACAGGAAAAGACTTGCCCAGAGGGGAAAGGCTCTGGTATGGGGGAGGCAGCAGGGAAAGGCTGCCAGCTCCTTGCTGCTGGAGCCTTTCCCCACTGAAGGGCAAGACTCTGGCAGCTCTCCACTGCTGGAGCCCTTTCCCCCTCTAGGGAAAGACTCCTGCTTCTGGAAAGACTCCTGCAGTGGGGAAGAGGCTTCTGCAAGAGCCTTTCACTAATACATGAAGGTGTGGGCACAGCCGGCTTTTCACCGAGGCATGTACCTACACGTACACTAAACGTCCCTGCCAGTGGTGTGTGGTGTAGACGTAGCCTGAGTTATTTTTCTCGAGTAAAATTCACCCTTGTACTGAGAGCACATGCAAGACCCTCTACATCACTTAAATCCTGCGGTGGTAGGGTAGAGCACCCATGCAGGACCCTGCATGCTGGGGGCTCTCGGGGAGTGAACTATGTTATCTTCTCTTGTGTAGATCCTTTGATGCAGGGCACAGAAGGGCGGCAGCTGCTGTTCCAGAGTGTGAGCTGGAATAGCCAGGAACAGAGGGTCTGCACTGCATGTCCTGTGGCCTGCTCCAGATTGGGAGAGGAGGGGTAAATTCCATCCTCTTCACTCCTGCTCAGTTCCCCACACGGTGCTTCAATTTCATCTTTTGTTGTTTTCATTAGTTAACCCACAGGCCCATCCGTGCGTGTGCTGGAAAGAGAAGCTGTATTGGGCTTACTGTCATTTTCTGAATGCTTCAGATATAATAAAAATGGCAGCACAGTCACTCTGCAGTCACTGTACTACTGTGGTCGTGACACAGTCACCCTTCTCTGGTTGTGGTTGGGAGATTCCTGCTTTCTTACTCAATGCTGCTGAGCAGTGGTAGTTGGACTAAGCTTCAAAAAGATGAAAAGATGCCACATTTTTTTAATTTAAGACTTCCTGACCTTTGTTGGTTTGTCATGCCATCTACATCCCACAGCATTCTTTATTTAACCTAGTTCAGTCTGTAGAAATCAAATAAAAGTCTGACATTGTTTATTTTTGTCACAAATGATGGACCTTTTGCAGTTCACACTGAAATCAATTCGAGTTGTTTCCATTGATTTCAAGGAGACTGTGATCAGGCCTCATATATTTTAATTTAGTACATCTATGGCTACTTTTATTATATGGATTTGAGTGCTAGTGACATCAGAAATGTACTGATTCTCAAAATATTATTTTAAAACTCGATTCTTTCCAGTAATCACCCATCACTACAGTAAAGTCTCTGGGTCAGATTGTGGCTGGTCCTAGGGGAGGGAGGGTGCTGTCCTTCTGCCATCCCTTTAGCAACTGTGCAAGAGACAACCACAGCCTTAGCAGATGTGGAGACTGCAATCACAGGGCATGATTGCAGCTCAAGTAGATATATCTGAGCTAATTTTAGTCTCAATAGCTCCGGTACCAGATTAGTGAAGCCACCGCAGCGCATGCCTCAGTGTGGGCTGGAGAGTCCCAGGTGGGCTTATACAGCCCACGCTGAAACATGTACTGCAGCGGCTTCACTGCCCTCGGACCCAAGCTGGTGAGATAACTTTAATCTCGAGTATGTCTACTCAAGCTGCAGTCACAGGGTAGAAGTAGCCATAGTACCCACACTCTGGAAGTGTAAAGGGGTGAATTCACTTTATCACAAGGGACTTCCTGAAGGAGAGCAAGTCTGGAGTTGTTCCATTTTGTTCCCCAGGTTACTTAATACATCAGAAGCATATGGCGGACAAGAACACGTGGAAGTTTACAAAAACGCTTCCACTGGCTCTAACGCCAGTTCAGCTGAACTAGTGTTAAAGCTGGTGGGAATCACAATGTAAACAAGGCTTCTGTGGTCGGAATTGTTTTGCATCACCATTTTAATGTGAGTTGCTTTGCAGAAAACATGTTTAAAATGGTGGTAAAATCACCTCTGGCTGAGGGAGCCATGTCTGTGCTGCAGCTCCCACTGGTCACGGTGGGAATTGTTTTTGGTAATTTTTCACGGTGTTGTAGTTACTTTGCTATTTTCTTAACACTACAGATCCTCAGGGACTATTAACATAATAACACTAATCTAAGCAACAACGAGCACTGCAGTGAAGTAAATGCAGGAACTTCAGTTCAGCATTGTTGCTCCTTATTAAGTTCTTCTCTGGTCCTCTCATCTTCTATATGGTTTTGCAGCAGTTCTTCCTCTTTATAGTCCTAGCATATGTAACCGTGCTCCTCATCAATCAACAAACTTTTTCTTGGGACCAAGAGTAGTGCCTCCGCTTTGTGTTTCAGACAAGCATTTTGGATTGCACCAAATTTTCTGTGCCTGCCTTGGGTGGCAGAACCCAGTTCCAGGAGGAAAAAAATAAGAGCTATATTTGTACAGAAAGATTTTTTTTTTTTGGTAGCATGTAAAATAGAGTCTTAGTAGCTCATGTCTTATTTACATACTGCTATCTGCTAGGCTCTCTGAGTCCTGTGGTTTTATTCAAATCTTACTTCATAGGCTATTTTGAGGTGAATAGATGAATCATTAATGTGACCGATCTATAGAACACATGGGGATATCAGATCTGTTTCTTGTTTCCTGGCTGACACACTATCATCTGATCTAATTCTCAAGCATCTTGAGTCATCTATCATATTGAAGATTGTTTAACATAGATTTTAGATAAAGCACCTTGCTTTATGACCTGTTTATCCCAGAGCCATAGCTAGTTCCCTTACAGTATTTTTGGTATGGAAGCAGTGGCGGATTAGCCACAGGGCCAATGGGGCCCATGCCCAGGGGCCCCAGCCAATTGGGGAGCCTCTGGAAAAATGGGCCCCCCACACACCAACCTGCTCCACTTGCCCACCCGGCGCGTCTACCGGGGAGCAGGGGAATCCCCCACGTCCCGACCCTGCTGCAGTTGGGGGGTGGGGGCACCCCCACTAACTCTGACCCAGGGCCCCACAAACCCCTAATGAGCCTCTGTATGGAAGAGTCCTGTCCTCTTTGGAAAGAGCTTGTTTTCATGAACTAAACTTAGAAGTTAGGCACACATTGGTCTATTCACATCTCTTTCACTAACTTGCAGGGTAGTCAACAAGTGCCCTTAGGTTACTTGGGTTCAGAAGCGCCCCACACCTTATGTGATAAGTAGTCTGCTGCACATGCAGATCCAAGCCCAGGGAGTATGGAAAGAGGAAGTACAGGACCAGTTGCATTCTCACACATTTCTCTGAAACTGTGGAAGCCATCTCTAAGATGCAGGCTTTGTGGCTGGGACAGCAGGGAGACCTGGGGTAGGGGGTAACAATCTACACACTACCAGATATTCCTACTGCCGCCCTCCAAAAACCCCTTCTGCGGGAGACAGAGCCGCACAAGTTAATTTTGAATGAGTCACCACTACTTTGTTCAAGTTTTCCTTCGGTGCTGTTAAGCCCGATACCTGCATAAGGGCAGAATCAGGAGCCAATGTGTGCAGGGCAGAATGATGGGGAACCCATACAAATTAACACTGACTGAGGGCAGATCTACACTTAAAACGCTGCAGCTGTGCCACTGCAGCGCTTCAGTGAAGACACTCCTATACTAATGGGAGAGCTTCTCCCATCGTGGTAGTTAATCCACTTCCGCAAGAGGCAGTAACTATGGCGACAGGAGAAGCTCTCCCGTCGACATAGCGCTGTCTACAACGGGGGTTAGGCCAGTATAACTGCATTGGTCAGGGGGTGTGGATTTTTCACACCCCTCAGAGACGTAGTTATACCGATATACGTTTGTAGTGTAGACCTGGCCTCAGTCAGCATTAATTTGCACATTTGTTCTGCAGTTTTGTTGCACGGAGGGGAGAAGAATGCTTCTGTCAACGTAGCCGCATCTACACCAGGGCAGGGTATAGGTCAGCATAGTTGCAATGCTCAGGGGTGTGGATTTTTCACATCCCTGAATGCACTAGCTATGTCAACTTAAGTTTTAAATGTAGACCAAGCCTGAGAGCGGTATTTGGCTCTCTCTGTCTTTTTCATCATCTGCAAATTGAAGTCACTAAAGTGTAGGGGATCTGGTTTAATAAAAGACCCAATCCAAATTATTCAACAGTTTTGCCTCTTTGTGTTTCCAAATTGTCTGCAATGGATCGTGACTGTTTTCAAATGTAATCCAAATTATTCACCAAATAATTTCTGCAATCAATTTTATTGATCTGCAGCACATCCGTAATTAAGAATTTTTGAAATAATCTTTCCAGGGATATTCTTCCAATTTGCTTAAAATTTATTGTTTCTGCAACAATTCCTCCTAGCAAACTTGTTTGGTAGAGCATCTATAACCAATAAGCACAAGAGGGGCAAAAATACAAAGTGAATTGGTTTATAAATTTTAAGAAGTATTTATGGCATATTTCCCCCCTCATTATTTACATAGCTTTGATACTTACCTACCTCACCAGGCTATTGTGATGATTAGTTAAAGTTCGAGAAGCACTTTCTAAGGCTAGGTCTACACTAACCCCCCCTGTCGAACTAAGATACGCAACTTCAGCTAGTAGCTGAAGTCAAAGTACCTTAGTTCGAACTTACCTGTGGTCCAGACGCAGCGCGCAGGCTCCCCCGTCGACTCCGCCTACTCCGCTCGTCGAGCTGGATTACCAGCGTCGACGGCGGAGCACTTCCTGGTTCGATTTATCGCGTCTAGACAAGACGCGATAAATCGAACCCAGAACATCGATCCCGCGCCTCCGACGCGAGAGGTAAGTATAGACGTACCCTAAATGTCAAGGGCTACCACAGTAGTATTGTTTCCAATAGGTTTAGTTTTTCTGAGCTTACTATTTTATTTCCAAGGGGGGTTATAAGGTCATCTTGTTCTTGTATACCAGTACTTTAATATGTGTCAAGTTGATGATCCTGAATGCAGGACAGAAGAGGGAGCTGGGGGGAGCTGATGGGGGGCTGCTGATGTATTACTGTGGCTCTTGGGCAACGTACATTGATAAATTCTGGCTCCTTCTCAGGCTCAGGTTGGACACCCCTGGGTCCCCTGAACAAGAACTTCACAGAGGTATTTTAGTGTTATCCTGGGTTTCAAAATTTAGTCTCAAATGCAACTGGATAAGGAAATTTCTTGGAGTGTCTGGGAAATACAACTCTTTAACACACAATAGGTTCTGCCCCTCCTCCTGAGGTGTGTTTTGTTCCTATTATCTCAACAAAATGACATAATTATTCAAAAGGGGTCCAATTAATGCAATCCTTACACAGCCTTTACTCAGACAAAACTCCCATTGAAGTCAATGAGAATTTTGTTTTGAATAAGGACTGAAGGGTTTATCACAAGGTTCAGAAGTACAATTATTACAATGAGACAAAAACAGATTTTCCAGGTGCTTTCTTAAACCTTGTATATTTGTATTATTATGGCTGTGTCTAGCTTTTATCCACCATAGCTGGTAGCAGATAAAAAAAGAAATGGACAAGACCACAAGGTAAACAGTGAAACTTACTTGATTATCATAAGTAGCGGTCTTGGCACCCCAACTGCCTGTTCAATAAAAGAAAAATGTATAAAACCAAAAGCATCCTTAGTAGTGGAATGATGAAGAGTAAACTCTTAAAAGACCTAAATGTCAGCTGTACTCTTGTTTTAGCTTCTCTTCTAAAGTATTGTTGCTGATCAATTCTGGTGAGTATTTGTAAGGTGTTTTGTACTTAGCTTCAATCAAATAAGTTGGAAATGACAAGTGTAAATCTGATTTAGGCTTGTCTCACATCTAAAAATGACCTTTAAAATAACTTGATTTCACTTGGTATTTTGTTAGAACTAGTTGAAAAATCAAGTTTTCTCAGCCTTCCCTGTCATTTATGGTAGATAAGGTCACAAAAACATTACATATAATAAAACGACTGCCATGAAGGAAATAAAAGTTGCCATAGAAAATTCTTTTCACCGGCAAATTTTCATCATTTCTTTGTTATGCTTGTTTATGAAGTGTCTTTACCATGTGTTTTTGCTTTCAAGAGCATTGATAGTTGTCTGGCTACTTACAGAATTTTTGTTAAAAATCTTGGGCCTGATTCCACACTCCATAGTCAAACTTCCTAATGATTTCAAGGGAAATGTTGTCTGCAAGACTGTGGGTTTGGGGCGTTGTAGTGTTCTACGTTAAGGCTTCATAGACAGTGGCTAAAATTCCTTCACCTTGGGTGGTAACATTTGCTATCACTATCTTTTCTCCAGGTAAGTGGAGCTCATTGCACATGCCTGTGCACATGCACTCACGCATACAAACCCCCATATCTTTCGTTTTGCTTCCAGAGCTTAGACACCAGACCTGTACTTTGATTACAGTTACAAGAGAGGCTCCACCCAGTGCTTCATGGTCCCTGCAGTTTGACTCAGGATGATAAAGTTTCTTGTCAGTGCTTATTCAATTTACTGTAGCGGCTGACTTGTGATCCTTATTATTTTACCAGATAAAGTGCCTTTGTTATTAAAGCTAATAACCATCCTCAGTTAATTGCAAGCTATTTTTTTGGCAAGACCATCAAAGAAATGTTGTGTACAAAAATTATGAAACACATTAAAGAATCCTTTAACCCAACTGGTGAAGAGTAATTAAGTATTTCCATAGATTTACTCTGGTTACAGAGAAGGTAAATTCTCACACATGCCCCTTTCTTCACATGGTCTTCAAGGGTTGCACGCATGGAGCTAGGGGCATGGGTTCCAGGGAATTTTCCTTACATCTCTGTTTGCACTACTAATGCTAAGGAGATTAACAGGTGTGCTGCAGTAGTTGAAAATACATTGAAAAGCAAAGCAAATGTACTTTGATGGGTCGATAGATCGACCCAAATTAATCCTGGGTCCGATTCTGCTCCACTTGTCACGCTGAGTAGCACCACATGGGCAACATGTGGAGTAAGGAGCTACTCGACATGAGTGAGAGTGGTAGAATCTGGTCCTTTAATGATGGGGTGAGTCTGATTTTTGAAGGTTTTTAAAGAATAGGACCACATATGTGTATTCTTCTTCAAAGATGTTCCCCTCAGCTGATTATAAACAAGGGAATTTTGTTTCCTGAAACTTCTTACACAATATCATTTTGCTTTGAGGCAGATAGGCTGGGGCCTCCTCTAGATATACTGGTGGATTCACTGAACTGTACAGCTTTCAGCATACAATGGAGAATGCCAACGCAGCATGCGAGCACCATCACAGGATACACTGTAAGTAAACCTTTGTTTTTGTTAGCACTATACAGCATAGAATCCAAATGGACCATATAGTCCCATGCATTGCTCCCAAGGAAAGTGAAAACAGTAAGGGAAAGCAAGGAGAGTACTTTGGATCCCGGACTCAGTACTATACACTAGAGTTGTCTAGACAGAGTTCCATGAAAAAAGCTGAGTTGGAACCGATAGTATGGAGTCTTTAATTAACAAGCAGCTGTGTTTTAGAAACAAGCTATGATGGGAATTTTGTGTGGATGTAAGAAGCATGTATTCACAATAATTTGCATTTCTCTTGTGACTTTTATCCAAGGATCTCAAAGCACTTTACAATTAATTAGATAGAACATTCCAGTAAGGTAGAGTACAGCAGGTAAATATTATTATGCTTTTTTTTTTTTTACAGATTGGTAAGCAGAGGCACAGAGAGTGAAATTTACTCTAACTTCCTTAAGCCTGAGTATTTGGGCCACAGTGTAGGGCTGTTACTCAGCACTCCACCACCATGGATTTTACTCTAGCCTGTGAACTAGAATAGCATCCACAGTCCTCCATGCTGATTGTACTAGACTGTGGGGCCACTAGGTTTGCATAAATGTGGATCTGATGATCGCCCTCTGGCTATCTCCAAACTAACCTTCTGCACCTGCTACACAGACACGCTGCTGGTCAGTCTCCCATGCAGCCCCAGTGTGAGCCTTAAATATCACAAAGGACTTTGTGTCAACCCTCCACTCAAAGGGTGAATTTGCACTAGAGAAGTTAAATGGCTTCACAAGTTCACAAAGTGATTCAGTGTCAAAGAAGGGAATAGAACCCAGCTATCCTGACTCCCAGTTCACTGCTTAACAACCAAAACCTGAGTAAAATTCAGTAGAGATGTATACAAATAAGGAAAGGTGGAAAAAATGGGCATGTTCAGTCTTGAGAGAAGAAGACTGAGGGGGAACCTGATAACAGTGTTCAAATATGTTAAGGGCTGTCATAAAGAGGACAATGATCAATTGTTCTCCATAGCCACTGAAGGTAGATCATGAAATAATGGGCGTAATCTACAGCCAGGGAGATTGAGGTTCAATATTAGGAAAAACTTTATCAGAATAAGGATAGTTTAAGTAATGGTATAGGTTACCAAGGGAGGTTGTGGAATCCCCGTTGGAGGTGTTTAAGAACAGGTTGGACAAACACCTGTTAGGGATGGTCTAGGTATACTTGGTCCTGACTCAATACAGGGGGTTGGACTAGATGACTTCTCAAGGTCCCTTCCAGTCATATTGTTCTAGGACAGCAGTTCTCAAACTTTTTTTTTCACAGACCACTTGAAAATTCTTGAGAGTCTCAGCGGACCACTTAATGATCTTTCCAAATGTTGTTTGTATCATTAGCTAACTATTGTAAAGCCCTTTGGATAAAAGCGCTATATAAAAAAACCCCTTAATAATAATTAACTTTTTTTATTCTACAAATAAAAGCACACAACTCCAATTTTAATATTGGCAGCCTTACCTTTCTAATGTGATGGATGTGCCCTCTCTCCCGCACCGCAGCAACCCCCGAGATGGGGCTGGGATGGAGGGGGGTCTCTCCCCTGCCGCAGCAATCACAGAGCTGAGGCTGGGAAGCGGGGCCATTTCTCCCCAGCAGCTGCAGCCCTGGAACTGGTGAAAGTCGCCTCTTTCTCTGGCCACCGCAGCCCTGCACATCCCAAATTCCCCCCACCCCCTCTCCTCACCCCATTGCCCCCTCTAGAGTGACCAGATGTCTCTATTTTATAGGGACAGTCCCAATATTTGGGGCATTTTCATCTATAGGCGCCTGTTATTGAGGTTGCAGGAACAAACCATCCCGATGTGTAGAAAGAAAAGTAAATATGGCAGGTGATCATCTTGGCTTAACAGTGAAATCATTGCTCGTCTTAAACACAAAAAAGCAGCTTACAAGAAGTGGAAGATTGGACAAATGACCAGGGAGGAGTATAAAAATATTGCTCAGGCATGCAAGAGTGAGATTAGGAAGGCCAAATCACAC
This sequence comes from Chelydra serpentina, assembly GCA_037349315.1. Classification (NCBI taxonomy): domain Eukaryota; kingdom Metazoa; phylum Chordata; order Testudines; family Chelydridae; genus Chelydra; species Chelydra serpentina. Next base: position 84,338,023 of record JBAIAC010000042.1, on the reverse strand, counting down.
TTGGAGTTGCAGCTAGCCGAAGATGTCAGGAATAACAAGAAGGGTTTCTTCAGGTATGTTAGCAACAAGAAGAAAGTCAAGGAAAGTGTGGGCCCCTTGCTGAATGAGGGAGGGAACCTAGTGACAGAGGATGTGGAGAAAGCTAGTGTACTCAATGCTTTTTTTGCCTCTGTCTTCACAGACAAGGTCAGCTCCCAGACGGCTGCACTCCGCAGCACGGTATGGGGAGGAGGTGACCAGCCTTCTGTGGAGAAAGAAGTAGTTCGGGACTATTTAGAAAAGCTGGACGAGCACAAGTCCATGGGGCCGGATGCACTGCATCCGAGGGTGCTAAAGGAGTTGGCCGATGAGATTGCAGAGCCATTGGCCATTATCTTTGAAAAATCATGGCAATCGGGGGAGGTCCCGGATGACTGGAAAAAAGCTAATCTAGTGCCCATCTTTAAAAAAGGGAAGAAGGAAGATCCGGGGAACTACAGGCCAGTCAGTCTCACCTCAGACCATGGAAAAATCGTGGAACAGGTCCTCAAGGAATCAATTCTGAACCACTTAAAGGAGAGGAAAGTGATCAGGAACAGTCAGCATGGATTCACCAATGGCAAGTCATGCCTGACTAACCTAATTGCCTTCTATGATGAGATAAATGGCTCTGTGGATGAGGGGAAAGCAGTGGATGTGCTATTTCTTGACTTTAGCAAAGCTTTTGATACAGTCTCCCACAGTATTCTTGCCAGCAAGTTAAAGAAGTATGGGCTGGATGAATGGACTGTAAGGTGGATAGAAAACTGGCTAGATGGTCGGGCTCAATGGGTAGTGATCAATGGCTCCATGTCTAGTTGGCAGCCGGTATCAAGTGAAGTGCCCCAAGGGTCGGTGCTGGGGCCGGTTTTGTTCAATATCTTGATTAACGATCTGGAGGATGGTGTGGACTGCACCTTTAGCAAGTTTGAAGATGACACTAAACAGAGAGGAGTGGTTGATACGCTGGAGGGTAGGGATAGGATACAGAGGGACCTAGACAAATTAGAGGATTGGGCCAAAAGAAATCTGATGAGGTTCAACAAGGACAAGTGCAGGTTAGGACGGAAGAATCCCATGCACTGCTACAGACTAGGGACCGAATGGCTGGGCAGCAGTTCTGCAGAAAAGAACCTAGGGGTTACAGTGGACGAAAAGCTGAATACGAGTCAACAGTGTGCCCTTGTTGCCAAGAAGGCTAACTGCATTTTGGGTTGTATAAGTAGGGGCATTTCCAGCAGATCGAGGGACATGATCATTCCCCTCTATTCGGCACTGGTGCGGCCTCATCTGGAGTACTGTGTCCAGTTTTGGGCCCCACACTACAAGAAGGATGTGGATAAATTGGGAAGAGTCCAAAGGAGGGCAACAGAAATGATTAGGGGGCTGGAGCACATGACTTATGAGGGGAGGCTGAGGGAACTGGGATTGTTTAGCCTGCAGAAGAGAAGAATGAGGGGGGATTTGATAGCTGCTTTCAACTACCTGAAAAGGGGTTCCAAAGAGGATGGATCTAGACTGTTCTCAGTGGTAGAAGATGACAGAACAAGGAGTAATGGTCTCAAGTTGCAGAGGGGGAGGTTTAGGTTGGATATTAGGAAAAACTTTTTCACTAGTAGGGTGGTGAAGAACTGGAAAGGGTTACCTAGGGAGGTGGTAGAATCTCCTTCCTTAGAGGTTTTTAAGGTCAGGCTTGACAAAGTCCTGGCTGGGATGATTTAGTTGGGATTGGTCCTGCTTTGAGCAGGGGGTTGGACTAGATGACCTCCTGAGGTCCCTTCCAAGCCTGAGATTCTATGATTCTATTACCCCCCACCTTCTGTCCCGATTTTTCACACTTGCTGTCTGGTCACCCTAGCCCCCTCCCACCTACCCCCTATTCCCCCCAAGAACACCACCTCACCTTACATGTGCGTCTTCTCCAGGGTCCAGGCACCTAATTAATGGAGCCATGCCTGTGTGGCACCACTAATTAGGTGGGTGGCCCTTCATTCTCTCATGTGAGGCCGCCCAGGTGCACACCTTAGAGGAAACTTTCCGTGGACCATCTGAATGGAGCTCGCGGACCACTGGTGGTCCATGGACCACAGTTTGAGAACCTCTGTTCTAGGATTCTGTGCTGCTGTAAGTTGTTGATAAAAGAGGTGTGAGTAGGTCTCAGAAGCAAAGTAGTGTAACTTTGCACCAGTCTGGTATTCAGTTGTACGCAAAACAAATGAAACTTGCACTGATTTTGTATCTGTGGAAACCAAATTTAACCCCTAAACTGAAGTGAATGGGAGCTGTTTTTGCCAGGGGTGAACTTGGCCATGAGAATGTGGGGAATGGTAGACAAGAGCTGGTCAAAACTGTTTTGTTTTTCCCCATGGAAAATGTTGATGGAGCACCCCCTCCCCAAAAAATGTAAATGCAAATTATCATTGAAAAAAACAATTTTCAAGGGACGCAGACAATTTAATGAAAGATGTCCATTTAATGAAAAGCTCAGTTTTCCATTGGGAAAAAAGTTATTACAGAAAATGTTTGATCTTCTCTCTTTCTGATATAAGTTGTGATGGTGAGGGGCTGTTTCATCTTATACCTACATACTACTTGCTTTTTCTGCTATGCCCTATCTTTTGCTCCCTTGGTTGTGTAAATTACACTTGTCTTGCACATCTACTGAATTATTTTTACTATTATTGAATTATTTGTATTGTAGTAGCTCCTAGAGGTCCATGATAATACAAATCAAAAGTAATAGCAACAATAATTCAGCTAGGCACTGTACTTAGTTTGGTACATCCTTGGATGTATAAACAGAGGAGTAGTGAGTAGAAGTAGGGAGGTAGTGTTAGCTCTACATACAGCATTGGCAAGACTGATACTACAATGCCAGCATCCAGTTCTTGTGTCCACATTATACTAAAGTTGTTGAGAACTTGGAGAGGGTGCAGAAAAGGGCCACGTGGAGAGAAAATACCTTGTACTAAAAAGCTCTTTAGTTTAGCGGAGAAAGGGATAACAAGAATCAATTACTTGACATTGAAGCCAGGCAAATTCCAATTAGAAATAAGGCACAAATTTTTAACAGTGAAGGTGATTAACACTGGAACAAACTACCAAGAGAAGAGCTGTATTTTCCATCTCTCGATGTCTCCAAGTTGAAATTGGATGCCTTTCTGGAAGATCTGCTTTAATCAAACACAAGGTATTGGGCTCAATACATGGGGTGAAATCCTCTAGTCTGTTATATATAGGTCAGACTTGGATGATCTATTGATCCCTTCAGGCCTTAAAATCTAAGAATGTATGAACAGACATAAGTAAGGGCTGGTCTGCACTAGCCCCCAAGTTCAAAGTAAGATACGCGACTTCAGCTACGTGAATAACGTAGCTGAAGTCCAAGTATCTTATTTCGAACTTAAAAGTACTTACCCCTGGTCCACATGGCAGTGCGCAGGCTCCCCCGTCGACTCCGCCTGCTCCGTTCGCAGAGCAGGATTACCGGCGTCGATGGGGGAGCACTTCCTGGTTCGATTTATCGCATCTAGATAAGACGCGATAAATCGAACCCAGAAGATCGATCCGAAGCCTCCGACGCAGCGGGTAAGTGTAGACTAGCCCTAAGAGATGGTACCAGTGCTAAAGAGCTTGTAAGCTAAATAAACAGGCCAGACAAACAGTGGAAGAAAGGGGCCATCCCCATTGTATAGTTGGGGAATAGAGGCACAGAGAGATTAAGGGGATGTCCAGTGGGTAAAAATTGCACTGCTTTGCAACTTCCACCAGTTTTATTACCAATTTACACAGGAGCCAGATCCTCAGTTGACTGCAATGGGTTTATGCCAGTTGAGGATCTTGCCCATGATGTGCAATTAATTATAGTGCAGTTAATGTAATTGCCAAATGCAGCCCAGAGACTTCCATGGGAATTCAACCTACTTATTTCAGGCTGCATTTTGCTGAATTTAGCGACCGCATTTTACTGTACCAGGACGTTCACTGAATGCCAACTAATTCATGTACACTCTGGGTTTGTCTGTACTGGGATATGACATATGTTAAAACACACATGTTAAACACCAGGTTAAATTATCAGTTTAAACAAGGATTGTTGTGTCAGCTGAGTATGGTTAACTCTAGGGTCCACTCTGATACAGTGTTAAATACGACAGTTCATTTCTACAGCTAAATGCTAAGTTGTATTTAACATCGTATCGGCTAACACATTATAAATCATGTCATTTTGATGTGTAGACAAGCCATGGTAAGTCTGAAGAATATGTCAATGTATGCTAACTCTCCATGTGTTTGTGGAGGGGCAAGGGGTCACACACAGCCACTGTCAGTGATGTGATAGTAATTTACTTATTATTTCTAAAGTATTTGTATCTCTGCCTTAACTACATCTCTTCAAGGTGTTTTACTCAGAGGTTGAAGCTGATAAACCAGTAAAACAACTTTCACACGATGTCCCCCTTAGCTTGGATATGCTCAGCATGGTGAGTATCTGGCTTTATACATTGTCAGAATGATCAGAGCCTCTGGAATTTTGAGAGACTTACGTTTGGCATTTTCTAATAATTGGTAATACTTCTGTAGTAGGAACCAGGAACTCTGACTTCTTTGGCTGTGTGAACTACATACCGGCTTCAATTCCAAACCCACAGGGACTATTGGGCAAAGAGGAAATCATAGCACACTGCTGTCATCTAATCAGAAGTCTGGGATATGATTTTTGTACCGCATTCTCCTGCTACTTTTGAATTCACAACTGTTGGGACTTGCTGTAGATTTTAATAGCAATTACCTGTGAGATCTCTTTAACTATTACTTTTGATTTCAAGTTCACTTTTTCAATTGGGAAAAGTTCATTTGTGCATGCAAAAATGGAAGAGCAATCACATGTCTCCATTTGCTGTTCCATGTGTTTAGGTGTCTAAACTCCTATCTGGGCAAAGCTGTGCCATCATGGTAAATGTCTGAGCAAACAGTTGAATTTTTGGCAAATTCCCATGTGTGCAAGTGAGACTCTGCCCACTGAAAATTTGAGATTAAAAGTTTAATTGTGAGCTTTAATAACTCCTAACTACAAAAATAATGGCAAATGTGCAAGTTCTTGTCTCCCAGGGGCTTTTCTGGGATTGGATGTTTTTTATTCTTTCAAAAAAATCTCTTGTCTTTTCCCATCACCTCCCTTTTCCCCTATTCTCTTCTTTTCTGTACCCTCTTCATCCCTTTCCTTTTCATCTTTATATGCTTCATTCAACTTCTCCCCATTCCCCTCTCTCCTTCTAATGAGTGTCCTTCCTTCTTTCGGACCATGTCCTCTTTACTCTTCCTTTCACGTGGCTGAATTAGGAATGTTCCGTAGGACTGCACTGGCTAGAAATTGGCACTGAGATAATAGCATCAAATTCAAACATTTGTGGGCAGAAGGGAGATTTCTTTCTCTTTTTGAAGGGCATTGTGGTGAAGTTGGTGAACATTAGCAAACCTCTTCAAAAGGAAGGGATGAAGTGAAGAAGAGAGAAGAGTAGCTTCTCAGATTCCCTGTTGCCTTATACTCACTTTCTTTGGCTACTCCTGAATCTCCTGGCTTTTTCACAGGTATGGGATCATGGTAAAGGAAGGAGTCTCACTGTCATGATTAATTATTACTTTGTTATACACTATTTTTTGTCCCTCCTGTGTTCCTCACTTCTTTTTCCTAAAAGTACTTCTGTTGCCACCATGGGATATGACAGCAAAGGGTATGTCTACACAGCAGCTGGGAGGTTTAATTCCCAGCTCAGGAAGCTATACCTGAGCTAGTGCTTGCAAGGCTCAGGCTAGTCACCTGAGTACCTACCCAAGGGGTCAGGTGGGATTGCATGCAGGCAGCTAGCCCAAGCTGTTACTCATGTAGTCATGGTTACACTGCTATTTTTAGGCACTAGCTCAAGCTGACCTAACGCATGTACATCTACTTGAGCTGGGAATTTGTCCCATCTGCTGAATATATTGGTCATATCTTGCTTTGTTGACCCATCGCTTACGATTTGCCATCAACTTTTAAGTATGTCACTTTTGTTAACAAGCCCCATTTTGCTTTTTTTCCCCCAGGGTCAACTTGATGGACAAGCGATTTTTGTAAGTACTGCACTTCCTGAAACTGTCGCAGCTGAGATCCAAAATGAGACTGAACATTTAGAGCCTCCCTTTCCACGGATTCATATGCAGTGCACTGAAATGCTCCATAATCTACTAAAATACTACTACTTAGCACTTAAATGGGGCTTTTCATAGTCAGAGGGCCACAAACATTAACTAATGCTCAGAGCAGGTAGGTAAGAAAGCATTATTATCATCTCCATTTTAGAGATGGATAATCTTCCACACTAATCATCAAAAGCACGTAAGGGTGCCTTGCCGAGGTTAGAGGAGATTGATCGTATAAAAATGAGAGCCAGGCAGCGAGGGCCACAGGAGAGCTGAGCAGTCAGCCAGAGTGGTTGGGCCAAGCAGTCAGACAAAAGAGAGAGGACAGAAGGGGGAAATACTCTGTGGGTAGGAGGGAAGAACAGAGCAGTAAGGAAGTGTGAAAAGAGATGGGAAGAGTAGGTCTGAGCTGAGCTAAAAAGAGGATAGGATACAGGAATAGGGGAGGCAGAGAGCACATAAAAAGGAGGCAGGATTGGGAGACTAAAGATAATGTATAGAAAATAAACCCCCTTTATGATTTTTGCTGCTGGTGAATTATTTCCAGTCCAGTGGACCATTCTGCTTCCCATAAACAATAACCATAAAGGGTTTAGTTTTAGAGATGGGCTAAAAAGGAGGTGTTCATGTATGGAAGAGTTTTGGTTTGAAACTGAATCAGGACCAAGGTATAGGCTTGGAGTCAACACTGACAGATTCTTGCAAGCTGTTTATGTGAGATTTTGGCCAGAAATGGTGGAAATCGTGTGAGATCAGTAGATTTCATGAGATTTTCACTATCTGTATTAATGGAAATTTTGCTAGATCTTGGGAGAATTACTGTGGTTAGGAGACTTTTAGGATGCATCTAAACCAGAAAAGGGAAAATTGGTTCTTTCTAGCTTTGGATCTGATTCAATAACAAAACTGTAGGGTTGGGTTTGGACTGGAAGATTTTGAAGGGATTTCAGATTTGAGGTTCCAGGTTTGACCCATCTCTACATCTGATAACAATAATGACCTCAGTTGGGCCATTTCTTAGAGAATTAGTGACTTGCTGGGATTTATCAGCGTCCAGCTGGTCATTAATCCCCAGGAAATGTTGTTAAGCTCGGACATTCTTGCTGAAATGCTTTCTGTTATACTCATACCAAAGTCAACAGAAATCTGCAATAACACTGTGTGGTCAGGTTTGCATGATGTGTCTTTTAGACAGTGGGCCTGATTCTCCTCTAAATTACAATGATATGACTCCATTGACTTCAATGGAGCTCCCTCCTGACCTACACTGCTTTAACTGAGAGCAGAATCAGTTCCAGTCTGTAAGTATAAGCATTATCAAATTGGATAGCATGTATTGTATCTGGTCATGTTATTGTTTTACAACATAGAACATATAAATAATAGCACACAGCAAACATGGAAATATAGTATAAAGGCACCTATTAAGGCTCTTATCCGATTGAGTTTAGTGGGGCTATTCACATGCTACACATTAAGCACATGTGTAAGCCTGTGGACTTGGTCCTAAAAAAAGACTAGGCAGGCTTTAGAGGTGGAAGGTTTCTAGGTCAAGTGTCTGAACTTGGAGAACAATGAATAGCTATGAGCTTGTGTACTCTGACAGGAGAAATACATTTTGTGATAGAGTCAAAGTTAGGCCTAGGTGATTTTGCAAAGCTCATGTTTGGGCAGAACTTCAACGGCTGTACATTGGCATAGCTCCATTGCAGTCAACAGAGCTTCTCTCATTGACATCAGTAAGGCCCATAATGTTTTAATGAAGGCCAAATTCTGCCCCATTGTATGCCGTTTAAACTTTGGCATACCTTGCTATAGTACCTGTGACACAGCCAATGTACTGCAATAGAGATTTCAGCCGCTATACCTCTAGTATCAATCACAACACAGCAAATCTTTTAAGATGCATTAATAGTACAAGAAGATGGAACTCAGTCCAGATCCATATAAATATCTTAACTTGCTTTAAAAGCACTTCATATAATTGTATTGACTTTCTAACAGACTAAAACCCTGACTCACCACAAGCTGTGTGTGGCAGGACCTCTGTCCAATCAATTGGACTGTGCATGAGCTTATGGTGTCTACCTCTCTGGAGCTCACTGCAGATTGGGACTGGAAGTAGCAATAACAGGCAGTAGAACTATTGGACTAGTACAGTATTTACCCACAGGAATAAAGAAGGAGAGCTTATTAGAAAGTCCGGCATCAGGAGGCTGGCAGATAATCAAGTATTAGGATCTTTCACTAGCTTGCTGCACCTGGAAATACTATTTCAAGTTGCTCTTAGCTTTAGGGGAAAAGAGCTCTCTGAATTTTCCCATGCACCGTGAGTGATATTTTAAATGTCTGGATGACTCTTTAGAAGTGTGTGTGTGTGTGTGTACACACATATAATGTTTCGTATAATAAAATCATCCAGTCCAATTATTGCTTTTATGTAATTACTTTTGTTAATCTTTGGAACTGAGGTGTCAGCTGAGTTGTCATTTGTGGTTTCCAGTGAAACAATTGGAGATGGGCACAAATCAAAACCCATATCCAAGAGCTCCCCAACTTCTAGGGTTTTTGAGATCCAAACTCTAACCAGGATCAGAATTTTGCACATGGACCAATCTTTATTAATGTTTGACTGAGCCAAAATATGAGATTTGAATAGTTCCAGCAGACTGGTAGCACATGTTCTGAAATGGACCAGACAGTGAGATAAATACTTGGTCATGCTGGGGGTCTTAAACAGCATCACACATAACAAAATTATCATATGAAGAGCTCAGCAATGCCTTACATATGACAGTTGACAGTTTTGCCTTTGGGTTAACCTGTCTTATGATGGTGGCAGAGAAACAAGTAAGTCCTTGGTCTTCCACAAAGGGAAGCACTCATTTCAGGTCATGGTTGATAGCATTAGCAGAGCGGTGTGGGAGGAAAATTTCAGGGGGCATTTACAGTAACTGCTCACTTAACATGTAGTTATGTTCCTGAAAAATGCAACTTTAAGTGAAACGATTTTAGCTAATCCAGTTTCCCCATAAGAATTAATGTAAATGGGGGGGTTAGGTTCCAGGGACATTTTTTTTTTGCCAGACAAAAGGCATTATATACATTTTAAGCAATTTTAAACAAGCAATTTAATACTGGTATGTGTGTGGGGGTGCAGGAGTCAGGGCAGGGGGCTGGGTGTGTGTGTCGGGGTGTAGGAGTCAGGGAACGGGGCTGGGGAGGTGTGAGGGGGTGCAGGGGTCCGGGCAGGGGGCTAGGGATGTGGGCTGGGGTTGTGGGGGTGCTCACGGCAGGGGGCTGGAGGGGTTATGCCCTGATTCCAGCCCCTTCCCCAAGTCCCCGCCCCCGCCTCTTCTCCTCCTCCTCCCCCCCCAAGTGGCGAGTGCGTCCCCAAGCGGCGAGTCCTCGCTCCTCCCGCCCCTGCCTCTTCTCCTCCTCCTCCTCGCCTGAGCGGCGAGTCCTCGCTCCTCCCCCCTCCCTCCTGCCCGGGGCAATCAGCTGGCTGGAGGCATTGAGAAGGGAGGGGGAGCCTGCTCACGGAGTCCTCACTCCTCCCCCCTCCATCCTGCTCCAAAACGCTGCCAGCCAGCTGATTGCCACAGGCGCTGATCCTTGGGGTCTGCCCGTGGGCGGGCGGCACTGTGGGGAGGGGAGGGCGCGTAGGGAGGCTGCCAGCTGTGGAGAAAGCAAGCAGCCAAACAACGTAAGAGTGGAGCATTGCTCAACGTTAAATGAGCATGTTCCCTAATTGATCAGCAACGTAACAACAAAATAACGTTAACCGGGACGACTTTAAGTGAGGAGTTACTGTACTTCCATTGGTTCCTGATCTGTGTACAGGGAGAGGTCATACATTTCTTCACCATCAGAAGCAGCTACAGTCCCCTGGAAACAGATAATGAACTCCAGCATTTGGCTCAAGAGGGGAATGTATGTGACTTAAATTTCAGCAGCCAAAGTGTGTGATTGTGAGCTCCATAAAAACTTTCTTCAGACTTTGGAATTATGCTGAGAAATGGGTCTAGGTCAGTTCTGTAGATCCCTGTGGGGTAAAACTACTGCTTGTCAGGAAACACGTGGCCTTGTTTGTGTTTTGTGAAGCTAGTGTGTTTTGTTTGTGTACTGAATTGGCATTGCTGCAATTTTCCTAGGGGCCTGCATGAAAAATATCATGTAAGAGGAGTCTCCCATCTGAGCAGCACAGCACACAATGTCATTTTCAGTAACATGAAACAGATCTGTTACTTTTTTGTATCTTCTTTTTCTTCTCTCTGACAGGATGTTGTTATTGGTGATTTAAAGCCAGGCACTCCACACCGCTTTAGTGTAGGAGCTTATGGCTGGGCAGGAAAAGGACGACCCAGCATGCCCAGAGACATCACAACCTTATCCCAAGGTAAAATTTGTGTAAATAGCTTTCCATTATGAAACCGCTGGGGCAGAGTTAATCCAAGACATTTCATTTTGCTGGCAGCTAAACACAGAGTGAGAGTTAAAATTTCTGTTTTGCTCAAAGTCGCTCATGTCAGAGGGCAGCCTATATTTGTAATGGCAAAATGGTCAGTAACATTATTAAAAGATTTAAAAGGATAAATGCCACCTGAGGTACCAGGTGCTTTGTGGACCATTTATAAATGCCTGCAAGGGCATTTGAAGAAAGAAACCTCTTTCCTCTAGCATATTTCCTGCCCACAGTTCAGCATGTGAATCCTAGCTAACTCTGATTTATGTACAGTACTTTAAGTTTAAATATTTTTAATGTAATACTTTTACAAGTATGATTGTTTTGTGGTAAGAAGTCAGTCTGATTCTCAGTGCTGGGAGGGGTGTGTGTGTGTGTTAGATTTTATAAACACAAAACTCATCTGCTTTTCTAATACTGATTACATGCCATTCTTTTGGCTTAGATAAATGCATGCCCCCTGAACCACCCTATCAGCCTCAGGTCATAGTAGTTTCTGATTCAGAGGTTGCGCTATCATGGAAACCTGGAGTCAGTGAAGGAAGTTCCCCAATCCAGTACTACACCTTGGAGTTTATCAGGTAAATCTGTCTATGGAATCTGAATTTCAGTATATGTGCACTACATGCATTTCAAAATTATATTATTAGGTTCAGTGCAGATATTCTTCATTATTTATTCATTTTATATAGTGAATTTATCACTTTCTGTGTGTGTGTGTGTGTGTGTGTGTGTGAAATGTACTGTACAAATTTAAAATAAATAATCTCAATTGATTTAAAGTCAGCAATAACTCCCACCCTTCACCTTAAAGAAAATACCCGCCCTCTAGGGAAAGTCTGAGTAAACAGGGTTTGAAGCATGCTCTGAAAGTCATCAAACTCACGCCCAAGGGGAGAAGAGAATTCCAGAGTCAAGGGCCTTCCCCTGAAAATGCCCTGCCCTCAGAGGTAGAAATGCTGGGACTGTCAGCTCAATTGTCTCAGCTGATTTCAGCTGTCATGTAAGAATATAAGAAGAGGCGGTATCTTGAGTTCACAGGTCTCAAACCACTATGCGCTCTTTACTTTATGGATCTCGTTTACTGTTGCTGTCCTGTCTTTATGGAAAGCTATTAGAAAACCTTCAAGGAGCTATCATGAGTTATCTAAAACGTGCAATAGTATATAATAGAGCAGGCATTGCCAAACCGTGGCTCACAAGCCACATGCGGCTTTTTAAGGGGTCAACTGCAGCTCACTGAGCTCAGGGCTTCACCCCGTGAGTGAGCGGGGGGGGGGGGGGGGGGGGTTAGAGCCGGCGCTTGCTGCTCTAGCCCCATGGGAGGGTGCTGAGGCTTGGGGCTTCACCCCGCAGCAGGGCAAGCTGGCACTTGCGGCTCCAGCCCTGCGGGGGAAGCGAAGGCTCGGGGCTTCAGTCCTGCGGGGGGGAAGGGGAGAGCCAAGGCTCGGAGCTTCAGCCCTGCAGGAGGAGGGGCACTGCTGCTTGGGGCTTCAGCCTTGCAAGTGGCGCCTAGGCTCCAGCTTCAGAGGCACATGCTCATTATAACAGGAAATTGTGTCACTCTAGTGCTGTGCAGACCTCGTGTGCTGTGATTTCCTTGCATGCTGCACACTACAGGCTGTGTTTACTGTTCATAAGTCGCAGTTGAATAGTTATAGATTTAAGTGTTAACCCTATGTTAATTTTGTGGATGACAATGACATCATTAAACCGTAAGAAATGCAAGTATGAAAAAGAAAACCGAAGTTTTCAGCCAGAATGGGAGGATGATTTTGTATTCACTAGTAAAGGTGGCAGACCCCTGTGCCTTATCCGCAATGCATTTCTCTCTCACTACAAATCGAGCAACTTGAAACGTCACTATGAAATGAATCACAATAACTTTTCCTCCAAATAGCCTCCTGGATCAGAATTAAGGAAAAATAAGCTATCCACATTCCAACAGTCAACAGACACTACTTTCAGCATTCAGTAAAGAAGCTGACACAACAAGTGAAGCTAGTTTTTTTATGGCATGGAATATCACTCATGCGAAACGTCCGTGATGGAGACTTTGTTAAGAAGAATATTGCCGAAGTGTTTGCAATTTTAGATCAAAGTAACACAACTTCAATGATTAATGCAGCAAATTCCAATTTCGCATCACGCTACAGAGAGGTGGATCTCCCAGATCTATGCTGATGCAAGCAAGATGCAAAATGATCTAAAGGTTTTAGTGTAGTAGCCGTGTTAGTCTGTCAGCAAAAAGAAAATAAGAAAAGGAATACTTGTGGCACCTTAGAGACTAACAAATTTATTTATGATCTAAAGAATTCTCTAGCATTCAGACTAGCTGTTGACAAATCCACAAATATTTAAGATAAACCACAACTAGTGATATTTGTCCGCTATGTTTCCACGGATGTAATTGTAAAAGAAGAAATGTTGGACTTACTGGCGCTAAAAGAAACAACCTGTGGTGTTGACATAAATAATGCACTTGACAAAGCATTGACAAATGCTGATGTACCATTGGATAAACTTGTCAGTGTTGCAATGGATGGAGCACCTGCAATGGTGGGGGGAAAAAGTAGGCCTTATCAGACTTTTGAAAAGCGATCCTAAATTTCCAGAGTTTCTCCCTGTTCATTGTATCATCCGTCTTGAACATCTCACAGGCAGATACTTCAAGTATGAAATTGTTACGAAAACAGTCCTGGAAATTGTTAATTTCATCCGTTCAAATGAGAAGACTCATCGACAGTTCAAAAATGTCATTGAAGAGCTGGATCTTGAAGACAACCTAACAATGTCTCTTTCGACTGTATTATGAGGTGGTTATCAACCAGCAATGTCTTAAATAGGTTTGTGGAACTGATGGAGCCTATCAATGCTTTCCTTTGAAGAAAAGGAAAAGTCCTATCCACAATAGAGCAATGGATGCAGGATCTGATGTTTTTCATTGATATTATGCAGCATCTGCAAACTCTCAACTTGGCACTCCAAGGGAAGGATAAGATTATTTCTGACCATACTCAGTCTTCAGCTTCCGGAACAAGTTAAAGCTTCTGCAAAGAGACATAGTGTCAAGAGAGTTCAACCACTTTCCCCATCTCAAGAGTAGGGTAAACACATTCCCTGAAATCAAAGTAGAAGATCACAGAGGTAAATTACAAGGCCTGATTAATGACTTTCAGTCCAGGTTTGAAGACTTGCAGAAGCTGAGATCCTGCTTCCCCTTTTTTGTAAATCCATTCATGGATAATGTGATCTATGACGGCTGTCCAATTCTCAAAACCATGGTTACAGAAACATCTACATGGAACTATTGGAACTCCAGGAAGACCAGGCTCTAAAGATTATGCATAAATCACAGTCTACAATTGAGTTCTGGAAGCAAGTGCCAGAAATGAAGTATCCGCAACTCAAAAATACTAGTGTGTGACTCATTTCAATGTTTGACACAACATACTGCTGTGAATCGCTGTACTCTGATGAAGTTTGTAAAATCGAAACATCGTGCAGTCCTTACAAATCAACATCTGACCGTGCTCCTCCATACCGCCTTGACAACGTATCAACCAGATTTCCAAAGACTTATGGTCAGGATAGGGACCCACAAGGCCTCTAGCTCTAGCAGTAATTAGCCGTGATACAGTAAGTAGGATGTTAATATTTTAAAAAATGTATGTGTAAAGGTTGTTCGGCTCTTGAACTTCTGAAGATTATCGTATGAGGCTCAGAGGGTCAGTAAGTTTGGCCACCCCTGTAATAGAGCTATATTTTGTAAAATTGGTCCCTGAGCTGCAGCTATAAGAAGTATGTGAGTGGTCAGCTATGTGTAATTGCACTTGCAACTGTGTATTTGCATGCACAAACAGACTGTAACACCTAATTATCCAAGCTAGTATGCAAATTCATATTTATATGCAAGGCTACTTGTTTGTTTGTATTTGCACATATTGTAAGGGCACAACATACTGGTATGTCGCTTCCTTTGGTTTGGTCCATTAAGTAAACATATGTTGATTAGTTTCACTAAATGTTATTAGGCAAGAAGACAGATTTGCCTCTGGACTGCTATGTGCTGTGAGGTCAAAACATCTTTTTTTCATGCTTCAGCTCATCAGGGAAACCACCTCTAGAGATTTTTATTTTTTTTAAGAGTTTCGTGGTGTAAAATAAATTTAAAAAACCTGCAAAAAACCCAAAACATTGATTCTCCTACAGCACAGTTACAGTCCAGAAAGCACAGATATAATGAAAAAGATTTGCCCATGCTGAAGATCTGCTTTTGAATTTCTGTGACACTTTGTGTTCAAATCAGAGTGCCTGATGTTTAATGGGTTTGAAGTGACAAATGATTACTGCATTTGGAGCTAGTACATGAGAGTGAAGGATGTCTAATAGGCATTATGTAAGGCTACCTGTAGTTTAGAATTATCAGGAGATTGTTCCACTGCCTATTTTCCCAATATAATAGTGATCTGAATCTTTCCCTCTCCCTCCCCTTCTTTAACTCAGCATGAAATGTTAGAAAGGGATTTCGTTGAGTTCTGCATTGTGCTTCTCTCACCCTCATTCTTTGTCTTGCGAAGAGGAGGGTGCAAGTTTATGTGCATCTGTGACAGGGTTGGGGGACCCCGTCCAGTGCGGGGCGAGGGTGCACCGTCTTCCCTAGGGTGTATGGGCGGGGCATACGTAACTTGCGTTTATGCCTCCATAGCCAGAGTCAATATACTTACCCCTGCTAGCAGGGCAATGGGGCCTAATAGTCAAAGTTAATGTATTCGCCCCTATTAGGGCAGTGCGACCCAATGGCCAGAGTCAATAGAAAAATCTATAGATTCGCCCCACTCAGACAGGCAGCAAGGCCTAGTGGCCTAAGTCAATGACTTTGTCCCTGTTAGCGGGTCAGTAAGGCCTAACGGCCAAAGTCAATAGATTTGCCCCTCTTAGCAAGGCAATAAGGCCCATTGGCCATGGTCAATAGATTTGCCCCTGTTAGCAGGGCAGTAAGGCGTAGTGGCCAAGTGGCCTCTGTCGGGGAAGGGGGCCCCTATGTACAAAATGGGGGTGGTGGCAGCCTGGGTAAGGGGGTCTGGGCCCTCCCTCTCCACCGGGCCCCAGCCCAGAGCCCTGGTAGTGGCCAGAGCATGTGCCACTCAATCAGCAGGGGGTCCGACTGAAACACACTGACTCAAAGTTCTGGTTCACTAACCGGACCATTGTCTAATTCTTCTGGGCTGCTTCCTACCATGGTTCCCACTGCTATGGTCTGGGAGTCTCCGCTGTCTCTGGGTTCCCCATCTGCATTGTCCCCAGCAACTGGGGCTGGAGCCTACAGCATGTGGCCTTCCTCTCCAGGTCCCCCTCGACTGAGCTGCTCCCTTTTATACTAGTGCATTTGGAGCATTCCCAGTAGAGCTGAGGGGATCTTACTTCCTTAGCCCACACTGTAGGGGTAACTCTTCCCCATCCAGTGTGGAGCGAGTGCATCCCGTCACAGCATCTCTTCATAATACCTATGGTCCATTAGCGAAAGCATAAGCTAGCCATCCCATTCCCCACTTGACACGTTGAAAATGCATCCTCGAGTAAATGTACTTAGCTGCAGAGTACATACTTGCATTCTCTTCTGTAGGTCAAGAGATGTGAGTAATTGGAATTCAGTGTGTAGTTGTTTCCAGACTTTGGGAAAGAATTTGCTAACAGCACATTGTTTTGATAATATTGTTTAGTCAGAGGTTTTAAAATAAAACGCACAATGTATTTGGCCATTTTGGGGATTATACCCTCTTACATTTGGATACTTCAGTATGTTTGTTTGGAGAAAGTTCAGTGAACCTTAAGCCTTAAATAGCGATTAGAGAGAGACTTTTCACTTCACCTGCATTTTCTTTTGCTACATGCAGTTTTAAGGCTAAATTACACTGGTATCAATCAGGAGTAATACCAGTGAAGTTGAGTGGGATTATACCAGTGTAAAAAAAAAAAGTATATTCTAAATCAACACCCCTTGTCTTAAATAAATACTCTTCCAATCCAATACTCTGTTTTTGCAGAATCAGGAGCTGTACTTCTCTATGCATGTCGCTGGTTTTCTTGGATTGTGAATCTCTTGTGCTGGTAAAACAAGCCTGCAGAAACGATGAAATTGTTTGAATCATTTCACTCCCCCAGGGCTAACTTTCTTTCCCGTATCCTAGAAAAGCAACGGGGGGGAGTCTGCCATAGACAGGAAACCATACTATCTTCATTCCATCCAGGTGGGAATTTTGGGATTAAAATCTTACGGAAATTCATTAAATTCATTGCTTGAGCATATCTGAGTCTGGTTTAGAGCTAACTTGTAAAGTACCTATCTACTCACTGTTAGCAGTACAGTCCTTAAGGAATATGTAATCGAACAATTGGTAGGCCTAAACAGGCAAGTGGCTTCTTTCTTGGTTGCCTGAAGGAATAATTATTTTAAATTTTCAAGATGAGGAATATTTTGAGAAGTAACATATCTGTGTGAGGTAAAATATTGGGCTTCAGCTATGCTGGATTTTTGTAAAGGGCTTGCCTATAGCTAACACAAACACGTTTCAGCTCCAGCTGAATTTTCTGGAATCAGGCACTTTCCCTGAAATACTCAAAGGCTCTAGTCCATTGGGTGTATAACTGACCTTCCAACTTTCGAGGAACTAGTTAATCAGAGTGTGCATTTTCGGCTAACCTCTTTAGTGCTGTAAAAAAAGCGATTTCAGCTGCATATATCACTTAATAAGTGAGCAGCTAATGAGTCAGCTACTTTCATTCAGTCTTTTTGGAAGTGTTGATGCAGAGAACACTTGTTAATATGAATCTCCAGATATAGGGAAAATCTGGCCCCTTTTCCTGTGGCTGGTGGCAATGGAGGAGCCATCGACAGTGAACCAGGATGATTCTGCTGTTCAGAGTAGGAACAGGAGTTGAGGGAGGGCCTATGCAGTAGGCATACACCTGTTGCTTGGTCAGGGGCTGAACTGTATGTATGTCAGCTGGCAGCAGAGGGTAAGGGTCTGGCTGGACTATCAATAGCTGGGCCTTTCCCCTGTTTTCCCCTCAGACACTTGCAGAAGGGAGTAGGAAGGCTGCATGGTGCAGGAAACTAGAGGCTACAGCAACAGCTGCGAAAAGGCTCTGGACTGGTGGGTAGCTCCCTTCCCACTTCCCCCTGTGTATTTTCATAGCACCCAGAGCAGGGTGCAGAGAAGAGGATTGGGACCAAAATGAACCTCTTTTGGTGTTCCATTCCCTTCAAATGGAATTCCTGATTTCTGTGAATAATTCCATTGCAGTAATGAATTATCACTTAACAGTCCAGATTATTTCAGTGGACATAACATGGTAAACTGTATCCCTCAACAGCTGTCTATTCTTCACTGTAACCATGGATGCAAAGAGAACATAATTTACAGCAAAGAAGAAAAAAGTGCCTATGATAGACCTTATTCTAAATTCACTACAGAAAGCATCTCTCACATTTAAAACTCAACTCAAGGAGAAATCGCCCATACTCCATATAGGTATACATCCTTTCCCTGGTGCGCAGTCCAAGCAATGGGGATTCACAGTGTGAATTTCCATGGGAAAATCCTCTGTCCTGGCTCCACTGCAGCCTAACAGTCACACTTGTGCCTGTGGCATCCCCACATTGTGGGGTCAAATGCCTGGTGAATCTGCAGAGTCCAGATACACAGAAAGCCCTCTGTGGCCACAGAGGATAGAATAGAATTTCGGTTGCGGGGTCCTTGGGACAAGGACTGTGTTTGTGGTGTTTGTACAGTGTTTCATAAAGTATGGCATGCCACAAAAGAGTGGGCATGGACAGATTTCTCAGTTGCTCTCCAGAGTCTCCACTTTCATTTTTTTAAATAAAGAGTAATTCTAGTTGTTATGTGCAGTGAAGTACACCTGCTCAGGAATTTCCCCCTGAAAATATTTGATTTGTTTTTAATGGGAAATACAGTTTCCATACAATTGAAATTTTACACAGTAATATTTTGATTTTTGACCAAAACATTATTTTCTGTTGGGAAAATCAAAACAAAATATTTTATTTCAGGTCAGTTCAACCCAAATCAAAATATTTCAGTTAAATGGAACCAAAATATTTCATGATGCACATAATGCCTCATGGATGTTGTCGTTCAGGAGCTTCATGCCTCCATTCTCTCCTATGGTCCAGGCTCCTTGGCTGGATTACATCTCTCATGATTCCCTGTGGTTTCCTTTTACTGAGTCATGTGCTACAACATGGGAATCACATGACTGGGGTGCATCATGGGAGATGTCTGGCCAGGGAGCCCAGTCCATAGGGTACAAGAGGTATCTGACATACAACTCCTGTGAGGCACCATCACACCATAGGTGAACACAGTCTAATGTTGAATGAAACTCAAAGCTAAATTTTGCAGTTTGGTTCAACAAATCAAAACTAAATGTTTGTTTCAAATAGAAATGTATAAACAAAATGTTTTCATACTTTCAAATTGAAAATTTCCAATATTTCAACTTTTCATCCTGATACAGGATGAAAATGTTGAAATATTATAATTTCCCATGGGAGAGGAATTCTGGTTTGTTTTCCTCAGCTCTGTTGTAATGAAGACTTTCACACCATAACCTGAGTGTAAGCAATGCAGCGATGACTGCTTGAGTTTTCAGAGAGCCTGAAACAATATCTCTGACGTGTGAACTGCCCCATTCATTTCAGTGGGTGCTAACTCAAGTCATAGGCACCAACAGCTGTTTCTCAGCAGCAAGCGCTGGGAGCTAAGCGGAAAAGCGGGGACGCAGCGCGCTCAGGGGAGGAGGTGGAGTGGAGGTGAGCTGGGGCGGGGGAATGAGGCGGTGAGCTGCCGGTGGGTGCAAAGCACCTGCCAATTTTTCCCTGTGGGTGCTCCAGCCCCGGAGCACCCATGGAGTCGGTGCCTATGACTCAAGCGCCCAGTAATGATACTTTTAATGTCAATATTGTTAACTATGTCACTGCTCAGACCATGCAGGAAAAGAAAGGAAGTATCATATTATGATGAGCTACATCTTTGGAAAATGTGTTTGAGGGGCTGCTAGGGAAAGATAGGGATGTGGAAGATATATAAAGTAAGAAGGGTAGGCCTATAATAGGGTGACCAGATGTCCCGATTTTATAGGGACAGTCCTGGTTTGTGGGTCTTTTTCTTATATAGGCTCCTATTACTCCCCACCCCCTGTCCCGATTTTTCACTTGCTGTCTGGTCACCCTAGCCTATAACAACATATGATTTGAGGATGTGATTGGTTTCATTTTCCTGAAAGGGGCTCAACTTTCAAAAGTTTGCGAAATGCTGTCATAGTACAGTGGGGTCCTGATTGCAGTTCTGAGGCACAATCGCAATAGAAAGAAGAAGCAGGATGTAAATAACAATAATAATGCCCCATAATGAGTTGCCTCATATGTAGAGTATTTTTTCTTGGCAAATATGAATTCCCTATAATTTTCATATATTTACTGTGTATAGGAGCATTACAACTAATATTTTGCAGGTCTGAGCTTGTTACTTGGGCTAAGTAAAAACATGGCTTAAGAGGGCTGAGAACTATAAAATTTGGATTTTTAGCTGATGTTTTATTCTACTAAATTATTCCCAACTCATTTTAAAAGAATGTTCAAGTGCTTATGAATTTGTAGCTCTTTACAGTTCAAAGGATTTTTTTTTTTAAATTCAGTCAAACATTAGATTATGTTATAAAGTAACAACCCAAATGTTCTAGACACACACAGGACAAAATTCAGCTCTTACTGAAATCTGCCCAAATCCACTGATTTGGACCATTTGGCTGCTTATATTTTAAAACATCTCTGTTTGACTTTGTTCTTAATGTTGGCCAAATTCTGCACTCAGTTACACTGTGCTTCTCCATACGCTGCTTTGGAGATGCACTGCTGAAACTTAAGAGCAGAAAATGGCCCTGGAAGTCTTGTTTCCTCATACACAGGTATATTGTATTGAGCTGTCTGATGAAGGTCAGATTTATCCACAGTATTGTAGCACAAAGGGCTATTCCCAGTGTTTCAAGGGAAAGGAAACATAGCAGTATGAAGTGATTGTAGAACTGATTACTATCTCAGTGAGCCTTACTGATGTAAAAGTTGACATAAACTGAACTTTTATGTAAGACATTTCTAAACCCCAAAGAACAAGAAAACATTGAAGTTGGCTCACTGAACATAGTGAGCTGAGTTTATCAAATGTTTCTCTATCCATCTGTTTGTCATTTTATCATGTTGTACTGATTTGTTACTACAGAGGACAGGCTGGAAAGTAAAGGTCAAGTGATAAATCTCTCTGTTTTTAACTGCATACATTTAGTGGTTTGAAAACTCTTCCTCTGTTATTGTTTCACTAGAAGGAAGACCTGCAAAAGACAATTAGGAAAAGTCAACAGTAGCCTAGGATCTTTGGAGACTGAACATATCTCTGCAATCCACTCTCAGCAAGCTATGTCTCCACATGGTTTCTCCTTTTAGATGTGTGTATTCCCATTCTGGTGCATATGGTAGCTGTATCCATTATATTGTGTCAACAAGGCTATTTTTAATTGGCAGGCATTATTTGTATTACTATTACAGGCATCAGCAACCTTCGGCATGCGGCTCAACAGGGTAAGCCCCCTGGCAGGCCGGGCCGGTTTGTTTACTTGCCGCGTCCGTCGGTTCGGCCGATCACGGCTCCCATTGGCCGCAGTTCGCCGTCCCAGGCCAATGGGGGCTGTGAGAAGCGGTGGCCAGCGCATCCCCCGGCCCGTTCCACTTCCTGCAGCCCCCATTGGCCGGGGACGGCGAACCGCAGCCAGTGGGAGCCACGATCGGCCGAACTGGCAGACGCAGCAAGTAAACAAACTGACCCAGCCCACCGGGGGCTTACCCTGGTGAGCCACGTGCTGAAGGTTGCCGATGCCTGTGCTGTTAGATCAAATGAGACTTGTACTGGAAAACTAAGATTGCTATTGAGAAGTATATCTAAAGAAAAGGCATCAGCATCCTTTAATTTGAAAAATGTTGCGTATTTTCATTTTGGGCATTTGGCCCAGGCATGGAAAGTAGAGTGGTGAACTGGTTATAGTTTGCAGGCTGCCCCCTGTTTCTTGCTTAGGAAAGCCAAAAGAAATTTTCTCTGTTTAACATGATAAACTCGCTATTGAGATGGATTTAAAGCAATATTTTTATCTGAATCATCACATCTTGTGCATTTCTGGGAAGGGTTTTTTTTGTTTTTTTGTTTTTTTTTAACTGATTTCTCCTTGCGGCACCCATTGAGACAATCAAATATTCACATTGCCAGCTCTTGGATTATGCCCGATGCAAGTAATAGTTGCAAACTCTTGTTTTATTAATGCACCCATCCTACTAGCTCAAAATAAATAAAAGCCTGGATGATTCAATAAATCTTGTATTGACTAATAAAACATATGTTAACTTTCTGTTCCCTGCCGCTGCAAATAAACAAGAAATGCAAAATGCCTGTTTTGTGCTATAATTTTCATTAGAAGACTGCTGGAGATATTTGCAGCTAGTCCTCTGTAAACAATAGTAGATTCAGGGAGCACTTGGAGGTTATTTCCTGCAGTAAATATCAGAAGGACATCTTAGTAAAGGACACCAGGATAATTTTATCTTAAAGGTCATTTCTTTCCCTTTTTTTATTTTCAGCTACTTTAATCTGAGTTTCTTTGAGCTGGCTTCATGTTTAAATTTCTGGGTTTTTATATTTGTTTACTTACTTCCATTATGTTTTCTCTTTGGTGGTACAAGTTAACTCTTATGAAGAGTGGGGACTGTGTCAAAATATCAGAATAGCTCCCCTAAGGTCAATTACAAAACAGGCAGATGCAATGCATGCTTCCCTTCCAAAACAAAATCATTAGATATAAATGTTAGTACATCTAGTTTCTCTGGAACTTTTGTTTGGGACATATTCTCATGTGAATGATCCCACTGATTTCAGCTGGTCTGCTCATGCGAATAAGGCAAGCAGGATTTGGCTTTCTGCTTTCAGTATGATTAAGGCTAAGATTTAGTCACGGGTATTTTTGGTAAAAGTCATGGACAGGCCACGGTCAGTAACTAAAAATTCATGGCCTGTGACCAGTGTTCCCTTTAATTTTTTCCCACGCATGTGCAGAATGGATTTTATGTGTACCAATATGGGAGGAGATGTGTGACCGAGGGGTTTGGAATGTGGAAGGGGGCTCAGGGCTGGGGCAGAGGATTCGGGTGTGTGGGGGGGGGGGAAAGAAGGTTCTGGGGTGGGGCAGAGGGTTGAGGTGGGGCCAACTACTCACGCAGCTCTGAAGTCCACCGCACCAACCACTGGAATCCATTACTTCTATGACCTCCGTGAAAGAATCACAGCCTTAAGTATGATTCAAGATTTAACTAGGCATCTCCCAGGAGCAATGATAGGAATTGTATTACTTGTTACTGAATCCACACATAGGCACCGACTCCGTGGGTGCTCCGGGGCTGGAGCACCCATGGGGAAAAATTGGTGGGTGCTCAGCACCCACCGGCAGCTCCCCACCGGCCCCGCGCCCATTACCGGAGCACTTACCTTTGCCCCGGATGCCATCCGACGTTGCGGGGCCCCGCCCCCGACGCACCCAGCGGAGCCGACAGAAGTCGGCTTCTATGAATCCACATACCTAGAGCAGATTCTTCTCTCCCACCATTATTACTCCAGATTTATACTGATATATCTGAGAGAAGAATTTGACCCCCAGTTTTCCATTGGAGATTTGTTAATGGACACTTAATCATAAGGCAAAACAATCATTTTCAATTTAGATTCTGATCTTGGTTACACCAGTGTGAGTCGGGAGTAACTCCATTGACATCAATTTGCAAAATTTTACTAAACAGATCAGAATCTTGCCTGATGTGCCAAAGTTGCCATGCCCTAGATTCAAATGTAGCATTTGAATGTCCTATTAAGATATCCACATTTGAAAATTGTGCTCACAAAATCCATACAAAAGGCTAGGAAAAGAAGGGAAAAAATATATAGCGCACTTGAATTGAGAAACAGGCCTCTAAATTATCTCATAATAATTATGAAAAATTAGAAAAAAAATCCGCATACACTGTTTCCAATTCTACCACCCTTATTTATGCTGAGTAACGTTACTTCACATGAGTAGCCTCATTGGCATTAATAGAGCAACTTTCATGAGTAAATGCTTTTCCACTGTGGTGTGCGGACTTGCTTCTACGTACTTTCTAGCCCCACAAACAGCTTGAAGACTTTTTGGTAAAGCATTGTGTGCAATTTTATTTACAGTGGTTATTTACAGTAAAGGGATCTCGCAGTCAAAGGGATCCGGGGGTCATAGTGGATCAAAAGCTAAGTAGGAGTCAACAGTATAACACTGTTGCAAAAAGCAAACTCAACTGGAGTATTGTGTCCAGTTCTGGGTGCCACATTTCAGGAAAGATGTGGACAAACTGGAGAAAGTCCAGAGAAGAGCAGCAAAAATGATAAGGTCTAGAAAACATGACCTATGAGGGAAGATTGAAAAAAAATGGGTTTGTTTAGTCTGGAGAAGAGAAGACTGAGAGGGGACATGGTAAGTACATAAAAGGCTGTTACAAGGAGGAGGGAGAAAAATTGTTCTCCTTAACCTCTGAGGATAGGACAAGAAGCAATTAGCTTAAATTGCGGCTTAAATTGGACATTAGGAAAAACTTCCTGTCAGGGTGGTTAAGCACTGGAATAAATTGCCTAGGGAGGTTGTGGAATTTCCATCTTTGGAGATTTTTGAGAGCAGGTTAGACAAACACCTGTCAAGGATGGTATACTCTAGATAATACTTAGTCCTGTCACAAGTGCAGGGGACTGGACTAGACGACCTCTCGAGGTTCCTTCTAGTCCAATGATTCTTTTCCACCATATTTACAGATGCTGCAGCCTCATCCCAACAATAAGATAGAGCTCTCGGCTCCTGAGGCAAGGAGGAGAGAGGTCTCGAATGGCTCTGACTCTGCCCAACCCACTTCCCCTGCCCTTTGTACTTCCTTCCTGTGCCTTTTTTGTACCTCATTATTTTATATACTTCTGGACAGTTTAAAGGCAATTAATGTGTACAGCTAACTTTACTTATTTATTATCTTGTTTTTAATCCTAGGCCAGACCTTGACAGCAATTGGACAGTAATAAAAGAGCAGATCCAGATGGACTCCATGGTTCTAAAAGGACTTATTCCAAACACCAAGTATCAGTTTGCAATCAGAGCAGCGAATTCCTATGGATCTAGCTTACCCAGCACTCCAAGCGACATTATCCGAACATTCAGTGAGTACCACACCTTTTCTTAATTAAGGCTACCCTAAAAGTGCAGTTTTTAAAGGATCAAAGTTGTAAGGAGCTCTCATTGAACACAAAAGCACACAAGCACCCCGAACCTGACACCACGTGTGCTTCTTTTTGAAGTTTGCAGAATTCTGTGAGTGTTGAGCCACTAGTAAGATTCTGTGAGGCTCCAGGCAAAAGCAGTCTCATGCTGTTTCCAGGCTCCAGAGGTCATTGCCAGATATTTTTGGATCACTACTTACTGACTTTTGTATCAACTTCATACAGAATTGATAAGTGAATGTCACAGGGAGAAGTAAGACAGACAAGTCTATTGCTCACCTTTTTTGCAGTTCTTTAAAATTGAATTGTATATGTTGCATACATAATTCAAACAACTCAGAAAGATCAAAGCAAATCTATACTGCTATGTGAGAAGGACTGAGGCACTTGCACTTTTAAGCACAGATACTGGATTATTAGTATGAACAAGTAAATATACCTTTTTGATTGGAAACTTCATGGAGAAGGCTGTATTTTAGGTAGAACTGCATTCAAACACCATTTAACTAACCACCCACTACCCGGTTTTCCTATAATGTTGTTTGTGGGTTTTTTGAGGGGGGAGAGGGGTTAATAATCCCATTCTCCCAGCTCCCTTTAAGCACTTAGTCTTCACAGTCATAAGGAAGGGCTGGGAACTTCCAAGAAGAACCAAGTTTAAAATACCTTTAAACACCTTGTTACTAGACCTATAGAGGGACAGAGGCGACTGTCTTGTTACCAGTGGTGTTTTCCCCATGAGCAGGGCCGGCTCCAGGCACCAGCCAACCAAGCACGTGCTTCGGGCGGCACCTGGAGGGGGGCGGCGCTGAGGTTTTTTTTAAAAACAAAAACAAAACCCCACAACACTCTCCCCAACTAGGGCAGCGGGCGAGCACCGCTCCCCGCCCCAGCTGGGGCAACGGAGCCCTGGGCCAGCCCCGCTCCCAGGAGGCACCCCGGCTGGGGCTGCGGGGGAGACGCGCTCCCCGCTGGTCCCCTGGCTGGGGCAGCAGGGAAGCCGCCCTTCCCGCCGGCACGCCGGCCGGGGTGGCAACGGGGAGCGGCATCGCCCCGACCGGGGAACCGGGGCCGCGGGGAAGCCGTTCTCCCAGCTGGCGCCCCAGGCGGGGCAGCAGCGGGGATGCCGTGGTCCCCGCCAGCGCCCGTCAGCTGGGGAGCGCGGCATTGCCCTGGCTGGGGGAGCGGGGTGGCAGGCATGCCGCCTTCCCCAGCAGGGATGCCGCGCTCCCCGCCGGCGCCCCGGCCGGGGCAGCGGGGAGCGGCATCGCCCCGGCCGGGGGACCAGGGCTGCAGTGCCCTGGGGAAGCCGCCCTCCCCGCCTGCGCCCCGGCCTGGGCGGCGGGGAAGCCGCCCTCCCCGCCGGGGAGGGTGAGGTGGCAGCGGGGATGCTGCCGGCCCCCCGGCCGGGGCGGCAGCAGGGAGCGGCATTTCTTGTTTATTTGCAGCTGCAGGGAACAGAAAGTTAACATATGTTTTATTAGTCCCCATTAATTGGTTTGTGTGTAGACCCTGCTGGCACACACTAAAGACTTCCTAATGCACTTTAACATATTGCTGTTCGCACCAGCACCAGGGGCGGCGCCAGCTTTTTTGCCACCTTAGGCGGTGGCAGCGGGAGAGGCAGCCACCGAAATGCCGCCAGGGTCCCCGGCGGCCAAAGAAGCTGCCACCGAAGTTCTGCCGGGGGCAAAAAAGACCCCGCCGATGACCCCGGTGGCCCTTTGGCAGCAGTTTCTTCGGCCACCAGGGACCTTGGCGGCATTTTGGCAGCTGCCTCTCCCGGCAGCTGCCAGAAATGCCGGCCCCCAAATCCTGGCGCACTAGGCGACTGCCTAGGGTCGCCTAATGGTAGCGCCGGCTCTGACCAACACAACATTAAACATTACAAAGATTGCTCATTACAGCAGTATATACTGTCATGTATATAATATACATTGCAATCATATACAAAGAGCTCTGAAAACTCCAAATTTTTAGACATCCTACATAAAATTTAAAAATTGCTAAAAATACCCTCCCACCCCAATGACATTAATAAACTCCAAAAAACAGAAGCCCTCAATGTACTTACACTGAAATTACAATACTTCATCAGAGGTCTAACGTGGCCAGAAGATGCACAGAAGTCTAACAAAGCCCTCCAGCAAGCTCCGTTGGAAATCAAAGTAGCGATCTACAGGTAGTGAAATACCCACCTCCCTCTAGTTCACATCTAGCCATACTTACCCTGACCCAATCAGCTGAAATAAAATATCAGCAGAAACTCTGATAGGATGGATTTATTTAAATCAAGTCAATTTGAATCACCAAGTGGAAAGCCTCAATTTAAATAATCAATTTTAATCAGCTATTCCATTTGTACTTCAGTTATTTTCTGAACAAAGGTGCATTATTCTTATTGGTTGATATAACCATTAAAACATGTTGATTTACAACTAAATAGAACCTTTACACTAGATTTGGTGCATCTTTTTGCTACCTAGGAGGGGACACTATGTATATTTATTTTAATAATGATATAGCTTAATATTTTCAGATTCTTATTGTCCATTTTTAATATGTTAGAAAATGGCAAATGATATATTGCTTATTTACTAGATAATTAACTTGTTGCTTATGATTTGTGTCAAGCTGCATTAGGATGGCAACTGGAATTTAATTAAACACAACAAAGCCGCAAATTAAATTTATTTTTATTAAACAAAACAACCTTAAATGTTTTGGATGCATAAACTTCAGTATTTTTCCATGAGCTGGAAAGTAAGTTTACATGGTGGTTGTTGTCATAAATATTCATAAGTTTAAAACTGAGCCAATCAGAGGTTAGGTATGGAGAAGCTATAAAATAAGAGAATGAAACCACCCAGGTGAGTTCAGTGGTGATGAGATACATGATGGTGTCTCCTGGAGTCAGAGGCTGGGTCCTAGTGCCCGTCACAACTTTACCAATCTCTTGCACCTAGTCACACAGCCTCTGGGTACCCACAGGATCAAGCCCTTAATACAGTACATGAGCTATTGTGCCATATTTATAATGCTTGACAAGTTACATATCCCCCCCACTTTTTTTCCCCTTTAAATAGAAAAGCAACCTTTAACTCAAAGTTTTTGATAGAGGCTCATGGATTCAGCATATATATTTTCTAATTGAATGTTTTAAGATATTATAATAAGTTTAGGCCTTAACATATTTTGTATTACATTCAGATTTTGTTTTAAACAGGTTTATTTTTAAAAAGAAAAACTTGCTATAATTTAACTAACAAAATTAAAAAGTCAGATTTAAATTTAAAAATCCATTTTTTAAAATTGATTTTTATCCTCCCTAAACTCCGAAGAAGAAGGTGTTACTGCAAAGGTTATTTCATTGCCAGCAAATTGGCATGTCTGATACTGAAGCATCTTTTCTCAAGTTTTGCATTCTAGGAAGTGGTATTACTTAAAAGAGCAAATAGTAGTCTCATCCTCCCTCCCCGCCAGGGAATAGTAGGTCTCACAGCAAATATTTTCTTTGGTACCCTCTCACCACTTTCTGGCTACCTACTCAAAATTTCTCAAAAATACCTGGGGCTTTGTCTACACTGGTGCACATACGCCTGTTCCCCATACCCATGCTGTGTGTCCACATATGCTGTGCTGGACTCGGGTACACGTACACCCATGTCCATACTGCTGCTGTATGTTTCAGAGGCAGTATCCCAGGTTTCTGTGCATCACACAGAGACACTCTAGGAACTACTTTGCTGTGTGCTCTTGGTACTGTCCCCGGTATTCACGCATTTGCAGGTGCCAGTTTGTGATCATGCCTCCCCCCAGCCAAACCAGGTAGAAGACATGGAGCAATGGCATGATGATGTGGTTCTGCTCCTGTTCCTTATTGTGAGATGAATGCTTATGTAGTGGAGAAGGCGATCAGTGAGATGCTGGATGGAATTTGGGCAGAACTTTGTGACATGTCGAAGATGGCTGACGTTGAAGGTGAATGACAATTCATTCAGCTCCTATGGCACAGATATGTGAATGCTGGTGTTGCCCGTGGGTGGACCATTCCTTCTGGTGCAGGAGAACGAGCACAGTGTGGTGGGATCACATTGATTTGGAACCTGGGATGACCAGCAGTGGCTTCAGAATGTCTGAGGGAGGAAATAGACCTTCATTGAGCTGTGTGAGGATTTTGCACCACACCTCTGCATTGCCAGAGCTCTCAGTTCAGAGAAGCCATACTGGTGCAGAAGCAGGTGGGTATAGCCCAGTGAAAGCTGTCAACACTAAACAGCTGTAGGTCCCCTACAAACCACTTTGGGGTTGGAAACTCCACTGATGAGATCATGGTTGTCCAGGAGCCTCAAGTGTTTCCTGGCACTGGGCTAGAGTTCACTCAATGACCCCCTGCTTCAGACTCTGTGAAATTTTCTGGTACTGGTGTATGTTCCTGCTGCTCCGGGTGAATTCGCGGAGGACAGTGTATTCTTACTACACATTGATTATCGCCTGGGTGTAGTGGTGTGCCAGAGGGCTGCTCTGGGAGCAGGAGCTGTATTCACCTATATGGATTAAGAGTGACTTTTTTAGATTGGGTAGGGTCAGGCAGAAAAGGGCTCAGTGCATTATGGGAATGGGGGTGTGGAGGACTATTGAAACTCAAGACCTCTTACCCCCATCCACACTGCACACTAACACAAGTACAGGGCCATGCCACAGCCTGAAGCATGTACTTATCTACACCTCTCAGACATGCTAGCTTTCTCGCCCTCTACTTACCTTCAGACACATGCTTCTGGGGTTTAGGTGTGGACAATACGGGATTATGGTGGCACAATCACGTGCATGTACAGTTGCTAGTGTAGATGTAGCCTGAAATATCTCGATGAGATGGCATTTGTCCATGTGACAACCTTTTAATGCAGTTAAATGCAGGTGGTTGAGTTTCTAATACATTTGGATTTCTTTTAACTTTAGCCTTCAGTTTGTATTTCCTAGGTATGCAATGTATGTTTTGGGGATAATTACAATATACTTATGATACTCCTTACCTGTAAAGTACTAACAGGTACTTTAAACCTTAAGGTCAGTTTATGGTATTTTTTGGTCTGGGAATATAAAATTAAATAAACTGATATATTATATAGTGACATGCATGCACGCGGTGAGCCAGATCCTGAGCGTTATCCCAAATGCATTTGAATGTATGTGTTTCTGCTCTATTGGAGGCTAACATAGAAGGAGCACTCATCTGTCTACTTACCATGAAGTAAACAAGGCCTTGGACATTTAGGTGGTTCTGGGCCTGCTTCTGACAGATGCTGAACTCTTTCCCCCCGTGGTCCCTCACCCACCAGCTCCCACAGAATTCAATAGTATCTCTGTGTTAGGCTGTCTGTGAGTTACAGTGCACGATCACCTTAGCAAAGCTGACCCAATGTACATTGAAATCAATGGAAAGTTTTCATTGACATTAATGAGCATTGGATCAGGTGCTTATATCATCCTAGCAATGTCTGTACTCCAAATACATTAGTTACATTTAATGGCAGTGTTTCAACCAATGCAGGAAACTGTTGGTATTGCATACTAAGGCTAGGTCTACACTAACCCCCCCTGTCGAACTAAGATACGCAACTTCAGCTACGTTAATAACGTAGCTAAAGTCGAAGTATCTTAGTTCAAACTTACCCGGGATCCACACGCGGCGCGCAGGCTCCCCCGTCGACTCCGCCTGCTCCGTTCGCAGAGCAGGATTACCGGCGTCGATGGGGGAGCACTTCCTGGTTCGATTTATCGCGTCTAGACAAGACGCGATAAATCGAACCCAGAACATCGATCCCGCGCCTCCGACGCGACGGGTAAGTATAGACGTACCCTAAGAGAAGATTGTATTCTGAAGAGCTGCTAACAGCGTCACCTGATGTGACAGACCTCCCAGAATCATTGCAAATAGAACATCTGGCCTTGATTACCTGCAAAGAGCTTATTCATTATGTAATAATACAGTGTAGTTGGTTTTATGTTACAATTATCCACATGCAGAGAGGGGACAAAGGGAAACGTTAACCATGGATTCTCCTTGAGTCCTAACTATACCTTGATTTTCGTATTGGAAAGAAATAATGTAATATTTTGCTTTAGTTAATTTTATTGTATATTTTTGTATCTTTATTCTGATTGTACAGCACCTAGCACAGGGGGGTCCTGGTCCATGACTGTGGCTCATAGTTGCGACAGTAATACAATACATAAATACAAATATTTCCTTAATGACGGATGTAAAGATACTTCAGATATTTTTTCAATGTATTTATTTTTCCAGTATATTAAAACACACCTTTTAGAGATGGCTCTGGGTGCAGATACGCTTTCTCAAACCAACATATTTCAAATATCAAATGTAACAATTACAAAAATAATAAATTCTCCCACAGAATCAAATAAGCAACATAGCCACACCTGCCGCTCTTATGCCCTTGCCCCCATGCTGCAGCCTGGGAAAACAGATGGAATTTTTACTATGGCCTGGAGGTCGACAGTCTTGGGCTTCATCATACCAGGAGGGGAAGTGCATTCTGCTCAGGGCTTTTCACTGCAAATATTCTGCCACCTGCCTTCTAGGGCAAACATTTCGAAAGTGTTCATTAATTCTGGATGCATCACTTTTTCAGGGACCAGCCATCTCAAGCTGGCTACTTGCAAAATGAGTTACCTCAAGAATCAGCTGCCCCTTTTGAAAAAGGGTGTCCCAGATATTTAAACCTGGAGTGTCTAAATTTGAACTCATCTGAGCTCATACACAGGGAAAGAGGTGACCTTTCAGGTAGTTAGGACCCAAGCCATGACGTCAATGTTTCATTTTAAAGGTAATAAATAAATACACTTTCCATTCATATGGAACCTTTTACCCAAAGATCTCTCAGTGCTTTACAAAGGTGGATTAGTATTATTGTTCCCATTATATAGATAGGAAAAGTAAGCCAGTGTTGGGATCAAGTGATTTATCTAAGTGAATCACTGACAGGAATAAAATTCAGTCTCCTGATCATTAAACAAAGCTGCCTTCCATGTGTATTGATGTTAGAACTATGTGATCCTCTGACTTGAATGAATTTGTGGCACCTACATTTAACAAAACTACCTTGAAGCATTTTGCAATCTGGTTCCTACATAATTCTGCTTGTGTTGGTCAATGTGCCCCTGACTACTTAATTGGCAATAACAGTTTGTGCTGATTCCTATTTATTTTGAAAAGGTTTCTTTGGTATAACTTAATCCCTGATTATTTGGAGAGAGGCTGTTTTATGTCAATGACTCCCTGCAGGTTTTTCAATTAATTATGGGACAGGATTACAAGGCTAGTAGAGGGTCTTAGATGGGCTTCATCTCCTTGCACACGGGAGCGCTGATGTAATGAAATATATAACATGTTTTTAGTCTCTGTAGTCATTGTTTTGGTATTCACAAACCACCACTTGGTTTAATCATTTCTGATTTGCCACCCATTATGTGGTGAGCTCTTTGCTAGAGTTATGCAGTGCTCCTAATACATCAGCCAGCACGTGCTTTCTCTTTAAAATACTCCTCTTAGCTTCTTTGTCTTCTGGTTATTTTATATTTGTGTTGCCTCACATGTGGGTATCATGTCATATCTTTGGGCATAAGCTTTCGTGGGCTAAAACCCACATTGTTTTTGCTGATACAGACTAACACGGCTACCACTCTGAAACATGTCATATCATATGATCCATGATGTGAACTGAAAATTCTGTGGGATATAAGGTAGTCTCACCTTGATGTATGAGAATTCACCCCTGTAAATCCAGACACAGCAGGATAAGACTATATCTTCCAGTCTTTGTATTTGTGTTTACAACTGCATCATGCTTTACCTGAGTCATGCACAGATCAGCAGGTAGAGTAGTAAGTCACGTGTGCTAGCTGTAACTATCTGGCCTTCTACTGAGCTTTTCCTTTCCATGTGGTCCAAGCACCCCCTTAAAGTTTTCCTTACAATGTTTGGTTGTTTTGAAAAACAAGTTTCTGTTCATTGTCAAGTTTGGGTCAGATCCTGCAGTTGTTTCAGGATTCCATTGATCAGCAGGAGATTTTCCTAAGAATTTGGCCCTGTATGAGTAGCAATAGAGGATTGGGGTAGGATAATCTTAGCCAAATGAGAGACCTGTAAGTACTGGGGCCCCTAAGATGCTCCTGTCCCCGTAATGCCAAACTTCCACATTCTCTCATTAAGTAAAATGCCACACACAACCAGCCAGAAGAAGGGCCTTGGAGCAACCTTTTTTTTTTTTTTTTTTTTTTTTTTTGACAGCCATAATAAGCCATATCTTCTTTGCTCTTCTTCCCAGGCTTTACATGTTGTGCCTGCTCAATACATTAAAAAGCATTGTCAAGGTAAAATATTTCATCTCTTTGTGCTTCACATTGACATGGAACATTCTGATCCCCAAACCAAAAAAGATACACACTCTGCCCTCAGAATTGAACATCTTTTCTAAGTCAGTGACCCTGACTGTTCTCATTAAAACTGGTGTCATTCAGGAATCACTCCATTGTGGTCAATGGAGTTACACCAGTGCAAAACTAGCTTGGAGTCAATACCATAGCCAGTGAGTATGTATCTGGAGGCCGAAGGGGGCTCTAACATTTTTCCTGTATGTGGTAGTAGGGAGGAGTCTACTTTCTTTCTTTTCATTTTATTACAAGTCAGCTTCTGCTATCCTTACTCAGCCAAAACTCCCATTAAAATTGGTGGAAGCTTTGCTTGAGAAAGGGAGTGTCGCAGGATCTGTCCTTTCATGAATATTTCTTATGTAGTCTGCGACCTTTGAATTAGAAAAGGTATAGTAAATATGTTAGATATTTTGAATACAGTTTTAATCACATCCCAAATCATGATTGGTACCATTGTTCCATGTTTCTCTCCGCCCCTCTCCCCAGTTTTATGACCTGTCAACAAATGAGGAGAGTATTGACTGAACTGGGTTGACTTTGAAACAGCTACAGACACACTATATAAGTCCCTCTTTTAGAAAGGCAAACTGTCCCTAGTGAAATTACAGATCTGACATAAAAGCAAAGATATTCCAATGGACTGAGTGCCTAGATCCAGGGTGAGCTGATGAGAATACTGGCTAGCCATATGTTCAATTTCATTCAAACCACTCCCCAGTATAATGCAGATTTCACTTGTAATATTGCTGCTGTGGCTGTTCTTATTTCCTTAGTCTCTGTTGCACACTGATTCTTTTGCAGACACTCATGTCTCATAAAACATAATTTGCCAATGGTATAGAGTGGGGAAGGAGGACAGTCAGCCAGTGATTGCTCTTTGTATGAGGTAAAAGCAGGGTGCCTAGCTAACTATGGTTAAATTCTGCTCACCCTACTAATCTGATTAACCCCACTGACTACTCACATGAGTACTGTGTGTAGGAGCTTTCACCAATATTTTTATAATAGATATTTTTCTACTCTCACAATGAAAGCAGGATTGGGCCCAATTTATATTATCTCTCTCTTTAACTATAGTAATCATCTGTTTCTGAATACATACTGTGGGACAAATTCTACTCTCACTGACACCAGAGTCAATACCATTATTTCAGTGCTGTCAATCCAGAGTCAATACCATTATTTCAGTAATTTACATGGTGCCACAGACAGCAGAATTTAGTCCTTTAACAAAAACCACGAGTGTATTCTGAGTGTGTGCATGCCTAGTTAACCTTGAACTTTTACCAAACT
The DNA here is from genome assembly GCA_037349315.1 of Chelydra serpentina. NCBI lineage: Eukaryota > Metazoa > Chordata > Testudines > Chelydridae > Chelydra > Chelydra serpentina. The sequence goes on along the minus strand of JBAIAC010000042.1, from coordinate 84,303,202 downwards.
ATTAGGAGCTGAAAGTCATATTATAAACTCAGCAGAGCTACATTTCTAAGATGTAACTCATTTACACTAAATCCAGTTAATATAGGGCTGATGTAACATCTTATTTAGAGATAGATATAGATAAGATTGGATTAAAAGCCTTACACCTTTTCTACAATTATTTGGTCTGGAAACACAGAAGCCTCATTATCTCTGCCAGAATTGCTCCCTAAAACTGTTGAGTGCTAATATAACAGCTTCTACCCATAAATAAAACTAATACCTAGCATATCGTGGTCTGCCTTTGGATTGGTAAAGTACCAGCGTGAATATATATATCTGATGAGCATATGTTTGATTTCATAACTGTCTGCAGCCAGCGTTTCTGGGTTGTTGGTGTAGCGGCAGAAAGAGACAGAGCTCTCCACTTGTGCTAATCATTGTCTACAAAAAGCTCTATGCTTGAACTGGCATTTCCCCCTCTGGACTTTAGGTCACTGAGATTCTTTTGCTGTTCCCACACTGCAAGAGGAGTTTGTTAGCCAGAACTAGACAAGTACAATCTACGTGATAATGCTGAATGCCTCAGCTCACACTGCGCCTACTGCAGGTCCTTTCAGTCGTGTTATCTTTGATCAATTCTATCACTTTGCTCAGTGGAGGAAGTTAAGGCCTCTGTGCTATAAAGTAGTTGGTTGGTTTTTTCATGTTGGCAGCTATCCCTGGTACTATGCTCTCCTTCAGCAGGTGTTCTTTGGCTGGACAGGCTTTGTAGCTGTACTCTTTGCAATGTAAATTACTATCTCTAACTAGAGAGTACATGTAGTTCTGGGGTCCTAAAACAAGCAACCACATGCATTCAACTCACACAGAGACTGGGCAAAGAATGGATCAGCAGTGGTAGCTTAAATGGCCAATTAAGGACCTAGCATTATGGGGTGTGCATGAAAATACATGTAAAAATGCCTTGGAACTGGTTGTTTTTGTGAGAAAATTATTTTGTGAAAAAAGCAAATCTATGAAAACACTACTGGTGCATTAAATCTAAATCCCCAGTATTTTAAACCACTGTCAAAAATAATAAGACGTGTTTGTAATGGCTAATGTCTATCCTGTTAAACTTTGTTGGCCAGGATAACCTACAGTCATTGTTTGTCTCGTATCAGTGGTGGGCTTGAGGCTGTAGAGTACATGCAAATAAAGAGAGTCTCTGCCCTGAGATTGCACCATCTGAAGTAATGGCCCTTAACCTGTAGTCCGTATAACACTTCTGGTGGTACACAGAGAGCTGGGTTCCTCACATGGTGCTGGCTCACCTCATTTTCAGCTGCTAAATTGCACTTTAAAAAGCTAAAAATGCATTAAAGGTGGCATTTTCCAAAGTGGCCAAGTATGACCGTTGAAGTCAATGGGAGCAGACTAAGGCCAAAGCTGAGTGCTATTGAAAATCTCACCCTGAATATCTTCCTGCTTTTACTTTTCCAGGTAAGCAGTTGTTGTAGTTAACACAGGGATGATATTCAGTCACCAGAAGAGGAGGTAGTGGACCATGCACTTGCAAATGGGGGAGAATTTGTTCAGTGAGACAATATAGCTATTAAAAATGGGATCACACTGAAACTCTATTCTAAAAGAATGATGTACAGAGTGCAGTGGGAAATCCAGAGGAGAACATCACTTGATTTGCTTTATATTTAATTTCTCATGTATTAGCTCTACAGTATGCTTTCCATCTTGACACTGGCGCATTTATTGATTCTTTAAAATTAATGCCAACACCATCCTGGTTCTCACCGTTCTGAACAGATGAGTTAAGACCTGAACTTCTGTGCAGGAATTGATGGCTCTGGGTTGAAAAGAGAAAAAATATGTGAACTGAATATGCCAGCTTTGTCTTCACAGGTTCTGAGGAGTTAGGAAGTGGAAGCTATGGACATCGGTATATCACAGGCACCATAGTTGGTGATGAGGATGGATTTGATATTGATGATTCAGACTATGACATTTATATTGAAGAGGTAAATTCAAAGGTTCCAGTTTGGCATTTCTATTTGTATTTATTTTCTAGTGGTATTTTAGATAAAGGGACTTGATCCTGTTGGCATATTTAAGATTTAACCTTATATGCACAGATAAAATAAAAGTGGCTTGTTTGTGTCTTTCTCTTCCTTTAGGATGCATTTGTTTCTTCAAATATATTTCTTAGGGGATGTAGCTTTAATTTCCATGGAACATGTTTAATTTTAGCTTGTGACTGTACTAAACTTAAGTTTCTTTTATCTTGCTTTAGCTCAAGCCACTTCCTGCTATCAAAGGAGGCAACAGGAAGTTTTTGGTTGAAACCAAGGTTGCTACAGGGTCTAGTACAAGGCTTCTTTCCAGGCTAGTTACAACCACCTCAGATCCTATTACTTCCCCTGCAACAACTATGCGCCCCATCCCTACAACCACTGTTAGCACCACTACAGCTAAGGCAACCAGAAGGAATGGCATGGCCTCAGCAGTACGGCTGTTTGATCTGTCCTGTGATGAAACCATCTGCTCTGCCGACAGCTTTTGTGTCAATGATTATGATCGGGGTGGTTCTCGGTGTCATTGTAACCTGGGCAAAGGAGGAGAGACTTGCACAGAAGGTAGGTTTTGTGAAGTGGGCCAGGGCAATTATTCTCCAAGCACAACACAATTCTGTCCTTAGCAACTCGATGGATGGATGGGATTCTTTTCCTAATTGGCTCCCAGAGTTTGCCTCTGATGGTAACCAGTTTGGCAACTACTGATGCTTGCATGGTGGTGATGTTGTTCTGCAGTCTTTGACATTAACATCTCCACTAATCTAAGCTGTGATGAATTGCTCTGAGGTAAATTTCTATTCTATTAGGTTCAGTTTGTCTGTGGGAAGAAACATAGTTTCATGGTAAACCAACAAAAAATACTCTTACTTAGATGGGGTTTGTTCATAACAGGGCCTTAAAGGTAACAGTTAGCACCTCTGTCAGCTTCTCTCTCTCAAACACCAACTATCTTGCCTCAGGGAAAGGCTTGATTGAGTAGTCTGTGCACAGTAGTGGTAGCCAGGAATGTCAAAATTCTAGCCCCAGCTATCACACCATGTGGTTTTGGGAAAGTTACTTAACCTCCATTGTTACCCACACACTCTAGGGCACCCCACCTCTACCCGTCGATGGGCTCAAGGCATGACCCAGTTAATTTAGGCACCCCCACCCTTTCTCAGTTCCTAGGGCACAGGGCCACCCTTACCCAATTCCTAGGGCTCAGGGCATAATCTTCTGCAGGTTTGTGGCGCCTCTTACCAGTGAAAGAGCCTTACATAGTAATATCCTAACCTCTGTTTATTAACAGTTACCAAAACAGAATACACATGCTAAGTATACAATGCTCACCACTCCCAATAAGGCAGACAAACTTTTCCTACTGGCCAGTCAGGATCAGGTCATCTGGGGTTCCTCCAGCTTCTGCATGATATAGTTGGCAGGATGTTGAGGTCTGGCAGCTCTGATCTTGGGCTGTGTCCTGGAGTTAGGTTCTAAAAAACTTCCTTTTGGACCCCAGTGTTTGTAGTTAAGCTTGAGTGCTGCTTAGCTCTACCTTCACCGGTCATTGTAAACTAAAATACTACAAAACAGTGGTTTTCACCAATCCTAGCCCATTACGAAGCAGGGGAGCCCCGGGCCCTTTAAATAGCCCCCGGAGCCCTGGGGTAGCAGCGGCGGGACTCCAGGGGCTATTTAAAGGGCTGAGGGCTCCCGCTGCCTCTACCGCCCAGGTACTTTAAATAGCGGCTGGAGCCCCATCACCACCCGAGGCCCTGCCCCCGGCCAAGCCAGAGCAGGGCTGGGGAGCCCACCCTGCACCCGGGGCAGGGTGGAGGGCCGATGGCAGTCCCCTGCCCATCTCCCCGCCTTTGCTAGACATTAAAAATCATGGATTGAATAGAGACAGTGGATTTATGGCATATAACAACAATCTGTAACACGCTAATAATCCACACACACACTGCCTTTCCCCCACTCACACACTCCCCCCTATGACTGGAGGGGTGCTAATGGACCATTCACCTTGAATGGTCCCTTGAAATAAGTTTTAACTATTTATGCTAAACAATCTGTAAAACCTCCTATTTAGCTGTGACTCTCCTGAGTACATTTCCCAGACCTGAAGAAGAGCTCTGTATAAGCTCGAAAGCTTGCCTCTCACACCAATAGAAGTTGGTCCAATAAAAGATATTACCTCACCCAGCTTATCTCTCTAAAGAAGAGGTCCCCAGACTGTGAGGCATGCCCCCCTAGGGGGGCGCAGAGGAACATTCGGGGGAGGGGGGGCGTAGGACCCAGGCCAGCCCCCATGGCAGGCAGGGAGGGAGTGCAACCCAGCCCCGCAGGGCACCTGGCTCCGCCCATGGCCCCAGCTCCAGGCTCCGTGCCTGGCCCCGCCTCCAGCTTCAGCTCCCAACCATGGTCCCATCGCAGCTCCACACCCGGCCCCAGCCTCAGCCCCTGGTTGCGTCTCCATTCCCTGCCCCAGCCCTGCTCCCAAACCTGCCCCCAGCTGCAGCCCCAGCCTTGGCTGCCTTACCTCTGTCCATGTTCCCCCCACACCTGGGAGCCATGACCGCACGCCCGGCCCCGGCTCTGGAGGTGTGGGGCTCATACAGGGGTAAGGAGGGCATGACCCTGAAAAGTTTGGGTACCACTGCTCTAAAGCTCTGTTAGCATCAGTCTAAGATTTATTTTGTTTCTTTGCGTTACAGCTGTAAAAGTAACTGCATTTGTGTACAAATGGAAAGGCAAAATCACCCCAAACACAAGTAATAGAGAAAGGTTAGACCCTCCATCCTTTCTACTTCATTAGGTTTATATCTGATCCTGAGCTGTGGCTGAGGAGTCTTTGATGCTCCTCAGGACCAGAACATGCAAAAGTGTCTTTAAGCCATCTTTGTGTTCTTCCCAATCATGGGGCTGTGTCCTGTGCTGGGCTGACCTTCTGACATAAGCTAGAGAAGCATGAGGGCTGATATGTCAGCTGCCAACAGCCCTAAGGGATCATTATAGCAGCCAGTGATAGCCAGGGCATTGGCTGCAGAGGCCTATGCCCCGGCAATCACAGAGAGGAGGTGGTAATGTGGAAGCTGTTATACCTGCTCTAAGCCACCTAAGGATTCTCTGGTGGCTAAGTACATCAGCTTTAGAGCAGCTTTGCACTACAAAGCTGACCTAATGCAGCCTGGAATCTGACTCAATGTGTATTTCCCACGTATGTACTCTTCCCTGAGGAAAAAATGCCTTGCCATCTGTGTTAAACATTTTCCTAAATCAAGATGAGTCACCAAGGACCAAATTCTGCTTTCAGTTACATCACTGAAAACCTAGTGATGCCACTGATGAAACTGTTGAGCAGAATTTTCTCATGAGTATGCTGGTTCTGTGCAAGTTCAGCAGATCCTCTGGAACAAGGGAATTCGCTCTGAAAGGTAGTAGTAGAAGAAAGCAGTAGGTTAACTGATTGTTGACTGTTGCTGACTAATAGTTGTCTCTGGAGGAACTCTGTCTTGTGTTTTTGCCTGATGTTATCTAGTGCTAAATGTGTGTATTGATTTTATATTTGAACACATTGTTAAACAACATGCTCTTATCTTTGCCTTTCAGATATTATTATCCAGTATCCTCAGTTATATGGCTACTCATACATCACCTTTGAACCGCTGAAAAATTCCTATCAGACATTTCTAATTACCCTTGAATTCAGGGTAAGTTTAAACAGTCCAAAACTCACAAAGCATTTTTCAATGTTATACACTTCCATTAGTGTAAGGAAGGAACAATAGAAGAGTGAGTAGCTTCAAAAGCTTATGCTGCAAGCTAGATATTGCAGTGAGTTAATCTGTAGCCTTCACCTCTGGAAATCTGGGTTTGCATCCCACAAGAGAAAATAAATTTGATAGTCTCACCCAAGATGTTTGTCCATACTCCTGGCAGTCTTTTTCTTAGGGAAGGTCCTGGAAATGTCAGTGTTGAGGGATTGCAGGTTAGCACTGCCTTACTGTGACAGAGCTATACGAGTGAACTTTAGACTGCATTATGTTTGGAATTTTTGTAAATGTCTATCTGCTCAGCAGTGGCACACATATAAACTAATTAAGTACCTCTGAACTTCCTTTTTCATAGATAAGTAGATGTCCCTCATGCTTTACAGCATACACTGATCATCTTCAGAGACAAGGAAGTTATTTTTTCCTTCTTCCACCAGGCGTAATATGATTATTTTCTTCCTCTAAAACACTAGATACTGGACTACAGTACAGACACGTTTACGCGCGGCTGTTGTGAGTCAAGCCGCCATGACCACGTGTTAATGGACAGCGGGTTAAGAGGGCCATGCTGAAATATCTTAAGATATCTATATATACATGTATAATTATCTAGGATTACATATGTATTCACAGCATCCCAAATACTGCAGACCTATCTGTTAACGGCGCTTTGCAAGAATATAAATTCAAATATGTAATCTAATAAAAACATTAAATACGCAGTAAATCACTAAAACTTTGAAAAAGTACCAGTTCACGGCCGATTCATCGGCTGATTGGCTTTCTCCAGAAATCAATATCTGTGCTATGCCATGATGCTTTTTAAAACAACTTATAAACCCCTTGTTGGCTTGGAATGATTCATCCCCCATTAAATTTCCAAATTTTGTTGCTTGGGCTTGAAGAATTGGTCCCCTTAGTGGCATTCCTTTCAGCCTTTCCTGAGCAAACCACGTGCGCATGGCTTTATCTATTGTGGGTTTTGCTGAATAGCGCACACGTTTTCGCTTAAGCCCCGCGGTAGAATTGATATTTTGTACAAAGCCATTCAGTTTAGATTCATTTTTCAGCCATCCTCTGAGAGTGGATTCGGCAATCCCAATATCTTTTGAAACTTTGGCCTGGGTTTCTCCACTATTTACTCGATCTATTGCAGCTAGCTTTTCTTCTACAGTGCGTGCGTGATACGTCTTTACCAATATCGGCGAACAAAAGGAAGAGGAAATGCCAGTAGGCCTACAACATGTTTCCGCTCCGCACTTCCTGTCAGTCCGCACTTCCTGTCAGTCCGCACTTCCTGTCCTTCTATGTCAGTGAGTTAGTGAGCAAATCTGTAGTGCTACTTAGCAAGTTCCTGTACCGTGTGTTAACGAGTCTCGCATTTTAAATAGGTAGCACTGGGAGGCATGGTGCTACCGTGGTTAAGCAGATTTGCGCATAAACAGGTCTGTACTGTAGTTAGATCAGTGATCTGATCTGAGAGTGTAATTTCTGTGTTCACTTGCATTCATGCTATTTATTACAGGCAGAGCTGATAGTCTGTGATTAAGGTTGCCCAACATTTTCCATAAATAAATCAGAGTTTGTATACCTGCTCCTTTGCAATATGATAGTTAGTATACATAGAAGAGGTGGCCTAAAATCTGAACCATTTTCCAATAAAACCCTGATAGTGGATGCCCATCAAATATAGGATTTGGAATTGAACCACTTCTAATTTTGACTCTGCAAGGAAAACTTCCATCCAACAATGGTGTTTCAAAACCAATATCACTACCCCCTGTTTGTCCTCCTCTCTGAGAAAACAGTTCCTGCTTCCTGCACTATTACTTCCATTGGTGCATTTACTTTATAGCCAGGAGGTGGAGACTGACTTTTGCATGTTGATACTGTGATCGCAGGCTGAAGCAGAGGACGGTTTGCTGCTGTACTGTGGAGAGAATGAGCATGGTCGTGGTGATTTTATGTCACTGGCGATAATCCGACGAAACATCCAGTTCAGGTAATGGATCTACTGCCCTTCCACGGGTGAGCTCCTCACCCACTCCAGTCCTTGTGTGCAGTGAAAAGGGGCCCTTAAATGCTCTGCAACCAGCAAGCAGAGGATTTCCCCAGCTCAGGCACTGGGGAAGTCAGCCGCAAGGCTGCCTCCTGAGAATTCCTTCACAAAATGAACATTATTATTTCTTAGCAAGGTCAGAAATGCCTGCAGTCCACTAGCACGATGCTAGTGCTGTAGCTAGGTGTGTACAGTTAGTTACTGAGCTTCATAAATAAGGGAACCCCAAGAAAGTTTTCAGAACAAAGGAGATGCAGCTAACCCAGGTGTCTAGTGGTAGCACAATGCGTTACTCTGCAGGAATCAAGTTTGGGACTGGAATTCAGTCCCACATCACTGATCTGTTAGGAGCTTGAGGAGCTTTAAAGAAATGGAGAAAAAGAGTCTCATATTGCTCTAGTGACTATATAGGGGCATCTTAAAGGATATCTGGAAAGACTTATTAACCAGAATGGTGATTGCTATAAAGATGAGGGGGAAACAAAAGGGTATGATGTGTCCTAACCCTATTTCTGGTCTACCTCAACCTGACCCATGTATAGTGGAGACAAAGCAAAGAAAATAGCATGGTTTGTGCACATTCAGCTTTGCTGCTATTGAGGCCTCCTTGTCAATCAGTACCAAACAATCTGAGTTTCATATAGAATCCCAGTGTTATTACTTGAGCTCCAGCTCTCACCAGGGAGCTAAGAAAATTCCCAAGAGAAATTACTGTGATAGCAGCAACTCAAATTCCAATACGCTGCATCTTGAAACCATTTCAGAAAGTTGGCAGGCTTTGCAATATACTTCGTATTGCCAGAGGATGCAAAGTCTCCTACATGGAAGAAGGAAACAGATTAAAGAAAGTTTAACATTTGAAAAAATATTTTATCTGCACTAAACCAGACCAGATATAGATCAGTTGTCTGAGTGTTTTTATATCGCTCTTTAATGTAAAAGGAGAAACAGAGAGGCTCTGAGAAGAGAAGGCACCCTTCTTAGTCAAAAAACAAGGTTAGGTTGTTTGTTTAATGAAAAATTGTCACTTTTGTGCTCCTTGTCTGTCTCTTGCAGGTTCAATTGTGGGACTGGAGTTGCAGTCATCATGAGTGAAAGCAAAATCAAACTGGGCAACTGGCACAGTGTCACTGTGTTCAGAGATGGGTTGAATGGCTGGCTCCGTCTGGATAACGACACACCAGTCACAGGTAAATCTCAGGTAAGTAATCCTGTTCCTAATGTTCAGCCTTGGCTCTCCTGACTGATGGCATTTCTTCCTAACAGGGAGTATGTTCTAATAGATCAGCTTAAATGTGTGTGTCTTTATTAGGGGTGGGACAGTTGCGTGAACCAGAATCAATTTGAACAGTTTTATAGTCACATAAAATCAAACTGAATATTTAAAAAGGCTTGGTTTCCTCACTGCACTTTCCCATTGTCCAGCAATCCTCCAGCCACCCTCCCTAGCCCCAGAGGTGTTCTCCTTTCCAATATCTAGCAGAGCGTATTGTCGCTCTCCCCAATTCCCTGCCTTGCCTCCCACATCTGCTCTCTCCTGCTGCCTAGTCCAGATTAAAAAAATACCTCTCTTTCTCATGCATGCACACATCCCACCCCACCCCACCCTCCAGGCCTGGTCTATCCTTAAAAGTTAGGTTGACATAGCCACAGTGCTCAGTTGTGTGAAAAATTCCCACCCTGAGCACCATAGTTAAGCCAACTAACCACCAATGTTGATGGAATTCTTCCATCAACCTAGCTACTGCTGCTTGGAGAAGTGGATTACCTACAGTGGCAGAATAACCCCTTCCGTCACCATCGGAAGCATCTATGCTACAGCACTACCACGGCACAGCTGCAGCACCATAACTATGTAGCACCCATAGTGCAGACAGGGCCCCAGAGACACATACAAATGCGCATGTATAATGACACAAGGGCCTCAATAATATTTTCATTAAATAAAAATAGAGATGGTGGAAAACTGTAGAAACACTGGTTCACTGTAAAAGGAAAATACTAAAATATCTAAGAAAGAACTGAAAAGAAAAACAAAGAAAAATAAAATTAATAATAGGCTATGAACAGTTGTCATGCAGTTAGAGAGACAGTGCCAGAATCTGCCCTGAGTGAGGCCTCTTTTAACTCCAGTGATTTCATGTGGCACAGCCAAGATAAATATTATAAATGAAGATACCTTGACTTGATCCCCTGTGACCTGGGGAGAGAACAGAAGGAAAATAATTAGTGGACAATTGCCAATAACTCAGCTCCTGTTACTTCTACTACCCAGAGGGCAACCACTACTAGCCCTCTCCATCACCCCCTGAAAACGGAATGGTTTTGATTTGGCTCTAGAGGTTATATCACTAGATTTGGCTTTAGACATTTATTTACAGACTCTAAAGATAGTATTTAAAATAAAAGACCCAAAGGCACTGGCTACACTTAAAAGTTGTACACTTTAACTATGCTGGCATAGTTGAAGCAGTGAACTCCCCACCTAAGTGTAGCGTGATTATACTGGTTATACAAGTGCTTATGCCAGTATAATTTATTCCGATAGGGGAACCAAAATAAGATGTACTGGTGTAAAGTACCTTATCCTGGCATAACTGCATCTGCACTAGGGCTCTTACTGACATAACTATGTCATAAAAAAATCTCACACCTTTCCAACATAGATATGCCAGTAAAAATTAAGTTGAGTCCTGGCCTAAAGAAAACAAAAGATGTAGAATAAATTTGGCCCTGGCATACATGGGTGTAATTCCACTGAAATCTGTCCTGTTAACACTAGGGCTTAATTTATTAGTATTATTTATTTATTTATTTAATGCTCACACTTTGCTCAGTGTTGACACAAGACACCAATATTAAGTTACTCTGGACCCCACAGAGCCTACAAATGAAAACACAAACATAGGAAAACAAGTTATACTGGGAAGCGCAAAGGAAGAACAGACATGTCCTCATAATCAAATGATTCATTAATTTTGTTTACATTAGTAGATCCATAACATCAAGATAAGAAATAGGCATAAAAGTAAATGTTTAGGGTGATGATATTTTGGGAGGAGGAATGGGTGGGAGAGAACTGATCATGACTGCATGGCTTAATTATCTTTCCTTCATTCTATCATAGAATATAGCGTGCTATTTAAAATAGTAAACGGCTCTTTTTTACCTTGTAGGGCCAATATAGTAAAATTACCTTCCGGACTCCTTTCTATCTTGGTGGTGCTCCTAGTGCATACTGGTTGGTCAGAGCAGCAGGAACCAACCGTGGCTTTCAGGGCTGCGTTCAGTCACTCATTGTCAATGGGAAGATAGTTGACATGAGACCCTGGCCACTAGGGAAGGCTTTAAGCGGTGCTGACATAGGTAAGTGCAATGTTATGGAGTCCTTTATCAATGTTAAACAAGAACAATAGGGTTATTTTCTACCAATTGAAAAATGAAACAATTGTGTTCAGAGTTTGGTTGGGGAGAGTGGGGATTAGGGCTGTATATTTTATATAGTATTTCTCTAGACTCTGTAAAGGATTTTGAGTTTGTATTTCAAACATTCAGTGAAGACAAGCTCTCAACTTACAATGCTGACTGTTGGCCTGGGCGCATCATTAGTAATTGCCCCATGGAAAGTGGGAGCTCCCATGGACGAATTTCAGATCCACGACAGAATTTCTTGGCATGATAAAGGACTCTTTTCCGCAAACGAGGCCCCAGTACACTAGCCCAGTGGTTCTCAAACTGGGGTCAGCAGACCCCTGGGGGTCCGCAAGGGTACTTCAGGGGGTCTGTGAGTCATGTCCAGCTCCAGGGGGGTCCGTGAGTCATGTCTGGGCCTCTGGCCCCTCTGATCAACTCCTCCTCCTCCCTCCCAGTGCCTCCTGCATGCCACAGAACAGCTGTTCAGCAGTGTGCAGGAGGTGCTGGGAGGAAGGGGGAGGAGCAGGGATGGGGCGCACTTGGGTGGGGGCGGAAAGAGTTGGGGAAGAGGAGGGGCAGGGGTGGGGTGGAGCCTTGGGGAAAGGGGTGGAGTGGGGGCAAGGCCTGGGGCTAAGTGGGGGTTGAGCGCCCCTGGGAAAAATTACCAGAGATCACCCCCAATTCCAGTAAGGACTCTGATAGGATTCAGTCCTTCAAATCCCACCAAGGGGTTCTTCTGTCATCACAAATTCATAACAGCTTTTTGCTCAGAACAAGAACTCATAGGTTAGCCTTTCCTTTATGCAGACGGCATCTTTGATCTGCCAAGACCACGAATAGGTTATCTGCCAGACAATGGTTATCTCTTCAGTGCATAGCTGCAAAGGATTGAGTGCAGAGGTATCTGTATTCACCTCTTCTCCATGTACTTCCTAGGGAAATCCATATATCTTTGTCCAAAAGTTCCTTCTTGTGTGGCACATTGTTTAAAATAGTCCTTTGATGCTCATAACACTTACATAGGCCACATCTTCCATCTAGAGAACTTACATACAATCCCCACAATTATACATCAATTTTGCCTTTATAATACAATGGACCCCAAAAGTATTTAAACCTTATTCAGTAAAGTCTCCCAAAAATATTACAGAAAATTGACATGTCTGTCACACTTACAATCTACACAGAACAAGTGATTTGCCCAAGGTAACACAGTGAGTCAGTGTCAAAGGCAGGAATAGAACCCATATGTCCTGATTGCCTGTGCTTCAGTCACAAAGTCATCTTTCTTCTCTTTTGTAGTTTTGCAGTCAAAATCCCAGTAGGGCAGTGATCAGTATGAAACTTATTAACAACTGCTCTGTATTCTCTGGATAAAATGACCAGACTTCTTTGCTGTATAAGAAAGGAACAGTGACCCAGGAACCGGACACTGAAAAAAAAATAGGGTTTTGGAAGCAGAGAGAGTAATTTCACGATAGAGTGAGAATCTATGGAAAACAGCTTAAAACCTTTCTAAGGTTCCCTGATCCCTAATCTCTATTGCCTCTTGGGTCCCAACAAGTCATTCCCAGCCATGTGCCCTCCACACACTGTTGCATTAACAATCAACATCAACTAAAATAAATGCTGAATTTTTCCATGTGTGACCTGAAGCTGAAAGATAGAACCATACTGTGTGTTACATTGCTCCTCACAATTGCAGAGCTTGCTGTGTACCATGTACCATGGAAACAGTGTAGAAAATGACTTAAAACTGCACATAATATAAACTGGAATTAGCGATTCAAATCTATTAGCTTTTCTGGTAACTGACCTTCCATTCTATTTTGCTTATATTGGGTATAAATCAGGGACCACAACATGGAAAAAAAAGAAAAGGGAGGCCTGTCCTGTGTATAAATCAGTCTTACTGGTGGGATTATGAATCTCAAATAGAACGGTAAATCAAAATGCTGGCAAAGGAGGTAGGGCAGACACCTTTAGTACTGCATATTCATGCTGAAGCTCCCTTCTTTCTCTTCTGCCACTGAGGGTCCCACGCCCTGGGATTTGATGTAGGCATGAGATGCAGGAGGGGAAGCCTGACTTTTCAGTGTACTCATCGATACTGAACTGAAAAATGGAATACCTCAGTGTCATTCAGGGGGGTTGTTTGGGCAGCAGGATCATAGAACCATAGGGTTAGAAGGGACCGCAAGGGTCATCTAGTCTAACCCCCGGCCAAGATGCAGGATTTGTGGATGGTCCTTAGAAACTGAGAATGTGCTGGCTGGAACAGAAGCTCTCTCTTCACCTTAATCATTGAGAACATGTCAGTCTGGAACTTCTGGCATACCATTAATTAAAAAAAATGTATTGTCCTTTATCTCAAAGATTTTGCTTAAATTTGCTGCTCATGAAAGTGCAAAACTAGCAGCAATGATCACCACTACAATAGACATAGTACAGATGGGTATTGTGTTATGTAGGTTTCTACTTACATCTCTGCCCATATGTCTCTCTGGAGACCTGCAGCACCCTCCTAATACTGTACTGGTGCTCTCCTCCCAAGCAGAGATTTCCAGTAGCACTTTCCAGGGCCAGTCCCACAGATGTCAAAGCCTGATATTTAAATGTAGTCCTCTGTTAATAATTCATGAGACCACAGATTCATTAGTATATTTTTGAATTGGGGATGGGACCGTACTGGCCATGTTTAGTCTGGCTCTTTGTGTTGAGGCCTTAAATATTCCACGGTGATAATGATGTTGATCAGTTGATCAGTGAACAGATGGGGTAGGAAGAGGTCATCAGTTGCTCACATCTGTTTTGAGAGGTTTGTTTATTGGATTATTGGATTTTTCTTTATGAAGCTTGGTAAGTGAATTCAGTCGATCTGGCCTTTCTTGCCTCGGTGTGCTGTTGGACCTCTCTTTCACTCCTTTGGATATATCACAAGCTGCTGTTTGTATTGTGGTAGAGCGTAAGGGTCCCTATCGGGAACAGGCCCCACTGTGTTAGGCACTGTGCAAGCACAAAAAGATGGTCCCTGCTCCATAGAGCTGACAATCTGGGTAGCTAGTGAGGGTTGGTATAAATTGTTACATAACTTGTCCCTCTTTAGCAACGTGATGGTGATGGGTTGGATTCTGCTGGCGTAACTCAGGGCCCCCTGGTAATACAAAGTCCCCTGGGAGGGGTACCCAGAAGAGTCTGGCCAGGGCAGCCAAAGGAGAAAGCAGTGGAACTTTCATTCCCTAGTGTGGCCTCTGCAAGAGATGGCTACTATGGAACTCCAGTCACAGTTTTAACGTTCTCCTGCCCTAGTGGAGGCCATGCAGGGAAGGAAGCAGTGCGTACGCTGTTTGGGACAGCCGCGTGTAGGAAGGAGGCAATGCAGACTCTGCTCACTGTCTGCATGGGAGAATTTCCCTGGGGCACAGCAGGCCTTCATAAAGCCTAATGTTTTACTAGCGGTCTCCCCCAGGTCACAAACTCATAGAGAGCTGACATGTCATTTGGAATTCCCCCTGGTTGGAATCCTTTGGGTGAAACACTTTGAAATCAGTGCGAGCTTTTACCATTGATTTCACTGGGGCCAGGATTTCATCCCGTCTCAGAGATATGTTCCTCTGAAAAACATCTGCATCCAGGTGCACAGACCACTGAGCCTTGGTCCGTGCTACAAACGTATGTTGGTATAACTATGTTGCTCAAGAGTGTGGAAAATCCACACCCCTGAGTGAAACAATTGTATTGTCCTAACCCCCAGTGCAGACATCACTATGTTGACAGGAGGGCTTCTTCTGTTGACATAGCTACCACCTGTCAAGAAGGTGGAGTAGCTATGCTGCTGGGAGAAGCTGCAGCACTATAAGTATAGACAAGCCTTGAGAGTGAACGCTCTGGAAGCGCTACACTGCTACATCATATATATTTGCAGATGACTCCATAGTCTATCAGAAACCTCATATCCTTATGATTAAGAAAAAAAAGTAGAATCTAGCAGTTAGAGAACCATACTGGAACCCATGACTTCAAGGTTCCATCTGTGACTTTGCCATTCACTGGTTGCCTCAGTTTCCCCATTTATAAAATAGGCCTTGTACTATTCACGTCCATCATAGTGCTGCTGTGATTATTAGTGATATGTGGGGTAAGAGCCTCAAAGTACAGGTGCTCTGTGTGTGCAAGTGTTATTTAAACCCACAACAGTGGATTATATTCAGATGAAAAACAGTACTGCAGGATCCCCACTCCTATCCAGCCCCCCTTTACCATGGTTGACAGCTGTTTGTGAGAGAGGAAGGGAAATAATTAGCATTGCAAGAACAGCTGTTCACACAGCTGGCTGGCAGGGGAGGCATTTTGTAGGGTAATTGTCTGTCTTCACCTGGAAGTGGAATTTATTCTGTCCCTGAGGAGATGTGTCCGCATGGGTTCTGTCTTTAACTTGTGGTCCTCTGGTTGGGTGCCTCATGCTTTGTGCTATGAATAGTGTAATCAGGCCATCACTTGGTACATTAAAAACTAGGCTTGACGAAACACTTATAAATGTACAATAGGGAACAATTCTGCACTGTCAGGGAGAGGGACCAAATGACCTAATAGACCTTTTCCATCTCTAACTTCTGTGACTTTGTGATCCAAAGGTTATATTCCAGGTTGTATAGCACAGTGGTCTTCTTGTTCGTGTAACAGGACAAAACAATTAATCAACTCTGGTTGAAATGACTGGCTGAATTGAAGTTTATCATGTGTTAAATCTCTACAGAAGTTCTTGCCCTGCTGTTCTTTACACACTGAATGAATGTAAGATAGGAAATCAGACAGTGAGTTTGAACTGCACTAATGCCAGGACCTCACTGAGGTTTTGCAGTGCCCTGTGCAGTAGATTAAATATTTCTGCCTGATGCCCCTCTCCCTTTTTAAAAAAAGGGTTCCTCTTGTCAATAACAGTTTGCCAAACTTTGCTCACTCACCCCAGATAATACAACTGCTCCCTGCTTGTCGGTTCTGACTCTGTTTCCTACTCACCCTTGTGCATGTTTCTTATCTGCGTGATCCAACCTGCAATCTGAGGTCAATCTATCTGAAAATACTCACTTGGAGCTCCCTCAATATACATGCCCTACCTCTGGGAGTATGTTTGAAGGTACTCAAGTGTAAATTTTTTCTCCACCATTTTGTAGCACTTTACCCCTTTAGAACACTGCAGAAACATAAGCAATGTGCTCACACTCGCACACGTGTTGAGCTGGGCCTTGTTAACTTATATTTACAATGTATTCCTGTAGACTGGGGGGGAGAATGATTTAAATAAACAATAATGCAATTTAAAATAAAGAAAACTATCTGAGTTAACTGGTGTTTCATACACTTTTGACTATTAAACACATGTATCACTGACTGAGAAGGAAATAATAAAAAATCCCTCCTTCTATGACAGTTTTGATATTGTTACCTCAGGGCACCTTTCTGTGCTGTAGACATCATATGCCAGCATGGTGGAAATGGTGTTTAGAAAGCCCATATGTTGGTAATATGGATCCCCTGCAGTGCAGACAGAACAGTTAAGAGCTACATGCTGGTTAATAAGCTTAGTGCTGCTGCTTAACACATTCAGCGCTTACCATACTGTCCCCAAACTTTGAATGAACAAAGTAGCACTTAAGATAATTGAGGTTAAACAAATCAGCATGTTTGTAATGTAAACAATTGGGTGACACATGGAGATTCTGAAATATACATTCGTGAGGACAACAAAGATGCTACTGAGGGTAGGGAAAACATGGTGAATCGTTAAACTGTAAAAAAAATATCTTGAGAGTTATTTGGTTAGTTCTCGTTTCTACCATTTTAAAATCATCTTTATGATGCAGTGTAAAATCAATGCTGAAATCAATCACTTAGCCTAAAATCTGCTTTGTAGTTTTGCATATTGAGAGAGAATTCTGTTTGTTTGAAAAAGCAAATTGCCTTTGTTTGTAACAACAAGCAAGCAGCCCGCTAAATCCTCTTGGATTAACTGGTCTGGTATGACATTCTGGCTCTGAGTTTAGGTGAATGCAGCAGTGGAATCTGCGATGAGGCTTCCTGTATTAACAGCGGCACCTGCACTGCAAGCCAAGCTGATTCATACGTGTGCCTTTGCCCTCTTGGATTTAAAGGTCGTCATTGTGAAGAAGGTGAGAGGACATCAGATGTGTTTTATTTCTGACTTACATGTTAGTCCTTGTTCAATACATTTTCTCAGTAGGATAAGACCACTTTGGATGTCATTGAACTGTCAGAAAACAGCCCTGATTTGTTCCTTCTCCTGAAAAGCACATGCATATGTGATAAGATGGTGATAGATGCCTTGTGTGCATGTTATGTTGTTTATTTTAATGGGCTAGAGTGCATCTTGCATGGATAAGCAGGTGAGACTTCATGCTCCCTTTGACTGCTGCACGTGGATAGGGAACGGTTCCAGTCCTTGTGCACTTCAGAGCACATGGACTGCTCCTTTTTGCACCCTGTGCAAGCCATTCTAAAGGCTTGGGAGAAAACAGGGCCATGTTCCTGATGTTTCTCTATGCCTGACCAAATGGGCTGTCTGAGGAAGGAAGTTCAGCGGCATGTTTATCCTGTGTGCCCGAGAGCTGCAGAAGGAACGGCAGGGCTTCTAGTGTGACAGTAGATTTAAATGCATAATGAAGAAAGCTGTCTGAAATTGGTTAGTGAGTTAGTTAGTCAATTTCTTACCTTAGAGCCTAAGGTGACCTACTTGTTTTTTCTGGAATTCCAGCATTTATCCTGGCCATACCTCAGTTCAATGAGTCGTTGAGGTCATTTGCTAGAACACCCTGGCCGTTGGAACCACAGAACTACCTTTCCTTCATGGAGTTTGAGATGACATTTCGTCCAGATTCAGAGAATGGGGTGCTCTTGTACAGCTATGACACAGACAGCAAGGACTTCCTGTCTATTAACATGGTGGGCAGCTATGTGGAGTTCAGGTTTGATTGTGGTTCAGGAACAGCCATTATCAGGTAAATGTTAGTTATAATCGTTTTTCAAACAATGCCACAATGAAGATATAGGAAAGGAATAGCCATGTTGGAGAGGCTACTGGTTTGTGTAGTTGTGTTCACTCTCCAACAAAATCCAGTGATGGGTACTTCTAGGGAAGGCACAGAAGCCATTTGTCTAACTTCAGTACTATAACACGGGTATTTTTTCTTGTCCAGTGGTCTGAAGCTGACATGAGCATTGATAGCATTTATCATTTCATCCTACCCCCCAATGCAGATGTTGTTCTTATCCATATAGAGAAAATACTTTAAAAATATTAACCTGCTTGCCCTAATAATATTATCACAAGAAATTAAGGAATAATATATAATGAAACTAGATATTTTACACTAATCTTTAACAATAGCCTAATATATTATTAGGGGGGGAGGGATAGCTCGGTGGTCTGAGCATTGGCCTGCTAAACCCAGGGTTGTGAATTCAATCCTTGAGGGGGCCATTTAGGGATCTGGGGCAAAAATTGGGGATTGGTCCTGCTTTGAGCAGGGGGTTGGACTAGATGACCTCCTAAGGTCCCTTCCAACTCTGAAATTCTATGATTCTATGATATGGCAATAATGTATGCAGAGACGTGAGTAACATAGTATATTGCCTGTGGCCATTCTATATTGTATGTTTCCTGTGTTCATAAGAAATGTTGGTCATACTGGAGGTTGTGAAATATACTGATTTTCACTGTGGGAGGCCCGAGTACATACATTCAGATAACATCTCGCGCTCTCTATCTGCTACATGTAATCCATACTAGAGACACATATTGAAAGAAATTATTCCCCCTCCCAAATACCATTTTTACTGCTTAAAAACACTTTGGGCCAAATTCTAACTCAAATGGATGGATGCACTTCCCATCAGGAGTTGTACATGTGTATGTGAGAGTGGAATTTGTTTTTGGGGGTTAAAAAAAAACAGAGAGGGAGAAAGAAACAAATATTTGGATTTCAAATAGATTGAGGAAAAATACAAGTTATTATGATTGCTGAAAAGAGGAAAATTGGTTAACCTGATGGTAAGCTTGCTTGAAAACAATCAAAGCTATCCAAAAGAGTAATATCATACAATACAGAGTAATAACAAAGAATAATAACATACAAATAACTGTGTTAAAAGATTTACAGGTTACAAAGTGAAGCACTCAAAGTAGGAATTTAGGTTGTCCATGCTACCTTAGTTCTGCCACCTTGTGTGCGTGCAGTTTTGATAGTCTTTGATTATATGGTCACCTATTTTTTTTTCCCCAAGGGATTCCTCCCTCATTCAGTGCACAAAATGGACAGGACATAGGGAATAGGCAGCTGTTCAATAAACATGATTACTGATGATTACTTAAACATGATTTATTCAGTGAGCAGTCCCTGCCTTATTTATCGCACACCATCCAAAGCTGTAACAATTATAGAATTACTCAGTTCATCACAGTACTTTCTTGGGCACTCATCATTATAGTATCAGAGTGCCGTACAAACAATGAATATCTCCCCAACACAAAGTAGGAGAGCATTAGTATCTCAATTATACAGATTTGCTAAACAACCCTGATGGATGGGGATCAGAAATCAAGTCCTGTGAAAAATATAGTATGTGATCATGTAATTAAAGACTGTATCATAAATGCACATGCACAAGTGTTAGAGCATCTAAAAAATGGTTTCAAGAATCTTTTATAATGGCAAATGTTAGGCAAACTACATGTAGGGATTGCTGCCAGCTACTCATATAATACTTAAGTCTTGGATAGCACTATTCCTCCATAGATCTCAAAGATGAGGTAAGCAGCATTATACCTATTTTACTGATGGTGAAATAGGCTCACAGAGTTCATAGGTGACTTGCCAAAAGTCACACATGCAGTCAGTGCCAAAGCTGGGGATATGACTCACGTCTCCTGGCTACCTTGGCCATTGTACCATGTTGAAATGAGCTGCATGTAAATGTTGTCATTATAATTAGGGATAGATGAGCTCATTGGCACTTGGATGATGAGAGTTTAAAAGTTCATCTTAAAGGTGACTGAGTTTTGTGCTTTGCTTAGGCAACATGGTGAGCAAAGAAGCAGCATGCAGGCAGATAGCAATAGAGGCTGTAAAAGGAGGAGACAAAAAAATTGAATAGACGGTTAGGTGCAGGCTACCACTGTGTCAGCCTATCCTGTACCAGGATCCACTGCTTATTCACATTCCTGCATCTTAATGCAGGATCAGGAACCTAGAAATGAGGGGAAGTGAGTCTGTCCCTAACACATAGACAAGGATTCAATATAACTAGAAAAACAATTTTAAAAAATGACTCATCCTTGAGGAAAAAAGGCTCACATTATATCCAAAAGGGTTCACAAACTTGTACTAGTTTTGCAAACCCCGTGAATCCAAAAAATAAACTTGCCATTCTGAAAATCTCAAACTCTGCAAGGTTCACCCATCCCTAATTAAAATTACAGTTTACAAAAGCAGGAGGGCTGGCATGATGATGACTTGTTCTGGAAAAGACAGAGAATATATATATATTGCATCTTATTAAGTAGTCAGACTCATCTGGTTTCTTTATTACATATTGATTTATTGAAGGCATTAAACCCTATTACCCATTGATTTATCCAAGGTGATTAAACCCTAATTGTCACTAAACAAGAAAAGGACAAAGGATGAATGGCATTGCTTGGTGATGTTTTTTGGAGGGTTTGGTGTCAGAAGAACATTGGCAGAAATGAGTACAAAAGGCTTCAAGATATGATTTGGATTGAACCGCTTTAACCTAAACTAGTAAAAATGACATTTCAAGTAAAGGGAATGTCTATAGGACTTCATTAATTGTAACATCTGTGGGGACCTGGTTTCTATCTACTCTGCAGACTGTTTTTCTGTCCCAGATTAGTGCTGGGTTAATAAAGATTATCTGAACAGTTTTAAAATGTTTCCTATGAGACTGGTGGTCACTTGGCATAACAATTGGAGATTATGGTTCTTATTCAGAATCTCATTATGTAATTAGGATCATATTTTGGTTACGGCCCCTAATGTACAACATGCAGTTAAAAAAAAAACGGATTTCACCATGATGGCCTGCATCAAAAGAGCTTATCCGAATTGAATGGACAAGCAAACACAAAATGTTTGTCTCGTAAGGAGATAAAGGCTTTGGGGAGCTTCTGCCTTAGGTAAATTTCTGTAACTCCAGTTTCTGTCATTGAGAGTTGGAGATGTATAGCTGAGACATTTTCCTCATATATTTAAATATAAGTAACTGCAGAAATTGAATAGAAAGTTTAGCTCTCAGATAGTTAAATGTGCATTGTTTGCTTATAGTGTTTTTTTCCAATAAAACTAAAATGCTTTTAGTTTGATATGGGAACACTGGCACACATTCCTTCACTGCCAGTGTTTAGAAATGGTGCCTTCTGTTACGCCTCATATACATTGAGCTTTTGTGTAGTCATATTTTTCCCCTTTATTTTATTTAGTGCTAATAGGTAAAGATACTCGGTAATTTGTTTCTGTTGAAGGAAGGGTCATGGACATTATCTTCAAAAGGCTAGTTGGTAAAGACAAATGTTTGAAAGTATCAAAAAGATGCAAGTGTAGACTTCTTATGGGTTTTTATGTTTGTGGTTTTTGGTTTAAACAGGAGTGAAGAACCTGTCATTCTGGGCCAGTGGCATGAACTCGGAGTGTCTCGCACTGCGAAGAATGGTATTTTGCAGGTTGATAAACAAAAGCCAGTGGAAGGAATGGCAGAGGTAAGAAGCATATAATGTGTATTCTTCTATATAAAGAAGTTTGTTCATAAAATGACCTAACTTCTCATCTAAACATTAACAAAAATGAGATCTTCAGATAAACCACAGTCCTTGCTCTCCAGTGTTTATTGAAGCACATATATGGGGCAGCCTCTTCTTTAGCTTTGAGTTGGGAAGGAGCGGAGCCCAGGACATAACTGGGAGCATCTCTGTTCCGCCTCTTGACCCAGGTGTTTGTGCTTTGACCTACATTTCTTGTTTCATATGAGGTTCATTTCTTACTGTTCTTCAGTTTATCGATCGTAGTTGTACCTATTACAAAACACCAGCATGTGCATTTTTCAACCACAAGCACCTATAAGCACAAGTGTTAGCATTTACACTCGGAAAAGCTTTTTCTCCAAATAAACTGAGACTCAAGCGGGTTGAAAAATGGCTTGTTTATTTTCTTCATGCAGAAATATTCGACTTTTCATTGAAAATCTGAAAACCAAAAGTTTTCAGGAGAAAAGTCTTCAGGTTTTCAGGAAAACTAGCATTTTGATATGGAAAGCAGACACTTTTCATGCAAAATTTCATTTAATTGGAAATCCAGTTTTCCCTCAACAACAGGTTCAGTGAAAATTTTTTTGACCAGTCTATTGTGTTTTAGTTAAATAATCAGCTTAATTATTATTTATTAATTAAAGGTTGTTAGTTAAAAATTGATACAGCATAATACAGAAATTAAGGCTATTGTTACCAAACTGAGTTGGAGACTGGAGAAGTGACTGAAACTTCATTTGTCCCTAACTAATTTACAAAAACTCTCATCCTTATATATTTGTTCAAGACAAAAAATAATTCCTTTCCCATAACTGATTTATCTGAGGAGTTCCTTTATGGTATTAATTAGTGTACCTAATTAATGAGCTAAATAGATCTGTAATTTATTTGTCCTTTTAGGGTATTTTAGCTTATTTAATCAATAAGCTAAAGAGATTTCTAAGTACGTCCTTATTATAGGAAACACCTGTGGCAACAAGTAATTCCTAATAAGCTAAAAACATCTTTGTGAGTCACTATTGTAATGAATATTGAAGACATATTTAATAACAAGTATCCTTCATTAATCAATCACAAGTTGTCTTTTCCTGGGTATCTGAACACATTCTCAACAGGTCAGGGTAAAAATATTACACACTTTCCCTTATTTGGTCACACTCTACAATTCAACCAACCATCCAAAGTCCCTAGAATCATAGACACAAATCTCTAGAATTATAGACACAAAGCACTTTTGTTCATCCACAAAGGATCATAGCATTTTATATATAAATATGGGAATATAAAGAATCATGGGTAATCTGGTTCATCTGCTATCAAGCCCTAGATGAGATTTCTTCAACAATCTGGTCCATAGTGAACAAAGGAGAAGAAGAAGGTTTTGAGTTTTTTCTCTCTAGCTGAGCATTGTGCTTGAGCTGTAGAGAGAGGTTGGCTTTGAAGCTGCCAACAAAGAACTCCTGCAGAACTAGAATTACATATTTATCATGTCCTTGCCTTTAGAGTCTTTCCAATTCATACAAAAAAGTTAACCAGAGCTTCAGTGTAGTCTGAGTGACTGCTTCAGCTTCCAGCACCCAGTTCAGACACATGATATTTCTTCCTTTTACCTGTTTCCTTTATTACAGGTTTGCTTTTTCAAATACTGCAAGCATTTGATTCTTCTCAGTTTAGTATTGATTTTAACTCCGAGGGCCTGGTTCTGATTTCACTGCTACCAGTATCACACCAGTGTGACTGTAGTGGAGTTATTCCCACTTCACACAGATGTGATCAGGAGATCAGAATTAGAACTGGCTAAAAAAAGGAAAGAGAAGAAATTCAATACCATTTTAAAGCTCTCCCCCCTCCCCTAGTTTTTATCAAAATGTTGAAACATTTGAAATTTTCTAGACAGCTCTAAATAGAATCAGGCCCAGACACTTAGTACAGGGTCCACATTGTCCCTTCCACGGCAGCATGAAGATGTAAGGATATGTTGAATTCCATATAGAAATAGTGTGTCATCCAGGGCTCTCATACTTCTAAAAATATAAAGCAAGCTAGCCTGAAGTTTGCAGCTGATCTAACAAAAATGGATTCTGACTTTTGTGACAGGGAGCTTTCACGCAGATTAAGTGCAACACTGACATATTTATCGGTGGAGTCCCTAATTACGATAACCCGAAGAAGAACTCTGGGATACTGAAGCCCTTCAGTGGAAGTATTCAGAAGGTACATGTTTTGAAATAATAATAAACTAACTCTGTGCATTCACTTCATATCTTCCGTATCCCTGACACTTGGACATTGAGGGTGAAATCCTGGCCCTACTGAAGTTATTGGCAAAACTCCTGATAGGCCAAGATTTCATCCCTAGACCTCAGCAACCCTTCACAAGGTGCTTGATTTCTCCTTGCTTAGAAATATGTTTAATAATCAAGAACACCATGTTCTTCCTACTGCTATTGACATATTACTGGTAAGTGTTGTTGCTGTTTTTCAATTTACCTTCCATGCTGTACTGATCAGTGAACCACAGACATGCTGGGCCAAAGTGAGAGGTGATGTGTGAAGTTGATGTCAAAATTAGACCTCCTTTGACTCATTTACACCTACATGTAAGTAAGTGAGCACAAGGGGAGTTTAAAGAATGCTCAGTGATGGAAAAAGTATAGACAGATAAATGGTTGGTGTAACTTACATGCTAGTGAGCCAGAAGAAGGTGCAAGTCAAAGTAGGGTGAAGACTAATGTAACTTACTTACACACACTTACAACCTTCATTAGTTGCTTTTCTTGCTACCCTCCTTTCTTGTGGCATCTTAGCGTGTGAACTACACCAACCTACTCACCCTTTCCTCAGTTAGTGGTCAAAATTCAGAAGTGATGTTTAATGGAGTCAGGTATAAGCAGACTACATTGGTATAATATACACAATGAGGGGCCAGAAGAAAATACAAGTTACTCCAGCACTGGCTTCCTCTAGAGTTCTTTAGAATAACTTAGCCACACCTCTGAATTTAGCCTGGAATCCTGAGAGTTAAATCTGAGTAACTCCATAGAATTAAATAACAAATCAATATAGCCCATAGTAAATGGATTAAAAACTGGTTAATTGATAGATCCTGAAAAAGTGATTGTAAATGGGGATTTGTCATACAATGGGGGTGTTTTTAGTACCACTACTCTTCAATATCTTTATTGATAGGGCAAAGGATACAAAATCATTGCTAGCAAAATTTGCAGTTGACACAAAAATTGATGGAGGGGTAAATATTGATGAGAACATGTCATTATAGAGTTCTATGTTGATTTCTTGGTAAGATGACCTTGTTAAAACAAGGTGCATTTTCATACAGTCAAACGCAAGGCCATACATCTAGGGGCAAAGAATGTGAGTCACTCTTACAAGATGGGGGACTATATCTTGGAATGCAGTGACACTTAAAAGGACTTAAAGGTAATGGGAAATAATTGACTGAGCACATGGGCGGTGGGTATCATAGGCTGGGGGAGGCTGTGCCTCCCCAAACAGCCTGATGTGGATCCACCCACGCTCTGCCCTAGGCCTCTTCCTGCAGTTCCTTCCTGGTTCCTGCTCTTCCGTAGCCCAGGTTGGCTAGGGCTGGGGCAGCTAGGGTGCTGCCAGGACTTGGGGCGGGTGGCGCTGGGGCCGGGGCCGCGCCACCCGCCTGGCTCTCGGGGCACTGGAACCGGGCCGCCTGGCACTGTGGAGCTTGGGTTGTGGGCCCGCCTGGAGCGCCAGGGCTCGGTGCACTGCGGCCGCACTGCCTGGAGCTCCAGGACTGGGGGCGCTGTGGTCACACTGCATGGAACTCTGGGGCTGGGGGAGCTCTGGGGCTGGGATTGGGGGCCTGCCCAGAGCTCCAGGGCTGGGGGCACTCAGGCAACCCAGGGATGGGGCAGCAGGACCACATGGGAGTGCTCTGGGCTCCTGCCTGGGAGGAGGGCAGAAGAGGAGGGTGAGGGGTGGGGCCTCAGGCAGAAGGGTAGAGGCCGGGAGCTAGCCTGTCCCAACGACCAGTTCACCAGGCACCCGTGAGCACAAGCTCCCAATGCACTTCTACAGTTAAGAGAATTTAACACAAATTCTTGGATGCATAAGCAGATGAACATCAAATAGGAGTAGGGAGGTTTTATTACTTCTGTGTATGGCATTAGTGAGACTCTTAATGGAATACTGTGTCCAGTTGTGGTGTCAACACCTAACGCAAGATGTTGAAGAATTGGAAGCCGTTCATCAAAGAGCTTACAAGAGTGATTTGAGGTTAAGTGGTGACTTGATCACAATCTACAAATACGTATATGGGGAAGAGATTTCTGACAGTAGATGCTCTTCAACAAAGCAGGAAATGGCATAATGAGGTTTAGTGTGTGGAAATGGAAGATAGACAAATTCAGACTAAAAATAAGATGCACATTTTTAACGGCGAGAATAATTAACCATTGGAACAACTTACTTAGGAATGGTGGATTCTCCACCACTTGCAGTCAAGGCTGGATATATTTCTAGAAGGAATGCTATAATTCAAACAGAAATTATGGGCTTGATGCAGAAATTATTGGTGACGTTCTGCGGCCTGTGTTATGGAGGGCATCGGATCAGATGACAATACTGGTCCCTTTTGGGGGTTAAAATCTGTGAAACTATTATTGTAAATGGACTTTTGCCATATTTACACTGACGTAACCAAGATCAGAATATGGCACCTTGTGTATAACTTGGTTATATATTAAATGAGGTTGTACAAAATGCAATATTTTTTCTTAGAGAGCTCGAAATGGGTTATATTGTAAACCAGAAATACATTTATTAACTATAACAGATGTATTTTAAGTAGTTAAGGAGGTAGCAGACAGAACAAGGCAGATTACCAAATAAATAAAACAGAGCACACAAACTAAGCTTAATACACTAAAGAAAGTGGGTACATGTAAGTTCTCACCCTAAATATGGTTCTATAATCTTCTTCACAGACCAGACGCCCTTCCAGCCTGGGTTCAGTTCTTTCCCCCCAGTTCAGTCTTAGTTATTTCCAGCAGTCATCTTGGGTGGGGTAGCAGGGGAGAACTCATGACCTGGATTACCTCACTCCCCACCCTTAAATAGAATTTGCATAAGGCGGGAGTCCTTTGGTTCCTAGTTTGACACACACACACTCTCTAGCTTCTCGTGGAAAAGTACAGAATTCAAGATGGGTTCCACTATCCGGTGACATGGTCACCTGCCTCTGTAGGGCCCCTGTAGCCATTCTTCACAGGATGACTCATATGTTCACAGGAAGACTAAGCTCTTTTACAGTCCATTGTCTCTTGCTGATGGGCCATCTGCACTGTTGGGCTTTTTCATTGTTGTACCTGAAGTGTTAGCAGGGGGTGTCACCCAAAGTAACATAGTTTAAGTACAGATACATAATCAATATTCCTAATTTCAGATACTGAAATGATACATGCGTACAAATAGGATAATCACATTCAGTAAATCACAACCTTTCCAATGAGCTCTCACGAGTCATCGTGCATAAAGTGTATCTCAGTTATGTCATATTCATATCATAAGCATATTTTCATAAAGAATATGGAATGACACGTCACAATGTCCTCCTATAATAGGATGAAACTGACTTCTTCAGCAAAGCTCATATAATATTTTATTTCTTGTGCACAGCTGAGCTACAAAACAATGCATCAAAGTTCAAACATAAGGCTGGTAAATATCAGGCAGCGTTTATCTGATTGGGTCCTTAAATTGCTTTGTGTTTCAAGGAAAAACAAAACAAACTTGTATTCCCACACCTCAGGATAAACAACTAAATGTTTTGGAAGGCTAAGCTCTGGAAACTCATTGATGACAATAAACAGATGTTAGATCAGGTTTTGAAAACAATGTTTTTCTCTGGAGCCATTCAGGGAAGTCCTAATACTAAGTATTAAGTAATAAAGCAAAAAATGTGTTCCTGAAGGGGAAGCATCTGACTTTGGAGATTTCTGCCTCTTTTTCTCTTTTCTTTTAAACCAAGATTATATTGAATGACCGGACGATTGATGTGAAGCAGGATTTCATTTCTGGAGTCAACGTGGAGAACGCTGTCCATCCCTGTGTGAATTCTCCATGTGCTAATGGGGGAAGCTGCATGCCCAAAAAGGACAGTTATGAATGCGATTGCCCTTTGGGCTTTGATGGGCAGCACTGCCAAAAAGGTAACAATGATGGCTTTTTTCAAGCTTTAAATATAGAATTCTTCCAAAAATAATAGAGAGATTTAGTACATCTCTCAGAATAGAAACTGTAGGGGCTTGCACTTCTTCTGCATTACTGCACATTCCACCTACCCATAGCAACATCCATTCTGTCATTTAGGAACATTATAATTGCTATTTCAGAACAGAGCAATGATCCAGCGATGGTACCAGGGCCTCTGGTCACCCACAGTAACCAGTGCTGAATGCTTCAGAGAATGCCATAAAACTCCCTAATTATGCAGCACTATATGAAGGGGGAATTCCAGCCTCTCTCCTCCAGCTGGTGATTATCTTACACCCTGAATCATGAGGATTGATAGCTTTTGTAATTTTATCCTTGCTATGTTAATAACAAATGCTGTCCTTATTCACATCAAGGTCTAATCCCTTTTTTAGCCTCTGACTACCCTGTAATTTCACGGTAGGCACAATTTCTACTTCAGCAAAACATTGGAGACCACCAAGGAATTATTTCCAAAACAAAGAGTTTTGTTCTCCTATAGTGAAAGAGACAATACTGTATTTCAAACCAGTAGGTTTATGAAAGAGAGTTAAGATTGCATGAACATGGAAAACATGCAAAAGCAGTTTCTCCTCCCTTGGTGTTCACACCTCAACTGCTAGAAGAGGGCCTCACCCTCCCTGATTAAGCTTACCTCGTTATCTCTAGCCTGAATCTTCCCTGCACTTTTATATCTGCCTCTGGACATTTCCACTGCTTGCATCCAAAGAAGTGGGTATTCACCCACGAAAGCGTATGCTTCAATACCTCTGTTAGTCTATGAGGCCTTGGCTACACTTACAAGTTACAGCGTAATAAAACTGCCTGCAGCGCTGTAACTCATTAACTGGCTACACTTGCAAGGCACGTGCAACGCTGTATCTCCTCAGATACAGCGCTGCATGTACTCCACCTCCCCGAGAGGAATAACAACTGTTGCGAAGTGGGTGGAACGTTGGTCTTTCAGTGTAGCCCAGGAACAACGGAGTTACTGATCTCCAGAAGCTGCTTTGTTTTGAAACGGCACTTCCGGGTTGGAGTTCAGAGCTCCGTTCTTGAGCTTGCTAAACACAGCTGCTAAACACAGGCTCCGTTTCCTCTCTTTTATCTGCTCTTTAAAAACAAACAAAGCCCCTGCTGTTTGCTTTCAGTGATTGAGAGAGAGGCAGGGGATGTGGAGGTGTGGAAATAATGAGCTGACACTCTGTGGAGATTCCAAAAATCCACTCTTTTTCCAAAAACGCTCCCTGTCAAAGTCCCCCTCACCCCCCCCCCCCCCGATTTGAAAAGCACGTTGCAGCTACCTGAATGCCCATAATGCACCGCTCCCAATACAGCTGCAAGTGCCGCAAATGTAGCCACGTCAGTGGTAGTTACTGCGCTGGCTGCTGCCAGTGTGGACAGGCTGCAGCGCTTTCCCTACTCAGCTGTACGAACACGGGTTTAACTAACAGCGCTGTACATCTGCAAGTGTAGCCAAGGCCTAAGGTGCCACAGGACCCTTTGTCGCTTCTACAGATCCAGACTTACACGGCTACCCCTCTGATACTTGATGCACACAGTGTTATTCCACTAGATGGGGTTGTTTCCCTTCTGTTAAGTATTATCTTGGGAAACTCACTAGGGAAATGATTGTGCTTCTCCAGCATGCTAACTTAGAAGGACATTAAAATCTCACTCTTTAGTTATCACAAACAGTTTTTCAAATGAAAAGTACGTGTTTCAGTTAAGTCATAATGAAAAAATAAGTTTTTCTTCTCAAAAAAAGAAATTTAGCACAACAAATACATTTTATTAAAAATGAAAAAATGCAAACTGCCCTGCATTGATAATATTGTGATTTAACTAAAGATGGAGCATCATTAATTCCAGAGTCTTTGGTTTGTCATTTTATTGTCTAGTTATTTACAGTGTGCTAGTGGAGAAGCCTTACATACACAGCTATATGTACTGCAGTACCAAAATCTACAGCATGAGTTAAGGGCCAATTATTGAATTAGAGATAGTCTTGTCAACTTCCTTCCAGTGTCCTGAACATTGTTTCACAAATATACTATATTAAAATTCAAATTTGTTTTAACCAAATTTCTGTGGTGACATTTTAAGAGCACCTCTCAGATCAAGAGGTGATTATGTTAAAAAGCACCTTTTCCAATGAGACTTAGGCTCATCAGTTTTTAAGTCACTTTTGAAAATAGGACTTAAGGACCCTAAGTCACACACAGGCGCCTTTGAACATTTAACCAAGGTGGTATAAGTGCGAGTACATAAGACACATACTTTGATGTCTTAACTGGATGAGAAGTCAATAGTTTTCTGCTGAAATCATTGCTGTATGTTTTCTGTATAAGCTGTGATGAGTGGCAATAGTAATTAATATTTAATAGTAAGAAGTACCAAAAAAGCTAACCATTCTTTTTCCCTTTGTGTGAAATTCAACCTTGTGCTGAAGTCTGCGCATGTCTGATACATCACTTCAGACCTCAAAATAATATTTGATGCAACCAGGGCCTTAGTGCAGTCCCTCTGCAGAAGGATGAATTTCACCCTTTCATAGATTCATAGATTCTAGGGCTGGAAGGGACCTCGAGAGGTCATCGAGTCCAGCCCCCTGCCCTCATGGCAGGACCAAATACTGTCTAGACCATCTCTGATAGACATCTATCTAACCTACTCTTAAACATCTCCAGAGATGGAGATTCCACAACCTCCCTGGGCAGTTTATTCCAGTGTTTAACCACCCTGACAGTTAGGAACTTTTTCCTAATGTCCAACCTAAACCTCCCTTGCTGCAGTTTAAGCCCATTGCTTCTTGTTCTGTCCTTAGAGGCTAAGATGAACAAGTTTTCTCCCTCCTCCTTATGATACCTTTTTAGATACCTGAAGACCGCTATCATGTTCCCTCTCAGTCTTCTCTTTTCCAAACTAAACAAACCCAATTCCTTCAGCCTTCCTTCATAGGTCATGTTCTCTAGACCCTTAATCATTCTTGTTGCTCTTCTCTGGACCCTCTCCAATTTCTCCACATCTTTCTTGAAATGCGGTGCCCAGAACTGGACACAATACTCCAGTTGAGGCCTAACCAGCGCAGAGTAGAGCGGAAGAATGACTTCTCGTGTCTTGCTCACCACACATCTGTTAATGCAGCCCAGAATCAAGTTTGCTTTTTTGGCAACAGCATCACACTGTTGACTCATATTTAGCTTGTGGTCCACTATAACCCCTAGATCCCTTCCTGCCATACTCCTTCCTAGACAGTCTCCTCCCATTCTGTATGTGTGAAACTGATTGTTCCTACCTAAGTGGAGCACTTTGCATTTGTCCTTATTAAACTTCATCCTGTTTACCTCTGACTATTTCTCCAATTTGTCCAGATCATTTTGAATTATGACCTTATCCTCCAAAGCAGTTGCAGTCCCTCCCAGTTTGATATCATCTGCAAACTTAATAAGCGTACTTTCTATGCCAATATCCTTTGTGCATTTTATGTAGATAAAACTAAATTATTGCCTAAAGACAATAAAAAGAGGATGCTCTACCTTTTAAAATTGTTGCTCTCATCATACCAACACTTTATCTAGAGGTAAACTGCAAAAATGAAGCAGGAAAAGCTCAGTGAAGGAAAGACCTGGTTAAAACAGGGCAGACTATTGAAATCGAGATTTTTAAAACCATTGAAAAATAAAATCTGCATGTTCTTGTTTTGTTTTATGCTGATTCGCTGCAGAGTGTGGGAATTACTGCTTTAACAGTAAGTACTGCAAATGGCGTGAAAATTGCTCTGTCTCTGTGTGTCTGTGCCTACTCCATCAAGGTGATAGCTGGACTTACACTGCAGTCTGCATGCAAGCCAAAAATATCCCCCGAGGTTATACAGTAATTCTCCAGCACCTCGTTGTGTTAGTGTTTTTAAATGTAACTTCAGAACTCATGGAGAGTGCCACGCTGACTGTGCTAGAGACGGAAGCGAAGTCCTGTATTCCAGAACAAAAGGGTCAGCACCAGTTGACAGAGCGCTTTGTAGAATCCTGCACTGCTGCTCCTTGTGTGTTTCAACCCGACCCTGGCGGATTACTTGGGAGTCAGAGGGAAAGCCCAAATCAACAGACACTTAATTGTTGCAAGGCCTCGTATTACAGTGCCTAACTTTATGTGCCTAGCTATCCAGTGGAATCCGCAAACTGAGTTAGGCTCCTAGGCTCTCTGTTCAGTGAATGGGGAAAGATAGGCACCTGAAGATGAGATCCACAAAAGCCAGCATGCCAAGCAGAGAGATGCATAAACTAGCCAGTGAGAGATACTGAAGCGAGTGATGTATCCTAAGCCTCACCCCAGTAGCGTAGCTAGTGGGCGAGCAGGGGGAGCAGCCGCTCCCCCTGAACACATTTTCCAAAAGTGGCGCCTTTTTAATTTTTGAAAGGGTGGAGACCAGTGGACGGAGGTGGAGCGACAAAATAACGCAGGGGTCCCACCGCTGGCCTCACCAAGAGCCCGCTGCTGGCCTGGGTGAAAGAACCCAGACTGGCAGTGGGCTGAGACCCCGGCTGGTGGGAGCCCGCGGAGGGAATCCTAGAGCGGCGACTGGCTGAGCCGCTCAGCCCACCCTGCTCTGGGATTCTCTCCCGTGGGCTCCTGCCAGCAGGGGTCCCGCTGCTGGCCCCACCAAGAGCTCGCTGCTGGCCTGGGTTCTTTCACCCAGGCTGGGAGTGGGCTGAGAGACCCGGGCTGGGAGGAACCTGCGGGGGGAATCCCAGAGTGGGGCGGACTGAGCGGCTCAGCCAGCCACCGCTCTAGAATTCCCTTCACGGGCTCCTGCCAGCAGGGGTCCCGCTGCTGGCCTGGGTTCTTTCACCCAGGTCGGGTCGGGTGGCGCCTTTTTTAATGTGTTCGCTCCCCCTGGTGTTAGAACCTGGCTACGCCACTGCCTCACCCCTCTCAAGGAGTTAGGCACCTAAGTGCAGGCTGGAGGGAAGTGCTTATCTCTGCTTGGGATCCAAAGCCCGGAGCCCCTCTCCTGGAGTCAGGCACCTAAGCTGTTTCTAGCCAGTATGGTGGCGGAGCACACGTAACTCCACACAAGACAGGCGGGGGCAAGAGATACTCCTAAATAACCTTTAGCCCAGTGGTTAAAACACTCACCCAGGATGTGGAAGACTCCAGTTCAATTCCCCCCCTCTCTCAGTATAACCATTGGGCTATAGAGTCAGTCTCTCTCTGGGCCAATGCCCATTTTATTATTTATCCATAGTGGGACAGCTTCAACAAGAGAGATGGAAAAAGACCGACATCAGAATATCCCAGAGTCCAGCAGTTAGGGCACCAATGGCGTTTAGGCACCTCCAGGGTTATGTAGCAGTTTAACAGGAGTGTTGAGGATCTCCATCATGCCTAAATTTTGAACGTGGGTGTCTAACTCCCACTTTAGTTGCTTTAGTCCTTCTGTGTAGTTCAGTGCTCACCATGGCCATTCAGGCCATTCTCTGCCATGACTGCTATCTAGGATTTCAGTTAGAGAAGTGGTTTGGGCACCTGCTTGCTGGGAAACCATTTACATGGTGACAGGTTTTGGTTACTGCTAGCCTAGATAGGATTCAGACTGACAATCCAGCGCAGTCAGATTCAATAGCAAAGGAAGAGCATACCAAGGACTCAGCACTAATAAAGACAAAGGGCTAGATTGTGTCTCTTTAGGTATGTCTATGCTGCAATTAGACACCCACTGCTGGCCCATGCCAGCTGACTCAGGCTCGCGGGGCTCAGGTTAAGGGGCTGTTTAACTGCAATGTAGGCATTTGGGCTTGGGCTGCAGCCAAGCTTTGGGGCCCTCCCCACTCGCAGAGTCCTAGAGCCCAGGCTCCAGCCTGAGCCCAAATATCTACCTCGCAATTAAACAGCCCCTGAGCCCAAGTCAGATGGCACAGGCCAGCGGTGGGTTTTTAATTGCAGTATGCGGGGCAGGGCGGCCAGCCCGCCCGCCCCCGGCCCCGCTCTCCTGGCCGGAGCGCCGGCGGGGCAGGGCGGCCAACCCGGCCCCGCTCTCCGGCCGGAGCGCCGCAGGGCAGGGCGGCCAGCCCCCCCCCCCCCCCCCGCTCTCCCCCGACCCGCTCTCCCGGCCGGAGCGGGGCAGGGCGGGGTGGCGAGCCCGCCCCTGGACCCGCGCTCCCAGCTGAAACGCCGGCGGGGCAGGGCGGCCAGCCAGCCCCGCCACAGTATGTTAATTATTAAACCAAAAAAAAAAAAAAAAGCCTGAGCGCCGCCCCCCCTCCAGGTGCCGCCCCAAGCACGTGATTGGTAGGCTGGTGCCTGGAGCCGGCCCTGTAGGGAAGTGAAACTGCTCAGATCTGTTCCAGCAAGGGCAATACATGGTGCGCAAGTGAGCTACCCCTGTGAGCTTCTAGGCAGCAAGGACTCTCCATCCCCAGTCTGTGTGCAATGGGAAGAGGTTTCTTGAATCCTTGCACTATCTTGCTCACCCACACTAGAGTCAGAGACCATCTGGCCTACAGCTTTTCCATTCATGCAGTGACGGCCAAGCCCAATTATAATACCATTTCTTTTGAAACCTGAGGAAGATTTCAGTCTTGCAGTAGCATTGCACAACACACAGTTTCCTATTCAGACACATTGGACAGTTTTCCCAATTTCATTACTGATGCAAAAGCCATTTGTTACCTTCTGAAATTCCCAGTCTGCCTTGGCATTTATACCTACATGCCTCATTGCTGCTGGTGGCTTTCAGTGTCCACAAATTATGACAACTTTGTATTAACAGTAGTGCCTAGAAGCCCCAAGCAACAGTGTGACCCCATTGTGCTAGGCACTGTACAAACACAAGTGCGGGACAATCCCTGTACTGAGAATCTTGTAATTTAAATAGCCAGGGCATACAAGCTGCGGTAGAAGAGGCTACAGCATTCAAACAGAAGATTGAAATCTGGGGCATGCAGGGATTAAAGCCCTAATCCTGCAAAGATTTATGCTCCCACTTAATTTTAAGTGGATTAGGACCTAAGGGACTTGATCAAGATCACATAGGAAGTCTGTGGCAGAGTTGGGAATTCAATCCAGCTCTTCTGTCTCCCAGTCTAGTAATTTAACCACAAACCTCCACCTGAATAGTGCTTATTTTAAAGTTGATGTGCTATAGAAAGTGGGGGATGGGGGGAGAGTTATCATAGAGTAGCTTTTTCAGCCATCTAAAAGTTGTTTCAATTAATACAATTTTCTTTTTTTAAAATATTGTAATTGCTTTCATCAGTAAAATAAAATAATTGAGGTTTTTACTGCTCATTCTGCCAAACTCTTTCCGCACTTGTCCTTTGAATGGAACATACACTTAGAGCAAAGCATTTGAAAAGTTCATTAAACCTTCTGGAGAAGGAGGAATTAATACTAACGGCTAGCAGATGGTTGAAATGAAATTAGCTATTTTATGAAGCCATAAACTGTATTATCAAGGAAATGATCAATCGTGAGAGCACTGCAGCAAATTGCAGGACAGTCGCACAAAAATTGCGGCCACCGCGGAGACTTGCTCTATTGTTCTTCCCCACAAATGCTCTGTATGCTGAATGCTCAAGTTCAGTCACTCTTCTACTGGCTTCAGTATGAGTATATTGTCCAGAATATTGCAAAAGAAGCTCTTTTCCCCAAACAAGGAAAAATGACTAGTCCAGACCAACAGCTATGTATAGTGTTTGCCTCCCCTTATTTATGGACCACCAGATATTGCAATAATCACAGCCTAGAAAGAAATAAAATGTTACATAAATTTCATGATAGAAATCTAGCTAGTGAAAACTGAGGAGAAAAGCATGTCTCGCTCTTATGGCAGCAGATGTGAATTAGCAAACAACGTCAGTCATTGCCCATTTTGGTTCTTAAGCAGGCGCAGGCTGGCTTGATCTGGCCTACAGTGAAACTTCCTGAGTGGCCCCTGAAGCCTCTTGCAACTTGAAAGGATAGAGGGTGGTAGAGCTAGTCTTGGAACCATTGAAATCACGAGCCAGCTTCTCTGTTGTCTTCAATGAGGCTTGACTAATTTACACCAGCTGAGTTTTTGTCCCACTGCCCCTGAGCAAGGGCTGCTGCCTACAGTGCCTCCTGGAGCATTTGGAACCACACTTGCAACAGCAGCCTCTTGCTCTTCCCCTGCTGTTATCTGTACTGGGAGTTGCCAAGGAAGCATAGGTACTGATTCCGTGGGGGCGCCGGGGCTGGAGCACCCATCGGCAGCCCTGTGGATCAGTGACTCCCCCTTGCCCCGCAGTGCCTCCCGCCCACCAGCGGTCCTGCCAATCAGCTCCTCACCCACCCCAGCACTTCCCACCCGCCACGATCAGCTGTTCAGCGGCTTGGGGAAAAGGGTGGAGTGGGGGGCAGGGCCTGGGGCAGAGCAGAGGGTCGAGCACCCCGCGGGAACTGAGGAAGTTGGGCCTGTGCAAGGAAGGACACTGCTCAGGAGCAACTGCCATGGCCCCCAGCTGGGCAAAGTCAGGCTGGAGGGTGGTCAGAAGTACAGGAAGAAACAGGGCCCTAGAGGAAGAGATTGGAAGGGGAAAAGTGGACGCTCTAAACCTGCCCTCCTTGCTGCTGCCCCCCCAGGAGACTAGAGCCCGCTCAGCAATGGTGTGGGGCCAGAGGCCACTTACAACACACACTCTGTTGAGAACACTAAATCAGGAACCCAATTTAGTTTCTTCAATAAAAGGCAAGAGTTGAAAGGAAGGGGTGGTTGAACCATAGATTGCTGCTGAATGGGTATCTTGGCTCAGAGAGGGGTAGGAGGAGGAGTCTGTAAACACTGGGTAAAACAGACAAAAAATAAATGTTAGGACCGTTTTAGCTCTTACTGTCTCCATATTTCAGCTAGGAACTACTTTCCATAGGGGGAGGATAAACTGAATATGAAAAGAAAGCCACAAGCAGAGAGAATGGGGCTGGGGTGTCAGGAATGAGGGCGTGGACAAGATTTAGAAGCCTGTCTTGCCTCTTTCCCCACCCTTGGGTGCAAAACACCTCTGCTATTTTGCTCGGCAGTGTATCTGGGCTGTCAGCTTGGCTTAGTGTCAGTGAGTACTGGCTGTCAATGGAGTAAAGACTCTAAATCAGTGAAGCAGACAATTCACTGTATTTTCCTGCCAACTAGCTGATAGTCTTTGATTTTCCTTCATTTTTCCAGCCGTTACAGAAGCCATTGAAATCCCACAGTTCATTGGCCGTAGTTACCTCACATATGATAGCCCGGATATCCTCAAAAGGTAATTCACTGACCCTGACCCTAAATGATTCTGCTTTTCTTTTACCATTAAACTATAAAAGATGTTGTGTAAGTAGGTCCTATTGTACCAACAGTTAGTTCTGCTAAGCCATGATTGCTACATGGAATATGTTTCTTAATTTTAGAAAAACAAACTTTGTATCATACTTATATCCCCACATCACTAGCATCTGAGCACCTCTCAGTTTAATGTGTTTATCCTCTTAACATCTCCATGAGGTAGAGTAGTGCTGTTCTCCCTGTTTTACAGATGAGGACCTAAGAGACAGAGCATTAGGTTCACAAATGGGCTTAAGCACCTAAGTGCCCCTTTAGGCACCTAAATCCCAGAATCTGGCCCAACTGGGATTCACAAAGTCCCCACTAAGCTGTCCCTGAACCATGTAGTGCCTAAACTTGCTCAGCATCTACGTTTTTGCAGTAAAAGTTCAATCGGCACCTATATTTCTACTTCTGAATATGCACCCTGACGCTCCAGGCTAGCTGTCCAAGCCCTAGAGCAGTACCCGAAGCGGGAGAAGCTAGCGCTAATGCTCTACCTAACTCGCCTGCAGGGCATGCTGGGGTAAGCGTGCTCAGAGCTTGCCTACCAGATCAGGCCTGTATAGGCAAAACAAATTTGGAATTTCTATGCTATGCCATCATGATCTAGTGCTGTTACCCTTCCCTCCCTCCCTGCCTCTGTGTTTGTAATGGTTCCTCATCAAGTCATTGGGCCTGATCCCGTCAACGTTTGGAACTGGCACTACAGCTCTGACACTGATGGGAATAGGTGCACAACTAGAATTTTCCTAAGGGGTGGGGCCCAGCCCATGAATGACCTCGCTGAGCCAGCGCCTCTCCTTCTGATGCAGCCCTGGAAGCAGCAGAGTTGGAGGAGACAGCATGAGGAGATGGCAGCATGGGGCTCTGGGATGTGGGGAGCCACTGCCAAGAGGCCCAGGAGGAGCATACACTCCTGCTCCAGGCCATGGTGGTCACTGACAGCTTCAATCACTCTCACCTGGGCCAGTCCTGGGAGATGGGATTGAAGCTGTCAGTGACCAGCATGGCCTGAATTGGGGAGCGGGGGTATCTCCTCTGTCCTGGAGCGCTGGCCAGGGGTGCGATTTCAGGGGGTCAAGGAGGATTTGGACCCCTGGAAACGCTTGGATTTTTTTGAAGGTTAAAATGTAAAAATCAGTCTATTTCAGGAGCATTTGTTATGATTATTTCCTATGCCACCCAGTTGAGCTCCCCCCCCCCCATGTGCTCCCAATTACCTGGCAATTCCCCCACCCCCATACGTCCCCTCCCAAATCACCTATCAGTACCATGACATGGCAACACACCTACTCAGCAGGTCCCCATCCCCTCAACAACACTCTGTTCAGTGTTGCAGTGAGTCCCCACCCCCGGTCCCATATCTCTGGGGCTGTGGAGGGGCCTGATCCCTTGACCCCGTCTGACATCCCAGACACAAAGGGGCAGGCAGGTGGAGATACTCTCCAAAGAGCAGCTGCTTCATGGCCCCTGCCTGCAGTAAGAAGGCCAGTGGCAGGGATTACCTGGGGGAGTTGGGGGTTTCCATGCCCCACCCCACAGCTCACCTGAGTCAGCGCTTCCAGGCAAAGGCAGCCTAGTGCGTGTGTGTGTGGTGGGGAGTCAGCAAGCAGCACCCCCACCACATACTCCCCTCCCAAGCTTCAATGACTGTGCAGGCTTGGCCCTGTGAAGTATCCTGGGGTGGTGCTTGGGGGAGGGATGTCCGCTTGGTGCACCAGCGGCAGCCCATCCTCTGTGCTCAGGTCTGCTCCCTGGGATCGGGGGCAGGGAGGGGGCGGGTAGGAAAGTGCCCCTCTGGCTGTACCTAATGGCCCCATGGGTCCGACCCTGGTTCCCTGATTCCCAGAATCCTGGAGAGACCAGGACTGCCTGGGATTATGGTCGGGGGGAGTTCCCCCCCCCCCACCCCCGCAACCAGCCTGAATGGGCCTACTCAGTGATGAGCTGCCAAAATTTAAACAACAGGTTCCCTCCTCACCCCATGAGGGGGTCATGCCCCCCTGGCCCTGTCCCAACTCCACCCTTGGCCCCGCCCCCATTCCACCCCTTCCCCAAAGCCCCACCTCCTCCCCTGAGGGCGCTGCATTTTCCCTCCACCCTCCCTCGCCCCCAGGCTTGCAAGCCTGGGAGGGAGGAGAAGCAGAGCACCCACCGGCAGCTCCCCGCTGGGCCCCCCACCCGCCCGCTGAGCTCACCTCTGATCCACCTCCACCTCCCGAGGCGCCGCTGCTCCGCTTCTCCCCTCCCTTCTTCCCAGGTGGTGCGTGGCAAGCCTGGGAGGTGGGGAAAGCGGAGCGGCGGCGCCTCGGGAGGGGGGAAAGTGGAACAGTGGTGCCTCGGGGGAGGGGCAGAGGCGCCGCCGCTCCGCTTTCCCCCCCTCCCCCCCAGGCTTGCCTGGGGCTGGTTGTTAAATTAGAACCTGTGCGGAACAACCGGTTCTAAAAGGGCTTCTAAATTTAACAACCGGTTCCTGCGAACCAGTGGGAACCGGCTCCAGCTCACCACTGGGCCTACTCGCAGCAATAAGCACTTCCTGGTAATGTTTATGGGCCTATAGTCTGTATGTTCTCTGGGGCTGACCCCATTTATTACAGGCCAAATAAAATAGCACCACATGTTGGCAGTCACTCTCGTGATACCCACAGCCCGTGGGGTGTACTAAATTGCAGGGCTGTGATAGCTCCTGCCAGTGCATTTCATAGAACCAAGGATTCCAACACTGCAGTAGTATTCCTAGGACTTTTGCACTGAGAAGGTGAAGTTTTACTATGATCAGAGTAAAATATGTATTATGGTATCAAATCATACCTTGCTGAGAGTTAGAGTACCCAACCTATAGGTCCCTACACAGCCTTGTGTTGAGGGGTACATTGGTAAAGTTCAAAAGGAAACCCCCCCCCATCTAATAACTTTCCTGTGTGATTATTTTTTCTCCCCATCAAACAGAGTATCGGGATCACGATCAAACGTGTTCATGAGGTTTAAGACTACCCTGAAGGATGGTCTGCTGATGTGGAGGGGAGACAGTCCCATGCGCCCTAATAGTGATTTCATTTCTTTAGGTCTCCAAGAAGGAGCGTTAGTATTCAGGTAATCTCTAACTGGTTTAATTATTTACACAGTGTGCACAAATCACCACGCTATACAGTAATGTTATTACCCTTCAACATGGAGCAAGGACCCCTGGGATTATAACTTCATGGTCTTGTGCACTGATAGAGTCCAAGTTTGTTTGGTCCCTTGGGCAGGTGCCTGGGTGTTTGAAATGCACCCTGCTAGTTGGTTTTACATTTTCCCCCCTGTGTCAAGCACCAATTTGTTTTCAAATTCAAATATTCTTACTGCCAAAAAACAAAATCTAAAACCCAGGCATGTCAGACAACACATACAAAGTCATGTGCTCTAACAGGAATTTTTTTTAATTTTAAGTGCTCCGATAGCTTTTGTGTGGCTTATCTCAGAGTGCCCTGGTGGGCTATTGGTTGGTGGAAGCCATGTCTTTCTGTGTTAGAATTTATTTTCAGATTAAGTAAGGCAAACGATGAACTAGAGCAGGGACTCATCTTTAAACATTATTATAGCTGTTCATGCTGTTCACAAATGGAAAAGCTTTTTAAAAAAATTAATTGATGATAGTCTAATGCCAAGCTACATTATCAACATTTTGGCTTTATCTGGTTGTGGCTGAATCTCCTAGATACAAATACTAAATTGCCCATTCCAAAGCTTATCTTGTAATGGTTGCTATAAAGGCATTTTCATGTGGTTTCCTGTGGTTAACCTTGCAAAAATCTTAGCTGCCTCAGTGTATGCAAAACAGGGAACTGAAACAGTAGATGAAATAGTTCACGGGTTTCATAGCTTTCATTAGGACAGCC
Organism: Chelydra serpentina; assembly: GCA_037349315.1. Lineage (NCBI taxonomy): Eukaryota > Metazoa > Chordata > Testudines > Chelydridae > Chelydra > Chelydra serpentina. The sequence goes on along the minus strand of JBAIAC010000042.1, from coordinate 84,261,637 downwards.
AGTGCTTCCAAATAATTACATGTTCTTTGGAGCAAGGACTGAACCCAGATCTCCCACATCCCAAATGAGTGTTCTGACCTCTGAGTCAGTCTTTCTCTTTCTTTGGCCCGATTAATAGTTCACTATTTATACAGAGCAAAACAGCTTCAACAGGAGATAATGAAAGCAACCCACCTCAGACTGTGCAATAGTCTGTTGTATGCTGTGTAGTTGTAATTCTGTTGGTCCCAGGATATTAGAGACAAGGTGGGTGAGGTAATGTCTTTTACGGACCAGCTTCTGTTGGTGAGAAAGCTTGTCTCTCTCACCAACAGAAGTTGGCCAATAAAGGAATCCTCACACACCTTGTCTCTTCAATAGCCTGCTGGCTAGCACACTCACTTGGGATGTGGAAGACCTGGGTCCGTGCTCCTGATCAGGCATGTGGTATTACTATACCAGCAGAAAAAGTCCTGTCAGCATATGCTGCACCTACAGGGCTCTGTCATTGTAGCTGTATTGGCAGAGCCTGCATACTGTAGACTAACTTGGAGACAGAGACATTGAAACGGAGGAGCTCCTGGTTCTTGGTCCTGTGCTCAGATCACTGGACCATGCCCCTTGCTAACATCATACGGTTCATGTTCCCCCTAATACAAATGATCCCTTTGTGAATTTCAGGTTATTTGTTTCATTTGCTCCTATAATGTGGCCCTATTAAGCCAAAAGATTTGTAGATTACTGATCTTCTCAGCCTTCTGTTTCTATGAAAAACTGCCATACAGGAGCGCCCAATGTTATTGCTGATCTCACTTGCTGGCCTAGCAGCGCTGTGGAAACAGCACTCTCTGGCCTTTGGAGAGTAAAGAAGTGGCACATGTCACCCTGCAGCCCCCTCCATCCAATAAAGGTGCAGCACTGATAGCCTTCGAAGGGAGTCCCAGCCCTTCCCCGAGGATGCTGGCTGCATCCTGGAGTTTAGGTGGTCGAATCAAAGCTGGGGCCAAGGGGTGAGGCTCCCTGGACAATGTGTTAGGGACTCGGTGTCCCGCAGAAGGGAGGAAAACAACATCTATTTGTTTTTAACATTTTAGCTACAATCTGGGCAGTGGCATTGCTTCCATAATGGTGAATGGCTCTTTCAATGATGGCAGGTGGCACAGAGTAAAGGCAGTTCGGTAAGTCCAGCTTCATGTTATCAACAGTCTCACTTATTTAGGAACCGTTTTGGAGATTGCACCGGAAAAGTGCCCTGATAAGAAACGTAAAACAGAAGAAAATTGGAAGGGCCAGATCCTCAGGCGGTGAAAAGCCTTGCAGCTCCATTGACACTTAGACAAGTTAGATGTCTTCAGGTCGGAAGGCCTGGTGATATATATGCTAGAATACTTAAGGAACTGGCTGAAGAGAGCTCTGAGCCATTAGCAATTATCTTGAAGAACTCATGGAGGATGGGAGAGATACCAAAGGACTGGGAAAGGCATGGACGGCAGGTATGCCTCCCCTGGCACTTGCTTCTGCCACCGGACACTCAGTTGCAGGTTTGGTGGGGGAAGTTTTTGCTTTATTATGCTCCATGCAAGTTCCGGGGCAGCTGAGGAGGCAGTATGTGCTATTCAGCTTCCTGGGTTCACCAGTAATTTCCCTAGACTCCAGAGAGAAGCTGAATAGTAGATACTGCCTCCTCAGCTGCCCCCAGAACCTGTCATGCTGTGGCTTTTCCTAGGCAGCTTGGAGTCTGGGGAGGGCAGGGGCGGTGTGGAGCAGCATGGCTGTGGCTGGCCCAAGGCTCCTCCGGGCAAGTGTGTGTGGGGGGGGTCTTGGAGCTCCTCTAGACAAATCGGGGGGCTTGGGGCTCTTCCGGGCAGGTGCAGGAGTGGGGGGAACCAGGGCTTCAGCTAGCCCAGGATTCCTCCGGCCGGGGAGGGGAGGGGACGTGGCGCTCAGGCCTCCGGCCAGCTCAGGGCTCCTCCAGGTGGCGGTGGGGGGTGGGAGGTTGCTCTGGCCACAGAGGGTCTCGGGGCTCTGGCTGGGGGGGGGGGGTGCAAGTGGAAGGGGTGGAGCCAGGGGCTAGCACCCCTGAATGGGGGTGTCACTCGCCACCCAGGGGAAAGGGCAAATATAGTGCCTATCTATAAAAAAGGAAAACGAACAACCCAGGGAATAATAGACTAATAGACTAATAAAAGTCTGCTTAACTTCAGTACCTGTAAAAATAATGAAGTAAATGATCAATCAATTTATGAGCATCTAGAAGAAAATAAGGTGATAAGCAACTGCCAGTGTGGATCTGTCAAGAACAAATCATGTCAAATTAACCTAATAACCTTATTTAACGGTGTAACAAGCCTTGTGGATAGGAGAAAGCAGTAGATGTGATATATCTTGACTTTAGTAAGGCTTTTGATACAGTGTTACATGACTTTCTCATAAATAAACTAGAGAAATGTAGCCTAGATAAACCTACTATAAGGTGAGTAGATATCAATAGTTCACAATCAAGCTCAAAGGGCATATTGAGTGATCAAGGATCTGTCCTGGGTCTGGGTCTATTTGATATTTGTATAAATGGTTTGGATAATGGCATAGAGAGTACACTTATAAAGTTTGTGGATGGTACCAAGCTGGGAGAAGTTGCTGGCTCTTTGCACAACAGGATTAGAATTAAAAATGATCATGACAAACTGGAGAAATGGTCTGAAATCAATCAAATGAAATTCAGTAAGGACACATGCAAAGTACTACACTTGTGAAGGAATAATCAATTGCACAAATACAAAATGGGAAATGACTGTCTAGGAAGGAATACTTCAGAAAAAGATCTGAGGGTAATCGTGGATCACAAACTAAACATGAGTCGACAATGTAATTGTGTTGCAAAAAAAAGTGAAAATTATTCTGGGCTGTATTAGCAGGAGTGTTGTAAGCAAGACATAGGAAGTAACTCTTCCGCTCTACTCAGCATTGGTAAGATCTCAACTGGAATATTGTTCAGTTCTGGGCACCACATTTCAGGAAAGATGTGGAGAAATTGGAGCAAGTCCAGAAGAGAGCAACAAAAATTATTAAAGGTCTAGAAAAGGTGACCTATGAGGAAAGACTGGAAAAAATGGGTTTGTTTAGTCTGCAGAAGAGAAGATTGAGGGGGTACATGATAAGTCTGCGGGTACTTTAATGGTCGTTATAAGGAAGAAGGTGATAAATTGTTGTTGTTAACCACTGAGGACAGGACAAGAAATAATGGGCTTAAATTGCAGCAAAGGCGATTTAGGTTAGACATTAGTAGAAACTTCCTAACTGTAAGCATAGTTAAGCATGGAACAAATTACCTAGGGAGACTGTGGACTTGCCATCATTGAGGCTTTTAGGAAAACCTAAAAACAAACAGGCTAGATAAAGACCTGTCAGGGATTGTCTAGATAATATTTATTCCTGCCTCAGTGCAGGAGACTGGACTAGATGACCCATTGGATCCCTTCCAGTTCAACCTTTCTATAATTCTATGGCATGGACCTCTGGCCCTAAACGCTTAGCAACTTTGAACTCGTGGCAGATGAATTACAAACAAACATTGTCATACTCGAGATGATCTACGCAAAGAGCAGCCTCGAAGTCAGGCATAGCTCAAACCAGTCTGCCATAGTAGTGCAGGATTAGTTATAGAGGCTGTGGTAGGCGTTTACTTAAATCCATACCACTCACTCGAAGGCTGTTTCACTTGATTCCATGTGTGTCTTATCTCAGATTGCCGTTTGAGTTGAGAGCGATATTTTGAACTTTCCAGATGAATAAAATTCTAACTGTGGGTTAGTACCTGTGTTGTAGTGTTGCATCAATATCACTATTTTTCCAAAGTATTTAGAACAGCAGAAACACTATGGCTTAGGCATTTTGGGAGGTACACTTAATGGGAGTTAAGTGCCCCCATCATCAAGAGAACAGACCCCTGACTTTGGCAGCTTGCCTAGCTATCTTGAACCCAGAGGCTGAAAATAGCACATTCCATATGCTACTGATTTCAGTGAAAGCAGGAGTAGAGTTGCCAGGTGTCCGGTTTTCTGGAGGCTCTGGGCAGCACTGCTGCTTAAAGTCCAGTCAGTGGCACAGCGGGGCTAAGGCAGGCTCCCTACCTGCCCTGGCTCTGCACTGCTCCCAGAAGCACCTGGCATCTCCCTCTGGCCCCTAGGCGCGGGGGCGGCCAGGGAGGCTCAGTGCGCTGCCCCTGCCCCGAGCGCCAGCTTCACAGCCCCCATTGACTGGCAACAGCGGCCCAAGGGAGCTGCGGGGGCAGCACCTGTGAGCGCAGGCAGTGTGCAGAGCCCCCTGGCCCCTCTACCTAGGAGCTGGACATGCTGGCCGCTTCCGGGAGCCACCTGAGGTAAGTGTTGCCTGGCCGGAGCCTGAACCCCTCCTGCATCCCAATCCCCTGGCCCAGGTTGGAATCCCTCCCACGCCCTAACTCCTTCCCAGGGCCATACCCCTCACCCCTCCCGCATCCCAACCCAGTCCTGAGCCCCCTCTTGCACCCTGACGCTCTCCTGGATCCCGCATCCCAACCCCCTGTCCCAGCGCTGAGTCCTCTCCTGGAGCCCAAACCCCATCCCCCCGAGGGCTGGCTCTGGCTTTTTTGCCGGCCCAGGCAAAAAAGCCACCGGCCGCCCCTCTCAGGCCGGGTGGCGGCGGGGAAGGCGGCATGCCCGCGGTCCTGCTCCCCAGGCGGGGGCGCTGGTGGGGAGCACGGCATGCCCGCCGCCCCGCTGCCGGCCGGGGCAATGCCGCGCTCCACGGCCGGAGCGCCGGCAGGGAGGGCGGCATTCCCGCTGCCCCAGCTGGGGCGCAGGCGGGGAGCGCGGCATGCCTGCCGCCCCGCTCCCCCAGCTGCGGCGATGCCGCGCTCCCCAGCTGCCGGGTGCCGGCGGGGAGCACAGCATCCCCGCTGCCGCCCCGGCCGGGGCACCGGCTGGGAGGACGGCTTCCCCGCGGCCTGGGCCTGGGGGCCGGCGGGGAGCGTGTATTCCCCGGCCCCACTGCCCCAGCCGGGGCAGGGAGCGGGGCTCGCCCGCTGCCCTAGCTGGGAAGAGTGTTTTTTTTAAAAAAAAAAAACCAAAAACCTCAGTGCCGCCCCCCCTCCAGGTGCCGCCCTAAGCATGTGCTTCGTCGGCTGGTGCCTGGAGCCGGCCCTGATCCCCCCTCCCATACCCCAAGCCCCCGCTCCAGCCCTGACCCCTTCCTGCACTGCAAATCCCTCATCCCCAGCCCCACCCCAGAGCCTGCATCCCCAGCCGGAGCCCTCACCCCCTCCTGCACCCCAACCCCCTGCCCAGTCCTGAGCCTCTTCCCAAATCCTGAACCCCACATTTCTGGCCACACTCCTGAGCCTGCACCCCCCAGCCCAGAGCCCTCACCCACTTCTGCACCCCAACTCCTTGCCCCAACCTGGTGAAAGTGAGTGAAGGTGGGGGAGAGCGAGCGACAGAGGGAAGGGGGATGGAGTGAGTGGGGGCACGGCCAGAGCGAGGCCTCTGGGCAGGGGGCGGGGCAAGGCTGTTCAATTAGAACGTTGGCAACCTTAAGCAGGAGCAGCCCATGAAATGGCATTTACAGCAAAGTAATTATTATTATTAAACATTTGTACTATGGACGTGCCCAACAGCCCCTGTCCATTTGCTGGAGAATGTTACCCTCTGCCCTTTTACTTTTATTCCTTGTATAATGTCAAGTGATAAGGTTTTGTAGCTCCCCAGCTTGCTCAGCAAGGGGGCGGTACCCTAAGAGAAGACACCTTGCTTGGGCCCCTCTGGGGTCCATGCCAGAGTCCTGCGCCCTTGACGTCCCAGCAGCGGAAGGGGAGGGGGAGACAACGCCCTCCCCGTCACCCTGGCAACCTTTCTCCCTCAACCAATGGGAGGAAGGAAGACAGCAGCGCTCTCCAGTAGATAATCAGAGGGCAGAAAACAACCAGGCAGCCTGCAAGCAGTTTTTCAGCCAGTGCAGAGCCCCAGATGCCTGGGAAAGCAGGCTGGAGGCTATGAATAGCCTGGCTGTCCCACGTGGCACAGACCAGCTGGGGAACAGAGGGGCGAGAAGATCTCCCTGCAGCCTGCCAGCACAGCCTTGCCTGGCCCAGCAAATGCCCAGTCTGTAACCGCAGCCTGCAAAAAAAAGCCTCGGCGAGAGACAATCCACTCCCTCCTGCCCCCAGCCTGCCAATAACAGGAGGAGACTGCCCATCTCGCCTGCCACCACCTGCAGCCTGCTTGCACTGCAGCTAGCCCACACCAGAGCTGCGATTTAAGAGCCAGACACCTGACCTGACCTGCTTACATCTGAACCACGCTTTAAAAACTGTCAGCACCATTCTAGAAGGGCATGGGCAGCAAGTCCCTCTCTCCAGCAAGCCCCAGGGAGGACCTGCTTGCTTGCATCGCGTCCTGACCACGCAGCCAGAAAAGGCGCCTGAATGAGTACCCTGTGTTAGAGACATAGTTAGGGGCCCATTAAGGCATGTTGCATCTGCACAATGAGTTTCATCTACAGGGATCAAGACCCTGCATTGCCAACTCCCAGTATAATAAAGTATGTTTCTACCAGCACCTCCATACCTGCCCCTGTGCACCACCCGGCAACCTGAGACATGGGCGACAGGCGGAACGGAGGGAAGGGTCTGTAACTCCATGCTGGCTCCCGACAGCTGCCCACGTGACTCTCCCTGACCTGGGAGGAGAGCCTGGGGGGGGCAGGGACATGGGCGGGGACTGATCGGGCGGGGGCTGGTCGGGCCCAGGTAGAGGGGCCATCGTGGCTCCCCACAGCTGCCCCCCGGTCTCTTAGCATCGCTGGGCTGCAGCTCCGAGGCCCTCCTCCCCCCCCACAGCCAGAGTCGGGTTGGGGAGAGCTGCACGGACAGCTTAGGGTTGCCAACTCTCCTGGTTTTGTCGGGAGTCTCCCGGAATCAGGCCCTGTCTCCCTGAGGCTACTGCAGCAAAATGGGGGGATTTTGGGGGTTAACAGTTTGGCAGCACAGTGCGGCTAAGGCAGGCTGCCTGCCTGCACTCACTCCACACCACTCCCAGAAGCAGCCAGCACTGTCAGGAGACGAAGGGGGTCACCATGCGCTGCCCCCGCCCCGAGTGCCAACTCTGCAGCTCCCATTGGCTAAGAACTGCAGCCAATGGGAGTTGTGGGGGCAGTGCCTGCGGGCAGGGGCAGCACACGGAGCTTTCTAGCCTCCCCGCTTCCCTCCTGCCTAGGAGCCGCTGCCAGAGGGATGTGCCAGTCACTTTTGGGATCCGCCCTAGGTAAGCGCCATCCCCCTGACCCCAACCCCCTACCCCAGCCCAGAGCCCGCACTCAAATTCCCTCCCAGATGCTGACCCTTCGCCCCCTCCCGCATGCAAACTTCCTCCCAGAGCCAGCACCCCCTTCCGCATTCCCTCCGCACCCCTGCCCCAGCCCGGTGAAGATGAGTGAGCGCGAGCAACCGAGGGAGGAGGGCTGGAGTGAGCAGGGGGCGGGGTCTCAGAGCGGGGCAACGGTGTTTGGGTTTGGGCCATTAGATAGTTGGCAACCCTAGGGAAGCCTGGGTCCTTCCACTTGCCCTAGGTGCGGGGGGCCTGGGACATGGGCAGGGGACTGCCTTTGTTGCCACCTCGGGTGGGGGCCCCCCGCCTCCCCCACTTTTGGGAGGGCTCCGGCACCCTTGCCCTGGACTGAGGCTAGTGGGGGCCGGCCTGCAGGCAGGGACTCTGGGTGGCTAGAGCTGGTGTTCGTGCCGCCCGCCCACCCGGGGCTAGGGACCATGCTGTCTGCCCACCCAGCTCTCTGGGGTGCGGGTGGAGCATGCTCAGCTGCCTGCCCACCCACCGGGCTTGCCGGAGCTGGGGGGAGGGGGATGTGCTGGGCTCTGGCGGGGGAAAAGGGGGAGCCAGGCAGGGGGCTAACCTCCCCAAGCCCGCCAGTCAGCCACCGCCCATGCCTGTAGTCAATCATGTAATAAACTAACAAAAGCATAGCTAGGAAAAAGAGTTATTTACAGGTTAAAGCAAGCAAGTGTATCTACATCGATGAATTCCAGGCTGGGATTCAAAAGGTGCCAGAGATGTAGCAATCGGTTAGCACTGAATGAGCTTACCCCAGGTCAACCCTGGAGAGCGCTGCTGTTTGTTTCTTAACTCCAGGCCTTGTGAGAGTCCAAACAGAAAAGGGATGACAAATCTATAAATCAATCATTTTTATTTCCCTCTTTCAGCATTCAAACCCATAGGACAAGGCTGGCTTCATGCGGGGCTGGGGCAGTTAACAAAGCTTTTGTCCTGTGATGGTCCACTTAATTTTTGATAGTCCTCCTGCAGTTGGCGGGGAGGCGGGGAAGAGGGAGTGGAAGGCACTCTTCCCATCTGAGTTCACAAAGTTCAGAGCAGGCATTGTTACAATTATAAAACAAACATATTTTACCTGTAGCATGGAATACAGATAAGTGAGATTAATGCATGCAGCAATTTACAAGCATTTCATAGGATCTAAACACAATACATTTTTATAATACTCCTGGGGAAATTCTGGGCCAAAATATTTAAAAGTCTGCACACAATATTTTAAAATTCTGCAAAATTCTGCATATTTTATTTGTAAAAAGACCACCATATAACAAGGCCAGTTTCAATTATTTTGGTAATTTATTTCAAAATACTTATCAGCAACTATGTCTGTAACAACAGAGCTACAAAAAATTTCCCCCAGGAGTAGAGAGTTAAGGAAACCCCTAGGACAACCTAGTTCCTTTTCTCTGCCCCCTCCTCCCTCCAGCGCCCAGCCAGGGGGGCAGACACTCATATCCTCTACTCCCCCACCCCCAGAGCCCCAGCTAGGGGGCACACTCCCAGCCCAGACATTTGCATGCACCCTCTGCCCCCACACCCTCCCAGAGCCCAGCTGAAGGACCCCCCCCAACCCAGTAATCCACACCCTCTACCCTCCCCCAGAGCCCTGCTCCCCTAGCCCCCTCTACTTCCACCCCCCCTGAGCCCAGAGGGAGAGAAAGGCTGATGCTGAGTCCTGAGCTTGTGCAGAGTTTACTGCACACAGCCTCCTTCCTTCAGGGCCTGCTGGGAACCGTCCAGCTCCCTCCCCCCCCCCCCCCCCCCCCAGCAGTGTCATCTATTTGCCAGGTTATTCTGCATTGTGCAATGGCCCAGAATTCCCCAAGGAGAATAAGACGACAAATATCTAGTTTGAACAAAATTAACATAGAGGTGAGCTGCTTGTCAATTCTGAGCTAATGCCTATGGCCTTGGCCAGAGCTGGCGCTTGGTTTACCAGCATCACAGATATCGCTAATCAGCTTGATCATTTAATGCTTTTACTGACTGTATGTTTCTCTTTAATCAAATCTGTACATAACGTTTATAGTTACTGTTTTCAATTTGTTTGCTTGCTGGAGTTTAAATTATTTGTGAATTCAAGTGTGGTAGCCACTGCCTTCATGTGGTTATCCCCTTGTCTCCTGGAGGCACCGCCAAGTAGCTTTATTCTGCAGCACCCCAGGAAGAGGAGGGGAACACCTACCAGCAGCACTGTGACGTGAGCTCAGGTGACAGAAACTTAGATGCCATCCAAAGACTGTGAGGTATCCCTCTCCTATGTGCACATCATATAGGTACTAAGCTGGCACTGAAAGGAGGTTACAGTTATGTAGACTATAACCCTCAGCAACAGAAATATGTGGCCTATCTGTGAATGTGGCAAAAATGCAATACATGCACATTGACACGATTAACAAAAACAGGATGCAAACAGCTTCACAAGGATCAAGCTGTAGAGGGAGTAGATACATTCAATTATCTGGCCGTTTACATATGCAACCAAAACAATTGTTCCAAAGTAATTGGAAAACTAGGAATGGCTTGGTCAGCCATGGCCTCACATCTCAAAATGTACAAAGGTTGGATTGATGAAAAGTTATTTTTTTCATAGTGACTTACAGATGTGACTCATGGGAAATTAGTGCTGCTGACAAGAAGAAATTAAAGCTTCTGAAAGATGGTGGAGCTTCTTGCATACCTGCTGGACAGAAAAGAAGACTAATGTTTATATTATCAATATTATTGGACAGGAGCAGACCCTGCGGTTGAAAATCAATTGGTGCAAACTTATGGTCACATCAGGCTAGAGCTGGAAATAACCTTGAGAAAGATATCATAGTAGGGAATGATCAGCAATGAGATGGATAGAGTGTGTGCGGCAGATCACAGGGAGCTCAGCTGCTGAGTGTGCAAAGCTAGCCGTGGCTCAAGAAGACTTCTGAAAATTCTGATGTGATGTCACCCATATTCCTTTCCTTTGTAACCCTCAGCATATTTATTTTCAATTTTCTTCTTTCATCCCCCTAACAACTCATAGAAACTCACTCCTTCTATCCTGCCTCCTCTTAATACTTTACTCACCCAAATGACACTGTGGTGTTTCAATTGAATAGCACCTCATGGAGCCTTCCCCAAATCAAGATCAGGCCTTCACAATAAAAGCACCGTGCTCAGTGATGATGGATCTGAGCTGTCCATCCTTGTGGAGGAGGAGTTGCTGCTGCTTGACTGTTTACATTATGCAATGGAGGAATCAGTTGCTAGAGTAAATCCAAATTCTGCATTTCCTTTTCAGGGATGGGCAGTCTGGAAAGGTAACTGTGGATGATTACGGTGCTAGAACTGGTAAATCACCTGGCATGATGAGACAATTAAACATCAATGGAGATCTGTATGTAGGTAAGTGACCACCATTGTAGACTATACTGGCCCACTGAGAACCCTGCATGCTAGTGGTTAAAGCAAGTAACTTGATGCTGAGCTCTCCTTTTAACAGTTGACTCACTATGAGCTGTGGTGGAAGGGATTAGTTTCCCAATTTACTCTACCAGACTCATCACAATTGTATTTTTGAGTGCCTAAGAAATGATATTTAAAAAAGAAGGAAGACCCTCATTGAAAACCAGCTGCTATATCAGAGCTGATGCTTTCTTTTATGTTAGAATAGGAATCTAGTACTGTAGTGTGGTTTACATTTTTTAAAGTGGAAATAAGGAAGCGCATGTTCTTCTACGAGTTTCTCATTCACTTGATCACACTCTGTCTCTCCTAGGTGGCATGAAGGAAATAGCACTGCACACAAACCGACAGTACATGAGGGGTCTGGTGGGGTGTATCTCACACTTCACCCTGTCAACAGATTACCACATTTCACTGGTTGAAGATGCCACAGACGGGAAAAATATTAACACCTGTGGGACAAAGTGACAAGAGAAGACTCTCCACGTGGAAGGACCGTTGTGTGGATGTGTATGTGGCTGAGACCAAAATGACCGGTATTGCACTCTAAGGCCAATGCTTTGAGTTGGTCATGGAGGAAAGAACCAAACTGAAGGGAAATCATACAAAGGGAGACTATTTTCCACTCTCCTCCTTATGATGCTCTGTGACTAAACCAAACTGAGTATTTTGTGTAGGAAATGTCACATTTAACCATTAAATGTTTAGTGAACACTGAAGATCATACATCAATGCAAATTACAAAGAACGGTGTGATGTAATGAGTGTTATGATTCCATAGAGATTGTTTTACATATCCAACAGAACAGTATTGAAACATATTCTTTCCAGCTGACAATGGCACAATGACTATCATCCAACTAACATCTTTTCAGGCTCTGTATCTATGCATTCAAATTTCTATCTCAGAATAAGTAGATCTTCTTACCATTCACTGCAGTGTTCAAGGATATGTTCCATCCTATGTAAATAATAAAAACCTACATCTCCTGGTTTCAAAACAATGTTGTTTGCTGAAGAGGATAATTCTTAATATTCAAGTCTACTTTTTTATTGCCAGCAGCAAAATCAACAATCCAATTTTGTAGAAGTAATTTTGTACGTGTATATTTTTATAGCTGCAGCAAAAAAACGGATCAATTAGTATAACTTTTAAAGTTTAGGTGTAATACACTTAGCTCTTTGCACATTTTCCTGAAAATAACAAAACAAACTGTGTTTTTAATTTGTTATATAAGGAAGTTTAATGTTTGTATTATACAGTGTTAGTGAAGATATTTGTGAATTATAACCAGCTTTAAATCTGACTTCTTTTTTGTAAATTTTGACAGTTAAAATTGTACATTCATGAAGCTTTCATGGCTTAAACAGATTAAAAAGGTATAAAAATCTCTTGCTACTGTGATATTTCATCATCTGTATTTATATATCTCATCTCACACAAAGATCAGACTGTGTAAGCAAGAGGACCTAGCAGAGTGCAGCCAACATAAATACTTCATTTTCCAAAACCTATTCTACAGTATTTGTCAAACTGAGGTTTATAGGATCAACAAAACAGCCAGAAAATGCTTCAGGGAGAGTCAGAATTTCAGAGTTTAGAGATTTGTTATTTTCATTTTCCTGTGTTCATATAAAGTAGAATAGTGAGCAGTGAACAAACCAGCAAAAACATGAGGCAACACACGTAATAATGTGTCCCTTAAAGGCCACCATATTGTGGTAACTCAAGAACCCCAATACTGCTGCTAGAATCAGTACTGCAGGCGCAGTTACAGAATATTAGTCAGCTACCGGAGTTCTGCCGAGGAAATGGTGCTGGATCTATTGGACAGGAGAGGAAGATGGCTGTATGGTTATTTCCAGAAGACAATACATGGTATGGTGCACTGACCAGAGCACACTGACTCGGGTGGATGTCTGGCCTCGGTAGCTGAACCTTTAATATAGGGCTGAAGAAGAAGATGCATCTGAAGAAGTGGGTATGCACCCACGAAAGCTTATGCTCCAGTACGTCTGCTAGTCAATAAGGTGCCACAGGACTCTGTTGCTTTTATGTATTTTAAGAAAGTTTATTACAGAAAAGGCCACCTCAGGACAAGGAGCTATGTTGGTGGAACAGGAGCTGGTCTTTGAAAAATGCGGGGTTGGTTTTTAAGAAACTCCATGTTTGTTAGTGTGAGAAGCCAATAGATATACACCACAAACCGACAAACACTCATAACTCAGATTGCCTCACTCGCTCTGTGAGAACGCTGAGCTGCCAGCCGCACCCAGCCACCTGAGCAAACGAAGCATAATAAGTAACACTGCTGCACTGGCAGATGCTGTGCGTACTGTAATACTTGGCTCCTTTAAAGCGGATTTCTTTTGGGCAGCTTTCATTTTTAAGACAGCCTCGCTCACCCTTTGAAGAAGAGAGCTGAGAAACCAAAGGCCCCTTCACTGCAGTGAGAGCTACCTACCACCAGTAGCGGCGCCAGCTTCTTTGCCGCCCTAGGTGGCGCCTCTGGGAGAAGCTGCCGCTGAAATGCTGCCAAAGTTCCCGGGGGCAGAAGAAAAACTGTCGCCGTCGAGGGACGTCAAATGCCGCTCGTGGTGAGTGGGGGAGAAGCCGCATGTTGCTCAGTACTGCCCCCTAAGCTTGCTTAAGGAGTGACATTGACAGTCTGAAAGGAAGCGATGGCCTCCTTGGCTGGAAGTAAAGTGAGAGGAACAAACAGACTTTGAGAGTGGAATAAAAAGGGATTTGATTTCGGCTCTAACTTTCACATGACAGGCTGGGAAAGAAGAAATGGTACCTCACAAAGCAGTTATTCTCCACAGGAAAACCTGACACATGTTCTGTCAACTTGGTGCATTGATACAGCTGTGCTCAGTCATCGTGGTTGAGTTAGTTTAAAAAACAAACCAAAAACTATCCAGCACAGATTACCAAACATGGCAGCTTTGCGTGGTGAGGGCAAGCTGTGACTCGCACACTCCCAGTTAACAAGAAACTGCTACCACTGCAGGGTTTTCCACCACAAAAATTCTTCCTTCGAGTTTTAGGACTTGACAATGTAATCAGCTTGCTCCATAAATAGCCTGGTATAATCAGTACAGCGGGAAAAGATTAACAGCTTTTTCATGACTGCTTTCAACAGCCCTTTGGTTTACAGTAACGCATTTCACTTGAATCTGAAATACTTGGTCTTACGACACAATTGGTTCCTGAAAATCGCGTCTTAAGTCGAAAAGGACATAACTCGAATTTCTCATAGGAACAATGTTGGATCGAGCGTCAAAGTCAAAACTGACATCGTAAATTCGAACCACGATGACAGTTTATACACGTTGTAAGTACCGTTTGGTGTAATGCGAATGTTGTCAAGTCAAAGACTGCCCGGCCACAGAATCATTGCAGAATATCATGTAATATTACTACATAATCATAAATTATATGCTACACTTCATATCTTTGGGGCCAGTGCAGTGTGTCTTCTTGAGCTTTAACGTGGGCATAATACTTCAAGCATCTCCAGGTAGGGGAATCTGGCTGCTTTCCAGCCCTTATATGCTATGCCAGTGGTGTAAAGGGGTCAGAACACAGTCCAGAACTGGGGCCTATATCTTGACAAAGGCAGAGCAAGTCCCTTGGGCCTAGATTCACAAAAAGACTTATGTGCCTAAGGCCAATGTTTAGGAGTCATGGTAGTTCTTAGAATTACCACTCTGCTGCTACCTAACCCCACAGGTTAAATTTCCACAAGTGGGCACGCTGAACACCCCCTGAAGTCCAGCCACTCCCCCGCAGTTAATGAGCCACTTGGAGCCCTTGCTGATGCCTAAGCCATGGCAAGATTAACAAAATAGGTGTTTGCCTGCCTGTCTCACCAGCAGGGCCCAATCCTGTAGGAGATTCTAGAGCACACTTAAAAGACAGATGGGGGTGAAAATGTTTGTGGCTGCCTGGCAGGTGTGTTTAAGAACATAAGAATAGCCCTACTGGGTCAGACCAAGGGTCCACCTAGCCCAGTATCCTGTCTTCCAACAGTGACCAGTGCCAGGTGCCCCAGAGGGAATGAACAGAACAAGTAATCATCGAGTGATCCGTCCCCTATCGCTCATTCCCAGCTTCTGGCAAACAGAGGCTAGGGACACCCTTCCTGGCTAATACCACTGATGGTCCTATCCTCCACGAATTTATCTAGTTTATTCACCTATCCAATAGCCCTGTGGGAGAGTCAGGCTTAAGTCTCTTCTCCAATAAATCTTTATTTAAACCAAGTGGCATATCTCCAGCAGGAGCAACAGAGAGCCCACCCCCAGAAAGAACCCAGTGGTCAGGGCACTCAACATAGGATGTGGATTCAAGGCCCTTTTCCAAATCGGGCAGAGCACAGATTTGAAAACAGCTCTCCCACATCCCAGGTGAATGCCCTAACCAGTGGGCTCTTGGCTACAATGGAGCTGGGGAGAGGGCACTTTCAAGTCCCTCCATCCCCTCTCCAGATAGGCTTGACCTGACTTAGACACCTAAATCCAGGGAGGCGGGGAGGGGGTGGGAGGAGAGGGAAAGGAATGGGGCATGGCTGAGATTTCCAAGTAGAGGGCGGCACCTATTTTCAGATGTCTAATCCCCAGCTCCCTAGGCATTAGGTGCCTGAGGAGCTTGGCCCAATACCTCACTCCTCTCAGCATCCTAACATTCCACGTCTCTTGAACGCCCCACGGCAACCAGCAGACTCGCCTCCTGCAGCTTTGTGGCACTGACCCTGTCTCATCTCTTAGTGAACGTTGCACACCAGTTCCTCTCCACTCTAGCCCTAAGTACACAATAGTCCTTGACATACACGAGTAGCCAGGAGCTAGACATAAAGTAGACTGGTGACATCAGGAACACAGGCAAAGGCAGGATCTTGTTCCTCCATAGATTTGCTACTCACCTGTCCTCCCAAAAGGCAAAAATCATTTCCCTTCTTGCCCTCATGGGCACCTAGCACCAACCCAGTTTCTAGGAGACATCTATTTGGGAATTAGCTGAGTTCATAGGGGTTCAGGCCTGACACTCACAGAGCAGCTCACCGCACTAAGCAACACAGAAGAATGTCAGGAGGGACAAAAACAGGCAGAAGGAAACAAAACACAGACAGGGGGAACCTAAACACATATTGTGAGTGCGCCACTGCGCCTTATTGCTTCAGTCATCTCGCCCTGCTGCCCAAGAGAGAAGTGATGTTATCTTTAGTGTGTGGCGCTGGCACACAAAAAACAACATGGATTCAAAAAGCAAAAGGCAGGCGGGGCACTTTATGCAAGCAGCTGTTGGGACAAAGTTGCTTCTATTGAATTAACTTGCTATGAGTGATTGTTTCGAAAGCACTCTGTTTTTTGTAACAATTTACATTTGGTAAACAAACTACATCAAGCCAGACATGCTGTCCACGCATACACAGGGCCCAGCTGCGGGGCAGCTCTGCTAGCTAGATCAGTTACAGAAAACAGACGGGATCACTTTTTTCCTTAGGGTGCAAGTCTCCAGCACTGTATATAAAACGTCAAATGCTACAACATTTTTATGGGGCAAGCAACCCGCCCCATAAAAATCAGCTACACTTCTCAGCCATTTATTTCTCAGGGGAATCCCCTCTAAGTTGTTATCGGCCCTGGGGCTTATGACTCAAAACATTCACAGCTCCAGTGAGTATAGCCCTACCCCCCAATCTATATTTTTTTGTGGGGGTTGAATGATCATTTTCTAAATACTTTATATTGGGACAAGGCACCATTCACCTCACTACACGGTGTCACGCTCACACTGTGGCAGTTGCCCTCTTTGCGCAGGACTTTCACAAATAAGTAACTGCTTTTTATTGGCATCTCTGTTTGGCATAGCTCTCAAATGGCCTTATCTTTTCATTCAATTCAGTATCATGTGGCGCAGGCTGCTCTACAAAGACAGGAAGCTGTCACTGTGTGAGGCCTGCTAGTCTTGCCCCAGAAAATAGAAGTGATTAAAAATAACCACTTATGCTGTGTCCAAGTTTGAGACATGGTTGGTCTCAGCTGCATATTAGGACTCTCTCCTTCAGCTTGAGATGGCTGTGCAATGCAAGGGAAACCCTCCACAGCTGAAAGTCTAAAGCAGTCATGGGTGCTGTGAGGCATGGCCACAGAAAGGGTTAAACATCCTGAAAAAGACATGTGGGAAGATGATGTTTGTGTTTTTGTGTATTTACATATATATGCATATGGTCAACAATGTAATCAACAGTCCCTGTCTATGTTGTATTCTGTTAATTCAAAGAGCAAAAGAAGATCCTGGCATTTAAATGAATTGTAAATACGGGATATCTTGGTATTCATCTCGCTTTGAAATATACTGTGAATGGTGGAGGAACAAGCAAATTGCCTTATGTTAATTCATATAGCTAAGTACCAGTGATGAACCTCCTTCAAAATCATGCTAATTACCTTTTGAACTCCAACTTGACAAAAGACATGAAATTGTATAAAAGATCCTTGGGTACTGATTCTGTCATCTGATTCTGTTTAAGCTTCATTGGGGGAAGTTTGAGTCGCAAGACTGAGGTTCCAGTTATGCTGGTACGCCCTGAATATGATATTTGAACATTGGGCTATAACCTATGAACATTTCTGAAAGAACTCTTTGCAACTACAAAGCTCACGATCTCTGCTATGAATCTGAACCTCGATGACTTGAACTCACGTCTGTATGTATTGATCTTTTAACCATACTGTCTCTCTCTTTTGTTTTTTTAATAAATTTTAGTTTAGTTAATAAGAATTAGTGTAGCTGTAGTGTGTATTTGGGTAAGATCTGGAATATTCAATAACCTAGGAGGTAATGGGTCCGATCCTTTGGGATTGGTAGAACCTTTTCGTTTATATGATGAAATAAGATTTTCAGAAATCATCATATTTGACTTAGGTACCTGGATGGAGGCCTGAGGCTGGATCACTTTAAGGGAACGGTGTTGTTTGGACTTCTGAGTAACCAGTAAGGTAATAAAGAAGCTGTTTTATACTGGCTTGGTAAATCTAAGCATTGGAATATCCAACAGCTTTTGGGGGATTGTCTGCCCCATTCTTTGCAGTTCACCCTAATTGAGTGACCACAGCTGGTCACAGATGCATTACGAACATTTGCAACAGGTTTATCTGAGGCAACAGAGATGATCTTATCTGTCTGGTAACCAAGATTTTGCAATGAGTGCTTGCACTCCTTCCGTCTGGGGCATCTGAGACACTCCCAAAGCACTGCTGGAGAATCACTAAATGACTGTGCAGCCAGCTTCCAATGTGTCAAAGTTAGCATGCCCAAGTCTTCATTTTGGGCCCTTGGATGAGCATGAGGGATCTTAAATACCAGAGCCTACAGCTTTGGAATTCGGTACCCTAATCTCTTGAACTGGCAGGCAATATCTTAAGTCAACATTCATTTTTCTGGGACAGTTTGAGAACTACACTAGCAGATAGAGCCTCCCTAATTTTTACACACTGTATCCATCTACTAATTACCCTCCCATCTGGTTTCTCTTGCTGTTTAAAAACTTCCCGTAATGTCTGACTGTGACCCTAGGCACGCCTGTATTCACATGCTCCTGCAGTATTTGTACAATAGGCCTTGTCAGGTTTCATATGAAAGCTGACACCACACTGGTTATTAGCATTGTAAAATGCATGAGCTAATGTTGTATGTGCAGTTGTGAATTCCCAATGTGATGTTACTAGTGTAAGTATAGAACATGGTAAAAACAAGACAGCCTAACCTAGGTCAAGGTGATAAACAGGTTCGTCCTAGACAAAGGAATGTGGGTTTATCTCAGCTTAATTATTAGCAGTAAATAAAGCCATCAAGCTAAACCAGCAGAGTTTATCCTGATTCTGAACTGGAGACAGAGAATTAACCTGGCTCCTCCCTTCCCCTCCCCCACCCCCGCCCCAGACACAGGAGACTGAATTGGGGGCGGGCGGCTTGTTGACTTTTAAGACAAAAAACAACCCCTTTAGAGTTACAAGGAACAGAGAGAGAGACTCCAATTTTATCCTTCACCTTGGGAGACAAGGAAATCCAGCCATTTGATCTCTGTGAGGGGTCCTGGCCAGCAAAAGCCTGGAGACTGGGGGTGAGAGAAACCATCTTGAACAAAGACTATCTTGCTAGATTGAAAACATGCATCTAAAAGTCTAAAACACTCTTATTGGTTTGTAGCATCTCTACCTTTATCCCTTTTACTCTTCTGTCACTACACTTGTTTTGCTCTCATTATAAATCATCAGTGTTGGGTAAATTCAGTAAAGTCTGAGCTTCTAGACAGCGAACAGGTTAGAGTGTTTTACTGTCTCTGTAAAAGCAGCAAACCTAACACTTTCTCTATGAGGGTCAAGTGAGAGGGACTGGTCCCTGCACTAGGATGATTTTTAGGGTGAATCTGGGGCTGGAAGGGCACTAAAGTCAGCCTGCAAGGAGCAACCAGGTTGGGCAAAGCCAGGATGAGGCTTGTGGGCAGCTGGCAGTAGGGTGACCAGACGTCCCGATAAAATCGGGACCGTCCCGATTTTTCTTTTGTCCCGCGTCCCGACCGATGCATGGTTGGGATGCCTTTTGTCCCGCGTCCCGACCGATGCATGGTCGGGATGCCATTTGTCCCGATATCCGGGCTTCTTCCTTCCTTTTTTTTTATGCTCAACAAGTTCGGCGACCGGAAGGGTTTTTGTTTTTTTTTCCTCAACAAGTTCGGCGTCATCTCGATTTTCGGGTCCTCGCATCTGGCCACCCTAGCTGGCAGTCTGCTGAGGTCAGAGCTCTGGACCAAAGCTGCACCTCTACAAGACGTCCAGTGTTTCCAGGCAAACAGTGACCGAACCCCTTACTAATCTGGGTGAGCCCCAGAACATCACACTGATATATATATTCATGCCTTTGGCTTCAGTTAACATTTTTTTCTGGGGGTCAGATGCAATAATCTCTCCCAGCAGTTAGGCTGGAAATCTGTCATAAAACTAATTGTCCATATGATTTAGTGTTTTCTAAGGCCTTGCAACTAATTTTAAATATGTCTTTAAATGTCAGTTAAACAGTGACAGGAGTTTCTTTAGGAGCTTGTTTCTAAACTTCATAATATAGTAGACGCTACGGAGCACTTCTCAGTTCCTACCAGCCCAGTGGAGCAGGAAACCAGAAATGTCAACTCAACTGATATAAGCCACATAACAATGGAGCACATTAATAAATCTGCTACTGACCTCATGTCAAACACTCTGGGCCAAATTCTGTCATCATTTACACTGGTGTAAAGCTGAAGTAACTCAGTTTACACCAAACAAACACTTGACCCTCCTCAATTAAAAAAATACATAAGCAAAGAATGTCCAAACCTATAATAGAGTAAGAAAATATATTTATTAAATTTTATGGCAATACTATGGCAAAACTGTTAAATACATGCATATTTTTAAACAGACATAAGCAATATGTCAAGAGTTAAACAGCCAAGCAAACTAGCTTAAAATGTAAGCAAAAAAGTTGGAATCTTAGTACTAGGTTAGTTATAAATGTAGCATACATATTGTCATCATGTTTCCCAACATGATGTCACACTTCTCTTTCCAAGCATGCTCATCCAATAAAACTGTCTGCTAATACATTTTCGTGAATCAACATTTTGTTTACTTGGTGCGTTGTAACTTTATTTAATAAAGTGCCTTGTGATTATTCTGTTTTAATTGTGAAGAAAATGTTTTAAATACATGGCAGATTTGGAAATGTATGCCAATTTCAGCAAAAAACTGTAGTCATAAATTTCTAAATTAGAAGCAATGTAAAGGGAAGAGTGTTAAATTGACTGTCTTTTTCTCTGTTGTCTTTTTAACCATCATTTATTCTCAGAACTAACTTTATACTTTACAATTTGAAATTAGTGGACGATGCTTTCATTAGTGTTATAAACAGATTCCATTAAAATACATGTAAAAAACATAAAACATTTCTAAACAAAATATTTAGGCTGTAAAAAAAATATGGTATAAAAGAGACCTAAAAAACCCATTAAACCCGTTCACAGTATGTGTTTTTAAACAACAGCATTTTAGTATAACACAATTTCTTTCTCATCACCTGGAGGATTCTACCAGAATGTTTAATCTGTGCACCACAATAGGATAAAATTAAGAATTGCAATTACATTGTATTCTGGTGGGATTTTAGGCAAGATCTGAATCAAAATAGTCAAAAGTGAAAGTCAACCCGCTTTGCAAGCATTCCAGGAGCTCTATGAAATGTAATACTGCACATGCTCATTCACTTTTTACTATTATATAAAGAGACACTGCCAGATTAAAAATGTAATCTTAAAAATTCATGTTCTTACTTATGTTACAAACTCTTGAATAATTTAAAGTAAAAGAAAGCCCTTTGCTAATTCAATTTGAATTTTCACTAGTTAAACTGATTACTTTTTGAATTTTTCTGAGCGTGAACAATGAAAATAAATTAGCAACTTTTCTTTATAGTCAATTTCTAATCAGTTACACTCTTTAGTTCTCATGCCTTAGTGAAATGCTGCAATATGAGTTGCAAATGTTTGTTTCAAAAAAATTGTTCCAATTAGAATTGTTTAAATTGTGAAAATATTTCAGTTGGTGTTAGCTTTTGATTTTTTTTCTTACTACACAGACCCTAACTCTGCCAAATTTTACCTAGCAGTATCCCCCTAAGTGGTACATAATAAAAAGGCGCCTGTGAAATAATTTAGGCTTAACATTTAGTTTGCCAAGGTTTGAAACTCATGTGGATATTAATTTCCCTTCTGCAGAGAAATTAGCTACCATTTTGTGCAGAAAACTATTGTTACATCTGCTCGGACAATTTCTAAGCGTGCAAACCATCACTCCTGCTAGCCTTATTTGATACTTGTTTGCCTAACATGAAAAAGGAACCACAGACATTGGCTAGGTTAGAAACACTGGGGGAAATCCAGTGTTAGACAAACGGAAAAGAAAAAAATTATGATGAAAGGAATTATTTTCCAGCTGCTATGAGGACATTTTAAAAATAACAGATGGGCCCAAGCTTAGTATGTGGAACTGGATCTTTAAACACACCAAAGTTTGGAGCTGTATCTGGGCTTGGATTTCAAAAACTCCAAAGTCTGAATGTGCTTGGATTTGGGGTTCTTGTTCCTCTCTAAATAACTCAGAGTTCCAGAAACAAAAACTACAACAGTCTAAAGAACAATTGCTGACAGCATCCATTAAACATTAATTGCACAAGTCAATATTTTACATGCAACAACATGAACCACAATGTAACCATGTTGTGGGAAGTGCAGGTAGTATTCCCCTTTCTAGCATTTTAGAAAATGTTCCACCTCTAAGACAACGTCTTATGCCAGAGTGGGGCTCTCTGATAAAATGTCCTGGGAATTTCAAGATGACTTATTTATACAATATGGAAGTACAGTATAAGTACAAGTATACATTTGCATAAATAATTTAGGACCTTTTAAAAAAATTAGAAATGATATTAAAACCATTTGAACATTCCTCTACTTTGGAACTGAGAATACTATTTTATTTACATGAGAAGCTAGGATATGCTAGCTATTTATTATAGTAAAACACAGCACAGCTATCCATTTGATTCTTCCAGTCTAATCAATATTCATGTTTTTCCTTTATATTTCCAATATAGATTTTGAATGACAGTCACATCTATTACTGTAGTGTATTTAATATGTACAATAACAAAAAGCAATATAATTAAATTGACTAAAAATATAGCACTGGTGATCTTGTTACATTTCGCTCTGGAGTATCTTGCCCCCTCCCATGCATACAATTTCCTTTGATTCTGCAATTACTCTCCCTCTCTGAGCAATTTCACATTCAACTGAACTTGGGTCAGAGGGACAGCCTCAGGGGACCACACAATATAAACCTGCATCAAATGGCTAGAAGGCCCAAACTTGCCTTGCTTAGGTGAACTTAGTTCCAAGGCCTGTATTTTCCTCTTCAGAGTCACCCAGGTTTCTATTTCAGAGGGAAAGAAGTACCCTATCCCACTTCCTTGTGAAACTAACATACTCATCCCACCATGTAAAACAAAGGATACATCTACACTTTGCGCTGGAGGTAAGATTCCCAGCTCAAGGAGACATTAGCCAGCAAAAGTATGTTGAGCTGGGAAATACACTGCTAGCTCGAAGTGCAGACATACTCTAAGAAAGAAATATGCTGAATCTGCCAATTGACTTCAAGCTAAGTGACAATATTGCAAGCAGTTTCTACCAGGTGTGGTACTCATTACTGTATGTAGTCCCATTACTTCAATGGACTAGTTACCACAGTGAGGCCTACATGGTAGTAAGTGTTTGCAAGATCAGGTCCTAAGCCTGCATATGCAGAGAACACGTGGCAAAGGAAAAAATTCACGATCTGTAACGTTAGCTTACTACATTTGATGGTATATTAACCAGCTTTGTGAGGTATATAATATATAGGCTATTCAAATTTACAATCCTAATTAAAATGTCGTATCAGTTAGGATTCCAAGTCCCCATGTATCAGTGAATACAACACAAATAATGAACATAAACTAGAGAGTACACACAAATAAATCAAATGCTACTGATACTCAATAATGGAGAGAATACAAAAATCCTTTCCACAAAACAAAATCCTACAAATCAGACATGGCTCAAAATTAAAAAGCAGCAGCATAAATTATTTGCTCCAGAATTAAACTGCCTGACATTTAAAAAAAACAACACATTAACATCTCTTAGATTCCTGAACAGCGTTAAAACTGAAAGACTAGCCGTGATCTAAAAAAGAGTGATAGTGTGCGTTGACAGAATCCCTTATTATTAAATGCAACTCCCTTTTGGAAGTAAAATTTATTCCTCCACCCTCCCACCCCCCATTTTAAAATAAATATCTATAGGTTTTTAATAAATCCAAAGGCTGAGATATAAAAAAGAGAAATGTGTTGTACAATTTTCTATTATATGAGAAGCTTTTCAGAAACGGGGAAAACAATCTTATCTTAACAAAGGGATTTAATTGGGAAACTACAAGACATCAATTAAGGAGCCTAATTTCATTTGAAACATGTGGCTTTATCCTTACAACCCCCATTAATGTTTATGGAAGTCAAACAGCACCATGCATAGAGAGTAACCTTGGTATGGAAGACTAGTTACTCCTCTACTTTTTTCTTTAAGGCGCTTCAGCAATTAGTGTACATTTGCACAGGTTTGGAAAGAAATTAAATCACTTAACAATATTAATCATTCGATCCCAATTTACTCTTTCAGACCCAAAGGTTGGCTGACATCTTCACTAATTTGTTATGCCTCTTCCTGAAGATTTTACTGAAAATTCTGGTGTTTGCATTAATTTAAAACGACAATCTTTACTTTAACATCAGCCATCTGAAGTAGCTTTCAAAGTACTCCACTGTATCAGTGAACTAGCACATAACTGAATGGCACTGCTAGCCAGGGCTAGATTGTTATGAAGACAGCTGCTAACTGGTCTGTAACAAGTTAACACACTGTATATGATATATGCATATACAGCATCTAGACACACACCTGTCTGTCTCACCCACTAGTCTCATCCCCATTAGAGTAGCATAATGTGAAGGGGTATTCAAGCCCTTGCATTGAGAATAGGAGTTCTTGGCCATAAATCCCAAGATCAGAAAGTGCACCAGAAAGCCAGTGCAAGGGATGTAACTAACTCATATTTTTAAAACATAAAAGTAGCACAGCTAGTGAAAGAAGAAATACCCGCACTTTACTGGAGTGTTTAGGTCACAATGCAGAATGCCCTGTACCCTAAGAAAATAAAGTGCTCCCTCATTACTCAGAAATCAAATTATTTCAAATATTGTTGCCTTTACTATCAATAAATGGTGAAACACACAGTATAATCTGAGAGCAGGTATAGTATACTGCATCTGTCATGGGTTTAACTGATCTTCTGTTCCAGGCAAATCCTTTTCCAATTGTATAAGAGAAACAAAAAAGGGACAGTTACATAAGTACTGGAGATTACCAAATGCTATATCCAGGTAAGTGAAGTAAAATAAATGTAATATAATGGTACTCTGCATAGATAAAAACTTAAATATTTATGCAAAGACAAATCTTATCATAGCAAACAAAACTATACAAACGAATCTGCATTACAAAACTGCAATGTACAGTTGAAATAATTTTGTTCAAAGTTGAATGAAAGCGCAAAGTATGGCGCTTACTTGTAATGTTGAAACCTCTATTTGCAAAGGGCTTTTTGCCACTGTTAATCCTCCAAAAGGGATTTTAAGATATGAAGTTCATGAGATGAAAGACCTTGGAGCACATACTTGCATTTCTTAACAAAAACTGTGCGGTAGCGAGAAGAGTTTGAATAAGGCCACCATCAGAGTTTCTTCCGATTGGTATTCCCAATTGTGGAGTTTCTCATTTAGCTACCATGTCTAGGATGTGAGTTACTTGTAGGTATGTATAGAAATCCCAAGAAAGATTAAATTTAATTCTAAGCAGTTCAAAAGGCAGTTGCATTATGACTTGGGATAAAAATCTCCAAGAATCTACTGTCCTTTGACAGCCCATTCTTTGAAGTTACCTTCATCACATCCTGAAAGAAAACCTGGTACCCTGCACACGTCTGGGGAGTCAATGAGAATTTTCAGAAGCAACAAAGGGTCCTGTGGCACCTTATAGACTAACAGAGGTATTGAAGCATAAGCTTTCGTGGGTGAATACCCACTTCTTCGGATGCAAGCAGTGGGATGCAAGCATCCGAAGAAGTGGGTATTCACCCACGAAAGCGTATGCTTCAATACCTCTGTTAGTCTATAAGGTGTCACAGGACCCTTTGTCGCTTCTACAGATCCAGACTAACACGGCTACCCCTCTGATAAATGAGAATTTTGATAACAGACTAAGGTATGGAATTGCTTTTACCCCACATTTGCAGAGTGGTCCTGAGGACAGGATGTTCTCTGATCTCCTGATGCAGCAATGTGACTTCACCATAAATCAGATCCGAAGAGGTTAACACCCTCTTTTGTCTTCTGCCTTTCAAGCCTCATCAAGCTGATTATCAATATTCTCTTATGTCACATAACAATCAATACCTGATCCATCCAGTGTTTTTTGGTTTAAGAGAGGATCGGGAACACTTGGAGAAAGACATTCATTTTTATCCAAGTGACTCAGCCAAACATAGATCATGGTAAGTTATGCCACCTTTGAAGTATATAAAAGAGAGTGGGTGCAGATACAGAATCTTAGTATTTATTGCTGTGATCAGGTTTAAGGTAATTTTTGTCTGATGGGTGGCCAGATCACAGTTCCACATGCAGTGGATGTGTATGGTTTTGCAGACCTGTCTTCCTGATCTGCTCAGACTACTTCAGAGCTGTGGGTCTGATACCAAATTCAGCAGGACTGGCTGTCTCAAGGCTTGGTTTAGAAAATTATTTCTGCAATTTAATTATCTGAGGAGCCACAAATTAATGCTTGAAATCAAGACCTTAAAAGGATTCAGCTAACAGCTTAAGGACACACAGTTTTACTTCAATGTTGTATCACATGACCCTCCATTCTTCTTCTTCTTCTTTTTTTTTTTTAAACAATTAGAAACAGATTTAAGTTATAAAGCATTTAAAAAACAGTCAATGAAGTAATGGCTTGGTTCTTGTGATGCATCTGTCACAATCTAATGTTTATACATTGGAGTGTTACAATTAGAGCTGTTTATAGCAGGTTTATGTGACACAGGTGTGAAAGCAAAAATACTCAAAGATGGTGATTTTTAACATTACATCAGGTGACCAGTGCTGGGGAGGTAGCTATTAAAAATCATTAGTGGCATTAGCTTACCTGGGATCCCCCTTGCCTGTAGAGAAATCCCACCTTATGTTTCCACCTAGGATTTGGAAAGAGTGCTCTGTTTGGAAGATGTTGTTTCTGGAGACTAGCCATAGAGTCTTCCTGGCTGGTTGGGATTATTACAGATAAAGACCAACCTTTCTCACTGGTGGAGCAAATCTGCCTGGGCAGCTAGTGCTACTAAATGCAATCTATGGAGCAGTCTGTACTGATAGGTTAGTGCAACCAACAACTGTTGAAGAATGAGACTAATCACTTGGGTGGCCAGCTCACGGCACTTTAGTTCTAGACTAATAATGGTCTAAACTAGTGTTTCTAGAAGAAAAAGATGCTTAACCTCTTTGAGGTAGCAGATCTGGAGCTGCAGCTATAAAATACAAAACACATTAGTGCAATATGTTAGGAAATACTACCTCCTTAACCAAAAGAGAAAAAATAGTGTTTTAAGGTTTAAAAAATTAATGCTGAAGTTTAAACATTTTGCAGTTCTTGTTGAGGTTTAAATCAGTGTTATACTCATTTTCCAAGTTTGTACCCCTGAGTCAGATATTGAATAAACATTTGTACAGTAGGTACAGAAACTAGTGTTCTGGTTATCAAACAACAAACATGAATAGCCATTGTTTAAAGTGTTAAATGAGTATGATATTTTTACCCGTGGGTCTTTAACTAAGCACAGACTAAAGTACTAATTGTAATGTTTAGGTAACAGATTTAATTAATTACCAATGTAAGCATGTAATTTCCAACTGTTAGACTGAAAGTTCTCCTACTGCCATCCCCTTCATCTAGTCAGTTTGTAAACTGGTTTGGATTTAGTCATTCTGAATATTCATAATAAGAACCAGTTAACAACAGAAGTAGAACACCTTTCAAAGTAACAAGTTGTATGAGATCATATTGATCTTGAAACACAACTTGAAAGCAGACAGAGTTCTTTGACTAGGATTACGAGGAGACCTAACCTCAAACACCCTTTATCTTCGTAGTGTAATAATTGAGTTTCTATAACTTTGGGTTTTTAGCCTGTATTAAAATGGAACATTAACACTTCAACTTAAAAGTGGTAACATTCAGCTCACGAAAAAAAACGCTGCTGACTGTCTCCAAGGATAACCCATGCTGTTACGACAACACTAGGAACAAGAACTTATTGAATGGCAGGTTCAGATGAAATGACGATTACCATGATTGTTAATCATTTGGTTTGTTCTGAAAAAAATGTGTAAAGGACCACCCTGTGTTATTAGGGGTGGGAGAGTCTTCATAATCTTTTGGGGGGATCAAAAATTGTCGAGAATTAATGGAGCATGGACTTCCAAAAGATCCATTTTCATTGTTGCTTTGAATTGATGTAGGAGAGTCTGGAGAGTCTAACTTCCAGACATTAGTGTTTGCTTGAGGTCTGTAGCCAGCAGTTTTATCTAAGTCCTCTTCTGTGGGTGAGTGACTCTCCATTTTCATAGCATTAATTGGCAGTTGCATTTGCGGCTTATAGCCCGCTGAAGTGACAAAGTTAATTTCTGGCTCTTCCTCTGGATTAACTTGAGGCTGATACATTGACTGAATGTCAATATAAATGATCTGAGAAGATCCCACAGGTTCATCTCTTGCTGGACTGGAGATCTCCTCCTCAATGATTGGTGGGCAGTATGACACAACCACATGGCTTCCTGTTTCTGGGTCAGACCCATCTTCAAGAAGCTCACTATCTGCTACAGGGGATATAATTTCTGTGTCTTCTATTTTAAGGACTGTGGATCGCGTTTCCACCACTTCCACACTATTCGGGGTACAAGGGTTCATTTCCAAGGTTTTAAGAGCTGTGTTTCCCTAAAAAAAAGCCACAAGAAAAGCAAGAAAGTGAGGATAATGCAAAAGAATTGGATATTAAGAAAACGTAATACTATTTTAGTTCATATAGACAGTATATTGTACTGTTGTTTGCTTAGTTAAATTGAGAGAAGTGTCACCATCTGTACACTAGAGCAGAGCAATTGTTTACTGTTAAAAAAAATTCAACTATTCAACTCCCCCGCTTCCCCATATAACTGTTTGTATATCTGATGTTTCAGCTCATTTTAAAATATTTTAGCAAGTTCAACTTCAAAACTATTCCTAAATTTTGCCAAAAAATATTTCTAATATAAAACCAACCACTATTTCCCTTTTATCTTTCTTGTGTAATCTACTCTGACAACATTAGCTTGCCTTTCCATTTACTTCCAATTACAAAGTGTTAGTAGTGGGCATGGAAGGGAGCTGGCAAGAATGCCATACACTTGCTTCGCACTGCTGCCAATGCAAGGAGAAAGGAAATTAACAGCTTGGGATAAGCTAGATCATATCATCACTTCTACTGACTCTTGGGACGTATCTTCTTGATGCAACTGTACATTTTAGATCAGTGGTCCTCAAACTTTTCCTCTCATACCCCTCCTTACCAGTAATAGAATGTGTTCTCCCACCCGCCTCTCGCTCCCCAAGGCAGCCAGGGGCTGGTGGCTGGGCCGGAGCAGAGCTGGGAGAAGAGCAGGGCTGGGTGGGGCTCCCTCCCCACTTCCTTGTGGGGGCTGGCCCAGGATCCACAGTTTGGGGGCCACAGTTTTAGATGCTTAAAAATTGAATTAAAATTAAGGTTACCTCACATATATTCTTCTGAAACTGCAATGCCTTACTGTTCTCAGGATTTGGAATGTCAGGGTAGAACGTTTCTTTAATCCTTTATAGAGAAAAGTTAAGTAATTTTCAAAATTACCAGCAAAGGTTCAGCATGTCAAAATAAGAATGCAAGAAAAACAGTCATGACGTTACTATCAGGTCGTAATCCTCAACACAGAGTATAAACTTTAACTGTTCAAATTATTCACTTTACACAGTTGTGCTTTGGGCTGCATGTAAAAAAATGTACTTTTCTGATGCTTCCACTGGAGTTTCAGGTTTCTGAAATTGTAAATTGATCATGGGTGGATCTCAAATTAAATGTATGCCTAATTCTACACATTGTAATTAGGGTTCTACTACACCTGACCTTGCATGCAGCCTCAGGTGGAGGGGAAGAGGCTCCTAAGAGATCTTCTATTGCTCCCCACACACAGGCTAATGGTTAAGAGCATTGGAAAATGAGCAGAAGATTTGGGTTCTTCTGGCTCTGTCACTGACTCACTGTGGGACCTCATGACCAAATCACTACTTCTCTGGACCTCCCTTCCTTCCTATCCCTCCCAACTATTCAATGGGAATAATACCTATCCTCACCCAAAGGTCTTGCGTAAAGCCCACTGAAATCCTCAGGTGTTTGGGAAGCATGACAGGGGGTACCAGGCCTTTTGAGGCTCCCTGCAGTGAAGGTGGGTCCTCCAGGCCTTCCTAGAAAGGTTGCAGGGAAGCAACCAATCAGAGCCCAACAGGCTCAGTTAAAAGGAGCTGAAGGGAGTTAGTAGGTCAGTTACTTGCTAGGACCAGAAGGGTGAGGAAGGGCTGGAAGGCTGCAAAACTCTTCATGGAAGAAGGCCTGGGAAAGACCCTGCTCAAGCAGGGATAAGGCAGAGAGAACCTAAGGACTGTAACCCTAAGGTAATGGGTGAAGGCGATGAGACCGAGTGTGAAACAGCATAGGGAATGCAGCAGCAACTATTAAGGAAAGCAGCACGTGGCTGCTGTTTGCAGGGTCCCTGGGTTGGGACCCAGAGTAGCAGGTGGGCCTAGGCCCCCACCAGCCAATGGAGAAGTGGCCTAAACCCTGAAGAGGGTAAAAGATTCTTTACTAAAAGGCCAAGAAAGAGGACTAGATTTAAATGTGTCCAACAGGGACTGAAGAGAGGAGGCACCCTCAGGAAGAATGGGCTGCGTACAGCTTGAGCCAGGGAACTGGAAGATTTGTTTGTTTTTGACTTGAGTACCCCAGAAGAGGTTTATCCATATTAGATTGTGTGTGACTTGCCTGGAGTGCTGGGCCACTGAAAACCTGCCTAGAGAGGTGAGCAGCCTACAGGGGGCGCCAGGAGAACAATAAGATTGCAGCACCATCCTCAGCCAACAGGAGGCACTCATGAGAGGTGAGTGCACCCCCTCACAGGAAGGCAATAAATTACACAACAAAAACAAATAGAAGAATTTAACTGAAAATGAGTGTTTACCATTCCCTCTTTTGGTAGCAAAGGATGCTGGTCACCACTCCAAGCACAACAGCTACTGCCACTGGGATGAGAATGGCAATGATCAACCCCACGGCTGGGAAAAAATAAAGAAAAACAGTAAGAGATATTCAAAGTTATCAACAAAGATCGTAGCTCACAACCTTTTTGTAACATTCCCAGATATTATAGGCCACTTTATAGATCAGTGGAGGCTCATCAAGCCCCATCTGCCTACAACAGTGGCCTATACCACATCCTTCATTGCAAAAGACAAACCCTCCCATAAGGTAGTTGGTCAATTGTGAAAGAGTGTGTAGAAAAGGAAGAAGTTTCTGTTTGATCCCCTAATGGTACTAAGCTTCACATGCATGATGATAGGACTGATTGTAAATTTTATCCCAGAGAACAGAACTTCAAGTGTTTATTGTATTTTAGGTGGCTATTTAAAATTATCAAAACTATTTGTCTATTCTGTGGCAGTGATTTCTACAGGTTAATTACAGTAACTCCTCACTTAATGTTGCAGTTATGCTCCTGAAAAATGCGACTTTAAGCAAAACGATGTTAAGCGAATCCAATTTCCCCATAAGAATTAATGTAAATGGGGGGGGGGGGGGGTGTAGGGGAATTTTTTTCACCAGACAAAAGACTATTTATATATATTATATATATACATACACACAGTATACGTTTTAAACAAACAATTTAATACTGGTACACAGCAATGATGAGCTTGGTTGAGGTGGTGAAGTCAGAAGGTGGGATATTTCCAAGGGAATGCCTTACTGCTAAATGATGAACTAGCAATTGGCTGGGCCCTCAAGGGTTAACTCATTATTGTTAATGTAGCCTCACACTCAACAAGGCAGCACGAATGGAGGGAGGTGAGACAGCATGGGAGGCAGAGACACACAGTGTGTGTGCTGAGACTGCAGCTGCTGCCAGGAAGCTCCCTCCGTCCTGAGCCCTGTCGTGTGTCCCCCCTGCTGTATGGAAGATGGGGTAAGCGGGGGGCATGAGCAGGGAGGAGGGGTACACCTTGACATTAGCCTCCCTCTTTCCCCCCTGCCCCTGACACAGCAAGCAAGAGGCTTGGGGAGCAGCTCCAAGGCAGAGGGCAGGAGCAGCACATGGCAGTGGGGGAGGGACAACAGCTGAACTGCCGACAATTGGTAGCCTGCTGGGCGGCTTCCACACAGGGAACTTAGGGAAGTGGGGAGCTGATGGGAGGGCTGCCGGTCCACCCTGGTTCCAAGCCCCCACCAGCTAGCTGCAACGGGCTGCTCTTCCTGCAAGCAGCGGACAAAGCAGGCGGCTGCCAAACGATGTTAGAAGGGAGCATTGCACAACTTTAAACAAGCATGTTCCCTAATTGATCAGCAACGTAACAATGAAACGTTAACCGGGACGACTTTGTAAGTGAGGAGTTACTGTACATGTTGCATAAGTGCATTGCCTTTTACCTAGTTTAGTCTTTTAAGATCACTGAGCATCTCCTCCTTTTCTCCCCTAACAAAAATGCCTGTTTAGTCTTCTGGGCAGAGTCGTTTCATGCACTTCTTTTGTCCAAACTGAGTAAACCTCTTCCCCCCGCCCCCAACCTCATCCTCAGGTGGCTTTAGTAATTTTCAATCTTTTGAGCAGTTATGAGTTCAGACCCCATCCATATGTATGAGTAGATGAAGTTTTTAAATAAGCATTAATTACTATGAGCTTCATAGTAGCTGTAACACTTAAACAGCTGTAAGGTTAACTTTTCCCCCTCGATCTGCTATTTAAAAATATGGATAACAGGCCTGGGATAGCTAGGCAGGAAAAGATATCAGATGAGTCCAAGATAAAGATCATGGTACTCTTTGACTTAAGCATTGCCACACTAGAAGTATTAGCGAACAGTAATGTTCAACTTACAATTCTCCTTTGTCACCACATACAGGTCTTTCGATGGGCCTTTTCCACCAATGGTATAGGCTTGTAAATCCAGTCGGTAGCTTGTTTTGCCTTGAAGATCAAGTATTCTCAAAGACTTTTTCGTTGGGTCAGTAATAGTCTTAACTGTTAGCTCAGGAAACCCTGTTTTGTTTTGTGTTTAAAAAGATAGGGAATGTACATCACATTAGAATATGTTCACAAAACTCAAACTTCATATCAAACTGGAAAACAATCTTTTTAATGGAGCGAAATCATGAGTACAGAATTATGCTGCAGAAAATCCACTACTGTGCCGTGTAACAGGGTGTTAATTAAGCAGCACAAGGGTATATCTTCAGTGCAGAAGTAACTCTCATTATGTACACTTGAGTTACTCCTCTTAAGTTAGCCCGGCTCAAGTGAGAGCAGCCGTACTATGAAGTAATACTCAAGCTGCTGTGTCCACACTGATGCTGCACTAAGACTTCTGATGACATATGCTTGGGTTCTTAGCACTGCAGCAAGCTGAGCCATTCTATGAATTCCTTCCTAATGAACTGTGGGAGAACTTGTTTGCCCTGGCTGGCACATGGGGAGGAATTGTGAGAAGGCCTTGGAAGACTTAGCCTGCATCCATACTACAGAGTCATTGTGTTAGCAGATGACTAGTTGTGTTAACTCAAGTTTTAGCCTATACTTCCTGATGAACCAGCTTGAGTTAAAAGCATCACGATACTGGAATTAAAGCCTGCTCACAATCCTAACCTTGAGTTGGGGGCAGAACTCTAAGTTTAACTCAAATTAAGTTTTCAGTAAAGACAAGCCCAAAGAGTGAAGAAAAAGGATCATGGCAGACTAAACATTAAAAAACGTCAAGCTGAAAATAAAGATGTCATGCACTGAACTCCACCATTTGCTACAGACTTCATATAATTACATTTCAGAACATCTCTGGTAAGTGCAATTACATTTTATAAGGTTATTTCCTCTATCATTTGCACACAACCACAATTATCAGTTTTGGAATGAACTGAAAGAAAAGTGTCACACTGACAGGGAAAGAAACCGGCCTTCTCTTTATCTACAGACCAGAGATAGCATGAGCAATGGCAACACAACATTATCCCAATCACACTGCCAATGCTCTTAAACCCAGTTCTGGAGGGTTCGCCATTTTCACACTCTTTTCTCATTCAGTGTTTTGCTCAGAGACTGGATGTTCATTGTCATGGTGACTTGTGTGATGTGGGTACCCTAGTCAACTAGAAATTCCACTCAGTTCATCTACTCTTGCCCACATGAGCGGTTAGTATTTTAAATGTCTTCACCTGTTCTTAAAGGCCAATTAGGTGCTGAACAATGCCAACTGACCTGTAATTAAACAATTGTTTCTTAAAGGACTATTCATTAGCGAGTACTGGGAGTTTACAGGAAAATTGAGGACTATATATTTTATTTACCTTCTTCCACAAAACTAGTCTTTGAAGTACCTTTCTCCCCTTTTGCAAAGCTAAGAATATATCCCTTTAAAAACCCCTGGCAGTCTTCAACAGGAATGTCTTCCCATTTTACTAATATTGAATCTGAAGAGGTTTCTTCTACAGTAAAATTTGGTGCTACCTTTGGAGCTGTGGAAAGAATTGAAAAAAAAAAAAAGTTAAACAACTTTCAATTGTATGCTATGAGTATGTTAGTATTACAGCATTATTATTAGGACTGATGTTGTTCGCTACACTGAAAATTTTCTAGATCCATTTTTTTCCCTTTCCAAAAAAACCACAAAAAACAAAAAGAGGTGACATCTCTTGGTATATTATCACCGCTAATTTGTATTGCAGCACATCTACTAATCCCAGTCATGGACAAGGACCCTATTGTGCTAGGTGCGAGACTAACAGAACAAAAAGATGCTTCTGCTGGCAATATGAACACACGTTAAAAATAAATCCAGCTAGTGCAAACGTTTAGAAAGATGCAACTTAATAGAAATTGTCTCATTTTCAAATGGCTGTAACTTTGCTTTATTTGAAGAACTTGTATTTAGTAACAACAGAGCCTGTATTCTTCACTGAGAAAAGTATTAGCGCCCCAGCAAGAGTCACAAATCTCCATTGCAATACATGGGCTCTAGTGCAGGGATCACAGCAAGGCAAATTCACATAACAGGCCTTAGCTGGAGGTACAGATACCACCATGAGTGAAATTTTAGAAGCCAACTGTGTTCTTACAAAATAAGAAATTATCTATTATATCACAATTTCTGTTTTGAAAAATATGACAAACTTAGTCCAAATGCTTTGTTGTTTTTTTAAGAGAAGTGTAAATGGTTGAAAACAAGAGTTTAGAGTAAACATTTCATTTCGTCTTCCATCATAGCATTACGCAACAAGCAATGATCCCTACAAAGCATTACCCTGGCTCTGACTATGTGATCAGAGAAAGTTTCCAATAAAATTATTCCAAGCACCTGGCAGAAGATACCTTAAAGTTCAAAATGAAATGGGTCCTATAGCTACACAATATGCATTTATCCCTCACTCTCCTAGCTGTTAAGTATAAAGAGGAGTTCAGACTTCCAGGAACAGAGGAAAAGGGAGTGGAGGGGTGGTCCTTAAATGTCTAAGGCATTCCAAGTCAGTATCAGCCCTTGATATAAATGCAAATAGCAGTAGCTATAGAAACTCTGGAATTGTAATTAATGAGATGATTTGTACATTCGTATTTTAAAAATACAATTTTACTCTAAAAACTGATTCAGATATAAGGAACATTGTAGGTTTCTTTATTCACTGTGTCTCACTGATTTCTATATTAAATATACTCAGACATATTTTTACTTGCAAAGTAACTGAGCCCCACACACTCACTTTGGCTTCAACAGTCAAGATTAGAGTCGTGTGAATGACTGATTTTTCAGTTCACTGGCCAAACAAAAAAAACTGTTTTGCATTGGACCAAAGACAATTTTTTTAAATGTTCTGGTGACCCAAAGAAGTAAAGAAAATGTAGGTTTCAGGTTGAAAAAAATATTTTTATTCAAAAACAAAAACTTTTCATTTTTTAAACAAGTAAAATTGCATCAAAATTTGAACCCAAAACGTGTTTTTAATTAAAAAAATCTACGCTTTTTGATTAGAAAAACATTGAGATGAAATGTTTTAAATTTTCCAGATTTTGTTTTGTTTTGTTTTCTAACCAAAACAATTTGGTGAATTCAACCTGAATTATCAAAATATTTCAGTCAACCTGAAGCTAATTCTTTGGGGGTAAAAGTTTTGGCCAACATTTTTTTCCCAGCCCTCGCCAAGATGGACTCTTTTCACACCGCAGAAGGCCAGTAAAAATGGTTCCTTGAAGCCCAAATTATACCTCAGCTTTACATGTACAATCACTGTCTTCAGTGACCCCTGTGCAACCTTATTGGCTCTAAATGGGACGCCACAGATGTCACACAGCATAGGAGTGAGGATGCGGTGTGCTCGAGGGGGCTGAACTAGGTGGGAAAAGGCG
Organism: Chelydra serpentina; assembly: GCA_037349315.1. Classification (NCBI taxonomy): domain Eukaryota; kingdom Metazoa; phylum Chordata; order Testudines; family Chelydridae; genus Chelydra; species Chelydra serpentina. The sequence continues at coordinate 84,225,367 of JBAIAC010000042.1, read as the reverse complement.
GGGCGGAGCTGGGGCGGGGCCTTGGGAGAAGGGGTGGAATGGGGGAGGGGCCTGGCGCAGAGCCGGGGGGCTTGAGCACCCCCTGGCACTTTGGAAAGTCGGCGCCTGTATCACACAGCATAATCTGAAGACAATGCAGTTACATGAGCACAACAAAGGGCATATTTGGATGCAGAACCTGTTGTTGATGATGTGCAATATGGAAGCCAACCACTGGGCTGTTAAAACTCAGGATAAAACATTGTGGGGGTGACAGTGGGAAAAACATCTTTTGACTTGCAAATTGAGCACATTTGTTACAGAAGTGAGTAAAACGAGGAAGGTAGAACCTCATATTGCCATTTATTCAAACTTTTTAGGGCTGAATCTTCATTTTAACTTCTGTATCCACTCTCACATTAAATATTACAATAATTCCAATCTGATTTTCAGACAACAGAATAAGAACCAGCTAGGATACAGAGAGTGGAAGTTCACTGAATTGGTGATACATTAAAAATCTTTATTAATGAACTCTAAAGGCTGGTGGCACCGGAAGAGATAAAGGAAATATTCAGCAGTAAGGAGATTCTGCTTTCAGACTTTTTCTAATTTATCTAGCGAAAACTAGTACAGGTTAGTCATATTTATTTCTAAAGGATCTTAATAATAAAATGCACTTACGCAATTCTTTCATATATCCCGTTATATTCTGTAATAACTGATATCCATTGTGTTTGCAGCCATATAGTGAAAAATTGTATCTCACACCAGGTTGAAATAGAGCTGCAGAAGAATATCACTGGTAAGCAAAATCTTTTTAGCAAGAGTTATATTTTAAGCTTTTACATGCATATTTTCATACAAAAACATTTAAAGTAACACCACAAATAATTAGGCCAGCAATTCTAAACTGGGGGTTTGTGGCCCTCTGGGGCCCACAAACAGGTTTCAGGGGGTCTGCCAACCCTGCCACACTGCAGGGGCTGAAGCCCCACTACCCTGGAGTCCTGCTGCCTGGGGCTGAAGCCGCAGAACATTGAAGCCGCAGGAAACAACTGTTTTTCTGCAAATAAAAGCCTGAGCAACTGAGCTTCCTGGGGCCCCAGGCAATTGCCCTGCTTGTTACCAGCCCTGGCTTTTATATGCAGAAAAACAGTTGTTGGGACACAAGAGAGCCTTGGAAAGAAAAAGGCTGAGAACCCCTGAATTAGGCCATATGGTATTTACATATAAATATTTCCCCTTTTTAATCCCTACTGTATTTATACACAAAGGGTGTGCCATTACACACAGTTCAGAGTCGGTAAATAATTTTGACCATTCAGAGCAACCTAAACAGTCTAAATAAATATCATTAAGAAAATGTTGGAAGCAGCACAGATTGTTGCTTTCCATTATGAAACACACACTTGCAATGTTAAACAGAAATGCTATTTTTCTTTCAAGGCTGTCATGTTGCTTCTTTCCCCTCCCCAGATATAATGGCTCATCAACTGATTTCTTCTTAGTTATTATAGCAACATCCATTACAGCACTGTTATCCTCTTCAAGAATGTTCTCTCTCTAAACAAGAGGGAAGATCCCAAGGGAAGAAAGTCTAAGGGAAAAAGGAGTTCAAGAGAGCTGGCAGTTTTGCAAGGAGACAATATTAAAGGCACAACTGCAAACTATCTTGATACAATGGAAAGATAGGAAGAAAAGTAAAAAGCCTATATGGCTCCATCAGGAGCTCTTTATGACCTGACAATCAAAAAGGTATCCTACAAAAAGTGGAAACATGGACAAATTGCTAACAAGAAGTACCAAAGAATAGCACAAGAATGAACGAACAAAATCAGAAAGGCTAAAGCACAAAATGAGTTACACCTGGCAAAGGACATAAAAGGCAATAAGAAGAGGTCTTTAAATACATTAGGAGCAAGAGGAAAATGAAGGAAAGTGTAGGTCCTCTACTTAGCGGGGAAAGAGAGCTAATCACTGATGGCATCAAGAAAGCTGGGGTGTTTAATGCCTGTGTTGTGTCAGTCTTCAGTGAAAAGGCTCATGGTGACCAGATACTCAACACAATTAATATTAAACAACCCGGGGGAAGGAATGCCAGCCAAAATAGGGAAAGAACAGGTTAAAGAATATTTATATGAGATTGAATATGTCTAAGTGACAAGGCCTAATGAAATTAAGGAACTGCCCTGAAATAGTCTTGGAACCATTAACAATTATCTTTGAGAATTCCTGGAGTACCAGTGAGGTCCCACAAGACTGGAGAAGGCAAACACAGTGCCTATCTTTAAAGGGGGAACAAAGAGGACCTGGGGAATTATAGACCAGTTAGCCTAACTTGGATACCTGGAACAAATTATTAAACAATCAATTTGTAAGCACCTGAAGGATAATGGGGGTAATGAACAGCGAGCATGGATTTGTCATGAACAAATCATGCTAAACCAACCTAATTTCCTTCTTTGACAGGGTTACTGGCCTAGTAGATGGGGGGAGAGGGGAAGCAGTAGATGTGATATATTTTGATTTTAGTAAATCTTTTTAAACAGTCCCATATGACATTCTCATACACAAGGGAAATGTGGTCTAGAAGACATTACTATAATGTGGATACACAACTGGTAAAGAGACCATATTCAAAGACTAATCATCAGTGGTTTGCTCTCAAATTGGAAGGGCGTATTTGGGTCCGCTACTATTCAATATTTTCATCAAATGTCTTGGATAATGGAGTGAAGAGTATGCTTATAAAATCTGAAGGTGACACAGGAGACAATTGTCCCGCTCTACTTGGCACTGGTGAAGCCTCAGTTGGAGTAATGTGTTCAATTTGTGGTACCATATTTTAGGAAAGAAGTAGACAAAGTGGAGAGAGTCCAGAGGATAACAACAATTTAATCAATGATAACATATTTAGAAAACCTGACCTATGAGGAAAGGTAAAAAAAACTGGGCATGTTTAGTCTTCAGAAAAGATGATTGAGTGGGGACCTGATAAGAATCTTCACAATATATTAAAGGCTCTTATAAAGAGGATGAGGATCAATAGTTCTCCGTTTCTACTGAAGGTAGAAGAAGACATAATGGCCTTAAGTTGCAGCAAAAGAGATTTAGGTGAGATATTAGGAAAAACTTTCTATCTATAAGGGTAGTTAATCTCTGGAATAGGTTTCTAATGGAGCCTGTGGAATCCCATCACTGGAGGGTTTTAAGAACAGGTTGGACAAACACCTGTCTGGAATGGTCAAGGTTACTTGGTCCTGCCACAGTGCAGGGTGCTGGACTTTACTTCTCAAGGTCCCTTCCAGCTCTACATTTCTATTATTCCATCATTCTATAAGATGACAAAAGACTCAGTCCTCCAAAGTGCTGCATGCCCTTGACACTCGGTGAAGTTGCAGGAGGTGCTCAGTAGTAGTCTTTGTGCAATCAAATGCTCACACCATGAGCTAACAATTTGATGCACGTGGTTGATCCCCATGAGTGCTGGGAACCTCCATGCTGCCAACTGGGCTCCGGCCAGGTACAGGGATCTGACTACAAGAAATTCATTGTAGGGTTGAGGCTCTAGGTGACCGAGTCTTAAAGGTTGGCTCTAGATGGGACATTTATATTTAATTTATTATGTTCTAGTCTTTGTAATGCCCTCTTGGACAGCAGGAAATATGCCTCTTTCCCTGCTTATTACTTTTCTCCCCATTTTGCTCCCCACTATTCCCACCACACCTGCCTTTTATTTCTTAGCCTGCCCATCTGCAACTAGATTCCTGGAATGTGCCTTGCTCCAGGAAAACTCAATTGTCTATTTATTGCAAGCCAACAGAGGAAGCTCACACTTCTCACACTCAAAAAACCAATGCATTCTTTCCTCTCTTCTCCCCCTTGGTGTCCAGAGTGGTACATTTGGAATCTGGAAGATTTGCCCTAGATTTTAGCAATTTTACAGAATGCTAAAGTTTGGGCTTCAGCTACATTTATTTTAGTAACTTCAAAACATTATGGAAAGTGTAAAGAAAATAATAGTTGAATCAAGAACTAAGAGATGGAGACAGCTGAGGAGAGTCAGAAGTTAACAGAAATATTAATGTAAAGAAGGTATTTAAAAACAGTGCCTTTTATCCTTTCCAATAATTTTCTGCATTCACTTGCAAAGACAGTATACCATGCAAGCTTTGAACTGGAAAGCCTAAGTTAAACAATGATTTTCTCTTACCAGATTTTATCAAAGCATCTGTTGCATTTGAAGGAAACATTTCCCAGTCCACACTACAGGGTTCAGATCCAGATGAAATACACCATTTTAATGTGTAGCCACAGGTCACATTGGGGTCAGAATGCCAAGAAATGTAAATTCCATTTCCCGTTGCAATTGCCAGCTCTGTTTTGACATTGTCTACAATAAAGATAGTATATAAAAAACATTAGATCTCAGCCCTGTATCTTTAGCTCAATGGGCCTTCTTGAAGCCTGAACTACAGTTCTTAGAAAACAGGTGCCATGAGAACACACATACAATGTGCTCATACTAGGAAAGAGGATCACACCACTGGCTCTGTGAAATTGGAGTAAATTATACTATACCTTTTGAAGCACTATAAATCAAGCTTAGAAGTCTACAGTGAAGTCTGCAAGAGAAGTGCAGAAAGGAGAGAAAAAGTTCAGCAGATCCTCAGGTTTGGATACAAATCACCTTCTCTGGATAAGTTTCTGTTGCAGGGGTTCTGGTTTAATTCAAATTGACACCAATTTGGTAGGAGACTCCAGCTACTAATTCCTTTCATCCATCCACCCCCAAAACACCAGGCGGTTGACTAGTTCCTACAGAGCCTCCGCCTGTGGCCACTATTAAGGTGGGGACCGCTAAGTCTTAAAGATCTCCTCCAGGAGCAACCAAAATACTTCAACACCCCCATCACAGCTTCAGAACCTCCTCAACTTTTCTTGAGTTTGTTTTTAAATGTTCTTAGCCTTGATCCCTGTTTGCTTGGATCATCACATTTTATTAAAACTGTCCAGTCTATGCAGGGCTGAATTTAAAGGGAAAGGCAAATCTCAGTAATTAAAAAAAAAAGTTGCAACGATAAACACCTTAATTCCTCACTGAAGTGTTGTGAACATTAAAGACTTATGTAAATGCTGAGTGTTCTATGAGACTGTATGCTGTGTGCTAGCAGAACAATTTTTGGGAAGAAAATATCATTGCTCAATTGCCACTTAAGGACATGTCAATTACACGTCTTTTTGTATTCATTTCTCTCCGTTTGATGGGACTATATGGGTAAATGTATAGACAGGGCAAGTTTTCAAACTGTTTAAAAAAACAACCCTGAAACATATCGGTTCTAAAAAGTTGAACATTCAAGGAAATCACGTTAGAGTGCACGTTTATATGACACTTGCATAGTATTTTATTTCTAGAAGTTTGTTAATATGAAATTAATTTACTGACTGCAGGCTCAATAGTATTCTCTCAGCAAAAAAAACAACACTGGATATTGAAGTGCTGCACGTGCATGTTTTTGCTGCAAACTGGACTTCCGTTTCACTAGCAGCACAAATACTGCCATGATGGAGGCCAGATAAGCACCCACATAGTAAGTTTGCTTCTCCTCCATTGTATTTTTAAATTACGTTGAAAGCTCACATTAAGTAGGATATGACGCAGGTTTTGCTTCCCTTTCAATTCTTCCACGAAACATGTCTCAAGCATCAGAAACATTTCTCTCTTATTGATGTTCTAAACATTTGCAGGCTGTACAGGACGCAGCCAGAAGTGACTGTATAGCAACGTAATCCAGGTCAGTGGTAAGTCATGTTTTAAATAATTCCTATGTCAACTTGGAAGACAATTCAGAATGAGTATATGTTGGGTAACACCAAAGGGAAATTCAGTCTTCCAAATATTACCTTTCCAGTACTATGCTATAATAATCACAGAGTTCCAGCTGTCACAGACTACAGAGCTGAATTATCTAGAGAGCCCTACATTCTGCAGAGTCAGCTACATTTGATGCTCATGATGTGGAGTTATTAAAGTGACGCCATTAATTTATCTATCCTGCCCAATTCCTTTTCCTTCACATATGCAGTGATAAATTAATAGGTAGTGTTGCTATAGAGCTGAAGGCTATTTAGACTGAGGACAATATTCATTCTGGATAATGGGGGATCATGATTACTGACATCCCAACTATCATAGAATCATAGAATCTCAGGGTTGGAAGAGACCTCTGGAGGTCATCTAGTCCAACCCCCTGCTCAAAGCAGGACCAACCCTAACTAAATCATCCCAGCCAGGGCTTTCTCAAGCCTGACCTTAAAAACCTCTAAGGAAGGAGATTTCACCACCTCCCTAGGTAACCCATTCCAGTGCTTCAGCACCCTCCTATTGAATTTTTTTTCCTAATATCTAACCTAAGCCTCCCCCACTGCAACTTGAGACCATTACTCCTTGTTCTGTCATCTGGTACCACTGACAGCAGGCTAGATCCATCCTCTTTGGAACCCCCTCTCAGGTAGTTGAAAGCAGCTATCAAATCCCCCCTCTTTCTTCTCTTCTGCAGACTAAACAATCCCAGTTCCCTCAGCCTCTCCTCATAAGTCATGTGCTCCAGCCCCTTAATCATTTTTGTTGCCCTCCGCTGGAGTCTTTCCAATTTTTCCACATCCTTCTTGTAGTGTGGGGCCCAAAACTGGACACAGTACTCCACATGAGGCCTCACCAATGCAGAATAGAGGGGAATGATCACGTCCCTTGATCTGCTGGAAATGCCCCTACTTATACAGCCCAAATGCTGTTAGCCTTCTTGGCAACAAGGGCACACTGCTGACTCATAGCCAGCTTCTCGTCCACTGTAACCCCTAGGTCCTTTTCTGCAGAATTGCTGCCTAGCTATTCGGTCCCTGGTCTGTAGCAGTGCATGGGATTCTTCCGTCCTAAGTGCCCAACTTGTCCTTGTTGAACCTCATCATATTTCTTTCGGCCCAATCCTCAAATTTGTCTAGGTCCCTCTGTATCCTATCCCTACCGTTCAGCGTATCTACCACTCCTCCCAGTTTAGTGTCATCTGCAAACATGGTGAGGATGCAGTCCACGCCATCCTCCAGATCATTAATAATCCATCTCAAACAAAACACATTTCTGTCTAAAGACATGTGATTTTATTTTCAGAACTTCAGACAGAAAGTGAATAACTGTGACATCTATTACATGCCCACATGGGGTGCATGGGTCACATTATGTGCCTTAAAACAGGTCACAGCATAGGGCTGAGGGCTAGAAAGCACAGCTTCTGTATAGCTGCTACTCCCCGCTCCAGCACAGTTGGGCGAGAGCTAGCAGTGCCTTGGCTCTGTCTTCCCAATGTACCAGCCAACCCAGATGAATGGGAGTGGATGGGGAAGGAATCTGCACCAGGTATAGGGCTAGCAGAGATTACATTCCCCCTGGAGCAAGGGGAAACTGGAACCATGTTGTGACTTACGTGGTCTGCTCCTGGGCAGCACAACTATGTGCTGCCCTTTCCCCAGCATTTGCACCAAAACCAATTAGCCCAAAGCTTTTCCTTCACCTATAGAAGGGTAGTTCACTACTACTGAGGGCATTTTTAGATACCTTAAATGAGAGGCCTCAATAATCCTACCTTACACCTTCAAGCCCCTGCTTTTGACACCATATCATGATTCAGGCACATTATTGATTAGCCCCATTAGTATTCGCCCTTCATGTGATCAACTACACATGCATTTAGTTGATGTCCGAGTCCCACAGAGTGGGAAATTGTTAAACAACTATGCAGGATTGAGGAGGTTCCACTGCAAGAAAAACCTATTTTGATCCTCTTACATTGAATCATATTCATTTGAGTCAAAAAGATGGCACAGAAATAAATAAAACCTCCTAAAAGTTGAAGATTTGTGCCGAAGATTTAGCCTCTCCCTTGTTATTCCTGGGAAGTCTCCAGAAAACTGCAACACAGCAACCTAGCCTGTAACTGCCGCCTTTCTTCTACACGATGAGTATAATTTGCTGGTGAAACACTGCACTTAAAACAAAGCAATGACAGTAGATTGAAAAAAGCACTTGTTACTTGCACAGATGAGCTAAACTCTCTGAAAATCAACCACCCAGCTGTTCCACAAGCTTTGAATGTTTTAAATCCTTGAATCAAGTACTCACCACTTGGAAGATTCACACTAGTTATCCTAGAAGGGGGAGATGAGCCAGCACGATTTTTGGCTACAACACTAATTAAACAATCATTTCCTCCAAATTTTATTTCAGTGCTGTTCAAGGGTACAGGAACTTCAAGCACTGTCTCTCGCGGGTAACATGACACTTCATGGGACCGTATTATTCCATTTGCTTCAGAAAGAAGTAATGGCTATGCAACAAAAAAAGCACAAATCACATTAAAAAACAAAACTATTGTTAAAAATCAGGACACAGGATTACATGCATCTAATACTCAGAGTGGGGATTACCAGGCAAAAAAGTCAGTAAAGCAAGAATGTTTTTAGGAGTTAACACATGAGCACTGAAGACAACTCTCAAAGGGACAAATTTAAGGAAGTTATTCTGTATGTGAAATCCTACTTAATTCCATATGCAGCTGTTTTTAGTAATATCTTTAAAAAAAAGCATAGTCCACATTTCTGGGATAATGATGTTTTCGTTTAGGACACTAATTTTCTGAGTAAAGGCACTATAAAATATTTAACAACAATTAGATTTACTGGCTATAAACTTTGCTTTTCTTACGTACTTTCAATGTGTGCAATGAACACACACACAGGTACATACCTTCCAAAAGACTGTGAGAGTTTCTCCGACAGGACTTTTCTCTCTCCAGATATCCGGTCCTCTTGCAGGAGCTAAGAAAGGAGATTTTACAAAATAAGGTAACTTTGTTAAGCATATGGCTTAGAAGTTTAATATTTTGACATAAAAGACAGTTCAATAGACTTACGGGCTTCCAAAGTTGTGAGCTTTTTTCCCTCACTCCATTTACTCCATCTCCAGAAATGCTCAGAAGCTGAACAACGGACTCTGAATGTGTATGTGGCATACGAATGTAATGCGTCCACCCGAGCTCTGTAATTTGCGTTTTCTGCACCGGCCATTGAGACATTCTGCTGTTAAGAATTAATAGAATTCTATATGAAAACCTTTCCCTCGTCCTGTATCATGCTAGTACCACTACCTGGAAAATGTTTTGTGAATGTCAACTGCAGTATTAAAGTTGTACTATCAGGTATCTGTGCGATTATTTAAGAAGAATCTGTTATACAAAATCTAGTAGGATGCAGTTTCTTTCAACAGGGGCAATGGGGATGTATGCTAAAAAGCTTTCAAACCAGAATATATTGGGAAATAAATGTAAATAAAAGAAATTTTTTGGAAAAATATTTTACATAAAATCACGGTTCACCAGTGAAAGTTTTTCAGGGGACTATCATAAGAAGTTACACCTAGTATAGAAATTAAAATATCAATAACTACTTTAAAACACATGTTTTAAAATGTACATGTACTTTAAAACACATATACTAAATTGTCAACATTAGACGCCATATCCCATGTGATAATGGGAATAATCCTATACCATAAAGGAGAGTAATCACAATGCTAACAACACCCTCTCTGCTTTCCCAACCCCTTACCATTTGATTCCCTAAAGTATTGCACTCTCTGAACCACGAGGAAGGACTGGTGGTTCACTGACCATTACTTGAATACCTTTCTTTTAAGCCGGTTCCACGGGGCTACACATGACAGCTATCATCACTGAACACTCTTTCTACATATGCATTAAATCCTGGCTCCACGGAAATCAATGGCAAAATCCCCACTGATTTCAATGGGACCAGGATTTCACCCAGGGTGCTCCTATGCTCACAGTGATGACAGATAAGTAACATTCTTCCTTTGTAAAATGATGCCTGCACAAAGCACACCCAAGAAAAAGGCTTGACCAACAGCCATATCATTCAAATAAAATATATACCAGTAACAGTATTCCTACTAAGTGCTCCTTTTTCCTTTGAAGGAAAGCAAACATAATCATAATCAGGTTTTAGTATAAACTTTCAATTGCACGGTATTGAGTTTAAAGCAGTTAAAACAGTGCAGAATAGTGGCACACTTATGCATACTACTATAAATGTGTACAGTGACTCAGTGCCATGGCTGCTGTGAGAAATTCTGACCCTGGGAACATTTCTTACTGAATCTACTTATAAATACACATTTATCCTGGGTGCCAAGAACTGGTCTCCAAAGTGAATTTTAGTCTGAAATTAGTTATAATTTTTTTTTCTCTAATCCAAATGACAAATAGAAAAATGTCAAAAAAGCCAGCAATTGAGCCTATGGGTGGAAAAGCTTCTGCCACCGTCACCAAAACATCTTGCAGTATCGATAACAATTTCACAGCTATTCCTTGATTACACTATACCCTGTTCACCTGTTCATTTATACTGTAGCGCAGCGTTTCTGAAAAAGTGCCCACGGTGGCCGCATGCAGCCACCAGGGGCTTTTCGTGCGGCCACAGCCTCCTGGGTAGTGATGGGGTATGGGGGGCAAAGCAGCCCCTCCCCTGGGCCCACCAGCAGGGGCTGGTCCCTGTCCCCTTCTGGAGCCACACACACTGTAGGAGCAGGTGATCAGTGGGAGTTCACCGCCTTCCTGGGGCTTCATCCATGTGGAGGTGGGCTCCTTCCCCCAGCCACAGGGTTTCATGCTCTGGCCCCAGGCTCACCCCCCACCATTGCCCTGGCCTCTGCTATCTCCTCCAGCCCTCCATCCAGACCCCCAATCGCCACTGCACCCCCCACCCCTGCCTCCCTCCCTACCTCCCCATCCACAGCTTAATTTATCCCCCAGCTTGCCGGGGCTGAGTAAGTCTGCTCTGAAAAGTAATATTAACAAATATACAAATATTGCTTTTCACAGTAGCAGACTTACTAACTAGCAAGTCTAAAAAAAAAAACCCCAAAAAACCCGAAAAGGCAAAACATGCAAAGCACCGTATTTGTGTTTCTATTCTGTTTAGATCCAGTAAATAATAGAGATAACTGTCAATTATTTTGTCTGCAAAAAAACTCTACATAAATACATTACAATGATTTGGACATGTATATATGCATATTTATTTGTTTTTCCTAAAGTTAATTAAGTATTTTAGGAAAAAATTGCCAGAGCGGCTACCAGCAAGAGTTGGTGGCCGCACTCCGAGGCCAGCTAAACATTTCTTGTGAGAACCCCTTGTTAGGATATATATATATATGCAGGCCTACCTGCAAAGGCCTATAGTTTAAGCATTTAGGTAGGTATATGTTTATCATTTAGCTAGTTATAGATATAAAAGAAAGAATCAAAATCACTGTCTGCTTGTGTAAGGGCCTTCTCTCACTGTGACAGTCCGAGGCCCTGTTCTTAAGCTAAGGCCTTTGGCTAAGCAGTGGGAGCAGCCTTAAGCTGGGAAGCGTATGGTCACATCCTCACATTCCAAACTAGTCATATTGAAATAAGGCAATCTGGGGTTGTTTGAAAGGTGATCCAATCTATCACCTCCAGATAAAGGGAAGAGCCTAGAAGATGTAAAAGGAAATTTAGTTTGATAGTTTTCTGTTTGGTAAAACTCACATATCAATAGATATAGTTGGGAAACCCTTGTGTCTTCATAGATGTAGTTGTGAAATCCTCACTTCTGTATTGTTTTGTCATTATAGCCCCAACTTTTCTATTGTTAATCTGTCTGATTCTCTAATTGTTTCTGTCTGCTGTATAATTAATTTTGCAAGGTGTAAGTTAATTAGGGTAGTGGAGTATAATTGGTTAGAGAATTATGTTACAATATGTTAGGATTGGTTAGGTAAATTTCAGTAAAATGATTGGTTAAGGTATAGCGGAGAATATTACTATATAAATTAGGGGCAAACAGGAAGTAAATTGGGATTTGAAAATAAGGAAAAAGGAACTTGGATTTAAGCTTGCTGGAAGTTCACCCCAATAAACATCCAATTGTTTCTACCTTTGGATTTTGGGTATTGTTGCTCTCTGTTCATGTGAGAAGGACCAGAGAAGTGAGAGGGTGACAGGGAAGTGAGACATTGCCAAAAAAAGTGTTTTCCACTGACTACAGCAAGCTTTGGAGCAGACTCCAGGATATGGTAAAAGCTCTTTATCCCTAATACTTTCTGAGTTCTCAGGTGCTACATACTTACAGTAGATTTTTTTTTTTAACGGTAGCTTTAGGAGATGAAGAGGTGGTAATCTACAACCTTTAAAAAAGGGCCGATTAATAAAATGTCTGGTGCTGCCGGCACAATAGAGCAGCTTTGCAAGGGACCTTTAACAGTTTTACAGCCTCCAGGAAAACTCTTAATTAGGCTACACCTATACTTGGAGCTGGGGGGGTGATTCTCAGCTAGCGTAGAGATGCTCAAGTTAATGTGCTAAAAATAGCAGTGTTGGGGTTAACATGGGTGGCAGCTCAGGCTAGCTTCTAGGGAGTCCAAGCAGGAATGTTTTCAGGACAGCTACCCTGAGCCATCACATGTGCTACCCCAGCTACACTGCTATTTTTAGGCTAGCTTGAGCAGGGCTAATACAGGTATGTATATGTGAGTTCAGAATCGCACCACCTCTAGTGTAGATCTAGCCTGAGAGGGGCCTTTAATGATGGCTGCATGGGGGGGGAGTGACAGAACTGATGGTAACTATACTGTGTGCATGGTCACTGAATCCCCATCAGCATCAAGTTCCAACTTTCCAGCATTGCCTCTCCAACTTTCACTGAAATTTTGAGAACATCTAACAGGTACTTTTAGTTTTCTCCAAATGACAGATACAGAGGACTTCAGTAGGGATATCCTACTGACACACTCGGCTCATCTCGGTCAACGGGAAAATTCTTCCCCTCTTACAGTCTTTTTATCATCTGCAGATTGCAGTAGTGAGTTGCTGAATTAGCTGACCAACACATACACAGCATTTACTGAAAGTAAGACAATTCCACATACACCAACTGTAAAAGTGATTTGGAAATTGCAAGACTGGAATCTCAAAACAACTTCAAAGAAAATTTTCAGAGTAGAAGAATTGTGATAATGTGTGCACGAGTACTACTACCTACCTCCAAAAGACACAACCACACTAGTCTATCGCCTAAGAGTGGCAATTTAATAGACATCTTCAGAAAAGCAATGTTGCAAACTTATGAAAAAACTCAAATATTATAGCTCATTTTAATGCTTCGCAACTTCTCAAAACATTACTTAGTTTTGCCTGTTATGACCTACTACTGCACTGTGAAAAGAACTGGAAGTAAACATGACTAGAGTTCTCTGTAAGCTTAGGAGCTAGACTTTTGACATTTAAAAAAAAAGTTACTATTCAATAAATAGTCCCAGTATAACCTATCAGTTTCTCTTTTACTGGTACAAAATTGTAAAGAAATGAATTTCAATAAAACCATCAAAATTTCAGCAGAGCAAAATTACATAAAAAATAATACTCACCAGTTGTCGTTCTGAATTAGTGTTGCTAATTTCAATTTGACACAAAAGTCTGATTTGAATAAAGTTGCCAGGTATATACCAAGACAGATGGGCATTTGTTGAACTATTAGTGCTCACAGTGAATTTATCAGGAGTTTCCAGATGAGCTGAAAATTAAATTTACAAAGAAAATCAACTTGGATTTTTTTAAAGGTGATAAATAATAACTTTATTGTTATTTTTAGTTCTGTCAGAAAAATCTTACTCCTAAAAATAGTCAAAAATAATCAACAGAACAGAACATTCATCAGATTATAATTATTGTGACAGCTGGGGGTTGTTTTAAAAATCAAACGATATATATTAATCTCTTGCTATGAAGGCACACCAGCAAGCAGTTTTTGTCTATACTGGAAATTTGGCTGACACTCATGGGAATAGTTTTATTTTAGTCAGAAGCTGTAATTGGCATAATGGGCCAAGGAGTTAAAAGTAAATTACAGCGTAACATTATTCCTGTTAACAGCTACTGATTTTACTACAAAATAGCTACACTTTCAAAGATCACAGAGGCTGTTTCACAAGATCATATCAGTATTTGATCAAACAGGAAATTAACCAAAAACACCCACAATTAATAATTGGAAAGTGGGGCAAAAATATAAAACTCCTATCCTACAAAACGTAGCAGGGAAAATGTTACATAACACACCATTTCCCACCCAGCTCCTTTAATTTCTTCACCTCTTTTGTCCTCCTTTTATCTTTGAATACTGACCACAGATCCTCTGTGCCTCCTGTTGAGAAGATTCTCAGCCACTGGACTTGATGTTTTTGGGAAATAAGCACACAATGCATATGCAAACCCTGCACTCTGGTCACCTGACAGATACAGGGATGTGTGTGCTCTGTGTTTGAGAACTATCTGTACAGTAATTGTGCCAATGAAGGATAGAAAGATCGCATGCAGAAGGAAGAGAACTGAAATGGCAGAGGGGAAATGGCAAAGAACAGCATCTGTACAACAATCCTACATTCTAAGTAGTTGAGACAATTCTATTTCAACATTACATGATATTTTGCAACTGCATTGCCAATTCAAATTACAAAGCTGCTGTACATAGAAAAATTTATTAAAAAATTCAAGTTCTATAATAAACATTTAAATGCAATTTTCTATTTATTATTTGCCACTACAGTTTTCAGGAGGAAAATATGAACATTGACGTTGTTAGGACACAAAATGCATGCATGTGTTATGGAGGCACAGAAGGTAAGTGCCACATTTTATTGCTACTTTGTAAACACCTGATCCTGTTAAGACATATGTGTGTGTTTAACATCATGCACCATGAGCAGACACATTGAAGTCACAGTGTCACTCTCAGTGCAGGAAGTTAAGGCCACCACTTTGCAGGATTGGGTCCTAATAATGTTGCAAATTTAGTTATTAGAATTGACTGGGATATTATGTGCCATGTAAATGATAGATATTTAGCTAGTTACTAGTGCATGCATAAGACTCCTCTTCTAACATGGGGCTAAGGGTGCCAGCTATATCGTTTCTGTGCAGATGTCATCTCACCACATCCTTACCCGCTTGTCAGCACACACAGTATGACAAAAAAGGACCTTTACTTAATCCCAACTACTGAGAATTCAAACCAATGAAGAAAATAAACCAAAACCAATTACAAATGCAACATTCCATATTAGTGCCCAATGAGTTATCATCTGTTGCACTAACCCTCTATTTGATAATCCTTTTTGGTTTTGCGCCCTTGTTAATGCTCACCTCTTTGATTTACATCAATTAAGAGCGATGATTCTGCTCGACCAAGAGGATTGGTAGCTTCTAGTGTGAAACTGTAGATTTTCTGATTGGCATGCACTGGAAAGTCACAGTGATGGCTCTTATTCAATTCATCTACTTTGCATGTAACATTTTCTCTAGATATTCTGTGAATTGAAAAAAAAGATTATTTTTAATTTCTGAGCAACCCATTTAACAGCACTGAATTGAAGTTTCTTAGTACAGACTTCACTGGATGTAGATGCTACAAGGAATGCATGGCACGTCACTATGCCATTATTTAGTTAATGCAGTGTCATTATTTGCCTACCCCATGCTGCATTGCATAGTACATACAATTTAATGCCACAAAGTAGCTTGGATTGGCATTAGTCACAAAATCCATGGCTCACAGCCCAAAGATAATATCTTTCCTTCTCCCTAGCACAACCTACTTCATCCTCACTTTCATTTTTACTTCCACTTCCTCAGAAGCCTGGGAAAATCTATAAATCCAGTAGTGAGCCCTGAGGTCAAAACTAGGCTTTAAAGCCCTGATTCAGGAAAATATCCATATTCAGGACAGCACTTAAGCACATGCCTATCTTTAATGGGATTTAAGTATTTGCTTATGTGCTTTCTAGAATCAGGAACTAGTTGACTCAGCAGAGGGAGTAGGTTCTATTGTTAAGGTCTTTGCACTGAAGATGACGGATCACCAGCCCCTGCCCATCTAAACCAGAGTCAGGCACTATGGTGTACCTCAGCTGATCTCAGGTGCCTCTGGGCCACACAAGGAGAGAAGTTGTCCATCAGGTAGCCAAGACTCACATTATTTAGGTTTTTAGATGATCAAGCCAAAATCTTGAATTGCATCTGAAAACAAACTGAAAGCCAGTGTCGAACAGAGAGCACAAGTGTAATATGCTCTCTGTAAGCAACCAACCATCCTCATCTACACTAGCAGAAATTTGAGTGGAGTTTTTAGGGGGTAGCTCCATGTATTTGGGGCTGCAATAGCCCACTGTGCATTCAGAACAAGGATGAGAAAGCTTGACTCGAGAGCCCTCAACAAATGTTAGGCAGCCGTGACCACTGGTTTTTGGGCTGACCAGTCCAATCTCATTGTTTTCTTCTGCACCTGCATCTGTTGGTCTTATCCACCTGTTGTCCGCAGTCTTACACTTAGGTTGTAAGCTCTTCAGGACAAGGATCTTCTTTTTGTCATGTTTGTACAGTGCCTACCCCAATGGAGCCCTGAACTCAAGGTGCTACCATAATATAAGTAATAAATAATATAACTATCACAATCAAATGTCTTATAAAGAAATGTGCCCCCAACCCTGACTATACTATCACAGTATTACTGCAGCACTATATTGCAATCATGTGATTCTGTCTTCAAGTAATTTAAAAATTAGTTCCAACTTCCTGTGTATTTTTATATTTATTTTAAGCTCTAAGCAGTGGGGAGTTTAAATGACTGGAGTGGGTGTGCAGCAGTCATTCAGTATCCTGGGAAGCCCATAATGGACCAATTTGTATTCTAACTTTTTAATCCTTCCTTGCTAAATGGCTTTACCTTTCAAATAAAATATACTTTGTTTGCCGTTGTCTGTACAGTCTCGTGGGTCTGCCTGAGTTCCAGCTACATGTTATAGTAATAAAGGTGCGTGTTTCACAGGTCAGGTTTTGTGGAGTATCAGGGGCATCTGTAGCAGAGAAGTAAGACAAAACAATCAGCCTGCATGTTCACAAAATACATCCCAACACAGAAGGTCAGACAATTGCTTAGAAATCTGTTAACTGCTGAAGGCAATATTTTGTTTCCAGAATATACAGTAACAATTATGCCCCAAACCTGCAAACAATTATGTGTGTGCTTAATTTTAAGTACATTAGCAGTCCCCATTGTCTAATGCTTGACTTCAATGGGATTACTCCTGTATTTAAAGTTAACCACATGAATAAGTGTTTGCAGGATCAGGGCACTGAACTATAAGCATTACACAATTTGACAAAATATGTTTCAAAGATCCCAAACTGGGGGGAGGGATAGCTCAGTGGTTTGAGCATTGGCCTGCTAAACCCAGGGTTGTGAGTTCAATCCTTGAGGGGGCCATTTGGGGATCTGGGGCAAAAATTGGGGATTGGTCCTGCTTTAAGCAGGGGGTTGGACTAGATGACCTACTAAGGTCCCTTCCAACCCTGGTATTCTAAAAAAAAAAAAACTGCACAATTTTGCCTCCAAGCAACTTAGGAAGATTATTAGGTTGTGTGCCATGTTTTGGCAAGTGCAGGCCTCACTGTCGCTTAGATGCCATTTAAACAAATAATTCAAACAAGTGAACCCATATGCACTCTCTGAAACATGAAATTCTTAGTACACGTGCCACACTGTATTTTATTTTAAAAGTTTCTGATTTTTTTAAAGACCACACATGTTGTCCTCCTCCAAGATGCTTTACAAGTCTCCATCCCCCCACTTTCATTTAAGCTTGCCCCTCAATTCTAGACCCCAGGACTGCGATGATCATAATCCCTGGCATAGGATTGATGGCAGCTCTCTCCCTAAAGGAGTCACTGCAGAATGACATGCCATACTCCCTCTAGAAACCAGAAAAGGTAGAGCTGAGTAGCTGTGATGGAGATGAGCCTCTAGGGAGCTTCTCTCTCCAGCTGCTTGTGGGCATCTTTCCTCCCAGAAGCCAGGAAACCAGTTTCTTTCTCGCCACCCCGGGGGGGAAGGGGCATGGGCTTCACACTGTGTTCATTTGGCATGAGTGGTAAGGATGTCTCAGTTAGGATTCTAAGTGATGTAAGCATACACAATGAATATAGGTCTAATGTGCCAGGGGAAGAGCACTTAGCTCACCAGAGCCACAGATACTCAAACTGACATCTCTAAAGCACATATAAACACCCCGATATAGAGATGGTGCACTGTCCCTTTCCCCTACTTTTTATCTGGCTTCTTATCTTTTCACTTTCCCCTACATCTCATTGTCTTGCTGGGCTGGTGCATCCAAACAAGATGTCTCCACTCCCCTCATGGAGTAGGCAGCAGAGAGACAGGAGTTTGTAAAATGCTAGGGAGGAAGTAGCTTGAACACACTAGACCTTCAAGGATGGACACCTCTGCAAACCCTTTGTGTGCTGCACTCTCACTGACCTACAGCCAGTATTTTGTGCATCCCTGACTTACATTTACACGTAGAGTTATCCATTTTAAAAGTTCCATATGACTGGACAGTATATTAGAAGGATGCCAAAAACAAAAGGGTTCTTTTTGTTTTGTTTTTTTTAAATCACCTGTTTAATATTCAAAATCAGTAACAGAATATGCAGACTGAAGTACTAAACACACACCTTTAAAATCAGCCGTTTGAACAACTGATTGCTTCTCTGTTTACCTGCTAGTCTCCAAGTTTAAGGTGGTGTTTATTTCCCCACTGCCAGTGATGTAATATAAACCTAAAACTGGCAAGGAGCTGCACTGTTGTTGTTGGAGGTGTTAGTGGTGCCCCCTGCCACTGTAGGGAAAGCACAGAACTCTGAAATTGCCTGTTATGGGAAAGAGGAACTAAACATTTGCAGTATTTTGTTTTAAGGTGTCATTATGTTTGTAGGAGGTTTTTGAGGCTTGTGACCCTACACAAGCAGCTAATGATTTGGTATTTTAAACAGATTAAAGTTTTTCCATTCAAAAGATAATACTTTCCATGAGAAACTAATAATTTTAGAACTTGATTCTTTACCATAACAAGGCACCCAAAAGCTACTGCACTGGATAGGGAAGGTCAACATCCAACCTGCCACTTTGAACACATCAATGCGTATTTTTGGTAGTTTAACACCAAATGAGATTCAGCTGGAAATGCTGGTAACGTAAGGTTTAACACCTTAGCTTTCTTGCCCCACTATTTGCCCTTTTGGACTCAAATAAGAAATTCTAGGGCTTTTCAAAAGGAACAGGCATAAGTGTAACTGGTGAAACAATGGCTCATCTTCAAGTAAATCAGCTGCCAAGAGTTCTGGGCCATACAAACGGTGACTCTGGAAATGCAACAGGCAGAAGAAAAAGCTTTTGGCAGTCACAAAAACATTCTGCTAGGTGTCAGAGTTTTCGCTGCTAACATTTCACACTTAGGCAGGGAACTGTATATATATGATGGGCAGAAACCAATAAAATAAGAGTGGTAATGTCTTATTTGTGAATAAACAGTCACCACCTCTTGACAGACCAAAAATCAGGAGAGGGTCCTCTTCTATCACGTGCCTGTCCCTGCCCCTCTTCAGTGATTAGAGATAATCAAAATGGATGTAAAATTGATATTTTGGTTTACTCACTTGGCTAGTGAGAAGTTGAGGATGGAGACACTTATCCCCCTTCCTGGACAGTGCGGGGCTTTCTATACTCCACTCTCATCCCTCTACCCTCAGGTGGGTAAGGATGCTCTCAGCAGTTCTTTATCTCTCCTCCCTATCTCTCCCCCCACCCCACCTCATCACAACTTTAATAGATCTGGGGCATCTCCTGTTGCCCTCCCCCCGATCATGAATAGCAGTGACATGATGGCTTTGAGCTGCCAGGTTCTACTGGAGATTATCTATTTCTATTCTGTTTACACTGCATCCTTATCACTATGGCATCTGAGCATTGGGGGAGAGTTAACTGGGTCATTACAATAAAAAACAACCCCCTCCCCATGTAACCTATGCTTGGAAACCAGGTAGGCCAAACTAAACCACTGTTTTAAAGCAAGAGGGCTGGAGTCATAACACCATTAATAATAATAAATAAATGGAGATACGCCAATCTCCTAGAACTGGAAGGACCTTGAAAGGTATCAAGTCCAGTCCCCTGCCTTCACTAGCAGGACCAAGTACTGACAGATTTTTGCCCCAGATCCCTAAATGGCCCCCTCAAGGATTGAACTCACAACCTTGGGTTTAGTAGGCCCATGCTCAAACCACTGAGCTATCCCTCCCCCCTTTTAGTTTCCTACTTATATTTTGATTTTCTCAAGGTGAATAAACCATAGTGAACCTCATTTCAGTAACAGTATGGTATACTTACATCCTACAAATAATACTGTTCCTGCCACATTATCTGGCAGCACCGAGCACCATACATTTGTCCCACTAGAAATTGAAGCACTGACATTCTGCACTTTGATTGCACTGCTCCACTTGCTGAGGTGAAGGAGTGAATAACTTTCTGATCCATATTTCATGTATTTTATACTTTCCCCTTCATTGTATAAACAGCAAAATGCCACATCTGAGCCCACTAGTACCACTTTGTCTTGAGGAAAAACCACAGCGTTACTGATCTTAGTATCTTTTCCTAGAAGGAAGAAAAATAATACATGATCAAATTATTTTTATAGCTCAGTAAAGTAATATTACTTTCTTATATATTCAGCTGGTCAGTGCTAATACAGCATAGGAGCACTCAGGTTATTCTGTTTTGTATAAAAACCCCTCTTGTAAAATGTACAGAAAACTATTTTTAACAAGCTTCACCCACTCAAAACATTTGTTACTGCACTTTACACATCTTTACATATTTAATTGAAACAGTCCCCCAAGATCTACAATTGTCTATCAACTTTCAGAATTAAAAGGCAATATTATTCATTCAATGTTTATTTTGAATTCAGCACAGTTTTAAAAGTAGCTATATTCTGTACAACATGCAAGAAAGTAAACATACCAGGAACTGTTTTAATTGGGCTCCATTCACTCCATTCCTTCCTACCACTAAAATATGGATCATTAATATAACATCTAATTTTCACATGGTGTGAAGTACACTCCAAAGGGATGTCAGATGTCCAATTCCAAGAAAGAATAGAGTCTTTCCCAGTCAATTTTGAATCATAATTCATCTGAAAAGAAAAACAAATAAAGCTTTTTCAAAGATAGACATTACAGGCATTACAATCTAAGTTAGTACTACTTAGAAAATGGGTTTTTCCCCCCCGTGAAAATTTTGACCCCCAAACTCCCCATAATAATGAAAAAAAATCATATATGCTGAAGTTTCCCAAGGAAATTTCAATTTTTTTTGCAAAAGTTTCAACTGAAAAATGTCAAATAGGAAATGCTGGCATAGTCCCTCATGCCCCATTCTCCTCTATGTGCCGGGCTCCTTACCTGGACCAATATCCCATGTACCACAGACTCCCCTCGTGCTAAGCCGCCACACTGCCTCATGGAAGATGTTGTCCAGCTAGGGAACCCAGCCCATAGAGGATAATAGTGTCAAGAGACACTGTGATGGCATTTCTGAATAGAAAGTTTTCAGGTTTTGGCCAAAACCAAAATCACTTTGGTTTTCAAGTGTTTGTTTAATGAAAAGTTGAAGTCTTTTATAGGAAGCAGACACTTTATGAAACACTTCATTTAGCCCCAACTCCTCCACAATTTTCCATTGAAAAGCAGTTTTAACAGAAAATTTTCAACCAGTCCTATTAGTTAATTACCTAAGATTTGTAGAGAGAACTAACTGGTAAGCAGGGATAGTCTTTCAGTTGAAAGACAGTTGCTGTTTATTATATTGTAAAGTTGTATTCCAATGCTGGCCACAATTTTGGCCAGTCTGCATTGATTAGCCAACTCTACTGGAAACTGTTTTCAAACAGGTGATTATTATTTTTTTTAAAGTATGAGTAGAAAGCAGCCATCCCAGCCTGGCCTCTTTACCAAGGTCCTACCCAAGACTGGAAAACATGCTGGCATCACAGGAAACATTAAACCTGGATCTTGATCGAACGGTGCTAAGTCAATAGCTAATTACAGAAGTAAACTAAATTCTTCTCATTTGGCTTCTAAATACTGACAAACTATTCTATTAATTGTGCTGAAAACATAATTAAATTTTACATATAATAATATCTCTGTACAACATACAGACATTTTAAAAGTTCATTAATTATGGCATAGGATTTCGTCTGAAACTGGAAAATGAATGCATTTTAAAACATGCAGTTTACTACTAGAAAACGACTTAAATTTACTGTTCCTGGTCCAGTTCCAGTTTAGGCAATTAATTCAAACCCCCATCTACATTCAACTCTGTAAGATATCCTTTATTTCCTGTCCTAAATTGTTGCGTGGTTTTGCTGTGCCCAATTAACAACTGCTATGTTCCAACCAAGCAGTGACTACATTTCAATGATGGGTGAATACACACACACACACCAAGGTGCTCTGTAAATGTTAAAAACTGTTACCTAGAGTATTTAGATACAGAAAGCTTCATCACAAACATTTTAGCTCTGTACATTTTTTAGATATTCATTCTAGAATGAAATGTTTCTGTTTTGTGGGTGTCTACTCTGCCTTCATAGAGCCTGTAGCATATACCACAAAGTAGACATAAAAGTAATACAGGAAGTGTTGTTATTCAGCATGGTTTTCTTTTAGAGGGAATTGGCGCTGTTTAAAATTTGCAATATTGCATTAAGTTTGCTGTGGTCTTTCTACGTCAACAAACTGACTTAAGTTTTTCTAACTTTATGCAACTTCACTGATGGATGAAATGAAAATCTGTGATCACTATATTATTACTGAATTACCTTTTTTTAAAGCCTTGAATTGGCTGTCATTCTGCCACCCCCACAGTACCCCCAGCTCACTTTCTTCTAATATTGAAGCAAAGACTCATTTGCAATCACCGATGGTGAAGAGTCCTTGTATGAAAATCTACAAGAAAGTTGGTGTTCATCTTTATTTGTTAGAATAAAATACCTGCTTTACTGTCTCACAGATTCAGAGACTTTAAGGCCAGAAGGGACCATTGTGATCACCTAGTGTGACCTTTTATATATCGCAGGCCACAGAACCGTACCCACCTACTCCTATAACAGACGCATAACCTCTGGCTGAGTTACTGAAGTCCTCAAATCATGATTTAAAGACTTCATGTCTTCCCTGAGCAAATACAATTATACTGATGTCATCCCCTTATTGTCCTCCTCAAGCCCTCTCCCTTTTGTTTTGTCACTCCCTCCTTCACTGTATAATATTTGGAATTAGGTTGTGAGCTCTCTAGGTGAAGTCCTGGTCCAACTGAAGGCAATGGCGAAACTCCCATTGACTTCAATAGGAGCCAGGATTTCACTCCACGTCATCTTATCTGTGATGTGAAGCGCCTACCATACTTCTGGATTCTCTGAAAATAATAATATAAAAGAAATTTAAAATCAGATCACTATGTGAATTAAATTGGTTTGGTTGTTTTAAAAGAGCAACTCATGATCTGAGTAAGTCCATGCTTGCAATCTAGACTGACACACAAGAGGAGAACACAAGCAAGCATTTGACTCCTATTAATTACATCTAAAGAATCAAAATATAGGACCAAATACTGCAAATACTTACTACTCATGTATACAGCACTGTTAACATCAATGGGACTCCCTGTAGGAGGACTACTCATGTGACAAGAGTTTGCTGCAAGAGGCCCTTACGCATTAGCCCAAACTAAATATTGTACCAATGTTTTAACAATTATAGCGTCTAGATACAAAGGCCAAGAAGGTACCTGACAGGGGATGGACCAGGTGATGTAATATGCCTTTGCTTATCTGTAATTGTAACGATCATCTACATACCCTAGTGCACAGATTTTCTCAATTATTAAACTTACAGAACAAAGTCACATGTGTTGACAAAAATTTGAAGAACTACCATCCTCCAAATGTTTGTTTAGTTTATGACATTACACAATACCTTTATAATACGCACTATATTTACAGACTACTGCATTAGTTGCCAAGGAAAGTAATCAGCCATTTGAAAAACAGAAATCTTTCATATAACACAATACAATACATTTAATACAGTTTTGAGGAACCTAGGAAATAGCACTGATGAAGAAAGCTTTTTATTACTCTGAAAGGAAAGTACAGGGGTTTTCACTTGATCTGGAATCTCCTTTTTGGAGACAACAAAAGGAGCATTAAAACTTGACTATTTAATAGCACTCTTAAGGCTGTCACCAATCAGGAACAGAAAACAATGAAAGACCATTTTCATAAGGAAAATGTACCTCCACAGCAAAAACCCACACAAAATAAGATCCACTGGGAAAATAACATCCACTGGGAGATTATATTTTTCTTTTTTAAAGTAACCCTTTCCCATAACGATGATGAACTAATTTCTTATGGGCACTTTCTAAAAACTCAAAGACTGCAATTGTCATTGTTACAATCCTACCACATTTTATATAAAACATTTTTAAAATGTAAAATTGAACTAAGCAGAATTTAAGTTTATGCAAGTTTATGAGATGAAAACTTTACAGCATGTCATGTAATGTATTTTGCTTTGGCTTGTTTATAGAAAATTTTACATTTATCATTTAAAACAGAACTGTCAAGCCATGCTCTGGGTTGCGGAGTAATGTAGGTCATCCTAAAGAAGCTGTTAGGAAGAAAAGATTAATCTTTTAAATCAGGGGTAGGCAACCTATGACACGCGTGCTAAAGGCGGCACGTGAGCTGATTTTCAGTGGCACTCACACTGCCCGGGTCCCGGCCACTGGTCCAGGAGGCTCTGCATTTAATTTTAAATCTTAAACATTTTAAAAACCTTATTTACTTTACATACAACAATAATTTAGTTATATATTATAGACTTATAGAAAGAGACCTTCTAAAAACGTTAAAATGTATTACTGGCACGCGAAACCTTAAATTAGAATGAATAAATGAAGACTCGGCACACCACTTCTGAAAGGTTGCTGAACCCTGCTTTAAATCAACTGTATGACTGGACAAACAGTTTGGGATGGAACCTGAATTGCCTGCTTTTGAGCCTGCTGAGTTGAACCCAAAATCTGGAGTTCAGGTTCAGTGGCTCTTCTGATAAAATGCGTGACTAACCTAGAAAAAATCTCCCCTCCCAGTCGTTATCTCCGGTGACAAGAACCTTGAACTCATTCTACTAATGACCCATCCCATCAGCACTGAGAAACCACAACCTATCGAGGTACTTAAACAGCACTTTTCACCATGCTATCTTTATCTCACTGGTACGGACCTGGCAGGCTGACATATTCAAAGTTATGCACCTTGGATTTAACCGGCACACCATCCCTGGGCCTAGAGTGGGAGAGGGCTTGTCCATGCAGCCTTGGCTCCAGGAGGTGGTTGGCTTTGCAGTACTGCAGAACCAAACAGGCAGGGGAGGGGACAGGTGGAGCCATTAATGGGCATAAGACACCTGCACAACTCTTACGATAACAGGGAAGGGAAACAGTAAAATTCACTTGGTTCTAAATGGCACTGGCACTGCACAACTGAACAAAAACTGCTGAAGCTGCCAGTGCCGTGTGGAGAAAGGCACACCATGGCTATTGCACTTTCTCCCTATCATTTCAGTTGTTTTAGTGCTATGATGTTCTCAAACACTAATACAAATAAATGAATAACACCTATGTATGGCACGAGTCCGTAAGGTCTGTGTTCATGTTTTCCTGAACTCTCCTGCTTTTGTGACCCTCCAAAATGTACGTGTGTGGGGGAGGGGGGGGGCGGAGGGGTAAAGAAGGGAAATGCATTTTCATAAAAAAGCAAAAAAGAGGACTTACTAGTGTCACTGTCTCCATTGTTTCCTTACGCAGAATCTGAATCTGCCAGCTGGCATCTAATTCATGTTGGAAGACTGAGCCACTATCGTTCCACTTCAGATATAACGTGTAAGTTGAAAAGTCAGCGTTCAGATTAAGAATTTGGGGGGTGAGTGGAATAAGTGCTTGAAAAGAAACAAGGAAAAAAGCATACATTCGAAATCATTACCAGCAACAGCGCTTACAGGTGTTTAATAGCTGCAGCTCTGAACTGGCCTACTGCCATATCAACATAAGGTTTGATCTCATTAATTAAGCTGGGTTGGGACTTGCCATTCCTCACGTAGGAAACTTCCCAAGAAAGCACAGATCCTCTGAAGTTGTGTTGGTGACTCAGCAGGCAGCATTTCTCCTGCTACATTAGGGGTGCCAAGTGCTGATCTCCAAGCTGCTCTAACACTCACTTCTTTCCCACAGCTTTCTGTCAATGACTGGCTGAGAAAATCTCTTCTTCTTCCTAGCCCCTCTACCTATTGTATCTGTACAAATGACACTGTAAGAGTCTCAGGATCGGGCACTTGTCTAAATCATAAATTGTTGTGAATGCAAAGTAACAATGCTTCTGTGGTTGTTAGGAAGTGTTGTGCTCTTGGAGGGGCTGTTCTTCACATGAGATAAAATAGAGGCCCTTTTGTCGCTAAGGTCTCAGGGTGCTTTTTGTGAAATGTGCCTATTCTGCACAATTCCAAGCTGGGAAAAATACATTCCAATTCCTTCTTCCCCTCTGCTTTAACTAGAGCAGAAGTTCTCAGATTTCATTGCATCGCGACCCCCTTTTGACAATAAAAATTATTACATGACCCCAGGAGGGGGGACCGAAGCCTGAGCCAGCCTGAGCCCCAGGTGGTGGTGGGGCAGGGGCAAGGAAGAGAGAGACAAAGCCTTCAGTCCCAGTCAGGGGCCTGTAATCTGAGTCCCAATGTCCAGGGCTAAAGCCCTCGGGCTTCAGCCCCAGGCCCCAGCAATCTACGTCAGCCCTGGCGACCCCATTAACATCAGGTCGCAACCCACTTTGGGGTCCCGACCCACAGTTTGACAACCGCTGAACTAGAAGGTTTTTTCCCATTTCCTCTTCTAAAAATGGTTGTTTATAGTAGTCATTCCAGAGTGACAGTTCCAATGTGGGTACATGACAAGATTACATCTACATTCTGTACACTGCTATGAAACCCATTAAGGAGGGAAGCAGCCCTGAAGCCAGCGCTGTGCAAGAGAAACAGCACGTCGTTCCAGGGTCCCACATCAGGAAGTTAGCTTCAGTCCTATGGCTCTGCTCTCCAGCCACAAACCAACTCAGCTACTCTCCTCCACAGCCAACCCTAATTGTTGGGCTTCCTCCCTTATTAAGTTCTACACCCAGCACAGGTGCAGCAAGGCCGAGCTAATTAAACAGGGCTGACCAGCCCCAGGCCTCCTGGGCCTTACGGGGCAGGCCACCCTGTTACTGATTGTTTTGTTTTGTTTTTTGGTCCTAGCAGCTGAGAGAGAGACAAAGGAAGATATCATTTCCCCTAAAATGTTGTGAACGAATGGGGATAAATGGTGCTCAAACAGTGGTGGTTCAAGGAAATATCTTGGAGGTGAGAATTACCACTGATAGTTTTTTTTAAAAAATATATAATTCTCCTATCTCATCCCCAAACAAATTAGCCTGAGGGAATAAGTTGTTTTCTATCATGGCATCAAATACCATACTTGGCTACCAAAATATGCATTTAGCAAAAGTGCCTATGCATGGTGGAGCACGGGGGTGTTCTGCATCTCAACAAGAGAAGCAATTTATTCAGGGAAATGCTGCCAAAGAAAACTATTAAATCACTGTAACTATAACATTCTGGAATGGATAAGTGTTCATATAAAGCCATTATACATGAACTTGATACTTACAAACATTTTCTTCAGGCAATACAAATGTTTCAGTAGCTAAAGGAGTTCCAGAAGCATTTAGTGTGGTTATCTCTATGTTAGTGGAGCCCATTGTGACTGGAATATCTGCCCTTTTTTCCTCAGTTTTAATACACACTGGCAAGAAGGGCTCACTGAAACAATAATAAAAAAGAATTAGACAAGTTCTCCATGTATTAGGAAGTTAGAGAGCTCTCTACTAAATTTAACATTGCAAACCTTTAAAGGTCCAATTTATTCTCAGAACAAAACTGTGAGAGATCAGAGGCAAATTTCAGAAGAAGTAAGACTTGGATAAGCTTTGGCAATTTTAGATTTGGCTAAGCATCCCGTGTTCTTTTTAAAAAGTCCCTTCTAGTGGCACAGCTTGTACTAGTTGTCTAACACAGATGCAGAGTTTGGATAGGTTCAAAATTTGGATTTCGAGGGTGGGGAGGATTCCAGGCAAAAGAAAGAAAGTTAAAAATTGTGACATTTTATTCAAAACACTATTCCAACCCCTTACTCGGCTTCAATCAGTGTTTTATCAAACACCACAAAAGAGTTTTTATTTGCTTTGCGTTCTGGCCTTTTTTGTTTTTCTTATAACCTTTTGTGGTGGGGATGTGGGTGCGGAAAGGATGTTCATCCCCATCAGGGGACAGAGCTGGTGCTTCCTTTTGGGGCTTAGCCTACAGGGGAATAATGGGATTAGTAAGAACGTATGCTATTTGGTGCAGGGGATGGTCTTTTGGTGTGGGGGGGGGGGGCGGGGTGTATGTAGAATGCTTGGCACAATGAGGTCCTGGTCTGTGACTCCTCAGCAATGCACATAATTAAGGCTTCGGAGGTCATGGCAGTCACGGATTCCGTGACTTCACCAGACTTCTGTGACTTCCAGGGCTTCACGAGGTGGAGGTGGGACTGTGCGCCCATGCCCTGCAACTGGAGCTGGCTGGAACCAGGACCCTGCAGCCCGACCCTGAAGCTTCC
The DNA here is from genome assembly GCA_037349315.1 of Chelydra serpentina. NCBI lineage: Eukaryota > Metazoa > Chordata > Testudines > Chelydridae > Chelydra > Chelydra serpentina. The sequence goes on along the minus strand of JBAIAC010000042.1, from coordinate 84,196,567 downwards.
GCCAGGAGCTGCAGATGGGGCCATGAGCCCCAGCCCCGCAGCATCCCAGGCTTGGTGGGGGTCGCAGCCAGGGCTGTGCGCCCGAAACCCGCGACGTCCCAGGCTTGGTGGGGGCTGCAGCCAGGGCCACGCGCCCCAACCCCATGGCGTCCTGGTCTTGGCAGGGGCTGTAGCTGAGGCCATGCACCCCAACCCTGTGGCTTTCGCCGGGAGTTGCAGCTGAAGCCATACACCCCTTCCCGGCGCCTGCAGCTGGGGCCGTGTGCCTCACTCATGGCTTCCCAGGGCCATGCGCCCCCCACCCTGGCTGCAGCCAGGGTTTGGGGGGAGGGGCGCAGCTGCAGCCAGCGCACCCTGGTCCCGCAGCTGCCGCCAGCTCTGAAGCAGGGGCTGTATCCCCCACCATAGCAGGGGGCTCAGCCTGTCAGCCACCCAGCCCCACCCCATGGGACTCCATTCCTTCCCCCCACCTAGCCCTACCCCTCCCCGCCCTTATTTTTAGTAAAGTCACGGATAGGTCATTGGCTCCGTGAATTTTTGTGTATTGCCCGTGATCTGTCTGTGACTTTTACTAAAAATAACCGTGATAAAATCTTAGCCTTACACATAATTAATGATAGATTCGATGCATAGATAGGATGTGGCTTGAGTCCTCACTCTCCTTAACATTTCATATGTAATTGGAGAGGAGAAAGCTTGGAAAGTGCCCGGATCTTCCTCTCAGGGCTGGGGGGAAAGGAAAAAGTCATAACAATGCCCAACTTTCTGCCAATTAACTATTACTCACTTAAATGGGCCCCTGGAGCTTTCCCCTTTTGAAGTGGTTTGAATAAGAGGACTTGGGGAGGTTTTTTGACTTACCCCTACAGTCCCTGGCTAATAAGGCTAATACACCCTGTTGAGTCTCAAGTGCTGAAGAGGACTAACCCTCCCCCTGTGCAGAGACATTTCCAAAGGGATCTTGGCCACAGAGTATGTGGAGAGCATCAGGTGAAGGTCTGGTGGATGGGATTAGCTCCCTTTCTGTGGCTCCCAATAATGTCTCCTCACCTTATTGCTTTCTGTGCCACTTGCCTACTCCACCATGCTAAGGGGAGGGGGAATAAACAGAGGCAGCAGTTCACTGGATGATCTTGTTCAGGATGCAGAGCCCCAGAAAATTTGCTCCTCCAAACAAGATGGCAGTGAGGGGATTCAGTTCACTACTGACACAAACACACATACTCTTTACAAACTGAGATGGCAATTGAAAATGCAGGCACACTAAACTGCCACTCTCTCTGCACCACTGGAGGCAGAGAACCTGTTGTGTGAGGTGGGGAAGGGGTGCAGCCAAGCCCCGGAGCTGCATGAACAAGTCTGAGCTGTCTTCACTATTCACAGGAAGAGAGGCATAGCACAAATATCAGAACCGAGGAAGAAGTCAGGATCCAGAAAAGACTTAAAACCTCATGCTGAGTGCATGACACAAAAAATTGGCAGATTTTCATCCTGGTGAGTTACACATGGAATGCATGAAAGTTCTAGAGATGTGTCTGAAAATATTAAACTTTTTTAGTGCACCTTAAAAATCTAAACTATACTCCATTTCAAGTAGGCTATTTCAATTTTGTTTTCTACTCCAAAAGCATTTATCTTCAAAAAGATTTAATATTTAAATTGGTTTAAAAAATACAGCCATTAAGGGATTTTACTTAGATGTAATCTAAGTTTCCTAAAAGCATTTTCATGTCTGAATCTTAACACTTAAGGTCCCTGGTCTTTCAGCACAGAACACATTTCAGCCATTTCCTTTTGGACTGAACCAAACTATGAAGATATCCTTTTGAGAACTGAAAACAAGGGCCATATGGACACGGAGAATTCAGAATTAGGAGTGTGAGAACCCAATGTGAGGGCGCAGCAAGATGTTCTGGCAAGAGGTATACAGAGGTTCTCTGCTGGGAAACTTACAATTGCCCAATTTAGAACTGAAAACATTCAGAGCAGAAGACACCATCTAGCTGTAACTGACTGGTGGACAGATATGCTCTGAGAAACACAGGATGTTACAAATTCCATGAATACGGATTGAAGAACAATAATACATAATTTGATAAGAAGAAACAATTACCTGTTTGTATAACATATCTTGTAAGTCAGTCCAAGGTTTGCACTGGAGGTGGCATCCCAGGAACAGATCATTCTATTTAAGTCATGTGTGATGCATTTCAAATACAAGGGTGCTTCTGGAAAACCTGAAATTGCAACATCTACATAGTTACAGTGTAACAATGTAATGCTCTCAGACTGATGCACCATCAGATATACACATCTTACAGATTACCTCATGCTCATTTACAATACTTTTAAACTTCCGTTACATAGTTGCAGGCCAAGATTTTCAAATGTGACCAATGATTTTGGGTACACAACCTGAAACACCTTAAAAAGTACTCATCTTTGGAGAATGGGTTCTCAACATTTTCTGAAAAATGAGGCTCCTCTAAGGTTGGCGCTGAAGTTGGGCGCCCAAAAACTGAGGTGACTTTGCGTTTTGAAAATCTTGGCCACTGACTGGTTCTGTATATTAGAGTCAATCAGTCAATGGTATTACACTAAAGGAATAAGGGTATCAGAATCTGGCTCCATGTTATGAGCAGACTCCCCCTGGTTGGGTCCGCACCATGGCCTCCATGAAGAGAGGTACACAAAAGATTCCTGCACTCAGAGACATAAACCTGTTAGTAAATTCTCCCCTTCTACTCCTTTTCACACACAAAGGTGAGGAGTTTGTGCAGTTTTTGTTTAGTTTAACACCTGGGTCAATTAAATTCCTATTGTACCACAAAAGGACCCAATCCTGATAGGTGCTGAGTAATGTCAATTCCCCTCCATGCCTGAGGGGTGTCAATGAGAGCAGAGATTGCTCAGCATCTTGCAGGATCAGGTCCTAAGAGGTTCTACCTCAGCATTTTGATTTGACAAGTGAATTCTGCTTGGGAACCCCTACAAAAGTTGTGTATATCAGATATACTTGCTTTGAAATAAAGTTTTAAAACCCCAACTTTCTTTTAACTGTTTGTAGTTATTGATTTTGTTGGGTGCTCAAAGGAGGTGGTCAGGAAAAAAGTAAAAGCTCTAGTTCATAGCTGGCCACATCACTATTGCTTTAAAAAAAAAAAAAAAAAAAAAAACCAACAAGCCACTACTGTGCCTCACTGCACATTAAACAGCTTTCTACCACGAAGTGTGATATGTGCAGTGCAACCTAACCAGCTTTGACCAGGACAGTCAGCTGCTGTAATTCTGGTGAAGTGAACTTGTTTGGCTTCTTGAGATTTTAGTAATTCAAATACTTCAAACGTACCTACACAAGTTTCTTGGGAGGAACAGGGCGCGACAGAATCCCCTTTACTACATTAACGCTGAATGTAGAATACTTAAACAGCTGGGCCAGGGATTCTATTACAGCCTATGGGTGTAGCTGTGGCCTTCTACAATGGCCCCTCCCATACGTGCAGGGTTTGGGCCAATGGAGTTGCATCTTGCATATATCCAGTGTCCAAACCCCCAACTTCACTGGTCAACTTACAATACTCTCCTCTACAGTCCAGCCTAGAAATCACTGCTCTATGGCGTGTGGAGCTGTGGAACCTCCATGTGCAGGCTCTATCCACAGCAGAACTGCCGTGGGCCTGAGTCTCTGTTGCCCTACACACTGTGGAGTCATTTACACCAGTGAATGTAAATTGACACCATTGTGGGGTAGAAGCACCCAACTTTGCACTGGTGTTAGAGACTACACAAGATGCAGGAAATTAGAGCATCAGATCCAGCATTTCTACTCTTAAGATCTTTCATTCCTACAGAGGCAACATTATTTGACTCTAAGTACATAATAAATGCAGCACATTTACAGAGTAGACACATGTCCTAAGAGCAAGCAATCTAGAAAACAGTATCAAACTACACTTACCTGTCTCCTGACTATATATTAAGCTCAGCAAATGTAAGAAAGCTATTGCTAGGACACATCGGAGACTTGGATTATCCCACATTCTTTTACCATTTACTATTTAGGATGAGAGCCTCAAGCAGGAATAAACTTCATCTTCCACACAAATTTGCCAGTTCTGAAATCAAAAACGAAACAAATCGTCTCTTTAAAATCATTGACACCCCCTGCTATGTAGCAAATAGTACAAGTTTTCTATAGATGTATGTTTGTACAAGACTGAAATAATGACATATTTGTACAGCTGCAGCAGTTACTTTAAAAGACCCTGATAAAAAGTTAATAAAGGGCATAAAATGACTCCAAAAAGAAACGTGGAACTGGAAGTGGACATTCCAAATGGAAAATCACAAAAGTAGAGCTGGTCAGAGACAATGTTACTTTTTCTAACCCTATGAAAAATTTCAACACAAATGAAAAACAATATTTTTTGTGAAGAGCCAACTTTTTATTTAAAAAAGTTGAAGTTTTCTGTGGAAAATATACACATTCAGTGGAAAATTTAGTTTTGCTGCAAATCCAATTTTCCACTGAAAAGCAGTTTTAGTTAAAAAAATTTAAATTGCACTACACAGAAGTCTTTTGCACAGAAAAAGAACCACCACAAGAGAGAGACCTGACATATCAAGTCATTGACAACTGCCACTTTATCTATTTAGAGTATCGTAAAATTGTTGTAGGAAGGAATCTAATAAAATAGCAAATTCTTACGTAAATACCATGAATATTTCTTGAATTGAACCAGACAAGCAGTGCTGCAGAACATGCTCACAGAGATCCCAACTCTATCCTCCTAAGCAAGTGTAGCCCACACTGAAGCATTTAAATACTAGGCCACTAAATTCTTACATTCTTACCATCAAAAGCACTAATGGTTGGGGGGGGGGGGGTGTTACATACTTCTCTCAGATTTTTTTAAAAAATGCATCAGGTGAGTTACAAGGAAGCTAAAGACAAAATATGGTTTGGAGAACCACACACACAAGGTAACAATTCACTTCTTTTCTTCATATATCTCCACTTACTTAAATCGTTTGCATCAAGATTCAAACTCCTCATTCGCTCATGTTAACGTCTCTTGCTCAATATCTCCGCCTAGTATATCTTTCTCTCTCTCTGCCTATAAACTTCTCCCAAGTCTCTTGCCTAACCACATCTTTTATTTTCTCCACTTGTCTTCCTCAGTACTGCCCTCAGGCCTTTTTTTGCTTGCCAAGCAACCTCCCTCACCATTCTCAAACTCCTGGTACATATTTCTTTTACGAGGACTTTCAAAGATAACGTCAAGTATTGTGTGCATGTGTAAAATTAAATTCCATGTATACTTGTCCTTCAGTGGATGTTTTTGCTGGCACAGGTTTGTATGTAGATTATGTTAGGACTGTCCTGTGCAATTTAGGCTAAGCTGCTGGGAGGGGCAGAAAACATCCTGCTCCATCCACCCCTTTAAAAAAAAATATCACTGTGCATACAGCTGGCACTTAAAGTGTCTCAATTCGTTGGCAGAAGTAAATAAACAGTTGTCATTTCTTAACCAATGTTTCTTTGCAACTGTATGTCAACCTCCTAAAAGTCAAAACTATCTACATTTTTGGCTGTATAAGTGGATAATATGTTATTTTAGGACGTGTGAGTTGAGGGTTTTACAAAGTGATCTTTTTAGTGTTTTGCAGCTTCTCTGGAACAAACGTTGTTTAACCTGTATTGATGTTTAACAATTAGCCTCTGTCAATTTTTGCTCCTAAGGAGGAAGATGGGCAAAGTTTACCCCCCAACACCCACGCCGTCCCTTCTGCACAGACACATTCTTTTTCTCCTCAACGCTGGAAAAGTTTGAAAACAAAAGACTGAACACACCTATGAACATCATGGTTGCAGTACAGTAAATGGCCGCCTTATACTGAAGAACCATAAACATTAAATGAGAAAGACCTAAGCACATAATCCAACCAGCCCATTTCCCTGCAAATCCAGAATAGTTCCCTACAATCCATTTACTAGTATTTTGTCCAGAATACTTTTAAAAGTCCCAAGTGTAAATGGGTTGCAGACCCAGGATGGAGGGGAAACCTGGGAAGGTGTGGGATTGGAGGTAGAGAGTAAGCCCACCCCCCATTCATTCCACAGCAGTGGCTCCTGTCCCCACAGGTCCGGGACAGATCCCTGCTCCAGGCATTACAACCAGGCACACAAGATCTCATAGCATGAGTGGCCAGGCCAAACCAGAGTAGGACTGGGACACCATGTGCCAGGTTGCAATACCACTCACTCAAATTTGGCCCAGGCACCCCTCTGTCATGACAGTGGCCAGGCCAAACCTCAGTGGTGTGGTGACTCCATGTGCAAGATCACAATGCTCAGAGCAGAGAGCTAGGCACAACCCCTTGGGACAGGAGCTGCCACTGAGGAGTAGGTGGCAAATATCCCTTCCCTCCACACCAGGTCAGGATTAGGTTGTGGTGCCAAGGCAGAGGTACTGCTGCAGGTGGTCAGTGCCCTGTAAGTGGTGCAAGGAACTGGCAGAGGACGACACTGGCCTATGATTCCTCCCCACAAGTTTGGACATTGTGTGGGTTTTAAAAAAAATGCAGTTGGTGGGTCGCCTTAGTAAAAAGTTGGGGAACACTGCCTTAGGAGTCTGTTCCACAGCCAAGCACAGGTCACTGTCAGGGAGGTTTTCAAGACTATTATTTTTCCTAATTTCATTTTATTAGTTCTAGTAATATCTCTGTACACCAAACAATCTTCTGCTCCACTGGACATTTACACCATTTGACTGTGTATAGCTACGTGACCCTCTCAACCTTGAAATTTAACCAAGCTATATTTAAGCTCTTTTAAACAGACTCACCCTCACAACTCAATCCCGTTAGACCACCAATCATTGTAGTTGTTCTTTTCCCAACACCCTCCACTTTATCAATATCTTTTTCGTAGTGCAGAGACAAGAACTAAATGAAACACAGTACACTCCTGTTTATCCAAATGGCCTCTGGGACATCCAAAACTTTTGGATAAACAGAAGTGCTATTAACTAACATAGGGCTACATGAGGGACACACTGGATTCAGATAACTGGGAGTTTTAGATTACTGGAAGAGTGCTGTAAAGAAAAGGACTATCAGCTCCTTTCTTAATTTTACAATGCCAAGGCTTAGGGAAAAAGATCCAGTGGTGAAAGGAACCAGGGGGGTTCCAATGGTGAGATTTTGAGGAGGAGAGAGAAAGATGTCATCTAAGGACGTTACAATGCCACAAAATTAAGCCTCTCCAAATCCATAGGAGGTACATAAACAACAAACCCTTTTTATACAATGGTGAACTGTGGTACAGAAACAGTGACATGTCCAAGGTCAGGCAAGTCAGTGTTGGTCAGAAACAGAATTGAGTGTCAGAAAGGAGAGGAAGATGGTCCTGTGTTTAGGGCATAGAATTCTCTTTCTATATGGCCTTAGTTAAGTCATTTAGCCTCTCTGTGCCTCAGTTCTTTATCTGTAAAATGGGGATAATAGCACTGCTCTACCTCACAGAGTTGAGAGGATAAATAAAGTAAAGAATGTGAGGTGCCTGGATACTATGGTGATAGATCATTAGCTGTAAGGATGAGATGGCTCTTATTCATTTACCAGGGTTCATTTTTGGTATAACCAGGCCAAACTAATTTGGGATCAAACCCATGTGTGCTCAACTCTGATATTAGCTTAAGGGCTGCTCTAACACTAGGAACTTACATCAGCATAGCTATGTTTCCCAGGGGTCTGAAAAATCCACACCAAAGACATAGCAGCTGTACCAGACTAACCCCGATGTAGACAGCACTACATTGATAGAAGAGTTCTTCTATTGTTATAGCTACCGCCTCTCAGGGAGGTGAATTACCTACACTGATGGGAAAACGCCTCCCGTTGGCATCAGTAGTGTCCACACTGAAGTGCTAGAGCAACGCTGCAGCTGTGCCGCTGTAGTGTTTCAAGTGTAGAAAGACAGCACTTTCCAGTCTACTACAGGCCCAGAACTTCAGCTTCAAAGATCTCAAAGACAACTGGAAAATTTAAGTGGTTCTGGGAGGTCAATGCTGCATCACAGGATTTCATGTTTATTGTCTCTCAGTGCCTTCAGACCAGATTTGTTCATATTATTTTGTAAGTAGAAATATATTTTAACTACTTCTGTGCAAACTCAAGACCCATATTAGCATACAAGACCAATATTTTTTCAAGTATGCATGAATAAAACTGCACATGCACTTTTGGGAACAAAACGCCCGATCTGTATTGATATGCATACCCAACTCACAGCTGTGCATATATGAACACTTCTGTTATCTGATCATTGGGCATTTGTTTATTTTGTAAAAAATAAAAAAAAATGAAAAAACTTAACTTTGGCCTTCAAACTAGTTGATAGTTTCCTTTCAGTTAGCACAGTGATTCTCAAAAATTTTTACCGGTGACCACTTTCACAAAGCAAGCCTCTGAGTGCGACACCCCCCCACCAATTAAAAATGCTTTTTTATATATTTAACACCATTATAAATGCTGGAGGCAAAGCAGGGTTTGGGATGGAGGCTGACAGCTCATGACCCCCCATGTAAGAACCTTGCGACCCCCTGAGGGATCCCGACCCCCAGTTTGAGAACCCCTGAGTTAGCAGCACTGAAACAGTAAGAAACGCAGCATGGGCCAGACCTCACCAGAATGAGTGGGGGTTTTGCCACCGAAGTCAATGGGATCAAGATTTGGTCTTTTATACAACTATATAATATGAACCTATCTGTTTCACTATGGCAATGGCTGGAGTTCTGACATAGCTCAGTACTATGACAACAGTGTGTTTATGCCTTGAAGGAAACAGTCTTTTCCCTTATGTATTGTTGCTACAAGCAGGTATAACTCATTTACTGAACTGCCCTGCTGTGCAAAGTTACAAAACAACATTTTAGCAGAGGCATACTAAAAGAGACAATCCTAAATCATTTCTCAAAACAGTTTGCTTCCCTTTCTAAGTCAGTGAGACACTAAAACAATGAACAAAAGAAATATATGCACATATATGCAGAGTATTAAAAGCATATTTTATTAAATATAATCTGTTACACAAAAAGAGTAGACTCATTGGCTCTTGCCTATTCTTCAGTGAACTATAAAATGTACTACTAGAAGAGTCACATATTGTAATTAAATGTCATTAGTCGGGGAAAAATCCCATTTTATAGGTTTCTTTTTCAGCTATAAAGTTACAAAATACATGAAGTAATTTTGAAACAGAAAGTTCTTTTGTCTTTTGATAAAAGCTGCCTCCAGTCTCCTAAAGCAAATTCACATGAGACTTAAAAGGTCCTTCATTATCAGAGTGGAATACAGGTGTTTTAAATGAACCATACAGCAGCTGTATTCTTAAATCTCCATAGGACAATGCAAGCTTTAGCTTATCAGTTATACGATATACATTCACTATAACGGAGTATCTTATCAGTTTGTTAAATTAAAGAAAAATTTTGCATGAGGCTTCTCTGAATGTGTCAGTAGTGACACTGGCTTTAAGTATAAGTGATCTTTACTGGCATATAATAGATTCATTTTCAAGAGTTTTCAGAAACAGATCTTCTACTTTGAATAAAAAAAAAAACAATAGGATAAAAGGCTCTTAAATGACAGTATAAGTGTGTATGTCCAAAGGCATATTCCTGCACTCTCTAAAATGAAGCCATTTCTAGGGTAGAAATGTAGCAGCCATTCTTATAGTATACAAACGTCCAAGTTGTGAAAAGAGCCAAGATCTTCTATATTAATGGCTTTTATTCCACCTACCTAGACAGACTCACTGTAGCCTTCTCATAAACTACATTAATGAAGATATCCTAAAGTGCATTCAGAGATTTTACATGTAGAAGGTTCAGTTATTTGTCTGCATACCATAAGAGATAGAAAAGGTAGACCAATTCTGATAAGCAGCATGGGTGAAGTTATTACACCTACATTAGGATCTGATCCTGAACCACTTAAGTCAATGGGAGCTGGTCCATACTAAACAGGGACCATTCTCAAAAGAGCATTAATAGTTTAACAAACAGTTGACTAGAGAGGACTAACTTGTACAGATAATTTTGATGCATTCAACACAGTCATCTGGAGGGAGTGCTAGGTAATATGTCAGAGAGAGAAAGGAGAGAATACAGTACACCTAGTAAAACATTTATGAGACATTTATATTATACTTTGTGACTCTGTATCCTGCTATGAGGTAACAGGTTTTTGAATTTCATTTTCTCAGCTTGTCACAAGACCTTTAAACACATGCACTGATTACTTATCAATATGACTGACACACACATCTGGTTCTACTAAAAAGTAACTTTCACATAAAATATTTTGGTTGACGTCTATTCCCCCTTCCTTTCTGCTATTTGAACTTGTTGACTAGTTCCTGCATGTCCCAATGAGTTAGCATGTGTACCTAATGATTCGCTTTCTGAAACAAAAACATTTCTTTGCTTAGGTAATTGAGGCATAAAACTCAAGTTTTGTTCAAATGTAGCAGTTCAATGATACTCCATTAAGGAGGGAAAAAAAGATCAAATGTAGAGTTCCAAATCTCTCTCTCTCTCTGACAATTTACTTCAGAGTAAGTGTTTGGAAAAGACTTGGAAAACAAAGGAAACTATATGAGTGGCAACTCTTTGGCATATGTTCTGCTGGAGGTCAGGCTAGATGATCATAATGTTCCCTTCTGGCCTTGAAATCTCTAAGTTAGGGTACAAAGCTTACATTTTTAAAATGTTTAGTTATCTGAACTAACTAAAATTGTGTCTGCCATAAGCAGATAATGAGGAACAGTGACAATATACACAGAAACCTTGGGGAAAGCTTTTTCTGATTACAGGAAGATGCCGTGAGGCCATAAAACTGGTGAAGGATAAGTATCAAATGCTGTATGGGAAATCTGTTCTACAGTGACTTATGAAACCTGTAAAAGTTATTGGAGATTTTTTTCTTTCCCCTAAGGTTTAGGTGTCACCACCAAGACAGCCAACTGAAGGTGGAAAAGATTGCTGGGAAAGTGATTAGATAGGGTGGTAGTGAAAAATCTAAAGGATAATAGACATTCATATAGTGTTTGATCCTGAGCAGTATTGAGCAACCACAACTCCCAATTCAGCCAAAGGGAATCGCAGGCACTTTGTAGGGTCAGGCCCTTGATGCCAATAAAGATAGATTTGAGGCCTGGTGATGGGCAGGAGGGAATGAAACAAATGTTCTCTTTTTTTAAATTTAAGTGGAGTTGCATGTTTCTGAAAATAAAGGAACTAATTATCAGCCAAAGGAAGAGAATACCCCTAGCTCCAGAAAAAAGATGTACATATCATAATACATATCCTAGTACTGCAGGATGCACAGAAAAAAAGTTTCCAAAAGTTCCTCCTAATCACAAATCCATTCCAGAAGTACACATTTCTGGGAAACAAAAATACATTGCCAATACTGCTGACAGTAAAGATAATCTTCTGTTTCTATTACTATTAACTTGCTTCCTTTAAGAATAGGCTTTGCTGACCTTCCAACATTCTGTCCTTGGCTTTCAAACTAATTGATGTGATACAGAATGAAAGTACAATGACTGATCATGCCAATGTTTTTCTTGGCTTTTCTTCAATGGACCACATTCTTTTCCAAAGAAATTCCCAAACTTAAGGCACAAATCTCCCTTTAGTCATCTAAAATGTAGGCTTTCCTTCTGTGTTTTGTATTATGGCAGTATTCCAGAGTACAAAAAAGAGGTGGGACAGTTTGTGAAGAAAAATGAATCCCCCTGGGGGAATTTGGTTTCCACCAAGTTCCATGGAATCAATTCAGTGACTGGACTGTTAATTTTTTCTGAAGGCAGACAGAATCATAGAATGAAACAATTATTATTATAACTTATGCATGCACATGCGCCTTAGTAATCAGCAAAGATGGAAAAGGATTTCCTTGTAAAGACAGGAAAGAGTATAGGACAGTTTACTCAAATATTGTACTAAAGTAGGAGTGCGCTCATTCAGTTCTTTGAACACTTTGCAGCGACCGCTTCTTGTACGTGCACATGCCAAGCACAAGGAGCTTGAAAGGGATGAGAGAGGTTCCACAGCAGTTTCCTCCCGCTGCAGAGTTGCAGTATAGAGTCTTTCAGTGGTTGGAACTTGTGCTGCAGTAGCCCAATTGCTCCTGTGACCAGTGATCTGAGAATGGAGCAGAACTAACTCACGTGATGGACTGAGACTTTCATAAAACCATTTTGCAAGTGATTTGTCATGAATACTATTTACTGAGGGACATATTTCAAATGAATGACTATCTAGTCTTGCCCATAGAACCATTCTGCAGTGGGGATGCCCTTTATTTTGAGATGCACATTCTGCCAGGACAAGAATTCTATGGCAATTTCACAAGTGTTCGTGGTTGGCTTAAGTCTGTTTCCACTAAAGTCAACATTTGAACCATTATACACATGGGAAAACTAAAGCCCTGAGGGTGACTTACCCTAAATCACTAAGTTTGTGAGAGCAAGGAACAGAACTCTAATCTCTAATGATCAAAGTGGAAGCTCCACGTGTTTGATATTTTAGACCAGGGGTCCCCAAACTGTGGGGCATGCCCCCCCTAGGAGGGAGTGGAGGAACATTTGGGGTGTGTGCAGCAGGGCCTGTGCCAGCCCCCATGGGGGGTGAGGAGGTAACCACCCAGCCAAGCTCCAGCCCCAGCTTCACTCTGGCCCCTGCTCAGCTCTGCCCAAATTCCCTCTCCGCCCTCAGACCAGCTCTGCCTCTAGCCTCAACTCCTCCCCCATCCCCAGCTCCACCTTCAGCCCAAGCACCTCTGCTGACCCAACTATGCGGCAATGGATTGGGGGGACGGGGGACGGGGGGACAACAGACAGATTCCATTACTGTTTGGGCACCAGGGCCGGTGCTATAACTAAGCGACGCTAGGCGGTCGCCTAGGGCGCCAGGATTTGGGGGGCGGTGGGCGGCTGCCTCCTGCCTCCACGCTCAGCAGCTGAGTGTGGAGCCAGGAGGCAGCCGTGGCAAGCCGCCCCCCTGCCTCCCAGCTCCATGCTCAGCTGCCACGGCCTGCGGACGGGGGTGCTGAGCTCCCACGGGCGGGGGGCCAGGCTGGAGGGGTGTGTGGAAAAGGTTGGATATATTCCTTGGACATGCACAAATCTTCAGCCATCCCAGGACCCCTCTTCCTCCTGGGACCTTCCCTTCCCCCATCCCCCTCACTGCCGATGTTGGGTTTTTTTGTTTGACTCTCTCCTCCAGTTGTTGGTTTTTAATAAAAGAATTGTGCTGGTTTGAAAGCAATCTTTATTCTATTATTTGAAAGCAAAAAGAGCCCTGCAAAACAACATACAATTATGTTAAACCCACATATTGCATCATCTGCACCAATCACCTCCTAACATTACAAGCACTGCACTCCCGAACATAGCAACAAATATTAGTGGCTTTCAGCTTCAAATTGCTGCCTCAAGGCATCCCTGATCCTTGTGGCCCCCCGCTGCACCCCTCGAATAGCCCTGGTCTCTGGCTGTTCAAACTCAGTCTCCAGGCACTGAGCCTCTGCGGTCCAGCCCTGAGTGAAGCTTTCACCCTTCCCTTCATAAATATTATGGAACGTACAGCACATGGCTATAAGCATAGGAATATTGTCATCGGCCAGGTCCAGCTTCCCATAGAGGCAGCACCAGCGGGCTTTTAAATGGCCAAAAGCACACTCAACAGTCATTCTGCACTTGCTCAGCCTGTTGTTGAACCGCTCCTTGCTACTGTCAAGTTGCCCTGTGTATGGCTTCATAAGCCACGGCATTAAGGGGTAGGCGGGGTCTCCCAGGATCACAATGGGCATTTCAACTTCCCCTACTGGTCCGGGAAGAAAGTCCCTGCTTGCAGCTTCCTGAACAGGCCAGTGTTCCGAAAGATGCGTACGTCATGCACCTTTCCAGACCAGCCTGCGTTAATGTCTGTGAAACATCCACGGTGATCCACAAGCGCCTAGAAAACCATTGAGAAATAGCCTTGTGATTAGTGTACTCGGTGGCTAGGTGGTCTGGTGCCAGAATATGCGTGTCATCTATCGCCCCTCCGCAGTTAGGGAAGTCCATTTGTGCAAAGCCATCCACAATGTCACGCACGTTACCCAGAGTCATGGTCTTTCAGAGCAGAATGCGATTAATGGCCCTGCAGACTTCCATCAACACAAGTCCAACGGTCGACTTTCCCACTCCAAACTGGTTAGCGACCGATCGGTAGCAGTCTGGAGTAGCCAGCTTCCACAGTGCAATCGCCACGCGCTTCTCCAACGGCAGGGCAGCTCTCATTCTCGTGTCCTTGCGCCGCAGGGCTGGGGAGAGCGCATCACACAATCCCATGAATATGGCTTTCCTCATCTGAAAGTTCTGCAGCCACTGCTCGTCATCCCAGACGTGCATCACGATGTGATCCTACTACTCAGTGCTTGTTTCCCCGAGCCCAAAAGCGGCGTTCCACTGTGGTCAGCACCTCCGTGAATGCCACAAGTAATCTTGTACCATAGCTACTACACGGGACGAGATCAATGTCGCACTCCTCTTGCCTTTGTAGTTTAAGGAATAACTCCACTGCCACTCGTGACGTGTTCGTCAGAGCAAGCAGCATACTGGTCAACAGTTCGGGATCCATTCCTGCAGCCCGAAGAGGCAGGATGTGCAATACAGAAACTGTTGAAAGATGGCACCAAATCCGGATGGAAGCACAGGGATTGCTGGGATGAGAAGCAATGCATCACGGGGCACTGGGACAGAACCCAGGATGCCCGGTGACCCCCTTTGCCTTCCCACAACTCTTAGTGCCAGAAGAGAAAGAGGTGCTCTGTGGGATAGCTGCCCAGAGTGCACTGCTCCAAATACCGCTGTAAGTGCAGCAAGTGTGAACACGCTATTGCGCAGGCAGCTGACAGTGTGAACACACAACAACGGTTTCCCTCCAGCACTCTCTGAGTGGTGCTGTAACTCTGCTAGTGTAGACATGCCCTTAGAAGAAATCTGAAAGGTACAACAGTGCTGTAAGAGTCAGACCCAGAGAAAAAGTAGGACACAAGACAAGTGAAATCAAAAGCTGTACCTAGCAGGCCAGATGAAAGGGTAAGAAGAGGCACCCAAGAAATGAAAGATTTATTTTTATTCACTGTATCTAAACCTAAGGTGAACCTACCTAGGAGCTTTTGCAGAATTTCAGGCCAGATACATTTTGCATAATGTTTATGTTATTTTAACTGGATCACCACTCTATTCTTAATAAATCTCTATTTAGTTAAAACAGACCCATGACTTGGGTGTTAATCTAAGACTCCTTTTTCATAACATGTTCCAATGTTGCTATCTCCAGTGGGAACTGACTACTAGCATTTTAACCTCTGAGGACAAGATTTTACAAAGCACAAAGAGGACTTTCAATGGGAGCTGAATCTTACTCTTGAATCGAAAATCTCAGCCTGTGTTGCCTAGACTTTTTCCATGCAAGTGGCTAAAATACAAGCACACCCATCATTGCTACACTTGCAAGAGCTGCACCAAGAAAAAAAAAATCTAGTACAGACTGTTTGGGAATTTCATGCAGACTGTCCCAGAGAGGTGAACCAGTCTTCATGCCATCACATGAGACCAGGATCAAAAGACAAAAGAGCACAGATTCCTCTCCCATAGGGTGTATCATTTCCAGAACTGCAGTTGGGCAACACCTACTCATCTAGATGAAAACTGAGTTTAAGGGCCTGAAGGTACATTATCAATTAAATAAGTAGTATTATTTTCATGCCTTAAAGCCCAATATACCACATGATGGAAGCTATTATGATAGTTGAACAAGAAGTCACTAGCATTAGTTCATGAAATTTTAAACTGTTTGAGCAAAACATTTTGACACCTACTGTAAATAGCAAGTCAACAATATCATCTTAAGGCAGTGGTTCCCAAACTGGAGGGGTTCGCGAAATGTTACAGGGGGTTCCTTGGGAAAAAATTCCCTAATGGCAGACAGAGCTGTCCCTATGGACCCCAGGCAGAGTGGGGCCTGCAGCCCAGAGCCCCTGGACTTCCAAGAGCTAAGCAGATCAAAGCAAGCATATCTATCACACTGAGGAGATTTAAACTTCAGGACTCCTTATAAGAATTGGAAAGGGAGGTGGATATTTTTTGCTGTTTTTTAAATTAAATAGGCAGCTAGTATTGTTTTTAAAATTATTATGAAGAATAAGTTCAAGCTTTGTAACTTGTGTTTTTTGCCTGGACTGCTCAAGACCTGAATGCTTGTGTAGGAGGAACTCTTTGAATTGGCTTCTTAAATACCTTCATGATATTTCACATCTGATACTCCTTGATGAAACATAGGAGATTTGTCTTAAAACAGGCTTATTCAAAGTGATACAAGCTATGAAAGTGAGATCTCGGAAGAGAGTTGCCATTTTCATAATGTAATAAAAACACTAAGGATTAATAATAATAAATAGTGTGTAATAAGCATGTCATAAAACAAATTTTATATTTCCAAGATCACTGCTTTTATAATTTATACTCAGGTAAAGGAGAAAATGCTTGGAAATATTCATTTTTAGGAGGGGTTTCGTGAGACTTGACATTTTAGTGAAAGGGGTTCATAGGTTGTTAAGGTTTGGGAACTACTGTCTTAAGGTGAAGGACTCTACT
This sequence comes from Chelydra serpentina, assembly GCA_037349315.1. Classification (NCBI taxonomy): domain Eukaryota; kingdom Metazoa; phylum Chordata; order Testudines; family Chelydridae; genus Chelydra; species Chelydra serpentina. The sequence continues at coordinate 84,179,850 of JBAIAC010000042.1, read as the reverse complement.
ATTTTATCTTTGTGAATCTGAAAAAGTTATGCAAGCTTCTTGCTACCCTGGAATTCAGTGAGCTCATATTCACACTTCCTTGAATTCTTGAATTGTGCAGCATATTAACTGAACAAGTACACTGACCAAGGACACAAGTCCAGGATTACGTCAGGATATTTGAATACCTATTGCATATTTTCAGCACTTTGTTTCTATTCTATAAAGAAGTATAACCCATGCACAGAACACTGCAAACTTTTTTGGTAGATTTGTTTGAAAATATAATGGAATTACATTATACTAGATATAGGTTTTCCCACTGTCAATCTGCAACAGCATTTTATTAATATATCATAATAAATCATTACATATATCAAATACTCACAGACATCCAACATACAGTCTGAAATCTCAGAAATAAATTTCTGGTAATATAAAAAATCAATACAATGGTCATAAAAGCAAAGTTTTCAGAACAGAAAATTATTCACAGCAATATTGTTCACTGTGCTTTACTAAATGTAAGCCTCAATATCAATGCACACACTCAATAGTGTGTGTACAGGGTTATAGGAGAGGGAAGAGAAATAAATCTTGCACTTCTATTTGGTAGGTTCTAACACAGCCCCTATCACCACAGTATCCAAGTGCCTAGTTTAGTAGATGCCGTGTAGAGCCTGCCACGCACAACCTGCCACTGGATGATCAAGGTGTTAAAGGAGCACACAAGGAAGACAAGGCTATTGCAGAGATGCAAACTGAATTCCTGGCATCAGTCTTCACTGCATAGGATGTGAGGGAGATTTTTATACTTGAGCCATCCTGGCAATTACAAACCAATAAGCTTAACTTCAGTACCAGGCAAACTAGTTGAAACTATAGTAAAAAAGAGAATTATCAGACACATAGATGAACACGATATATTGGAGAAGACTCAACATGGATTTTGTAAAGGGTAATCATGCTTCACCAATCTATCAAAATTCTTTGAAGGTGTCAACAGGGTAATCTAAGTACACTATGTCAACTGGACTTTCAGAAAGCCTTTGACAAGGTCCACACCAAAGGTTGTTGAGCAAAGTGAACAGTCATGGGATAAGAGGGAAGGTCCTCTCATGGATCAGGAACTGGTTAAAAGACAGGAAAGAAAGGGTAGGAATAAAGGGCCAGTTTTCACAATGGAAAGAGGTAAATACAGGGTCCCCCAAGGATCTGCACTGGGACCAGTGCTGTTCAACATAATCATAAATGATCTGAAAAAAAGGGGAGAATAGTGAGGTGGCAAAATTTAAAAATGATACTAAATTTAGTATCTACTCTAAATTTAGTAGATATTTAACTGAAGATAGTTAAGTCCAAAGCTGACTGCAAAGAGTTACAAAGGGATCTCACTAAACTAGGTGATTGGACAATAAAATGGCAGATGAAATTCAATGTTGATAAATTCAAAGTAATACACATTGTAAAAAATAATCCCAGCTATTCATACAAAATGATGGGCTCTAAATTAGCTGTTACTGTTCAGAAAAGATCTTGGAGTCATTGTGGATAGTTCTCTGAAAATATCTGCGCTATATGCAGCAGCAGACAAAAAAAGCCAACAGAATGTTAGGAACCATTAGGAAAGAACATAACATAATATAAGAACATAAGACTGGCCCTACTGGGTCAGACCAAAGGTCTATCTAGCACAGTATCCTGTCTTTCAACAGTGGCCAGTGCCAGGTGCCCCAGAGGGAATGAACAGAATAGGTAATCATCAAGTGATCCATCCCGTCGCTCATTCCCAGCTTCTGTCAAACAGAGGCTAGGGACACCATTCTTGCCCATCTTGGCTAATAGCCATTGATGGACCTATCCTCCATGAATGTATCTAGTTCTTTTTTGAACCCTGTTATGGTCTTGGCCTTCACAACATCCCCTGACAAGGAGTTCCACAGGCTGACTGTGCGTTCTGTGAAGAAATACTTCCTATTGTTTTAAACCTGCTGCCTATTAATTTCATTTGGTGACCCCTACTTTTTGTGTTAAGAGAAGTAGTACACAACACTTATCTACTGTCTCTACACCAGTCATGATTTTATAGACCTCAATCATATCTCCCCTTAGCCGTCTCTTTTCCAAGCTGAATAGTCCCAGTCTTATTAATCTCTCCTCATATGGAAGCCTTTCCATACCCCTAATTATTTTTGTTGCCCTTTTCTGAACCTTTTCCAATTCCGATATATCTTTTTTGAGATGGGGCAACCGCATCTGCACACAGTATTCAAGATGTGGGCGTACCATGGACTTATATAGAGGCAACATGATATTTTCTGTCCTATTATCTATCCCTTTCTTAATTATTCCCAGCATTCTGTTCGCTTTTTTGACTGCCACTACACATTGAGTGGATGTTTCCAGAGAATTATCCACAATGACTCCAAGATCTCTTTCTTGAGTGGTAACAGCTAATTTAGACCCCATCACTTTATATGCATAGTTGGGATTATGCTTTCTAAGATGCATTGCTTTGCATTTATCAACATTAAATTTCATCTGCCATTTTGTTGCCCAGTCACCCAGTTTTGAGAGATCCTTTTGTAGCTCTTCAGAATCTGCCTGGGTCTTAACTATCTTTAGTAATTTTGTCAAGTATCAGGGGGTAGCCGTGTTAGTCTGTATCCACAAAAATAACAAGGAGTCTGGTGGCACCTTAAAGACTAACAGATTTATTTGGGCATAAGCTTTTGTGGGTAAAAAACCCACTTCTTCAGATGCACCGGACTCCTTGTTGTTTTAGTAATTTTGTATCATCTGCAAATTTTGCCACCTCACTGTTTACTCCTTTTTCCAGATCATTTATGAATATGTTGAATAGGAATGGTCCCAGAACAGACGCCTGGGGGACACCATTAGTTACCTCTCTCCATTCTGAAAACTGGCCATTTACACCTACCCTTTGTTTCCTATCTTTTAACCGGTTACCAATCCATGAGAGCACCTTCCCTCTTATCCCATGACTGCTGTAGGTGTAAAGATTTTTAGCTGGTCCACCCCTGCTGGGGGGCCCGAAAATTTTTTTTCACCAGGGCCCGAACCCGCTCTTGGCGGCCCTGACTACCAGCAGTCATCTGGAATTGTCACACTTCTATGGTTCCCACAGAATGACTATTTCCAAATCTCTGAACAAGCCAAACATTGGCTGCTGAGTAATGAAGCAGTAAACAAAGAAGTTAAGCATATCAACTATATGTCATGACTCCCAGACTAATCTCCAATGGAAAAAGGTGCATCTATGATGATAATTTTACAGATCAGTCCAGACTGGGGGAGGACTGATCAGAGAACAGAAACTAGCAGGTAAGAAGTCTTTCTTCCTCATAAATCATCTGCTGACCCAGTACAGAGGAAGTAGTGTATTAAGTTGTGAGAGCTACTAATAATGACAGGAAGGAAGCCCCAAGCTAAACAGAGATAGCAAACTTGGAATTACTCCTTTAGAAAAACAAAAAACGAACCCACAACCTTGGATTTCACACAAAGACCTCCACTTAAGAGAATCCTCCTCCTAAAGGAAGCATTAGAAAAGCAAAGCAAATCCAATTTGCAACTTGTAGTGGACAGGTGAAGTGAAGACCAGCTTGCGCGTCTGCAGACTGCTTCTTCCACCAATACTACTGAGGCTCGAGTGGGCCAACAGAAGGCTGCTGTACTTGCAGTAAACCAGGTCTAGAGCAAATCACCGGTGTAAGGGTCTGAGATTAAATGCCATATAGCGACATTAGTCTTATTAGTGCTCCCATCTCAAACTTCTGGGGTGAGCTGAGGGCCTGTGAATACCCCCTTGTTTTTCTAAGTTTTTTTCTTTTGGCAATTCAAAAAAAGTTTAATTTTAGAAAAAAGACACCCATACATAGATTCCAAAAACCCCATCAAGTATTAAAAATTACCAAATGAAATACAAATCTCAACATGCTCACTACTTCTTCTGAGCACCAGCTTTATGACATAACCATGGCCTGCAATACGGTTTGTTTCTCTTTCCTTTCCCCTCCTCCCGCCAGCAATAAAAAAATTTCACATTAGAAAAGCAGGTGTTGCTCACCTTTGAAGACCCTATGGCCAACTAGAGAACTGGCAGGTTTATGACAGACTCCAGAAATTAAACCTGATAACAGAGGGGACGTGATTATTATTCTCAGTGTTTTAAGCAATGGTGTTTGTTTAACTCAAATGAGGACTCAGGAAATTTCCAGCCCACATCTGCATCATCTGTGAAGTGAACCCACAAAACAGAAGACAAGATCTGACATTCTGAATATTTAAATTTAAAGAACAAAACAACCTAATTTAAACTTTTCTGGACTTCTTTATTCATCGTATGGCAGCCAAAATAACCCATCAATAAATTACTTGAAATGAAAAAATGTGTTTGACAATTATAAAACAAAACCCTCTGATATTGTAATCAATGGAGCTACTCATAGTAGTAAAGTTAATCAATTGTCTAGTGTTTGCAATACTAGGGTCTTAGTTCTGATGAACGCGAAGATCACATTTCTGGAACCGTGGTATGTATTTCTATATTTAACTTGCTCACAGGCAAAACTAGCAGAATTAATATTTATTCTTTGTATTGCAGTGGGGGCCTCGTTGTGCAGGGTGCTGTACAAAGGGATAGTAAGAAAGAACATGCTCCAGATCACTTAAAATATTCTATTTTTAAATTATACATGATAAAGTCCTGTTTTTTTCTTTCACTCTGTCTATTCTTTTACATTAACAGCAGTGTGGATAAAAATCTTTTTTTTTTTTTTTTTTTAAGTCTTTTTTTGTATTTAATTTAAAAACATTTTTCTTTTAAAAATAAACTATTTGAAATTAGGACAACCTTTAAAGCGTAAATTTAGTATAATCTATTAAAATAATCTGAATTAAAAAGTAATATTCAAGCAGTACATGTTTTCCACTGCTGTTTTTAAGTCAAACCACTAACCTAGTGGAAGTCACTGGCTGTGCATCTGGAATCAGAATTTGCTGAAGTGTAAAAACAGCTTTTGACTGCAGAAGTCTCCTATGCAGATGCAGAGAGAATATTTTCTTCATTTCCATTTATTCAACTACTTCAATTCAGTGATTAGTTCATTCAAAGTTGAGAAACTGATTAGCAGTTGAAAAAGAAGCAGAAAAACGTATCCACTTCCCATCTACAGATGAGAACTAGTTCAGAGAGGATGAGAGCTACTAGTTCTAAAATCGTAAAGGCCATGGTGATTATAAATACTTCCTTTATTTAATAAACCAATTTTAAATGAAAAACATGTTTTGATAAACTTGAGAAAAATATATATATCTAACACATCAGGCAGTGTTATTTAACTAAATTTTAAAATGCTGGGTTTGCACATATGTAATGAATTCCAATTTTCATTAAAGAATCATTTATATCAAGGTTTCCTGCTTGCCAATTTAAATTATGATTAAGATCAGTGATTTAAGTCAGTCCACCCAGAATAGTAAATCTCATTCCTTGGCCAGCCCCCACACACCCCCCCACACACAGAGTGAGTGTCAGTCACAATGCTATGGGAGAAAAAAGTCCACAGTGGTTGATGACAATAGTGTACTGTGAGTTAGCCATGCCTACTTACATAATCACCTGAACAGAATGGTTGTCTAGTTAGATTAATTTACTGAAGTTAAAGAAACTGACTCACTGTAGGCAGGTGTCAAGAGCTGAAATACTACATGGCATGTAAGGTTTTAAGACACCGGAAATACTAACACAACAGTAATTCATCAGAAAGTATGGATCTGTAGTTTCAGGAATATCTTGTTCCCTTGATTATTAAGAAATCAATTTAATTCTAGTAAACTACTGTCATTCCTTAAAAAATGTCTCAGACATTCACAGAAAAATGGATATTGCATAACCACTACCCACAATTCTGTGTATTATTTATTCAATATAAAACCCTTAGGTAGGTGTTTAGTCTATTTATACAATATTAATACACAATTATTTGATTATTTTAAGGTACACTGAACTCAATCCAGACATCACAGATTTATTTTAAACAAAGTATTTATTATAAGTAAGGCTACAATTTAGTCATGGTATTTTTAGCAAAAGTCATGGACAGGTCACAGGCAATAAACAAAAAGTCACGGCCCATGACCTGTCCATGACTTGTACTATATAAATACCCCTGACTAAAACTTAGGTGCTCTGGGGCAGGGGACATCCTGCGGACACTGCTGCTGCTCGGGGATGGAGGGAGCGGGGGGGCGTTCCGGCGAGCCACCGCTGCTGCTCTGCCCGGGGAGAGGGGCCACCTGGGGCCCCGCTGCTGCTCCCAGACCGTTGCTCTGGGGCAGCGCCTGGCACCAGTTGCCTGGGGCCAGCCAGTCAGTCACACCAGCCACTGCAGAAGTCCCGGAGGTCCCGGAAAGTCATGGAATCTGTGGAATCTCGCACCCTTAATTATAAGCCATCTCTATAGAGATTTTTTTCTTCATTGTGTATTTCACAGAATTCAGCCAAAGATATAGTGACACTCCAGTCACAAGGGCAAGGATGCTCTTATCTCACTTTTCTAAGTTCAGACATATGTAACACAATTAATTTGAATTTCATGGTGTAACACTTTAACAAGTCACAATTGACTGTGTATGAAATGTTCTCATTCAGCAAAAATGCTCTCGATAGCTCACTGGACAGCAAGAGTCATAAAACCTACTTAACATTTAAAACCCAATAACCCTGAAAGCCTTTGGAGAGTGTTATTTCAGTTCTATGACCTTACATATTGAAAATCTTCCCCTAGGATCCCTGCAGTCATTACACATGTAAAATGTATTTCAATTAGTACATGAATACATAAGACTGCTGACAGTATGAAATACAGCATGTGGTAGCAATATAACATACATATCAGCAAACCAGATTCTCAAACCTTCTCACTAGATACACTGTACAATATACGTTTAGAGAACAATGGGGACATAAATATAAATGGTTTTACTTACAAACATTTGCTCTTTGCATTTCTGGTATGGATGTGGATTTCCCATCCCTCAACTTTGCCCCCCCGTACCTGACACAGGACATTAAATAAACTTTGTTTTCAAGTAACTCAGATTTATTTTTTAAATTAAGCAACCAACAAGAAAAAAACACCACTTTACCTTTGGGGCTTCCAAAAAAGTAAGCATGTATTAAAAAAAAAAAAATCACTAGAAGGTTTTCCATACCCAGTATTTTGGACTGCAAACTCAGCTTCAAAGGAAATTAATTAGCATTGCCAGTAATTGGATCTAGTTTACAGCAAGCCAGGAAACCACTAGAAATGGTTTTCAAATGGAATAATCAAAGAACATATGTGCCAATTACTGAAAAGGTGAATGTGTCTAAAGAGCCTGGGCATGCTGCTCTGCAATTATGCTACAGCTGATCTTATATAAATATTGTAAGTACACCCCACCCCACCCACACCCATACATATACATACTGGTCACAATCTTGCAAATATAAGCATGTGAGTAACTTTGCTCAGATTAATAAATACATGCTTACAAATGTTTGCATTGTAGACCAGGGCTGATTTTGCATACTCCTATGATGGAAGGCTCACACCTAAATTCTATCAAGGCAAGATTGGGCACTAAAGCATTAAGAGCAAAATTTAAAACCTGTAGGGGTAAGGGTAAAGGTGTGTGTGTAGGGGGTTTTATATGTGGAGTTGTAGAAATGTTGTCCCAGGATATTAGAGAGACAAGGTGGATGAGGTAATATCTCTTATTGGACCAACTTCTGTTGGTAAGAGACACCATCTTACAAACAAAACACTACTGTTTATACGTATGCATAAAAGGGGAAGGTGGCATTTTGTTTCATATAACCACTGAGAAACTGATCCTGCAAACACTGTGCAGAGTACCATGATTACATCCCATTCTTTTCAAGAGACCACTTGCAGCAGTAAGTTTTACACTGTAACTATTTGCAGGATAAATCCCTAAGATAGCATGAAATATTGAATAACCTTAATAAACATTAAATCAAAGGGCAAGCAACAAAACCCCAAAACCTTATTTTTTTGTACAAACTCAGCAGTAAAGTTTTCTATGCGGGTATTTCCACAGCATGTGCTAACAATGAAAAGAGAACAACAAAAAGAAAAAAAAAAGTTGTTTCCACAGAATTCAGAGAACAAAGTAGCACACATTAACATTAATATAGTACAGTGCTTAAATTGATATTTTCAACATAAAAATCACTTCCACTATTTTTTTGTTTATAACTGAATAATAGAATTTCTACTTTGCAAGTATCCTAAATATTAAAGATGAACTACACAGAAAAGAAATACATTAATAGTATTAATGTGCATATGATATCAGTAATTAAATCTAGTCATGTTTTCAATCAGCATTTTCTAATATAGGCCATTTACATTCAATATCCTTTCCGGTCTGAAAACACACATACAACCCTTCCCCCAACTGGTGGTTTGATAAAACAAAGAACAAGCATAGCCCAAAGCTGTGTCAATCTTATTACATAAGGCCTCCTGGTCTTAAAAGTGTTATATCCCTTATAGTAACAACATGGTACTGAGGTAACATAACTCAAGAGAATAAAAGGAAAATTTACAAATAGGATCATAGAAGTTAGTGACAGAAATCGTTTAAATAATCACTGAGTCCATTCTCTTGCATACTTTCGTAAAAGTGGACATGACAAAAGAAGAACTACAAGAGCAGCCCAAGGTCTGGATACCCTGCCTTACTGCAAGAGACTACAAGAAGCTCCATCTATTTAGTATCAGAGGGGCAGCCGTGTTTGTCGCTACTACAGATCCAGACTAAGAGTCCTGTGGTACCTTATAGACTAACAGATATATTGGAGCATAAGCGACGAAGTGGGTATTCATCCACGAAAGCTTATGCTCCAATACGTCTGTTAGTCTATAAGGTGCCACAGGACTCTTTGTCGCTTCCATCTATTTAGTTCATCCATCAGAAGCTTAATGTGACTTGATGATCATTTAGAAGTACTCACATAGAAAGAAGATTTCTGATAGTAGCGAGATCTTTACCCTTGCAGACAGAGGGCATAATGATTCAATGGCTGGAAGCTGAAGCTAGACAAATCTGGCTTAAAAATAAGGTGCAATTTCGTAAACAGGGAAGGTGATTAACTCTTGGACCAGCTGACCTAGCCACGTTGCAGATTCCTCATCACTTAAAGACTATAAATCAAGACTGGATGTCGTTCTAAAAGATATGCTCACCCAGAAATGATAGGCTTGATAGAGAAATTACTGGGTGAAGTTCTGTAGGCTGTGTCATGCTGAAGGTCACACTACATGATCTAATAGGTCCCTTCTTGCCTTAAAAAAAACCAATCCATTAACCTAGAAATAAAAGGGCCGTAGAAGGCAGCATGGAAGGAGCCAGTCCGGCAAATCTCTTTGAACAAAGGTTTGTAGAATAGGGTGCCAAATTTGTTATAAAGCTGATGTCTAAGAGAAATGATCCTCTGATTTGACCTGAGAGACAGCATTTGGTCAAACAGATCTTCTTATGAACATGTCATATCATTTCACTGGAAAAAACAACAGACAACCATCTGTAATATGGAGGATGTGAGAATATTGTTCTATATTGGGATCTCATAAAATATTAATAACTCATAAGCTTCAAGCAGATGAATTTATATGCCTAGAGCCTTATGTGCCAAGGATTCTCTATAGCTCTATTTTTTTTCCTGTGGTGGGGGTAAGGGAAGGACAAGTAGACACCTGATGACAGACAAAAGGTGCTGCCTTCAAAACCTGCAAATAAACTCTGACAGAAGTTTTCTTGGTGACACTTGTGCCCATCTGACATTAAGATTGTAGTGGGGTTTTTTTAAGTTACATAGCAAACACACACACCACGTATTAAAGTCTCTCAAGGACTAAAACATTAAAAGCTTCTCTCCTTTGTTCTATCTCTTGAGTGGTTCTAAAACCTCAAAGATTAAATGTCTGTCTTTTTCACCACAAGCTCTGAAGCTGCTCCAAAGCCTAAAATAATATGAAAAGATCAGTTTGAGCCATTTCCTCTGAAAAAAGGATGCTTGTAATTGCCATCCACCTTTGAGCAGCAGAGTCAGAAGAAGCCCAGATAATACTGGGCAACATAATTTTCTTCTAAATTTCATCACACAATACAGCAGAGCAGAAGTACTGCTTAACAGCAATTATTATTCAAGAGTTATTTTAGAAGTCCATATTCATACATTTTAAAGCCACAGGGTAAAATCAGATGATCTATTCTGACTTCCTGAATATCACAAAAGTCACAGAATTTCACCCAGTTACTACCCTTGTAATATGCCCAGTGACTCGAGCTTTAGCTAACATCACCAGATAATTTGTGAAGTGTTGACAAAAATGAGTTGTGTAGATTAAAGGCATACTGAAATTCCCCAAACAAACGTTTACAATCCAGAAATTAACACAAACATTTATCATTTATATAGTACCGTAAGAACACACTACTGGTTCCTAAGGCCGATCTACACGAATGTAGATCCCTCCTAGCATAGATGCAGGTTGGAATAGTTTATACCACTTCCCTAAACGAAACAAGCTATACTGGCAAAAGCACTTTTCTTGCCAATGCAACTGCTTCTGCAGTAGGGCAGTAAAGAAATGTCTTTTAAAAAAAACAAACCAAAAACTACACATACATACACTCCCCTAACCAATATTTCTGTACTAGCACAAGTTTCTAGTGTAGACCTTCCCTAATACTGAACACACAATGTAGCTGAAACCCGCCTTTAGTTATCTAAAGAGTGGCACCTTCAGAATCCATATGGCTGGGAATGCAGCTCTGCATTGTTTGGTGCCGACAGTATTAGCACCTGTTGTAGGGGAAACAGAAACCTGAATTCAAAGTGTGTCAGTTCTCTCTGAAGATGTAAAATGCACACAGTTTCGCCAAGTGAGACGTGCAGTCCTGGTCCCAATCACTCCCAGCACCAAAATCACAGAACTTCTTTGGTGAACCACTTCCTTAGTTTTCATTTGAATGTGGTGGGGACTCTCTTTCGAGGCAACTTTTACATCATAGAGAGAGGGAGGAGTAGGGCGTAACTACAGTGTTCTCCCTGCTCCCGTGAAATGCATTTTATAAATGGAGCCTAATTTATGCCCCCCACCCCTCCTTGGAGAGAACCACATCCAAACCACAAGCAGATCCCAGCCTTTGGAGGAAGGGAGAGCTGTCTCTGCTACACCATTCCCTCTTGACCTCACCTGGATAATAGTTCTGCAATGTGACTAGAAGAGGAGGGTTGGGGGACAGGGACTCTTCAGTAATCTTACATCCCCAAACCCATGGAGATTCTCTGACCTAACTTCCTACTCACAGGAGTAATTTTTAAATTAGACCCAGTCACCCCACCCCCCCCTTCCCATGCAATAGAATTCTTCCTACTAAGCACGATTCCAGAGGTAGTAGCTGACATGGGAGACTGAAATGAAGCAACCATGGAATCACTGTCAAAAACATGAATTCTTGCATTTCCCCTGAAATCCAGGCTGAATTCCAGTGATCTGTAAGTTCAGGGGTCTGAATCTTCCATGTGCGCTATAGGGAGCGAGAGCAATGATAAAGAGGAAATTTCACAAACAGAAACTTACAGGATTCCTAGTCTTTAGGGGCCTAATGGGAGATTCCCTCCGGGGGACAATTTTGGATCACGCAGTGAAAGCCTGAAATTTGGCTGTTGGGCCTACAAACAGGAAAGTAGAAGAGTAATTTCAACATTAAATAGACTGTAAGGTCTTTGTGTTTGCAGAGCGCCTAACAGAAGAGGTCTCTGAGCCAACTGGGTTCTTTAGTCACTATTGCAATACAAGCAGTAATAAAAACAACAGGAGCAGTAGCATTCCAAATGCAGCTCCATCATTTCGACTGGAATTTTGTCACCTGCCTCTCTCAATCTAGCAGTGAAAGCTGCTGGACTGTGAGAGAGGCAACTAAAACCTTTTGGGCCACAAGTCAGACATTTTTTTTACTCATTTTTGTTCTCTCGTTGCACCACTATCCCCAGTTCAGAGGCATTCTACATAGTGCACAGCAAAAATCAATGACCAAACAGGTAGCACATACAAAAACAGAGACAAATCAATGCTCTCATATCATTATGTAATGTATCAAATCAGAGGGCCTAGTTCTACACAATTACTGCTTATTATTTAATATTTGTATTGCAGTAGTACTTAGAAGCCCTAGTTATGGACCAGGATTTCAGTAGGCACTGTACAAATACAGAACATGGAGATGGTCTACTCCCTATCTAAGTCTACCTATCTAGGTAAGTTATATCACTGTAGTTCTGAGCAAGGAGTTTTCAACCTCATTTGCATAACTGTATTCCTCTGTAGTTCACTGGACTTAAATACACCTTCCTCATACTTCAAAACACATCCAAAGTCCAAGACTCCAATGTGAGATTTTAGTATAAAACAATTTGCCAAATTTATGTTAATGTAAATGCTTTTGAATTGTTTTAAGAAGCTTCCTGTTGCCCCCATTTCTTCCTTCCACTATATGATAGCAATGATTAACACACACAAGAAATGATCATAGCTTATTTCAAGGTAGCTTCTTTTATTAATAGGAATGTATATAACAAGATTGTTGGAAGAAAACAAAGACAAATATGCCCCAACATGCTTTCGAACTACACAGAAAGGAGTGGCTATATTTGCCATACAAATCAGCATTCCTATTCCAAACTAATACATAAATAAAAAGGTTCTCCAACTCTTGAGGGGATGTAATACAAATATAAATGGAAGGGAAAAAAACATGTACCTAAACACGTCATCTGTATGAAAACCTAATCCAGTTGCTATGACCTTGCAATACATTAATTCTACACCAGAGAGCCAGTATAAAATAAAAAAATAAGACTACCATTTTATGAACTTGACCCACTACCAAAAAAAGCATATCTATTGAGCCACTGGTCTATTTTGAGCTGGACATTTCACACAGAAAGTTTACTATCTTGTTTTTATACAAATCCTATTAAATGGGCATGAAACAACATTACATTAGTCATTTCTGCAATAAAACAAGTTAATGCTCTAACAGGACTGTTACTGATAGATTTACAGAATCATATAATGTTCTAAAAGTGTATATGGAGATTTACATATTCAGATAGCCTTATTGAGGCACGAAAATGTCTTAGAATACGTGTAAACCATGCACTGTCTGAAAATAGATCTGACCTTATTGCAGCAGTTTCCATTCTACAACAAACCCTTACAAAAATAGTCAGGCCCCTTAATTTCTCGGTTAAAGTCACTGTAGCAGTGGCGTTATGACCATAAATATGCAAGTTTATCCATAAGTATCTACACATCTCTTGCAAAGAGAATCCCCACTCCAGGCCACAGCGCTGGCTGGTCCTGGTCCCAAACCATTTAGAGAGGCTAGCAGTGTGGCTTCCTTGTGCTCTGTCCCTGCCTGGAGGACCAAAGGATGAGTGGGGAAGTCTCTCTTTTCTGTTGTGCATCTGCAAAGGGATTGGGTACAATATTTTCTAAGAGCCAGACTGTCCAGTTCAGGTCACTATATCTGATTAAAGATACTGTTAAAAACTGGAGATAATACAGTGGAGATTTATCAAAGGTGATCTATCAAAGACAATGAAAAGATTAAAAGGTGATAAGGAGGGATTTACAAGAGACCTATGTAAACAATAAGAAACAAGCAGAGCAACTAACTCAAATGATCTGATCTCTGCACAAAAATTATACTCCCCCAACAGCAGTATTTCTCTCTAAATAATCACAGTTAGCTGAATAGTATCAGAGGGGTAGCAGTGTTAGTCTGGATCTGTAGAAGCGACAAAGGGTCCTGTGGCACCTTATAGACTAACAGAGGTATTGACAATACCTCTGTTAGTCTATAAGGTGCCACAGGACCCTTTGTCGCTAGTTAGCTGAATATAGTTTGCCATGGTCTTCACCAACCATGACTGTTGACAACAATATTCAGACACAGTAAAATTTCATAGACCCACCCCTTACATTTACTGCTCTTTCCCCAGCCTCCACCATCTCTCTTGTTCTTAGTCTACACTATGCCCTGATCCTAAAAAACCCTTATATACATACTTAACTTCCCTACTGTGAGCAGTTCCATTGAAATCCATGGTAGTAAAGATAAGCACAAGCATATCCTGTTTGCAGGATAATGGCTTACATTGTAAGATCCTTGGGGCAGGAATTTTCTTCATCTTCTAGTACAAAAAACCATGCATACCTATGGTCCTACATGAATTATAACAATATGGGAAATTGGTTCAATTAGAATTGTTAAATCTTGATAGAAAATGGCTGAGAGGTGACAGGATTTAAGTTACCTCTGAGGTACTAAACCAGTAAGGCTGATGATCTGTTCAAGGTCATTCAATAGGCCAGAACTAACATTTGAGAGAACTATAACAAGAATTCAAATGAGGTATTATTTTGCCAAAAAGTGAAGAGGAAGAATAGACTTCCAACTGGGACGACAGACACAATCAAGATTACTTTACTTAAACGTGGTAACCGTATGGACTTTAACATGAGACATTAGGCGGTTTTGTGTTTGAAGTAGCCAGCCTACTTTCAGGGAGCAATGGGGACCTGTCCAATATGGTTATGGTCTATGAGACTGTTTTTGCAATACTCTGGTACAAAAAGTTTAAGTGTTTTTAAATCTGAAAATCTCTGTAAAAAAGTGGGAATAATAATTCTTGGCATGAATTATAGGCTGACAGCTGCTTCGGGCACTTGATCTAAGACAATTACTAGTACTTATCCATGGGTCCAATCCTACTTACAATGAAATTAGCAGGCAGTTGATCATTGACTTCAGTAGGAGGAGGATCAAGCCCTATATATCACTACAACTTGTAAATCCTTTCAGGCAGAGGAGCGAGGGAGCAAATATAATACAATATTGTTGGTTCTGAGTCAAATTTACATACACTTGAAGAATTTTAAGTCACCATACTATACGTTTCTCTCTTTTAAGCGACTTCAAATATTATAAAATAGATCATTTTTGTGTTGCATTTAGAAAAAGAAAGAAATATGTAAGACAAACTGGAGAAATGGGCTGAAATAAATAAGATGAAATTCAATAAGGACAAATGGAAAGTAGTACAGTTAGGACGAAATCAACTGCACAAATACAAAATGAAAGATGATAGCCTAGGAAGGAGTACTGTAGAAAAGGATCTGGGGGTTTTAGTGAATCACAAACTAAATGAGTCAACAATGTTTGGTTGGTTTTTTGCAACAGCATTAAACATAATTCACAAAAAAACAACCAAAAAAACATAATTCTGGGATGTATTAGCAGGAGTGTTGTAAACAGGACATGAGCAGTAATTGTTAAACTCTATTCAACACTGATAAGACCTCAACAGGAGTATTGTGTCCAGTTCTGGGTACCACATTTCAAGAAAGATGTGGACAGATAGAAGAAAGTTCAGAGGAGAACAAAAATGATTAAATGTCTAGAAAACATGATCTACAAGGAGAGATTGAAAAAAATGGGTTTGTTTAGTCTGGAGAAGAGAAGACTGAGAGGGACATAACAGTCTTCAAGTACATAAAAAAGATGTCACGAAGAGGAAGGTGATAAATTGTTCTCCTTAACAAAGCAATGGGCTTAAATTATAGCAAAAGAGATTTAGGTTAGACATTAGGAAAAACTTCTTAACTGTAAGGGTAGTTAAGCACTGGAACAAATTACTTAGGGTGGTTGTGGGATCTCTGTCATTTGAGGTTTTTAAGAACAGGTTAGACAAACATCAGTCAGGGATGATCTAGATAATACTTAGTCCTGCCTCCATGCAGGGGACCTGACTAGATGACCTATCAAGGTCCCTTCCAGTCCTATACTTCCATGATTCTACAAACACTGAGCACTTAAAATTAAAATAGGCACAATGTCCCTGCACAGATCTAGAACAGTATATAGTCCTGTACTGATAAAAAAAACATAAAATAAATAATCCAACCTTTTAGAACCAGTCATATTGCATCAGCATGCCTAAGAATTTCCCATATGACGACTACTAACTGAACTAAATTATTCATACATATTCCAAATTTCCCTCAAAAACCTCATCTAACAAATAAAAAAGGAGGAATGCATGCTACTTACTCAACAGAAATTTTGTTTTCATTTTGCTTTCAATAATTTAATAAATACACAAACAATCTATCAACTACAGTCTTGAATAAGTAATAACTGTTTACAAAACAAAACTCAATGTAACTCCGGCTCAGTTTGGGAGCAGAGGCATAAATAGATCCTAAAACACCATTAGGAGTTCATGAAGTTCCTAACAAGTCATTCCTTTACCATGCACAGCGGGCATTTATTTACCCTCCAATACCAACTGACACGGGGGGGTTCAACGATTTTTTGGAAAAGTTATTTAAGAACGGTTTTTCATTCAGAAACAGAAAGCCTCCGGCAGAATCACCCCCCGCCCAGGGAGCCCACCCCCGGTTGGGGACTGAAGAGCAGCACAGAAGAGCCAGAAACGCATTCCCACGTTTCCACCCACGCAGAACCGCACCGGCGAGAGCCAGCGCCGAGTCCCCCCTTACCCGCGTGTAAACAAAACGGGAAATCGGTCAGGAGAGCGGCAGGAGAGGCGCCGGCTCCAGACCTGGGGTGTGGGTCCGATTCCTGAGCCAAAGGACAACGGCAGTGACCCAGCCAGGCTGCGGGGGCCGGCGTGTGGCAGGGGGCACTGAGCCCGCTCCCCGGGGCACCTCCCTGTCCCTGTGTCCCACGTAGGGAGTAACGGGACATTTCTCTCAGCTGGAAGGGGAGGGGGCGCACAGGCAGAGGGGGCTCGGCGCTGCGTGTTGGGAGAGGCGGCCGGCGGGGAGGGGGCCCACCCAGGGTCAGCCTGGGGAGCGCTCCCCCGCTCCCGACCGGCTGAGAAGCCCTTGACTTGCCCGGTCCCTCGCCCCAGCCCTGCAGGGCCCCTCCGCCGCTACTCACCCGCCAGCGCCTCTCCCGCGGGCGGCGAGCCCCGAGCAGCAGCTACGCGGGGCGCTCCATAGCGCACGGGGCCCAGCTCCGGCTGCCGCTGCCGCCGCCGGCTCTGCGCTGCGCAGCCGGGGCAGGAAGGCGGGGAGGGGATTGCGGGGGCCGGCGTCTCCACGGGGATGGAGGCGAGCGGAGCCTGCGCGCTGGAGGGGCCGGCGGGCTGCTGGCGTTGACACAGCAGGTTCGGGGTCTGGCCCCGAGGCGGCGGCGGCGGCTGCCCGGGCTCTGCCCAGCCGGGAGGAGGAGGCGGCGGCGGCCTCGCCGCCGGAGCTCACCGCAGCCCGGCTTGGGGGGAGGCGCTGTCGGGCTGGCGGGGGGTTGAATCTCAGCTGTCCCCTGACACTCAGTCACT
Source organism: Chelydra serpentina (assembly GCA_037349315.1). Taxonomy (NCBI): domain Eukaryota; kingdom Metazoa; phylum Chordata; order Testudines; family Chelydridae; genus Chelydra; species Chelydra serpentina. The sequence goes on along the minus strand of JBAIAC010000042.1, from coordinate 84,162,395 downwards.
TCTACTGCCCGGGGCTGGGTTGTGCCGCAGAGCAGCAGTGATACGGCAGGGAGAGAGGAGGGTGCGGGGACTTGGCGCTAGTGTCACAAAAAACAAAACGGGGGGGGGAGAGGGGTCATTGGGCTGTGCTAAACACTTTGATCACCACTTTCCCCTTCCTCCCTCTGTCGCGGAGCCAGGCCCTGCTCCTGTCATCAGAGACAGAAATGACGACTCCCGTTTCCAGTTAGCTGAGTGAAGAGCAAAAAGTAACGAACCAACCAACAACAAAGATGTTTAAAAGCCCTGCACATAGTCAGGTTCAGAGTTTTCCCTCTATGATCGTCAATTGCTGCACCCAGGCAGATCCGATTGCAGGATCAGGTCCCTGCCCAGTAAGCCTTTATAACAGGAAGGTGCATTCCCCAATCCCTTATGTTCCTTTAATACATCATCTCCGTGCCCAAGTTTTACAGTGATAATGGTATAAACCATATTCCCATTTTAGAGTACGGTGTATTTTGTATTAAATATGACAATTTTAATACAAGTATTCTGCAGATGAAAGGCTTGGCTTATCTTCTACATCCTGGTGCTCCTGATCTGTAACAAACAACACACACACTCTCTCTCATCCTGTCTTATCTTGCTTCCTCTCCCATCAAAACATAGCACAAGACTGCCACAGTTAAAGCAAAAGTTATTTGCATATATTGCATTTTACCTTGAGGGCATTTATTTTACTTGTTGCATTATCTCTGGTTTCCCAATAAAGGATTTTCTGTCTTGAAGGGCTAAGTTTTGGAAAACACACTGAGCCTTCAAAAACAAAGTGCAGAAACATGGGTCCTGATCTAAATTCTGTCACTGACTTTTATAGAAGCAGGGTCAAACAATCCCACTGGTAATAGACTAGCTAAGTTGTTTTATTGGTTATTACTTATAAAATAACTTCTCTGTTGACTAGGTCAGAGAAAACTTGTGGGTTGTAAATGTCAGATGAAAATGAGCAGCACAGGCAGGGGCTTTTTCCTTAATGAGAATTTCCTGGAGCCATTTAGTCTTGCCTTTAAAGACATGCTGAATTTATTTATGGCAGGGGAAAGAAACGGATGCCTTAATGGTGTGGGACTTTTCCTCTACGCATTGTTTCCCATTTCCGCAGTTGTATTTGGCAATCACTTTCCTCCAGCTAATGAAGAATATGATGTGCTGAAAAGTAATATTTTGCATACTGTGTGCCATGCACATTTGATAGTGTATGGACTTTTGCCAAATAGATTATATGAACATTTTAAAAAATTGCCTGGCCTATTAGCTGATATCAGTACACGTGACACTGTTGCAATGTAAGTACACCTTGTTTTGGAAGCCCTGTTAGATGTGACAGGCAAGTCTTTTTTATTAACTTTGTAACTTTATAATCCCTTCTAAAAGTTAAAGTTATATTTATAACAACAAGGCAGTTTTGGGGTCTGAGTGCCTGCTGCCATTGAAGTCAATTGCAAAACTCACACTGACTGCAATGGGAGCAGGAGCAGGCCCTTTTACAGAAGGCATAATTTTTGCAAGAATAGGTTTTTAGGAACATTGGATAGTGGATATATTTTTGGTGCATTCACAAGGCAACAGCTTTTACCTAAGAAATCTCAGTGGAAGCATCTGTGTGTTGCCAAGCTGCTTCCCGAGGTATTCTTGGACCTTCTAAGGAATTCCATAATTAAGATTTTTAAGAGATAAAGATATCTCTCCAACATTAGGGACCCAATCCTGCAAATCCCAGGGATAAGCTGGCAATATGTTATCAGGGAGTCTCCACAAAATGTCCTGTTCTCCTTTGCCTATGATAAACTCTGTGTACAATTTGAGGTGCACAAGTTTACAGACAAGAGCAATGAAGGACTAAAAATCTGTATCCTCATTTAATTTAAACAAATTACATTAATGAATTGTACATTCTCATGAATGTAAAAAAAGAGAAAGGTAAATCACCTGGCCAAAAAAATAAATTAATCTAATGCACGTTTTGGAAATGTTTATACTTTACTTACGTTACGTTCCTGAAAAACGTACTAGGTGAAATTAAGTAAAGTTAATGGCAAAAGTCTCATTGGCTTAAGTGGAGCCAGGATTTCACCCACTGAGAATACTGAGGATACTGAGAATTCAGCAGCTGGATTGTGCTCCCTGTGCTGCAGGAAACACTACATCTATCTTTAACACCCATGCTGCAAACTTTATTCAATTAATACTTATTGCAACGTTAATCAGCTATTTGCATGATTAAATGCTCTAGGAGGGAGCCTTTGTCTATTAAAATATTCTGCATGATGTATGCTAACTCAGTATATTGCAGGATTGATCCCTATATTACACTGCTAGTGCAGTATCCAATAGGATTACTCACATGCAGGGCCGACTTTAGGCCGATTCCCCCGAATCGGGCCCTGTGCCTAAGAGGACCCCGCAATGTCTGTGTCGGCGGCACTTTGGCGGCAGCTCAGTCGCTGCTGCTGTTTTCGGCAGTGGCATTTCGGCGGAGGGGCCTGTTCCTGCCGGGGCCCCGTCGAAACTGTTCCAATCGGGCCCCACACTTCCTAAAGCCGGCCCTGCTCACATGATTAAAGTTAAGCACATGCTTAAATGCCATGCTGGATCAGATGGCTCAGTGACTTACAGTACTATATGAAACCAATCCTGCAAATCAGTGGAACAAGATACAGAAGAGGCCTTGAAAGAAACCAGTGCAACTAAATATAAATTTCTAAATAAAGGATAAAAGACAAAAAAATGGTAACAGTCTTACTAACTGTGTAGTGGTGAGTGGAATTTTAACCTAATTTATGGATGTGAAATTAAACTGATTTACTTTAGTGTGCACAATAGTAGAAAGAATTTGGGAATTTTAATTAGAACATATACAACAAGAAGATTTATGAGTGTAACTATTTTGAATCCTTCCATTGGCTTCCTAGTTTCACGACATCCAGTTCAAGCTTCTTGCCTTGAGGGATAAGAGTCTTCACAACTCTGCCCTTCTTTACTTATCTGTTCTTGTCTTCTATTGTGTTACCTCCACCTCCTTCATCCCGTCAGTGATATCAGCCTTGTCTGTCCAGCTTCTCACACAAATATTTCCATGCCCTCATCAGTCCTTCGCTTTCCCTCTTTCTTGAACTAATCTGAAAGGCTACTGCCCCCACCCCTTCTTCAAATCTCTGCTCAAGACCAACCTCTGCTGCCATGCATATAAGAACTCAGACAATCAGGAGTAGCTAGGGTGGGAGGGGGGTAAGTAATGCTTACTTTACGATTTTTTAAAAGCTTCATTGGTTCCCTCTCACACCCTTTATACGTTACTGCTTAGGCCTCAATCCTGCACCGTGTTGTGCTGGAATGGACTGCTGTACCCACCTAGAGCTTCAATAACTTCAGTGGGACTCCATGCAGACACAGCAGTCCACCCAGGTGCAACAGTGGCAGGATCCAGCCCTTAGATTGTAACCTCTTGGGAACTAGGGCCATGTCTTCATCTGTATATGGATAGTGTGTGGCACAATGGGGCCCCAATTCTGTTTGGGGCCTCTAGGTGCTATAAATAGTAATCATAACGATTTCCTGAGAAGCTAGCCTTACTAATAGTGGGCCCACTCCTGCTCCCATTGAGGACAGTGGCAACAGTCACTTACTTATATGGAAGCAGCCCAGGCCCGGAACGTATAACTTTTCAAATATCATTTTTGGGTTGTATCTCACAAATGGCTTTGGTTAACTGCAATCCTCTTAAACTGGAATAAAGGGATTATATTTATTGTGTGAACACACGTTGTAATAATTTAAATATTGATAGAAAATAGAACCTCTAACATATTTAAAAGTAAAGTTGAGAAACATTTTCATATAGATAAACAGATATTTGTCTGGGGCAGGTTAAATTGCGAGCAGCTTTGTATCCCTTCTATAAGTTTTTAATAAAGTAGATTTCAGAGTGGTAGCCCTATTAGTCTGTATCAGCAAAAAAAACGAGGAGGACTTGTGGAACCTTAGAGACTAACACATTTATTTGGGGATAAGCTTTCATGGGCTAAAACCCACTTCATCAGCTGCATGGAGCAGAAACTACAATCCACTGGTGATCTTCCAGAAAACACCATCCTGGCCACTATGGATGTAGAAGTCCTCTACAACAACATTCCACACAAAGATGGACTACAAGCCGTCAGGAATAGTATCCCCGGTAATGTCATGGCAAACCTGGTGGCTGAACTTTGTGACTTTGTCCTCACCCACAACTATTTCACATTTAGGGACAATGTATACCTTCAAGGCAGCGGTACTGCTATGGGTACCCGCATGGCCCTACAGTATGCCAACATTTTTATGGCTGACTTAGAACAACACTTCCTCAGCTCTCGTCCCCTAACGCCCCTACTCTACTTGTGCTACATTGATGACATCTTGATCATCTGGACCCATGGAAAAGAAGCCCTTGAGGAATTCCACCATGATTTCAACAATTTCCATCCCACCATCAACCTCAGCCTGGACCAGTCCACACAAGTGATCCACTTCCTGGACACTACAGTGCTAATAAACAATGGTCACATAAACACCACCCTAAACCGGAAACCTACTGACCGTTATACTTACCTACATGCCTCCAACTTTCATCCAGACCACATCACATGATCCATTGTCTACAGCCAAGCTCTAAGATACAACCGCATTTGCTCCAATCCCTCAGATAGAGACAAACACCTACAAGATCTCTATCAAGAGTTCTTAAAACTACAATACCCACCTGCTGAAGTGAAGAAACAGATTGACAGAGCCAGAAAAGTACCCAAAAGTCACCTACTACAGGACAGGCCCAACAAAGTAACAGAACGCCACTAGCCATCACCTTCAGCCCCCAACTAAAACCTCTCCAGCGCATTATCAAGGATCTACAACCTATCCTGAAGGACAATCCCTCACTCTCACAGATCTTGGGAGAACTTGTGCCTGTTAACAAATAATCAGAGAAAACAAATGGAGAAAAGATCTGGGAGTGTGTGTAAAGTAAATTCATTTAAAATTGTGAGCATTGTTTATAGCCTTCATCTTTAAGATCAGAATGACTCAGACATGGTAACCCTCTCTCTTTTCCTGTAGTTTAGTCAGCTATCTCTGTGTCTCTTTCAATGCTTCTGTGATCCCAACCAAAGGAAAAATCTAATGATTTGTACTAGTATGTATCTACTGGTGTATTCATCTGTGTGATTATAACTGCCAGGCTGCGTAAGAATCTGATCCTGCTCTCAGGCAACATTTTCACCGAAGTTTTTCTGAGTACAGAGTGCAAGATCAGGACCTAAAATAGTCATGACTGTATGATATGATACAATATTATCCCATTAGCATCTATAGAGAACGCGCTTTCCCTCTCCTGATGCAATTTATCTTACTTAATACTAACCTTCACCTTTGCAGTTTTCTATCTGCTGTTGAAATTCTGCTTACATAAAAAGAACGAGGAGTACTTGTGGCATCTTACAGACTAACAAATTTATTTGGGCATAAGCTTTCGTGGGCTAAAATCCACTTAATCAGATGCATGGAGTGGAAACTACAGTAGGAAGATATAGATATAGATATATACACAAAGAATATGAAAAGATTGGGGTTGCCATACCAACTCTAACAAGACTAATCAATTAAGGTGGGCTATTATCAGCAGGAGAAAAAAAAACTTTTGTAGTGATAATCAGGATATCCCATTTCAAACAGTTGACAAGAAGATGTGAGTAACAGTAGGGGGGGAAATTAGCATGGGGAAATAGTTATTAGTTTGTGTAATTTCCTGGATGAATGTTTTGTGCCCTCCGTTTTGGGTCTTTGTCACAAATAGCATCACATTTGGGCCTTGGAAGGTTGAAAGATATGAATCCATACAGTTAAAAGAGACATAAAAAGAGCCAGACAATGAGGAAATTGTGATATTTCATGAGCAGAAAGGCTAAATTTCTGTAGTATGTTTTTATTTGTTGAAGCATTTTTTCAGCAATATTCTTCAGAAAGTCTGAGGCACATACAGAGTAAAAAGCACAACAGGATATGCAGATTCCAAACTAGTAAGGAGCGATAAACAGATAGCCAGACAGCAGAGCTACCATAGACTATTGAGATTTGCTCTCCAGGCATTTGGAAGAGAGAAAATGGTACCATTGATTTCTTCCTCCCCAAGGCTCTTTTGGTACTAGCTGCATAGTCCTTCCATGGACTACTAAAGGAAGTCACACAAATGAGTCAGCTCACTGTATCCAGGAGTACAACTCTATTTTAGGATGCTTTGTTCCAACATACATCCAATTTCCCACCACTTCACAACTGAAAACAAACAAAAAACCCCAAGGGAAGTAATGTTTCTGCTGTTTTGTAAAAGGATCTGGGGTAATTAACTGCATTCATGTTACCGTTATCACTCTACAGATCGGGAGCAAGCCCCTTCCATTTAAGTCAATGGCAAAATGTCAATTGAGTGGGAGCAGAATCAAGCTCTTAGTGATAGATATCTAAGGCCAACTTTACCCTAATATAAGCCTATACAGTTTCCACTAAAGACAATAGTACTTGTATATGTGTATCTTAGAAATAGCCTTGATCCCAAAAATATCTGAGGTGAGAATATTAATTTGCATGTGGAAATCATAGCTACACAACTCTAGATGACTGCTTGATAGGGTAATTCAGCTCTAGACCTGAATCAAATGTTACTATTTATGGTTGCAAGTATCAGAGGGGTAGCCGTGTTAGTCTGGATCTGTAGAAGCGACAAAGGGTCCTGTGGATCCACTGCTTGCATCCGATGAAGTGCGTATTCACCCACGAAAGCTTATGCTCCAATACCTCTGTTAGTCTATAAGGTGCCACAGGACCCTTTGTCGCTATTTATGGTTGATTACTAAAGGTTGATTACTAAAGCATCCTGAGAAACATGCTTAACTCTAAGCTCATAACCAGGGTCCCAACAGATCATCTGAAAACAAAAGCCTTGAATTAATATACATGTTTAAAATGTTCCTGACTTTGATCAAATAATACAAAATTGCCCGTGTCTATGATTTATTTCTCAGGGCTTGTCCACATTTGAAACATCACAGTGGCACAGCTGCCCCACTGCTAGGGTTGCCAACTCTGACTGAAGCTATTCCAGGAGATTTTTTTCCCCCAACATGATGTAATGTCATTTTCTTAAAATAGCCTATTAAAAAAAATCTTCCAGATTGCCTACAATAGTCACCGGGGGATCAATGTTGATTCTGGGGGACTCCAGGCCAATCCTGGAGGGTTGGCAACCCAAAAACTGCAGCTGCACCACTGTAGTACCTCAGTGTAGATACTATTTACACTGATCTCTTGTCAGCATAGGTAATCCACCTTCCCGAGAGGTGGTAGGTAGGTAAACGGAAGAATTATTCCATTGATTTAGCTCTGTCTACACTGGGGGTTAGGTCAGCTTAACTACATCACTCGGGGTATGGATTTTTCACACCCTTGAGTGACATAGCTTGGTCCAGGGCCACCCAAGTGGGGGGCAAGTGGGGCAATTTGCTCCAGGCTCTGGGCCCCGCAGGGGCCCCCACGAGAATCCCGGCAGCGCTCCGGATTTTCGGCAGCACTTCAGTGGTGGGTCCTTCAATGCCGCCGAACACACCCAGAGCGAGTGAAGGACCTGCCGCCGAAGACCTGGAGCGCCTAAGGGGGCCCTGCCACATCTGGCGCTTCGGCGGCACTTCGGCGTTTGCTTGATCGCCGCCGTATTTGGCAGAACTGTGGCGGGAGCTTGGTAGCCGCCGCCTTATTGGGCGGCGTTTCAGCGGCTGCTTAAGCGTGGCCGCCGCTTTCAGCAGCATTTCGGCAGAGGGGCCCCCGTCGTTGCTGTTAATTAATTAAAGGGCCTCTGAAAATTGCTTGGCCCCAGACCCCCTGAATCCTCTGGGCGGCCCTAGCTGAGTCAACCTAACTTTTTAGTTTAGGCCAGGCCTCAGTCTGGTCAGAAGCCAAGGAGCAGAGTTTCCGTAATCCAGTGATTCCTGTTTTGTTTTGTTTTTGTTTTTTTGTAGCATACAGGCATCCTTACCCCCAATTTTCTAATTTGAGATCTTAAGTGGAATGTAAGTGTTTCACAGGCCTTGTCCTGGCCCTCTGTATAGCAATGAATTTCACCTTAGAAAGCTGTATTTAACAATTGTCTCCATTCCCAGATCTTTTGAAGCTGCCTTGAAAGGCCTCAGGCTTGCCAGTGTATTGCTCAGTAAAATTAAGTAATTTACAGAACACGTGGGGTAAAATCTTGCCTCCGCTGAAATAAATTGGAGTCTCTACAGACAAGATAATTATGAATTTAAAGCTGTGTTAAAAATTAGGGCAGTTAAAGCTGCTCCTGAGTTAGTTTAACTTGCGTAGCTGATAAATATGCATCAGATAACCCAGACCTCCAGGAGCTTAATCATTTTACAGGATAGTCTGTAGGTCTGAGAAACTATTTCTTCACTGTAACAAGTACAAGTAGGTTTTCTTCTTTTTTTGAGTTCATGTTTTTCCTTCCCTCTCCACTCCCATTTTAATGGACTATTAAGAAGATTAAACTGTAGAAGCAGTTTTTCCTCTCTATGAAATTAAATCAAACAGTTCATGTGAAAGCAATTCATGTACAGCACCAGTGGAATGATGAGAACCATTTTCTTACTGTGTCCTGTATAAAGTGCACAGGCAAGTGTAAAGACAGCTGACTTTCAAAAGTGCTGAGCACCCACAATTCCTATTTGCTTCAATGGGAGGTGCTGGCACTCAGCACCTGGAAAACTCAGGCCATTACTATGTCCCCTTCTCCCATATGCTCCAGAATTAGGAAATGTCCATACATATGCTTGCAGTAAGATTGTGTTTGACCAAATTCCACCCAAACACCACTTCCTTTGAATGTTTAATTACTTTATATACAGTATATCCTTCCTGTTATATAACCATATTCTTACGGGTTTGATTATTTGTTTTATTATAATAGGTTTATACTTTGGCTGTAACAAAAGGGACCTGCAGGCCACAGCCTGTATGTTAAGCTAAGGCAAAGTTAGCATACATATGTTTGGGACCTTTCACCTAGATAGATGGTGATGAGCTAAAGCATAAGGTCCATGTATGGCTGCGACCTTTAACATAGAGGATGCGTTAAAGCAGGTTGGCATAGGAGCTTTCCTAAGTTCATACTATTTTAAACTTAACAGGTACACCACAACTTGGAACTTGGAAAGAACCAAAATAACCAGTTAGGAGAGAAATAACAAATGTGATACCTAATCACAAAAGGGCCATGGTAACAAACTGATGTATATCATAGTAAGTTGAGATCACTGATATACTAACCTATAGGAAAAAGACACTCCAACATTAGTAAGGTGAGGAAATACAAATAAGGAAAGAGGGAGGGGGGAAATCCCCTACTGAATATGCATCAAACATAGCGGTGTCAGCATAACATATGATAAAAGTGGCATCCCAGCAGTAGGAGAGAGATATGTAGTCCTTGGGAGGTGCCAGAATGATGGTCACTGGTGTTGAGGGGGAAGGTGATGGTGATGAGGAAGACAATGTCTAATATTTCAGATTGTCCTGCTAGGGATGGTGTGAGTATGTGGATGTGCAGATGTACATTCTGTAGTATCTCTATCTATCTTACTAAACTGGGGTGTTTGTGACTGTGCTAAATGTATTAATAAACTATCTTTGTAACTATAAAAGAGTTTCTATAGTGTGAGTGTTGCACCTGTGCACATTGGGATTCCCAACTATGTAATAATTTGAATAATACTGGGCCTGATCTTGGGACAAGAACCTGGCAACCCTCAAAGTGATAACTGGGGATTCTTAAGTAATCAATATAATTAATACATAATACAGGAACCCAGGAAGTAGAAGAAACTCTTCAAAATAAAATTAGATATGTTTAATTAATTCATGAGTGAGCTATACCATGTTAAATAAACGATGCACATTATTTAATAATTTAAGGCCCTGATCCTGCCTTGAGAATTGTGCATGCACAGACAGTGACCATGCAATTCCAATGCAGAATCATAGCCAGAGCCATATTAAAACATAATCAGCTAAGGTGTTTCCTGTCAGAGATATCAGGTTATTCTTAATCAGGATATTCACCTCTTCTATCTAAGGTCCTATATTTCTAAGGACGCTTTACTATCTACCTCTGCTGAGAGGCATAATTTGATCACTGTAGAACTCCCAGCATTCTCTGATTCCCAACATTTTTAAAGAGGTGAAAGACCATCTCTTAAAAACTCAAAAATTTAAGTTGGCAAAAGTCAGGATTTTGGAGACGTGACATTTGGAGAGACAGATCTGAGTAGCACATGAGTAGATATGGAATCTTCAAACAAAGCCTGAGGGTTTTCTGATTAAATATTACATTGAAAACAGAGTCCCAGGTTTCTGATTCATTCCAGCAAAAAGTCCTTGCACAAATGTTCCAGCTCACTTCTTGTTTACTTGCTGCTGCAGAAAAGTTACTTAGGCTTTCCCAAAGGAATCAAAGTACTCCAATGATACAGCTTTCTTCAGTCAAATGCACAGAAACACCCAGATAATTGCATTCTTTCAGTATAGTCAGGAAGAAATAATCTATCCTCAACATTTTTGATTCTTGTACTTTACAAAGAGCCAAATAATCAACTTTTTCAAATGGTTTTGTGTTCCAAAAAGCATCTATATTCTTAGCTGTCAGGTTTATTCATGACATCATCTACTTTTCATTTTATGAACAAGTGAGATGTAAAGTAACCCTGATTAGGTGTACACACAGTAGGTCTGCAATTTTGCATTTTTATTGATGGAAAATACTCTCTGAAGACTGAGGTTCAGATCTGCAAGCTCTGCTCACATGAGTAATGTCACTGAGATGAAACAAACCTGATCCTGCAGCCCAAGGTAGCTTGTTAGCTTTAATGGGAGTAGGACAGGGCCCAAGACAGGCTACAGTACGGATGCTTATAAAGAAGGGTTTATGCACAGTGCACAAAGCTCCAGGTGCTCCCTACTTCGGTATTGATGGAAGCACTGTTTTATATTAATCATTCACTGGACTACTGTTATAATACTAAGGGCCGAATACAACACCCATTGAAGTCAGTGGAAGGACTCCCATTGCCTTCAATGAGCTTTGGATCAGGTCCCATGTACTTGACATCTTTAAAGTGCCATTCCAACATGGACTAATTAATCTTGAAAAGCTGCCCGTAAAGGAGGTATTGTCTCCCTTTAACAAACAGGGAAACTAAAGCAGAGAGAGCTTTTAGTGACTTGTCCAAGGCTACATAGGGAGTCAATGTCAGAGGTCAGATTAGAGCTCAGAAGTTCTTACTTCCTATTGCATGATTCAGTAGATCACATTGTATCTTGAAATATATCCTTAGCTAGATCCCTGAATTGTAACAGCAAATGTATTGGAAAAGGATACCGAGATTTTTTCCCCCAGATAACACTGCTTAGGCTACGCCTACAATTGCACAGCTGCATTTCCATTGTTTCCTGTGAATCCCTGAAATGTATAGCACAATGCACATTCACTGAGCCTTACGCCGCACTACAGCACGGCAGGAGTTAATGCTTAAACTAAACTTTTAATCTGCTGTTGTGAAAGGATTGCATTTTGTTTAAAGCCTGTGTTTAGTTCTGCTAAGACAAATGGAAATTAAAGGTTTTGGCAGCCATTTTAAGGTCACTGTATAGACTATGCACAAACTTTGTGGTCACTTTCGCCACTATAGTCTGGACCAAAGACTCACCCTAAAATGTTTTTGTATTCTTAAAATATAATTTTGGTCTCAACTCCAGTACAGTACATATGGCCACATTTACTGTACAGCATCTTCAGGTCTAGAGGATATTTGTAAAATGCTCTCTGTTCTGCCTGTGAAGCTAAGATTGAATTCAACGTTCCCAATAGGCAACAGATAGGGCTATCATTCATTATTATTTTCAATTGTTGTACTTTGAATCCAGTAGAAAATTGCTGGCTCAAAGTGTTTTTGTTACAAAATACCATCCACTGGATTCTTGTGCCCAATGACTATATATTCTCTATGGCTGTGTCTAATCATATTGATGGAGAATCCTGAATAAACAAAGTCAATCAGTGGAGGCTGGTGACATGAAAATGGGCAAGCAAGAACACTTGACATAAATCTTCTTTTGAAAGAACAGAAGCAGGTTGGTTTAAAAAAATAAAATAAATCAGACCCTGGCCACTAAGGCTTCAAATGTGGCTGTCCAGCGTAAAAAAAGTATGTCCCAATTTTTGGCATGTGATCTCATTCCCTCAGGTAAATTAAAATGAAATACTATTTCAGCTGGGATTGTCTAATTTGCCAGCATCTAAATCAGGGATCTAGACCCGATTCTTCTTCTTTTTCCAGGACCCACCAGGGGGCACCAATCCTGTCCCTATGGCCTTCCTTAGTCTGCCTATCTCAGCCCTTTCCCCGAGAGAGAGGAAGGGCAGGAACTCCCTACCTCCTCTCTCCTGGGTCTTACCTCCCCAACTGAGCACCCTCTATCTACTTATAAGGCCAAGCTTTGCCTCTTCTTGCCAGGAGGCAATTTGGTAGTCAGCCACGCCCCCAGGGGCAGAGCATGACTAACTGGTGTTTTATCCCTTACCTTGTAGTTGATGGGAGTTAAGACCCATCACATCCCTAATGATAATTTTTTTTTTCAATGTAAGGGCTAGGACTGTCTCTCAGTGCTGAGGCTGGGTCTATGCTAGAAAATTGGGTCGGTTCAACTACATAAGTCAGGACGGGGAAAGAGGGTGTGAAAATCCATACCCCTGAGCAGTGTTTTTAAGACAGACTAAATCCCCGTGTAAACAGCACTAAGTTGACAGAAGACTTCTTCCATCAACCTAGCTAACACCTCTTGGGGAGGTGATTGCCTACACCAATGGAAGAACCCCTCAAATAGTAGGTAGTGTCTACACTGAAGCGCTACAGCGGCGCTGCTGTAGTGTTCTAAGGGTAGACACTATAAGCTTTTTCAAACCCTCAGACAATACAACTTCCTTTCCTTGAAAAACGTGGGAAGGACTTTCGTTCACAATGGTGATTAAATCCATTGTGAACTCCATAAGAATGTCCTCAGGCAACTCTAGCTATATTAGCCTGGCTTGATTTCTGCCGCATGTGTCAAATGGGTGACACGCCCAATTACCATTTTTGATTATTACCTTCAATTTTGGGGCCTGACTACCAACCTAATGTACATTATATTTAGCTACAAACTGGCTTGCAGTTACATCTAATGGCTCAGCATGAGCTTATAGTTGCTGTCATGCTTTGGGACTTAAATAGTAAAATTAAAAAATATCCTTAAGGTAAAATGTAACTTTGTTAAGATAGGGATAATCTTTTTTTAAGTGCCAGAATAGTAAGCTGAAGGTTGTCTGACTGCATAAAAATAATGAAGAATATGGCATGCAACTGGTGACATGGTCTGCAGCTTGGCTTGCACACTATTTAAACTGCTGATATCACTGCTGCACTAAGTTCAGGCCAGTCAGTTTTGGTGTGAACTCCTTTGCCATTAAGTCAGTGGGAGTGAAAGCTGTTCCACACCTCACAGAATCTGGCTAGTTTTAATAAGAACATTACAACTAATAGCATAAGGCCTTACTCTGTCAGGTGCTGATTGTCCTCAGCTCCCATTAACTGGAGCAGAATGTATAGGTTTGTTTCAGAAGAATTTCACTCTAATGTATGGGTTTTTCATGCACAGAGGGCTTGTAGGATTGGAGCATATCTCACAGCATCAATTCTGGCAAAGAATATGGCTGGGAATTTCAAAGGGGCCTAAGGGAGTTAAGTACCCAACATTGAGTGTGTGTGCCACAGAGTTTGAGACATCCCAAGGGAAATGAAATTTCTGTGGTTTTGTGTGTCAACATTTATTATTGTACAATAGAACAATGAAGCCTAATAGAAGAGAGAGGCTCTCTTTAAGCAGGTACATTCCAGTATTTTTGTTTCCTTAATAAAATTGATTAAAATTGTTTGGCATAAGACAGCATGTGCCCATCAATGCCACGTCTAGAAGTCTTTGGAATTCTTGCAATGCAAAAATAACTGGGCATTCTTCTAATTGAAAATATAACATGAACTATCTATATCAGCAAGGTGTTATTGCTCATAGACCCTGCAATTCTAATGTAGCTGTTAAAAAGAAACACTGTGAGATTGATTTTCTCTTCAGTATTTTCTGATATCTCTAAACCCCATTGTTCTGCAACATTTAGGGACTCTTTGGGGCAAAATTATTCTCGTTATACTCATTCTGGTCAGGTGAAAAAAGGGTAGTACTGCAGCCACAATAAAGTAGCAAGTAAATCTCTACTAACAAAATTAATGCTTCTTTTAACGGCCTGATTCAGCAAAAGAACTTAAACATGTTCTTAACTTTAAACATGTACTTAATTTCATTGGTAACCAGTCATGGTTTTAAAGTTATGAACATGCTTCAGTGCTTTGCTAAATTGGGGCCCACAAGCTGCCTGAAAGAAGAAGAAAAGGTCCAGTGTGGTACAGAAGCCACTACAACACCCTGACACAATCTGCAACACACTGGGCCAAATTGTGTTCCAAATCTGCACATGGGAATGGGGGTTCTCATTGTGTTCATCTCCCATCCCCTATGTGAGGGAGGGATTCCTTGGCACTGTCTCCAACTTTCCAGACCCTGAAGAGCCTTCTCTGCATGGTCCAGGGTCCATGCAAGTGGAGAAGGGGAGAGCAGAGCAGCAGTGGGATGTGGGAGAGGCACCTGGGAGGGCAGATAGTTACCCGAAAAAGCTAATGCAGTCTAGCCCAAGTGCCAGTGTACTGAAGTTACCAAGAAATTATGTATTATTAACATGTTTAGTACAGCAGTTCTCAGACTGTAGGAACTAGGGTACTACTTCTCAGGGCCAGCCCTAGGCCAAATAGTGCCCCTGGTGAGGAGCATCTTTGGCACCCCCACTCCGTTTGTTAAACTTTTGACTACCTTATTTTTATTGCATTTGTAGCCCATTTCATTACTTTGATGCACGATTTGCATGCATGATTTATCCCTGTCACAGAAGACGTAAATTTACATGCTAAAATCTGTAAATCTAGGAGGTTCAAGGAAAATGTAGTTCTCAAAACGTCTGGAAGATTCCACGAGATTCTACAAGGGGCCAGAACATTGTAGGAGGTTAGTGAAAAATGAATCCACATATGGAATACCAGAAACATTTTACTTCAAACATTCTATTTTCCCATTTGTCACTAACAACAAAAACAGCACCCCAGGCTTGTTGTCCCCCAAGTCCGGCACCCCAGGCAGTTGCCTGCCCCCAACTCTGGACCTGCTACTTCTGAAACTCATAAGTACTTGGGGTACCTCCTTTGTAATTTTAATCAGTGCAAATGGATTCTTACATTCTGATATTATAAACCATGTCATGTAACACCTGGTTGTGGCTTTCACACCACAGTTTAAACACCATTTCCACATACTAAATAGCATGGTAAATAGGAAAGATTGTCTTATAGAGATGAAAGTTCAAGGTGCAGGTCTGGAAACCAGGAGATCTGGGCTCAATTTCTGATTTCGCCACAGATTTCTGTGTGTGTTTGGACAAGTCACTTAATGTCTCAATTTCCCAACTGTAAAGGGAGAATGATGATACTTTCTTTCTCCCGTGATTTGGCTGTCTTGTCTATTTAGATTTCAAATTCTTCAGACCAGGGTATGGACTGTCCTATCATGTGCCTGAACAGTGCTTACAAAAATAAGACCCTGATCTCACTTGGAGCCTCTAGACCTGCGGTGTCCAATACATTCACCACTAGCCACATGTGGCTAATAGGCTATTGAATTGTGGCTAATGCATGTGGCTTTTTTATAATGTGGCTAATAAGAAAAATTCAAAACCACAAGTGTGGCTAGCAGTGTGGCTAGCATCGAATTTCTATTGGACACCGCTGCTCTAGCCACTAATGAAATACCAATAATTTCAGACAAAAATGTGTGATAATGACATTGTAACTAGTTTAGCTACAATGAAGTTAATTTCATGCACATTGTAACAGCAAGATGACTGCAATGCAGCTCATGTATAAAATAGCTTGGTAATTACCAAATTTAATTAAAATGTTATTACATTATCCTCATTGTAACTTGTAGGAAGTTTAAGAGCTGTAATTAGTTTTCAGAATCTTTTAAAATCACAAATTGTGCCCCCAAATCTGTAGGGGGGTTCATTGTGTTCATCTCCTATCCTCTACATGAGGGAGGGATTCCTTGGCACTACCCCCAACTTCCCAGACCATGAAGAACCGTTTTTGCATGATCTAGGGTCCATGCAGGTGGAATGAGACTAAAAAACCCTTGAAGTAACCTGGTTTTGCTCAGGTATCCTTTTCCTCATAAGTCTCTCCACAATAGGATTAGTCTATTATGACTATGTGGAGAAATTTGCTTAGTCACTTCCCAGGATGTAAAAGTAAGTAAAGGGCTTTAGTTTCCATGGCTTTTAGTCTGCCACTTTCCATGAGCAGTAAACAATTAAGACAAAAACATAAAGATATATATGCAAAAACTAATTGCAAGTCAGGTCTCCTATTACAAATACACTTAGCTCTCAACAAGTTGAATACAATCACACCAACCTGTTTCTCACCTTGTTGTACAACTGTGGTTTTAGAAGTAAGTTTGCTGAAACAGATCACATCTATATATGTGCTCCAGATATTTGTATTGCTATCAGAAACTTCCATGTGCTTCGTAATAATCTTGCTCTGCAGATTGCCTAAAAAGCACACACATTCTCTCTCTCTCTCAATTAATAATTATTTATTCAAAATGTCCTTACCACTAGAGATCTATATAACCTCTCTGTCAACTAAGACAGTTAATTTACACCCTGCTTATCTCCATAGTATCTGAGCACCTAACATTGTATGTATATTATTTACATTGATACCAGCCTTTTTTGTTTTGGGGTGTAAAGAAAAACCCTGCAATGAATGTTTTAAATATAGCTCTGGAAAAATAATATAGACCTGAAAAGTAAATTGAGCAGTTTTAATTGCCATTGAGCAATGGTTCTCCACCTTTCCAGAGTAGTGTACCCCTTTCAGGAATCTGATTGTCTTGTGTACCCCCACGTTTCACCTCAGTTAAAAACTACTTGCTTATGAAATCTGACATAAAAATACAAGTGTCACAGCACACTATTACTGACAAATTGCTTACTTTCTCGTTTTGTCTGTATGAAATTTTAGTTTGTTTGACTAACTTTGCTAGTGCTTTTTATTTAGCCTGTTGTAAACCTAGGCAAATATCTAAATGAGTCGATGTACCCCCTGGAAGACCTCTGGATACCCCCAGGTACACATACCTCTGGTTGAGAACCACTGCCATAGAGCACAGCCATTATCAGCCTTGGTGAATTGAGCAAAGAAGAGCTACAGATTAAGATTAGCATTTTTGGCTCAAAATAAACTATTTATTGAAAGGACATAGGACAGGAAGGTGAATTTGATGAGGCTGGAATACTAGCCAGTAAACAGGATAAGCACTCTCAACAAGAGGTTATAGGTTATGAAGTGAGAGTCCTGAGAGAGAACACGGGAACAAGAGAAGTAGGTGGTAAGAAAAGAAAGTAAGTAGGCAATGACAATATTGGTCTGCTAAAAGAGCAAACAGGATTAGCCTGTAACGAGATTATCCACTCATTCTGTGAGGTGACACCCAAATAAATAACAAGGGAACTGGAGGAAACTGGAGGACAGTATTGGGTTTATGACAGCAACATAGTCCACGAGGTTACATAACATGAGTAAAGACCTGTTTATAATACATTTCACTACAATTGTAGCCATAGGACTGAATCATATTTAAGCATGGTTCTTGATAGGGTTTCCCTGCCCAGTGCACTGCAAGCAATAGCATGGGACCCTTTTGGCGAACGAAGTGTTTTTTTCTTAGTCATGCCCCCTGTAAACTGTTTAGTGAAATGATGTATGCCATACGTGATGTCCCATCCATGTGATGAAACTGCATTTTCCACACACCTCTGAATGCCTCCCTGTTGCCCAGTCCTTGTTCAGTCCTGGAGCAAGAGCAGATTTAAAGTCCCATGGTGAGATTCTCTAAGAAGCACAGCACAGAACTTGCAGCCCCATGGGAGGGTAGCTTTAAGCCTTTGTACTCTCCTGATACTGGGCTTCTCCAGGGGCTGGAGGCCTCCAGAGTAACTGAGTCAGTCCTGCAGGAACCTCTCTTAATTACAGCTGCCTCCATGGGCTGCCACCTGGGGCTCTGGGCCTGCAGCGGACACATCTTTCCAACTCCCACCCTGCTTGTGGCTCACCCCTCCACCAAGGCTTGTGAAGGGGTTCTCAGGAGCCAGCTGTATGGCTATCTTCCACTGTGGCTGTGCCAGGGGGATCCTCTCCCAGCCAAATAGAGTTTTTGGAACCCCTTTATATTAGCCTGGCCCTTTTGCCTTCTGTACAGGAACCAGACTGGGAGTGAGGTTCTCATACCCAATGCCTAGAAATGGGAGACTGGAAAAGAGACGATTCCCAGCTACCCAATGGAATACAGAGCACTTGCCTCTGATCTTCGAAGGCCCCCCAGTACTGTACCTCAGAATTATTACATATAAATCATCCACTGTTGGGTAATTTTTAGATTTCTATATGTTTTTGTAATAACCTCTTTCTCTGTGGTCTGTATACTTGTCTGTATAGCAATAACATTTTTAAAAATTCTTTAATCACTTCTAACCTAGTGGGGTTTGGGTTTTGTTTATAATGTAGCATTGTGAGTAACTCAGATACTCCAATAATGCAGGCCATATAAGTACCTAAAATAGACAGATAGCATCTACAAAATATATGCTGGTTTGGCATAATGGTTTTATTGGTACTTGTTTGGGATGACCTGCTTAACTCAGTTACGGTGCAAGATGAACATTCCAAGCTCATGCCAATAATAAAACTGTTATAGCACAAGCATCTGCCATGGTTTCAGGGATTGCTGGACATCCATCCCATCCCTGGTTTTTCCGAGTGCACTCCCACAGCTAATAGGCCTCATGTCTTTACCTTTCCTGGAATGGAATCGTGATTTCTCCACTCTTAGACTGGGTTGGGGGCTACAGTGCATTGATCGTGCTTACCCAGAAGGTCCAAGTAGGTTTGGGTACCTGCAGTTCTTCCTTTTCAGAGTTTGAGACTAGTGGTGAACACAGAGACCAGATAGCCTTCTCTAACCAAAGCATTGTTTAATCTTAACAGTAGGAATAAAGCATAAAATAAGAGAAAAAGGATTTGAAACAACAAAATGTCTGCACGTGTTTATCTCACCTAAAGGCTCATCATCCCCAGAAAGGAGTATAGGAAGGCTTCCCTTTCTTAATGTCCCCAATCCTTGGGGGCTGAGTGTCAGTCAGTTTCCTTCCACTGTGTCACCCCCTCTCTGACCCCTCCTTGAGGGAGCGTCTTTTCAAAAACTAGTTGGGGTCTTTATTCTCCTGTGTTAACAAGCTTAGACCCCGATCTCAAAACCAGTTTGGAGTAACTACCAAGTTACCAAACTCTACTAAGCTCAGCAGTGGCCACAGCTGTTGGAAATAGAACAAAGAGAGGCTCTGGGATTGATTTAAATGTTGGCAAATGGGTGGCTATAAGAATATAAGAATGGCCATAATGGGTAAGACCAATGTTTCATCTAGCTCAGGATCCTGTGTCTGACAGTGGCCAGTGCCAAAAGCTTCAGAGGGAATGAACAGAACAGGGCAATTTTGAATGATCCATACCCTATCATTCAATCCCAGCTTCTGGCAGTTGGATGTTTAGGGACACTCAGAGTATGGGGTTCCTTCTCTGACCATCTTGGATAACAAAAATTAATGGAAATATGCTTCATGAACTTATCTAATTCTTTTTTTATGAATTTATCTAATCCAGTCATACTTTTGGCCTTCACAACATTCCAGTGCAACAAGCTTCACAGGTTAACCATGTGTTATGTGAGGTACTTCCTGATATATGTATTTAACCTGCTGCCTATTAATTTCACCGAGTGACTCTCTAGTTCTTGTGTTATGTGAAGTGGTAAATAACACTTCCCTCATCACTCTCTCCACACCAGTCATGATTTTATAGACCTCTATCATATCCCCTCTGAGCTGTCTCTTTTCTAAGTTTATCTATCCCTTTCGTAATGGCTCTTAACTTTTTGTTAACTTTTTTGACCGCCACTGCACATTGAGTAGATATTTTCAGAGAACTATCCACTATGAGTCCAAGATCTCTTTCTTAAGTAGTAACAGCTAATTTAGACCCCATCATTTTGTATGTATAGTTGGGATTATTTTTTCCAATGTGCATTACTTTGCAGTTATCAACATTGAATTTAATCTGCCCTTTTGTCACCCAGTCACTCAGTTTTGTGAGATCCCTTTGTAACTCTTCACAATCAGCTTTGGATGCAACTATCTTGAATAATTTTGAATTGTCTGCAAATTTTGCTCTCTCACTGTTCACCTCCTTTGTCCATATCACTTATGAATATGTAGAACAGCACAGGTTCCAGTATAGATCCTTTGAGGGAACCCTGCTATTTACCTCTTTCCATTATGAAAATTAACCATTTAATCTTACCCTTTGCTTCCTATCATTTAACAAGTTACTTGTCCCTGTGGGGATCTACCCTCTTAACCTATGACGGCTTACTGTGCTTCAGAGCTTTTGGCGAGGGATCTTGTGAAAAGCTTTCTGAAAGTCCAAATACACGATATCAACTGGATCACCCTTATATACATGCTTGTTGACCCTCTCAAATAATTCTATGATTGGCAAGGCATGATTTCTCTTTACAAAAACGATGTTGACTCTTCCCTAACATATTGTGTTTATCTATGTTTGATAATTCTGTTCTTTACTATCATTTCAACCAATTTTCCTGGTACTGAAGTTAGTCTTACTGGCCTGTAATTACCAGCATCACCTCAAACTTTTTTTAAAAATTGGCTTTGTATTAGCTGCCTTCCAGTCATTTGGTACAGAGGGTGATTTAAGCAATAGCTTACATACCACAATTAGTTGTTCTGCAATTTCATATCTGAGTTCCTTCTGAACTCTTGGATGAATACCCTCTGGTCCTGGTGTCTATTACTGTTTAGTTTATCAATATGTTCCAGTATGCTACTGTATTGACACCTCAATCTGGGAAAGTTCTTCGGATTTGTCACTAAAAGGAATGGCTAGAGTGTGGGGATTCCCTATATCCTCTGCAGCGAAAACCAATGCAAAGAATTAAGTTAGCTTCTTTACAATGGCCTTGAGTGCTGTGTTAGCACCCTGATCATCCAGTGGCCGCACTGACTGTCTGGCAGGCTTCTTGCTTCTGATATTCTCTAAAAAAAAAATTGTTAGTTTTTGTGTACTTAACTAGTTACTCTTCAAAATCTTTCTTGGCCTGCCTTATTATACTTTTATACTTGACTTGCCAGAGTTTATGCTCCTTGCTATTTTCCTCAGTAGGATTTAGCTTCCAATTTGTAAAGGATGATTTTTTGCCTCTAACCACCTCTTTTATTCTGCTGTTAGCCATGCATTTTTCTGGTCCTCTTACTGTTGTTTTTTTTATTTGGAGTATACAATTTGAGCCACCATTATGGTGTTTTTAAATAGTGTTCATGCTGTTTGCAGGCATTTCATCCTTGTGACCGTTTCTTTTAATTTCCGTTTCACTAGTTTCCTCATTTTGTGTAGTTTCCCTTTTTGAAGTTAAAAGGTACTCTGGTGAGTTTCTTTGGCATTTATATTGAGTCATTGTCCTGTTGCTTGTTTTCCCAACAACTGACTAGTAAACTATGCCAACATATTCATGCAGCAAACTCCCCAACAACCAGGTGTGATACAGCATGGCCAGAAGGCAGCAGGAGAGTGATCTAGGATGAGGAGAAGCCTTATTCCCTGTAGATTAATTAAAAGCACCCGAAGCAAGTCACCTGATAAAATCCCCCTGCTTCAATCAGCCAGAGGAGTTGGAGCAGAGTGAGGAGGAGTTGGAGCAGTTTGGAGGAACTAAAGGAGAGTGATTTGGTGGTGGAGCAGAGAGCAGTTTGGAGGAGTGAATCAGAGTGGTTTGGTGGTGGAACAAAGAGCAGTTTGGAGGAAAGCAGAGGAGAGTTTTGAGAAGTGCTGCGGTAGGCTAAGAAGACCAAGATCCTAGGTAAAGGGACACCTGGCTTGTGCAGAGGGAAGGCAGGAAGCCCCACAAGCTGAAGGTCAGGAGAGGGAAGTAGCCCAGGGGAAAGAATCACTGGTACAAGTGGTTCACCTGCTATCATAGGGTCACTGGGCTGGGATCCGGAGTAAAGGGTGGGCCCGGGTCCCTCCCTCACCACTCCCCTTCCCTGGGATACTAGTAGGAAAGCTGTTACCCCAGTTCAGGGGCAAGAAATGGCACCCTGAAACCCCCCCATAAGAAGAGAAAGTGCGGGACCCATCATAGTAGTGCCGGCAATTTGCCACACAAGTCAAAACACAGCATTGATAAGTTATTACACAGCAGCACCATGTCCTCCACATGCCAATAAAATGGCTCTCGCACAACACATCATCCTATATTCTCTGTTATTTATTAGCATGGCTCATCATCACCCTGGCTACGCTGGGTAGGGATCTGTTTGTACTCCAGTGAAGACATGCCATAAATGCACCATAATTTGAAGAGGTTGTTGTTGCAGCTGGGCATGGACACTATGAAGGGCACAAAAACTGGTAAAACTGAACTTGTGAAGATGACATTTTTGGAAGAGAGCAGACTTGACTCACCACTGCATGCAGGACTGTTTGTCTCTCTGCCCTGAATGACTGGCCACACCCATTCCCTACACAGGCATAATCCCTCTAGGGAACACTAGAATTGCTGGCAGCACTGCAGTCATCTCCCTTTAACTGCCTAGTGTGTTCAAACAAATTAACTCCTGAAAGTAAGCACATAAGTGGCTTTTTACATCTTCTATTACTCTTTAGGGCACCCGCATGGGATCAGCCATGATTTGGCCCTTGGTAATTATGACTATATCTATTTATCTGGTCATGAATTTAAACAAACAGTACAACTATTTATCTGTTAGCATTTTAAAGCATCTCTCATAGCCACATCATAGGCTGACTATCGTACAAAGTCCTCCCCTCAACTGTCCAGACTCCACTGCTTCCCCCAGGGCAAACCCTGCACTCCACAGGAATCATGGAACCATGGGGTGAGAAGGACCGCAAAGGTCATCTAGTCTAAACCGCCCCCCCCTTTTAAGATTGAAATTTATTTCCTTTTATAAAAATACATATTTTCAGTCAAGAGGTAATAAATAGGCTAACATAAGTGGTGCCAGTTTACATGGTTCTAAGATATTATGCAGTGCTTAAGTTAAATTTTTAAAGATAATTTACCAGAGTAATGGCCAATTTTCAGTTTCAGGTTTAGAAATGCTAGTCATCAGCTGTGCAAAACAAATTGCAAGTTAGAGATTAACTAATGCCATAGTGGGATAATTTAAATGACGGAGTTTTGATACAATTTGTTAAACTAACTTCTTATCATAAACAATTTTATATAAACTATAAGAGTATTAAAATATATATTTTCTTAAAAATACAAATGTCACCTTTGTCCGGCTTGTCCTTGTCCGTCCCTCCACGAATGCAAGTCGATGCCACACCATTCTATTTTGTTACGAGCATTTTTTTTTCCATTTCTGGCCAAAGAGTTTTGTCATGGGATTGGCCCAGTATGTTTTCGGTCTGCTCAGCAGTCGCATGTGGTCTCTGGGGATCCAGTCACTGATGCGGGCTGTCCACCTATTGTCTTGCCTGTGGCCTACATGACCCGCCCATCTTCGCTTTGCATTGTACATTGCCTGCACTACATCGGTCACCTCTGTACTCCTTCTGATCGCCTCATTCAGTATATGATCATGGAGCGATATCTTATACAGTCGCCTTTCCATTGCTCTCTAGGTGACAGCGAATTTTTCTTCCTCCGCTTTTGTCGTTGACCAGCTTTCTGCTCCGTATATCATTGCCAGCAGAACAGTGGAGTTAAACAGTTCTTTCCTGTTAAGATATTTAGCTCCATTACGCTTGCCCTGGCCTCTATTACAGGATACACAGCCAGCCTGTACTCTGCGCTGAGGGCACCGCCCCCCCCCCCCGATCCTTGGTCCGTTGGGGCGCGGCAGCCACATCCACATTCCCCTCGAGCACCCAAGCGGGGACACAAACAAGTCCTTCGTTTTCTCCCCATTGTGTTCTTCCCTCTCCCCTTTTTTCAAGTTTCGGTGCTCACGTCACCCTGGGTATATCTGTCCTGTTCCACAAAGGAACAGCAGGAGAGGAACCGAAGACTCACACAAATCACTAATTCGTAATTCGGGCCTGATCAACCCGAAACCTTTCCCGACTCAGCGTGTGCCGGCCGTAATGTTCGTGTACGGGTTTGTATTTGTAAGTATTCTTTAATACCCTATTGCTTGATATTTTGCATCACCCTCTCCCTGTAATTGCAATTCATCCCTGCAGAAGCATCCTATGTATTATCCCTCTAATTCTACTAGTCCATGGCTCATCCCGAGTAATTATTGGGACTTAGAACAACTCCAAGGACTGTTACTATTTTTAATAGGAGTAGTCTTGTTTTTTGCATTAATTGTGTATTGTAAACCTAGGTTATAAGTGTCATTTGCAATAAAGCTGAAATCTCTGGCCTTATTGCCTCGGTGTCTGTGTGGTTCCCATCCGCTCCAGGGGGGTTCCCTCCGAACATCCACGCGAACCTTAGTACTGTGCCCTGGTAGATAACAGGTGCACACATACCCTCGCCCAGCCAGGTGGCCCTCGAGGGTACTCGCTTCCACATTTCCTTTTCTTCATGGGTAGTTCATCATTCATCAGACGTCTTTATTTTGTTGAAACTTGCCCACTCTGCCTTTTGCCTCCTACTGCATTCCCCTGCTCAGTTGCTGACCCAGGTAAATATATCTGTCAACCTCCTTCCCATTTACAGTGATGATTCCTTCTGCACAATGCTCATTCCGCATCCACTTCATCTTCGACGTGTTCACTTCCAACCTGATATCATGCAAAAATGTTTGCAGTTGCTGCAATTTGTTCTCCAGTTCTGCTGTGTCCTTTGCCAATATTACACAGTCATCAGCAAAGAGAAGATGTGTTAAATGTTCTCTGTCAATTCTGATTCCATCTTTCCAGTTAAATTTCTTGAACAGCGACTACAGTACTACTGCAAACAGCTTTGGTGGGATTGTGTCGCCTTGTCTGACTCCTCTGCATATAGAAATAATGCAGGGGACATTGAATAATGTTATCTCTGTTGAGCGATTACGGTTAATTTCTTCCAGAAGATCAATGTACCTTGGGTCGATTCCGATTTAATTGAGCGCATTGAGTACTATGTTAATCTCTACTGAGTCGAATGCCTTTTTGTAGTCGACAAATGCAATACACAATGGTACTTTGTATTCCTTGCATTTTTCAATGTGCTGCTGAACTGAGTGGATATGATCAATTGTCGAATACCCTGAGCGGAAACCAGCTTGTTCTCTGCTTTCGTGCATTTCAAGATCCTTCTCAATCCGATTGAGTATGACGCGGGTGAAGACTTTATACACTTGTGAGAGGAGTGTGATCAGATGGTAGTTGCTCAGTTCTTCTGGATCGCCTTTCTTCATCAATAGTATTGTTTTCAATTTCTTCCATGCATCTGGAACATGCTTACTATTGATGTAGATGGTGAACCATTGCACCTACGCTTTGAAGAGAGTATCTTCCCCTGCTTTGAGATATTCCGGCCAAACATCATCCACTCCTGGACTCTTCCCTTTCTTTATGTTATGAACTGCATATTCAATTTTTTCCCACATAATGTCAGGAACTTCTTCTGTAATCTGCTGCCTTGATGAAGTACGCTGGACATTAACATGCAAGGAGTAGAGGTCATTGTAGAATTTTGTACATATTTCATTCATCTAGCTCCTTTTCGATGTCCTTTCACTATTTTCATCTTTCAGTGCTGCCAGGATAATCTGTTTCAGCCTAACATCTCTTTCTACCTTCTTCAGACTCTCGTTCTTTTCAGCCGTCTCTCTCAATTTCTTCTTTCTAAAGTCTTCATAGTCTTCTTTGATCTTCACACAAATTTCTTTGCATGGTGTTCTGTATTCTTTGCCCATTTTTCCTTCTAATTTCATGCATGCTCTCCTTGCCATCAGATTCACAGTTTTCTCACTGATCCTCTGCTAAGCAGAGGATCAGCAAATATGAATGTGACAGTACCTAAATAAGACATTTTTAGAGTGAAATATTTATCATACAAAGGCATTTTTTCCATTGCAGGACTGCAGTATTACAAGACTTTTTATTCTACCCAAAGTACATAAAGCAGAATCTTTTGATAATTGTGAACCACTTGTCACCTAAGAGTAAAGTATGTACTTGTACATCATGACTCCATTCCTGCTTGGAATGGATCCTCAAAGTCATATTTTGCATGCAGTGCAAATGAGCTCTTCTTGTACCAGTCTTAGTATGGGCATGGGCAATGGTGGTGCAGACGTGGCCAAGGTACTCTTCTTTGTGGAAGGGGAGCAATCTACATGCAGAGGGTTCCCTCCATCCATGGAACTAGGCAGAGAATCTGGACTGTCTGTCTATTCCACAGGATGCATATTTACTGGACTTCATTCTGAAGAAGCCTCTAATTTTTCTTTCTTTTCCTAAAAGTTTGCTCTGCTTTATGCTTGCTATTTAAAAGTGGGTTTCTGCTTTGCTTTTTTAACCATTTCTGTCCATGACCGTTAAAACAATAATTAGTAAATAAAGGCTCAGCTGGTCTCAATCCAACTGGCTGACAACAGGAGCTGGAAGGAAACCAAAGTATGCTTGGCTCATGGTTGTGTAAACAAATAGCAGCAGCACCTTGTTATTCCACTGTTTATCTTCTGTTATTCCACTTCACCTGCAGTTGTATGGCTGTCACTTGCCTCCCCAGTCATTGCAATGTCAGTATTGCTGCAGGAGTTATGTAAGGAAGAGAACTAGAAAATGAAACCAGTAGCACTAGATATTGCTCTGTGCTGGTGTGCAAAAGGGTTAGTTCATGCATACCAGCTAACCTGAACAACCTGCAAGTAGGAAGGCATCAGTAGATGGAATGTAGGTGATCGCTCTACCACATCCTGCCCTCAGGCAAGCAGCAGAGCAGGATCCTTCTTCCCTTGTATTCATGACAGCGCTAGATAAGTTGCCTGTTTACTAGCCAGCTCCATGCACTCCAAGGATGTGTGGTCTGCCAGCTGGTGGTGGGATGTCCAGCCTCTTAGCACCAATGCAGACAGCAGCATACTCTAGCTTGGCATGTGTGGGGGGAGGGATAGCTCAGTGGTTTGAGCATTGGCCTGCTAAACCCAGGGTTGTGAGTTCAATCCTTGAGGGGGCCATTTAGGGATCTGGGGCAAAAATTGGGGATTGGTCCTACTTTGAGCAGGGGGTTGGACTAGATGACCTCCTAAAGTCCCTTCCAACCCTGATATTCTATGATTCTATGCTGTTCCTTTTGATTTCACTGGTCTACAATTTTTGAGAAGTCGTCTGCTTCAGAGATAAAATGTGCTATTTAGTATGTATTTTGATGTGCTGAATTCAAATATGACAATTAAAACAACTGATTGGCTACTGTTTTTAAGATATTTAAGTTTTTACATTTTATGTCTATGTATATTGTGTAGATAGTAGAGTTTTAATCATAAATTGTAAACCTAGGTCTTTTCATGTGTTTATGGTTGCTTTACATGATACATAAAGAGGACAGGTGAAATAGTAACACTTTAAAAATCAGCAAAGGGGTTATATAAATAAAATTGATTATGAAACAAAAGGCAAAAAACTATTATGTACATTGTTTAGTTCTATTCAGTGTCTACTCAGCGCTTCTTGGCTTGTCTCTTGTATTCATTAAATGGAACATCTCTTGTCACTGTCCAGCAATAGTCTGCAAGCATTGATGGGCTCCATTTGCCCTGATAGTGTTTCTCCATTGTTGCAATGTCCTGGTGAAATCGCTCGCTGTGCTCGTCGCTCACTGCTCCGCAGTTCGGTGGAAAAAAAATCTAGATGAGAGTGCAAAAAATGTATCTTTAGTGACATGTTGCAACCAAGGCTTTTGTATGCCTTGAGGAGGTTTTCCACCAACAACCTGTAGTTGTCTGTCTTGTTGTTTCTGAGAAAATTTATTGCCACTAACTGGAAGGCTTTCCATGCCTTTTTTCCCTTGCCACGCAGTGCATGGTCAAATGCATCATCTTGAAGAAGTTCACAAATCTCAGGACCAACAAAGACACCTTCCTTTATCTTAGCTTCACTTAACCTTGGAAATTTTCCACGGAGGTACTTGAAAGCTGCTTGTGTTTTGTCAATGGCCTTGACAAAGTTCTTCATCAGACCCAGCTTGATGTGTAAGGGTGGTAACAAAATCTTCCTTGATTCAACAAGTGGTGGATGCTGAACACTTTTCCTCCCAGGCTCCAATGACTGTCGGAGTGGCGAATCTTTCTTGATGTAGTGGGATCTCTTGCACGACTATCCCATTCGCAGAGAAAATAGCAGTACTTTGTGTATCCAGTCTGCAGACCAAGCAAGAGAGCAACAACCTTCAAATCGCCACAAAGCTGCCACTGATGTTGGTCATAGTTTATGCACCTCAAAAGTTCTTTCATGTTGTCATAGGTTTCCTTCATATGGACTGCATGACCAACTGGAATTGATGGCAAAACATTGCCATTCTGCAGTAAAACAGCTTTAAGACTCGTCTTCGATGAATCAATGAACAGTCTCCACTCATCTGGATCGTGAACGATGTTGAGGGCTGCCATCACACCATCGATGTTGTTGCCGGCTACAAGATCACCTTCCATGAAGAAGAATGGGACAAGATCCTTTTGACGGTCACGGAACATGGAAACCCTAACATCACCTGCCAGGAGATTCCACTGCTGTAGTCTGGAGCCCAAAAGCTCTGCCTTACTCTTGGGTAGTTCCAAATCCCTGACAAGGTCATTCAGTTCACCTTGTGTTATGAGGTGTGGTTCAGAGGAGGAGGATGGGAGAAAATGTGGGTCCTGTGACATTGATGGTTCAGGACCAGAAGTTTCATCCTCTTCTTCCTCGTCTGACTCAAGTGAGAATGATTCTGGTGCATCAGGAACCGGCAGTCCTTCTCCGTGGGGTACTGGGCGTATAGCTGATGGAATGTTTGGATAATGCACAGTCCACTTTTTCTTCTTTGACACAAACTTTCCCAACTGGAGGCACCATGCAGAAGTAACAATTGCTGGTATGATCTGTTGGCTCTCTCCAAATCATTGGCACTGCAAAAGGCATAGATTTCCTTTTCCTGTTCAACCACTGGCGAAGATTTGTTGCACAAGTGTTGCAGCATATGTGTGGGGCCCACCTCTTGTCCTGATCTCCAATTTTGCAGCCAAAATAAAGGTGATAGGCTTTCTTAACCATAGTGGTTATACTGCGCTTTTGTGATGCAAAAGTCACTTCACCACAAACATAGCAGAAGTTATATGCACTGTTCACACAAGTATGAGGCATCTCTGCTCACTTTGGCTAAACAGAAATGTGTCCCTTTGCAAAATCAAACACTGACAAATAAGAGAGCACGACACTGTATGATTTCTAGAGCTGATATAGGGCAATTTGTTCAGCAGAGTGATGTAAGCTTCGTTATGATTGCATCATCCATGACTTCTAGGAATAACATGAGGCAATTCATATGACGCAATACCAGCTTCAGATTGCATCATTCATGGTTTTGCCTATAAAGCAAGTACTGTCCAAACCCAGTCATAGATTTATTCATAGATCCAGTCAAAGATGTATTTTAGTCATTTCTGGTTTAAATTGAGATCCCTTCCCTTTATAACTCACTTATCCTCCGCCATTCCCAAGTCAAGGGTCGTATATACTGACCCAATAGCATGTCTTGAAAACTAGAGCCAATCAACAATTTAAAGCATCATTTTCATTCTCAGTGACCCAGAATTAGTAAAGTTTGACTACATTTATTTCAGAGGCATTTTGGCTGTAGAGCAGTGTCAACAGCAGTGAAGTGCAGTCGCTGGCATGCCTCCTATGCCCACGCAATGGAATCCCACCCTTGATCAGAGATGAACAAAAGGAAGTCTTCAGGAGCCTGGGCTAAAATTCTTCCAGCAGCTGAATGAAGGATTAAGATAATTTCCCTGTCTCTGATGGAGTCACTCTCTCCAGATATTACTACAGTAAACCACCCTTCACTAAGGCTCATCAAAATGCTTCAGAGGAGCATATTGTTTGCTTTTGGAATGGACTGTATTGCACAAATGGCAGGTATTGCTTCTCTCCTTGGTTATGACGTTTGACTCAGGGTAAAAAGGGAGGAAAATGTGTAAGCCCATTTTGTTAAAAGTACTGGCAGCATAGTACCAGCCTACCAAATAAAGCATTTCTGTTCTCCTTTGCAGCACCAGCCAGGGCAAAATTTGGCCTTTACTCATTACATATCCAGAGCTGGCTCCAGGCACCAGCTTTCCAAGCTGGTGCTTGGGGCAGCATCAAGCATGGGGTGGCAGTCCGTGCCCACTGCGCCGGCAATTCGGCAGCAGCTCCGCCGTTTTTCCCGCCATGGCGGCAATTCGGTGGCAGCTCCGCTCTTCCGCTTACCGCGGTGGCAATTCAGTGGCAGCTCCGCTGTTCTACTTGCCGCCGCGGCAATTCGACGGCAGCTCCACCAGCTGCGGCAGCAATTCGGAGGCAGCTCTGCCGTTCCGCTTGCCGCTGCGGCAATTTGGCGGTAGCAGCTTGGGGCGGCCAAATTAGTAGAGCCGACCCTGTACATATCATGAAACATTAGAGCAGAGGCTTGGAGACAGGACTCCTGATTTCTAATCACTGCTGTGCTAATGACCCACTGCGTGTCATTGGGCAGGTCTTTAAGGTTTACATTTTCAAGTGTGCCCTACTGGGTGCATCAGTTTTTGGGAGCCCAGGTTGAGACATCTTGGGCCTATTTTCAGAGTGTTGAGCACACACAGCTCTTATTGATTTTAAAAGGACTTCAGCCTTGCTCCTCCATCACTGATTTCTGGCTCTCTCTCTCTCTCCTTTCTGTTTATAATTATTCCACTCCTGTCTCTTAGCAGCCACTTACAATCATACCTTAACTCTAGCCAAGAAAGCAAGCAAACATCTCCCTTTAGCACTCAATGCAAGTGGAGTTAATGGACTGTCTCCATGGGGTGCTCCCTGAGTGGTACAGTCTGAGCATCTACACCAAGCTCTCATCAGCTAGCACTGCCATCAGGAATGGGATGCTGAGACTACCATCAAAAGAAGTAGTGTGTGATCAACAGAACAATATGCTGCTAGCTGATCAGCTAGTGTTAAAATATATGCTTTTCTTTCCTAAGATGTGCCATAAGGACTTGACACACTGAATCCAGATTTGAATCTCTGGTATGTTGAATCTCTGGTATGCTTCCTTTGAGCCATCCCTCGCCTTTACAATGAGTATTAAACGTTATGTCAAAACTAAGGAAATCTCTTTCTATATTTCAAGCTATGCCTGCATCTATCTGTATGTTACAGGTGCATGTGCATCTGTTTGTATGCATATGCTAGCTTCATGTGCACATGCTATATTCCTGTAACATGACTGATGTCTTCTAGTGTTTTCTCATCATATTTTGAACTTAAATTTGTCTTAAGTATTTCAAAGGAACCCTAAGTCCTGCAGTAAATGTGTTGAGTACTGAAACTAGTAAAATGATAAAAGCCAAATTTAATGTTTTTAGTTCCCAAATGCCCCCTATTTAACCCATCTCAAGGCACACACCTAATTAAACATACATATTTTGCTTCCTTTATCAACAAGAAAACGAGTTCAGACGACCTAGACAGGCTGTGTACTGGGCCAGTCCCTCAGCAGATCTTACAGCTGCCTGAAAGGTGCTCTAAATTACACTAACTGCCAACAGCTCCAAGGAGCCAAAATAACAGCTAGGGAGCAGTGAGATGTAGGGGAAACCCAGTGATGCCCCCTTTCCTTAGTCTATCCCCCTTAGATGGGCAGGTTGTGGGAGCTACTACACTGATTCCATGTCACCAGATGATCCTGTTGTCACACGGGAGTGATCCTCTGATAGTTGGTTGCATTAGCTCTACAGCCAGATTCTACTCTCAGTGCAGTGCTAAAAGGTCACACCCCACCTAAAGATATAACCCTCCATCTCAATGGGACCAACAGGAGAAGCAAGCACCAAAATCTATGGCTCATTGAGAACCATGTCAACAAGTCCTCAGATATTTAAATGAAGGGATTGTTAGCTTGAGCATCCCAGCTGACCAGAACCACTGTGGTGATACCATCTACAGCTAAAGTGTCCTCACTAGCTAGAATGTAGTTGGAATGTTCTTCACTCTGAGGAGACATAAGTGATTAATTCCTTATTTGTGACACACTTGCACACTGAGAACTAATTTCTCTGTTGCTGAGATATATTGTACACTATACAAAATACATGATAAAAGATTATGATAATCCTAATTCTCTGTACTTCCATGATATAATGGGGCAGTGAGATGCCGAGGCAATGTTACGTGTAACTTTATTACACTCCCCTTTTTCCTGTACTTCAGCTTAACTCTGCTGCAGCATAGGCAAAACTCGGTCTTTTCAGAAATCAGTAGAGTTAAACCTCAGAGTTATTGTATGTAAAATCCTGATAAGTAGGTGTTAGTAGTTACCATTGACTTCAGAGTCAGATTTTTAAATATCATTAGGTGCCTAAAGATATACCTAGGGACCTAGTAGGATTTTCAGAAGCACCTGGGACCAGAACCTGTAGCATATTTAGGCATCATCTAACTCCCACTGAAATACCACTTGGCACAATCTACATCTTTAGTTGTCCAAATACCTATAAAATTTAGTGGATATGTCAAGAACAGAACTCAGTGGTTGTGACTCTCGGTGCTCTGGACAAACTGCCTCTCCCCACAGCACACCCCTCTCACATTACATTGTTTTCCTGCAATATCTGCAGACACCGTGGCACCAATCGGGCAATCTCTAGCAGTCTTCTTCAAGTCTAGTCCAGCTAAGTGTTTATAATGTGTGAAGGACTGTTATTTCCTGTTTTTAAGCAGCTTGTTATCTGGCACAATAAGAACTTTATTATTACAATGTTATTATTCTCTGGCACAATGAAAATACCATTAAAGCTGAGAACATAACAATGTCTGGAAAATTAGGCCATTTATACTCACACTAATTAGTTTAATTCCTTTGGAAACTACCTGTTCGGTTAGAATTAAAGAATCACCCATATCTACCCCCAGGATGGAACACTCGCAAAATTCAGACCCAGATCCAGATGCAAATTTCACAATGGCCCCTATATTTACGTTTTCAACAATGTCCAAATCTTAAACCCTCTGATGTTTGGGTATTCAAAATCTAGAGCAAAATTTTGCAGATCAGGCCCATCCCTATTGTTATTTGTATAATAGCAGATTGGAGCCCCATTGTGCTAGGTGTTGCACAAACACACACTGAGGGACAGTCCCTGACAGATTAGGACTGGGAGGAGAAACAATGGTACAGAGAGGTGAAGTGACTTGGCTACAGTCACACAGCATGTCAGTGGCAGAGGCAGGAATAGAGAATTGTTGGCGATAGAGGGAGAAAGTTCCTATTCCTTCCCTCACCCTGATTCTCACGGCCACCTTACTCTAAATCCCTATAACTCTTAGTTGGTGTAGGGAATGGAATTTAGCCTTTATTGTGTTATTGCATTTAATTTGCCATCCCAGCTGAAAATAGATGAGTTCTGGGATCGCCTAGGCAGGTCTTATTTCTTGTGTCTATCATGCCAGTCTCCTCACCTACTCTAGCTGGGAGGAGCTTGAGTAGCATATCCTTTTATCTTGGATATGAAATAAAGAGATCTTTATATTGCTGGAAACAATCACAACTGCTACGACAGAAAAAAGCAAACAGACAGTTCCCCTCAGCCCAGACAGCGCAGTACTCCCAGCCTGAAAATACTGTCTTAATTGAAATTACAAATATGTGGCCCAATTCTGGCCCTCCCCACATTTTGCCCCCTTTACACTCAAATCCTGGATGTCCTGAGATGTACAAACCCATCAGGATTCCTTGTGCAGTGAGCATGAGAAAACCAAATGAAAGAGGGCATGTAGGAGCTGTGGGCTGGTCTGGGCAGTATGTGCTAAAAAATCCATAACATGCTGAACCAAAGATTCAGATGTAGGGAGCACCAGTATTCTTCAGGCTGGAGGAATTTTCTCCCCACCTACCTGGCTGGGTTCCACACGCCTATTTCCTTAGCCACGCCATAAAATGCCACAGGAATCTGCAAAAGGTCAGATATTATATAATTTGGGAAGGCACTCTCAGGAACAGGGTACAACAATTTTGCTCAATAATTCTCCTGCTCACCATAGCTTGGGATCTGAGTTTCAGAAATGCCCACAAAGAATTGCAACTGCAAACAGATTAATAAATTAATAGATCTATAAGGGCAGAAGGGGTTATCAAATCATCTAGCCTAACATCCAATACAACACAGGTAACAAAATTTCATCCACTTCCTCCTGCACAGAGCCTAACTTACCTGCATTTGACTAAAGCATATCTTCTAGAAAGGTTCCAGTTTGGATGTGAAGACTTGAAGATACTGCAGCCACAATTGTTTGCAAGTGCAAATGATTAGAGCCATTAGACCTCTACCTATCTGATTGCACCTCCTAAAAACCAGACTCTGAAAATCAGGGTGGCTAAACACAAAATTAAATTAAAAATAATAGGCTTGCACTCTAGTCAGCATTTTTATATGCTATCAAATACCAGTTCCTTTGTCTGTAAAAACACAGCTGAGGAGATAAAAAGTAAGAACATGCAAGGCACCCTTACATTTATTATGCTTGAACCTATCAGTTGTAATGTACATTACCCACCCACCTGTTCTCCAAAGGAGGATGGATTTATGGGTTCAGCTTGCATGCTATTGTTGCATGACTGAACTTTTATTTGATTCTGGAATAGCACTATAATTTTTTTAAATCATTTGTGACATTTATCCCACTAGATAGTGAGCTCTACCACAAACATAGGTCTTGTCTACACATAAAACTAATCCAGAATAAGGTATGGTGCGAATTTTAAGTGGATTAACTATTCCTGATCGACTCCATTTCTTCTTATTCATTTAATCCACTTCCAAAATGGATTAAGCAAATTTGGAATACGGTGCTTTTATTGAGGAATAAAATCATCCACACATGGAGTTAATCAGAAATAAGTCTCTGTGTAGACACGCCCATAGGTAATGTGATACAGCATGGCCTGAAGGCAGCAGGAGAGTGATCTAGGATGAGGAGAAGCCTTATTCCCTGTAGATTAATTAAAAGCACCTGAAACCAATTAGAGCACCTGAAGCCAGTCACCTGATAAAATCCCCCTGTTTCAATCAGCCAGAGGAGGAGTTGGAGCAGAGTGAGGAGGAGCTGGAGCAGTTTGGAGGAGCTAAAGGAGAGTGATTTGGGGTGGAGCAGAAAGTTTTTTGGAGGAAAGCGGAGGAGAGTTTTGAGAAGTGCTGCGGTGGGCTAAGAAGACCAAGATCCTAGGCAGGGCCGGCTCCAGGCACCAGCAAAACAAGCTGGTGCTTGGGGCGGCATGTTTCTAGGGGCGGCATTCTGGCACCAGCCATGCCGCCCGTAAAAATGTGCCCCGGCCGCCCTAGCTCACCTCCATTGCCGCCGCTGGCTCGCGCGCCATGGCGTGCAAAAAAGCTGATTCGCGCGCCACTGCTGGAGGGGGAGATCCCGAGCGGCCGCAGCGCGCAAACCAGCTGATTCGCACGCCGCTGCTCCCCCTCCCTCCCAGACTTGAGAACCTGGGAGGGAGGGGGAGATCCTGAGCGGCTGCGGCGCGTGCGCCGCTTCTCCCCCTCCCTCCTGGGCTTGAGAGCCCGGGAGGGAGGGGGAGATTCTTAGCGGCTGCGGCGCGCATGCCGCTTTTCCCTCTCCCTCCTGGGCTTGAGAGCCTAGGAGGGAGGGGGAGATCCCGAGCGGCCGTGGCGCGCAAAACAGCTGATTCGCGCGCCGCTGCTGGAGGGGGAGATCCCGAGCCGCCGCTGCTCCCCCTCCCTCCTAGGCTTGAGAGCCTGGGAGGGAGGGGGAGATCCTGAGCGGCTGCGGTACGCACGCCGCTTCTCCTCCTCCCTCCCTCCCTCCCTCCTTCCTAGGCTTGAGAGCCTGGGGGGAGGAGGCAGGGCTGGGGATTTGGGGAAGGGGCGGAGTTGAGGCGGGGGTGGGGGTAAGAAAAAAATGGGGGGGGGCAAATTTGTTTTTGCTTGGGGCGGCAAAAATCCTAGAGTCGGCCCTGATCCTAGGTAAAGGGACACCTGGCTTGTGCAGAGGGAAGGCAGGAAGCCCCCGCAAGCTGAAGGTCAGGAGAGGGAAGTAGCCCAGGGGAAAGAATCACTGGTACAAGTGGTTCACCTACTATCATAGGGCCCCTGGGCTGGGACCCGGAGTAGAGGGTGGGCCTGGGTCCCTCCCTCTCCACTCCCCTTCCCTGGGATACTAGTAGGAAAGCTGTTACCCCAGTTCAGGGGCAAGAAATGGCACCCTGAAACCCCCCACAAGAAGAGAAAGTGCGGGACCCATCATAGTAGTGCCGGCAATTTGCCACAGTAAATATCCCATGTTATTTATGTAGATCATGTTTTGGGAGCTGTGGTGCCTAAACTGATATTGCTGTGTTAAAATTCATTCACTAAGGCCAGAGATTCCTTGGCCCCTGCACAAGTGTTCAGTGCAAGGAGGTCAGAAGGGGACCCAATGAGCCTACTTCCCCTTTCTGTGGGTGATGATACAAGCAATGTGAAAAGTGTGCCAAGAAATGTGTATCAGAAATGGGACGGGCTCCTCAAGCATCAACCAGGTCTGGATTCAGCACTTACAATGGGCAAATTAGTGCATGGCGTTAAAGGTCACCCAGTATCCACTAGGCCAAACTACACAGCCCTGAATCTGCTGATGCCTCAGCAAGCCACAGAGAATTCTGATCTCTGTGACTCTGGAGCAATAACAATGACTTCAGTGGATTTATACCACTGCTACCGAGGTCAGAAACACTATGTGGGACAATGATCCAACCAACAGGGCAACACAAGGAAAATGTCATAAGCTGCATTGATTGAAACAGTTGTCTCTGCATTACCTTCAAGATTAACCATATGAATGTTCATTGTTTTCAGGTTTCAGAGTAGCAGCCGTGTTAGTCTGTGTCAGCAAAAAGAACAGGAGTACATGTGGCACCTTAGGGTATGTCTACACTACGGTACTAGTTCGATTTCTGTGAAACCGAACTTGTGAACCCGATATTTCCATGTCGATTGTTCGAATCCACACCAGGGATGTTTATTCGAATGTCCGAGTCCACAGTAGGGGGGCAAGCGTCGACATTGCAAGCGGTGCACTGTGGGTAGCTATCCCACAGTTCCCGCAGTCCCGCCTGCCCACTGGAATTCTGGGTGTAGCCCCCAGTGCCTTGTGGGAACGAAATTGTGTCAAGGGTCGGTATACGTACATTTCGTCACTCGACCCACACTTCCGCCTTCCCTACGTGAAAGCGCCGGCGGGGAATGAATTCGCGCCCTTTTCCTGTGGCTGATAGCTCGGACGCCACTGGACAGTGAGCATGGAGCCCTCCGCGATTATCGCAGATGTTCTGTCCGTAGCCAACAACTCGCGCCTTATAGCGCACCTTTTCCAGACTCTGTTGCAGAGAAATCGGGAGAGGAGACAACGTAATCTCCAGGAGTACTTAAACTTTGAAAGGGGCATTGATCTCTTGCAAAGCGCTGGACCCCGGACCCTAGAGATCATGGTGGCAATGGGTCATGTTGATCCCGTGGAACGGCGATGCTGGGCAAGGGAAACAAGCACTGACTGGTGGGACCGCATAGTGATGCAGGTATGGGATGAGTCCCAGTGGCTGCGAAACTTTCGGATGCGTAAGTGCACTTTTATGGAACTTTGTGAGTTGCTGTCCCCTGCCCTGAAGCGCCAGGACACCCGGATGCGAGCTGCCCTCACTATCCAGAAGCGAGTGGCCATAGCCCTGTGGAAGCTTGCAACCCCTGACAGCTACCGGTCAGTAGCGAACCAATTTGGAGTGGGCAAGTCTACCGTGGGGGTTGCTGTGATGCAGGTAGCCCGTGCAATCGTTGACCTGCTGCTCCACAAAGTAGTGACCCTGGGAGACGTGCAGGCGATCATAGATGGCTTCGCTGCAATGGGATTCCCAAACTGCGGTGGGGCCATAGATGGGACACACATCCCTATCCTGGGACCGGAGCACCAGGGCGGCCAGTATATTAATCGGAAGGGCTATTTTTCTATGGTTCTGCAAGCACTAGTGGACCACAAAGGACGTTTTACAAACATCAATGTTGGGTGGCCAGGAAAGGTTCATGATGCTCGTGTTTTCAAGAACTCTGGTCTGTTTAGACGCCTGCAACAGGGGGTTTATTTCCCCGATCACAAAATCACTGTTGGGGAGGTGGAGATGCCAACAGTGATCCTGGGGGACCCTGCCTACCCGCTAATGCCATGGCTCATGAAGCCATACACGGGAGCCCTGGACACTGAAAAGGAACTCTTTAATTACCGCCTGAGCAAGTGCAGAATGGTGGTGGAGTGTGCCTTTGGCCGTCTCAAGGCAAGATGGCGAAGCTTACTTACTCGCTCCGACCTCAGCCCTAAAAATATCCCCATTGTGATTGCGGCGTGCTGTGTGCTCCACAATCTGTGTGAGATCAAGGGGGAGACATTTATGCAGGGCTGGGAGGTTGAGGCAAATCGACTAGCAGCAGATTACGCTCAGCCAGACACCAGAGCCATTCGGAGATCACAGCGGGAGGCGGTCCGCATCCGTGAAGCTTTGAAAGCTCGCTTCCAGACAGAGCGGGTTAACCATTGACTGCTACACTTCCGTAAACAGATACTGGACCTACCCCTGTCCCTTTACACATGTCCCGTTGCCCATCCTCCCATTACCAACCGCCTTCCCCCTCCTTGGATCAACGCTGTAAAGTCACAGTAAAGGAAAGATTTTTTTGTTTGAACGTGTTCCTGTACTTCTTCTTGGGTAATGATTATCACCGTGTAGGCATACGGCGGTTGGGGGGAGGTTTGGTTGGGGGACACTTCCCTTCAAAGGGGAAGCTGTTGATCCTGCCCAAAGCGCAGTGCCAAGAGGTGTTCCGCTTGCTTAAAGGGACCATCAACCTCTTCTAATCCCATGTGTGTGTGGTGGTGTCTATGTGCCTTGTACGTATTGAGTATCGCCAACGGATCACACAGTGCATTGATCTATCCAGCAGGCTACTGTCAGCCGCAAAAGATCAGCGACCACCCTCCCCAAACATACAGTGCACCACCCAACCCCCAACCCCACATTTAGAACGTAGAAACCAGCACAACGAAGGAAAGGTGTGCTTAATGCATGCAATGTGTACTGTGCTTGTCACTTCAGCAGTTAACCTGTCTGCACCCTCGTTTGTGCTCCCATTCTCTGCACTTAAAAACCATGTTAACCACTACCCAGAGATACAAACTGTCCCGTTTAAAACACTCAGGGAAACATTGGTGAACCAAAAAACAAGATTTATTCAACAAAACAGTAACTTCACATGGAACCTGGGAAGGGAGGTGCTCAGGGGTGCTGCTGGATGGAGAGGAGGGAAAAGTCTATGGTTTTGGGAATGACAGCCTTCTGCTGTTGCAGCGGTCTGCAGGGGTGGATTGAGTATTTCCACGCACCCTGGATCCCCTTGTCCTAGTGACTTTTGGGGAGGAAGCCACTGGACTTGGTGGCGGGGGAGGGCGGCTTGAAAGAACATACAGAGGCGCTCTTTCCTCATGTCTCCTGTCCTGGAGAATATCCACTAGGCGCCGGAGCGTGTCTGTTTGCTCCCTCATGATTCCCAGCATTGTTTGGGTCGCCTGCTGATCCTCCTGCCGCCACCTGTCCTCGCGCGCTTCAGCCCTCTGCTCCCGTTCCCTGGCTGCTCGCTCGTACCGTGCGAAGTCCTCTCTGCGCTGTGCCGCCTCCCTCTGTGACAGCATCACTAATTCCGAGAACATGTCGTCCCTGGTTCTCTTTTTGCGCCGCCTTATCTGGACTAGGCCATGGGTGGGAGAAGCACGGGTTGGGTGGGAGACACTCACAGCTGTGGGATAAATGAAAGGGAGTGAATTCCTCAGACAGATACTTTTTCAAGAACAATGACCATACTCTTTCACCATGAATAGGACCAAAGACAGTGCCTATCACATGTACACGTACTACAAGGTCAAATAATATGCCTTAAGGCTGAGTGAGTGTCTAGGGTCCCGGTATACGGATCCCAGAGGCCTTTCCGTACACAGAAAATCACCTCTCTGAAAACCATGGTAAGCTGCTTACTTACGACTGCTGTGAGATTGCTTCACAGCACTGCTCTACTCCCATGTCTCCCTCAGTGTTCCTGGCGGCGGTCAGTAGCTGCTGCTGGCCAAACCGGTAATCTACGGCGGCTGTCCTAACCCCCCCCCCCCCCCCCTCAGCGTGGCCGCTCCAGGGAACCAAAAATTCCCGCGAACCGCTCAGCGTGAGCGGCTCGCCTACCCTTCCCCCCCCTCAGCGTGGCCGCTCCAGGGACCCAAAAATGGCCGCGAACCGCTCTGCGTGAACGGCTCGCCTACCCTTCCCCCCCCTCAGCGTGGCCGCTGCAGGGAACCAAAAATGCCCGCGAACCGCTCTGCGTGAACGGCTCGCCTACCCTTCCCCCCCCTCAGTGTGGCCGCTGCAGGGAACCAAAAATGCCCGCGAACCGCTCAGCGTGAGCGGCTCGCCTACCCTTCCCCCCCCTCAGCGTGGCCGCTCCAGGGACCCAAAAATGGCCGCGAACCGCTCTGCGTGAACGGCTCGCCTACCCTTCCCCCCCCTCCGCGTGGCTGCTCTAGGGAATCAAAAATGCCCGCGGACCGCTCAGCATGAACGGCTCGCCTATCCTATCCCCGGTTTAGCGTTGCCGGTCCCCGGGACTGTCACTTCCCGCGCACCGATATGCACTACTGGTTTTGCTCCCGAGCCCCTACCACCACGCGGTAACGTAAACTGCCGGGTGTCTGTCTGTAAGGGGAAAAGGAAGCATGCAGTATACTAATTATACTACTCATTCGAACCAGGACCCCATGACTGATATCACTCTGATGAGGATTACGGAGACAGAGAAAATCTGCATGCTGAGTCAATGCAAGCAAACCCCGGGGCCGTATGCTGCCATGCTATGCAAGGCAATGATACCAGAGTACCTGCTGCTCGCATGGCGCGGGAAAGTATCCTACCATGGAGGAGACAATAAGGCAGCTCTCCCAGTGAACGTGCTAGACAAGCTATCGCTGTACCTTCAAGACAGCTTCTCTGAGATATCTGCTGGTGATTACACCTCTATCCCCATACATATTGACAGACTTTTCGAATAGTTGCACGGGAAAGCGACTCCAAGGTGAAGCGCATAAGGCCAATGAAGCCACAGTTACAGAGCGCTAACACACCATAACTATTGTATTGAAAATAAATGTCTAAAACACTGACCTGATGATCCCTCTCCTGATTCCTGGTCAGGAATGCTGCCTTGGGAGTGTTCGAAGGGCAGCGCAGTCAGGGTCAGGAATAGTTCCTGGCTGTCGGGGAAATCTCCAGGGTGACCGCTTTCGATTGCCTCGTCCCCCTGCCCTCCTTCCTCTTCTTCGCCGTCAGCGAAAACCTCCTCCGATGTGTCCGTAGAATGGACCCCGTCATCGGTGTCCACGGACACTGGTGGGGTAGTTGTTGCCGCACCACCGAGCATGGCGTGCAGTGCCTCGTAAAATCGGCAAGTCTGAGGCGCTGAGCCGGAGCGTCCGTTGGACTCTTTGGTCTTTTGGTACGCCTGACGTAGCTCCTTGATTTTGACGCGGCACTGCGTAGCATCCCGGCTGTACCCTCTCTCCGTCATAGCCTGTGAAATCTTCTCGTAAATTTTTGCATTCCGTCTTTTTGAACGGAGCTCGGCTAGGATGGATTCATCGCCCCACACAGCGATGAGATCCAAAACCTCACGATCACTCCATGTTGGAGCTCTCTTTCTATTCAGTGATGGCATCGAAACCACCGCTGTAGAGCTCTGCATCATTGCCAGTGCTGCTGAGCTCGCCACTATGTCCAAAGAGGCAATGTGATTCAAAATGGCCACAGAGGAAAAAGTATTCAAATTTTCGCGGGGATTTCTCTGAGTGGCAGGTCAGAGCATCCGAGTACACAATACTGCCCTGAGCGTCCACCGAGTGGTGCACTGTGGGATAGCTCCCGGAGCTATTAGCGTCGAATTCCGTCCACAGTACCTCGCATTCGACATGCCCATTTCGATTTTGGCGCTACTCCCCTCGTCAGGGTGGAGTACCGAAATCGATTCAAGGAGCCCTTAATGTCGAAATAAACTGCTTCCTAGTGTGGACGGGTGAGGGATTAAATCGAGTTAACGCTGATAAATTCGACATAAAGTCCTAGTGTAGACCTGGCCTTAGAGACTAACATTTATTTCAGCATAAGCTTTCGTGGGCTACAGTCCCACTTCATCGGATGCATAGAATGGAACATACAGTAAGCAGATATTTATACATTCAGAGAAACATGAAAAGGTGGAGGTACCTCAGTGGTTTGAGCATTGGCCTGCTAAACCCAGGGTTGTGAGTTCAATCCCTGAGGGGGCCATTTAGGGATCTGGGGTAAAAATTGGGGATTGGTCCTGCTTTGAGCAGGGGGTTGGACTAGATGACCTCCTGAGGTCCCTTCCAACTCTGATATTCTATGATCCACTGTTTGTTATTCTTTTCTGAGTACGAAGTAGACTTTTAATTCATTCACAGTTTCACTTTAGATTCTCCCCGCCAGAGTGTTTGGGTTGCAACAGTGGGAGAACATTTATTTGGTATAAAAAATAATGTTCATTCAGATTTTTCTTTATGAAAACCTTTCTATTATTCTCAAATTTTATTAAAGCTTTTTTTAATCAAATCTGAATTTGGTGCCAAATTGGAGCTTGCAATATCTCTTTTAAACGTGTTATGCCAGACATAAACAGGAAACTTCTAGCGTGCTAAACCAATGATTAGTGTTTCCATATAAATATAGGA
This sequence comes from Chelydra serpentina, assembly GCA_037349315.1. NCBI lineage: Eukaryota > Metazoa > Chordata > Testudines > Chelydridae > Chelydra > Chelydra serpentina. The sequence goes on along the minus strand of JBAIAC010000042.1, from coordinate 84,118,941 downwards.
GCCACTCTTTTCTTTCCTTGGAGGATTCTCTGTTGCATAATCTGCAAAAGGTCAGTGACCTGGGAGCTGCCTAGGCCATCCAAAACAGAAGCATGTGAAAAATAGCATTTATGTGCAAACCCAAAGCCTCTTCCCCCTGAAATCAATGACCAAATTCACATTTACTTTGATGGGAGTGCAGTCCATGTCAATTTCTGAAATATTTATGCTTATTTTTCCTTTTGCTGCCAAAGATGCTTCCATTATAAAATTGCATAGGAACTCTCAGACCCACATTCCACAGTCTGTCATTAATAATTCTTTCATGGATGCCGCTCAGAAGTATTAGATCTATCTAGAGTTTGGTGTAAACCTATTGATTTCGTCCCTTTTAAATTTCACAGCACTTTTTCATTCTGGAGAAAAATTAAACTGCCTCACTGGTTCCAAGCCACGTGGTTGTTCCAGTTACATGGATATGAATCTTAGTTAACCACCCACATTTCTCCTTTAATGCTGCTCACCACCTTCCAAATGCATGTTAAAAGCAGAACCTAAAAAAAGGAGCTCTCTAATGTCCAAGCATGTTTCCCAGACAGTGCCAACTTAGGACAACAAAAGCACAGGACAGAATTTGTTAACTAGTACATGCTGTACCCAGATCAATACACTCAGGAAAGGGGGGCGGGGAAATAGGAGTGTGTGTTTCTGTAGCCATTTCTATTCCTTCAACAAGGATATAGAAGTCACAGGAGTCTCAGAGATTCTATGACCTTCACGTGCCAGTCTAAGCTCCAGGCCAAGCCAATAAGCAGCTTTGAAGAGAAATAGAAACAGCTCTGGCTGAAGCAGCTCTGAGCAAACCGAAAGGGAAAACAGTGGTAAAAGAAACTCATGCACCCAGCTTTGTAATTTACTCACAGACAAGTTTAGACTTTACCCCAAGAGCCAGGTGGCTTCTTGCCTCCTGCAAGGTACTGGGAGCCCTGAACTCCCACTGCCATCAAGGGGAGTTGATAGAGTTCAGCCCCAGGCAGGCAGGATGGGCTTCCAGAACAAGATTTCTCTCTCTTTTTAACTGTGGACGTAGATGACTTTTTCTTTCTTTCAGTTTTACCAGAGGCAAGACCCCATTGTTCTTGCCTTTTGGAATACTGTGCTTTGGGAATGCTTTGGGAATACTGAGCTCTTTGTGCAAGAGGTATAAATCTCTCTGTAAACTGTTGCATACAATGAAAACACTATACTGGGTAATTATTTGGCAGAACTAATTTCTTCTGTAAGGGAAGTTGCACCACTAAAAACAAATCCCACCATAAATCTCACAAGAGTGAAGGATTACTTAACTATTTTACAGTTAGTTATTAACTTTAACTTGCGAACGTTTTTACCTGTTAGTTTTTAAAGCAGCCTGTTGTGGCGCAAAAAAAGTAGCGATGTTTTGCTCCTCTACTCTTGATTAACAGGTGTTAAAAAGATTCAGTACACAAAGTCTACAGATGAGACATAAATACACGCATCAAGGACCTGATCCAAAGCCCACTGAAATCAATGGAACTCCCATTGACTTCAGTGGGCTTTGGATCAGGTCCAGACTGTCTAGCATAGTTGCTAGAGCCAAAATCTTCACACTTAGGTGTTTCTAGTTAGGCACCACATCAAGTGGCTGATTTTTCAAGCTTCAGTTTTAGCTTGAGGTGCTCCGCGCCTCTGAAAACTCTGGTCACTTTTTTACCATTTCTACCTACAGATGTAGGTGTCTAACTATAGGATGCAAGTTAGAAAATGTTGGCCTGTATTACTGAACCTGTCTATATGTTTAGAGAGGATTTCAAAGCTATCTATCTGCCTGTGCCAAACTTACACACAAATCAAATATTTTGTATATTCACGTGGCTACATGCCTGATTTGTTAACATATATTAGGTGCTTGCAAAGCCAGGCATGAGCAAATGTATATTCACGTGTCTAATCCTGACCATCTGCCCCTTTATTTACTAGGATTTTTAGTGATCTTTTTGTAGCTTGATGATACTTGAAGCCACATAAAACTGGTGTGGGTTTTGAACACTGAATGAAAGAACTAAAAGCTGTGAATATATTGCAGAGTTTGCTTTTGTCAAACATAATGAACTTTCTTTTATTAATCATTTTCACATTTTTGATGTGGTAAGACTGGATTTTTGCTCTGGATTTTTGACTATTTTACTTACCTTTTTTTTTTTTTCTTTTCTTGCCAGAAGGTTTGGAAATAGGTATTTGCCATCTTTAATGGGCATGAACTTGCAGTCTGGATGCATGAAAAACTCTCAAGAAGGTTACATTCTTGAAGTGAAATTAATGAGAATCTTGCCTGCATAAGGACACTGTGTAGTCTCCCATTTACTGCAGAATGTTTTTCCTATACAGATCCTCTACATCATGTTAGCAAGACAGCATGCACACAAACATTCTGGCAAGCAAATCTTCCACATGACAGACACAGACATGGGTTTAATTATATAGAGAGACCCAAACCAGAACACTAGAGCTGAAATTCCCACTTTGGGGAAAATTTTAAGTGTGTGGTGTGTTTTATGGCTTGGGTCTCAATTTGTAATGGGCCAAACTAGAATGCCAAACTAGAACACCCTGAACTTTGGGGCCTTTGGATTCAGATCTGACTCTGTAGCTCAGCTAGCTTGGATCTATTTCCAAATGTATATTAGCTATATATAACTGCAGGTGGGCCCAAGTTACCAACGCTGAAAGTACTCTGCAGTAAATGGCAGTCTGCATAATCTTTTATGCAGGCACAATTTAATTATCTTCTCTTAGGGGGAAGTCTTTCTGAAGTGGTATAGACATTTTGGGCCACATTTTTAAAGGTGTTGAGGCACATGGGGAGATTTTCTATATCATTTAGGTGCCTAACACCCAATGAACACAATGGCTGTCAGGTGCCCAGGTGCTTTTGAAAATCCCACTAGGTGCCTAAATACCTTTTAAAAAATCTGGTCCTTTGGGCTTGGTTGTAATTTGGGGCCTAACAGTGTCACTTTTAAGAAAAGAAATGGCAACTGCAGCTTGTGCTGTTGTGAGCGGATCTTGCCAGTGGGCACCCACAGCTGTACGCACACATTATGCATAGGGCGTACCATTGTGGGGGGCAGGGTAGTCAGGGGGGCCAAGGGGCAGTGTGCCCCAGGGCCTCCAAACAGGGTGATGCTGTGACCCCACACACTGGGTTGCTGATCTTGCTGAGGAATTACTGAGCAATCCAATCTGGATAATATTCTCAAATCAACTCATACCAAGAATTAGTTCCTCAGTGTATTCAAAATGATCTGGTAATAATCACTTATATTCCTTAGCTCATGATTGTACTGCAGATTTCCATTCAGTTTTCACTGGTTCTGCTGGTCTCTCAGCCAGCATCTACCTTCATACTGAGGTTTTCATTTGAAGAAGGATCCACCCTCTGACATCAGGTTTTTTTTGCCACATGCTTGCAACACTGAGCTCTGTCCTTGAAACCCACCTGATGTAATTCTGCCTACACTTGATCAGCCATGTTCTGAGCAAGAAGATACTTAAGACCTCCAGTCTGCAAATATTTTGATGACAGCTCAAGACAGTAAGAGCCTATCGCTTTTCAGAAACAGAGATGTTAGATCTGGTCACTGTAACTGCATGCTCCGGTTTCACTGTATGTTTTTGAAAACAATGAGATGTGAGGGTATTCAGTCACTTAGACTGAGAGTGAGACACATTATCTGTGACAAACACCATGACTAAAACCATAGCATGCACCATCAGAGAACAAACAGAGGTTTAGAAGAAAATATTCACAAGATTGGTTTTTTTTAAATTTCTCTAAGAATTAGACTCTAGATATTAAGTGTGTACAGCTCTGTGACATTTGCTTTGGATGGCTCTTTTGAGCACAGTGCCTCAGATCTTAAATCTCAACAGTATCAGAATGTTTAACAGTATTATTATTTATCTGTATTACCACATCAATAAACAATACAAACAGCAGGTGCCTTAATTTCAGGATCCTATCCTGAGCTTAAATACGTAGAGAGGTGGCTGAACTCACTGGTCTCACTGCAAATTTTACAAATGTACTGTATTTTTTTAAATGTACAAACAGTGTCAGGTGCCACCCCACATATCCCATCTGCACCTCATATTTACATCAGCCCTTTGGTCATGTGCTTCTGTGATACACATTAAAAGGCAAATATTGGGGACCTAGTAGGACCAGCAGGATTCTGCTGTGCATGAAAAGAGTAAGCTACATGGAGACTGCATCAGAGGTCTACATCACCTGTGCTTTGCAGAGCACAACTTCACAGAAGCTGCCTGTCCATATGTACGGAGGGGGAACTTTGGAGGCTGGCAGATCTGCAACTGTGTGTGGTTCCACGCCCCCAAAGATGGGGTTACATATCAGCTATTGGAACTACTTCAACCTTCAAAATGTACTAGCAGCTGCTAAGTGGAGTACCTCTCCACCTCTGCTGCCTCAGGGGGTGGATCTTTCTTTCTGTCCCCTAAGGCTGATGAGCTCTTAGCAGAGGATTTTAGCCTAACTGACCTTTAAAACAATTCACCCTGCCTGCAGTTGCACAAACATAGTCCACAAACACCTGAAGATACTTGGGTTGGCAAAAGTCAAGTACTTCTCCCTGAGGAGTATAACAACTTCTCATCGGTCTCATCTCACAGCCTCCACTGATGGGGCTTGTGCTGTCTTGTATGACACTGAGTGCTGAACGTTCTATTACCTCAGCAAAAAAATCCCCAAACAAAATCATATCCTAGCTTCCTTGCTAGGAAATAAATTTAGAAAACTCATTTGTTCCAGGAATAACTTTCTTGCAAGTTGAAACTTAGCTGTCCTGCTCCTCATCTTTAGTTTGCTGCAGTTCAGTTTCTTGGAGCGAACAGAAAAAGTTATATCTTAAAGTTCAACTTCTAGTGGAAATACTGTGATGTAATGCTCCTAAGCAATTAAGTCTATAACAATAATAGTAGCACTGATCACAGAAACAATCTAGCACATATTTCCAATACATAGAAGTTAGCACCGAACTGATGGATTATATTCATTTCCATTTGGCTATGAATTGTCTTGATCTACTTAGCTTTCCTACTTTTTGCTGCTTACATTTTGACTATCCCATTCTTATCAAGATCCATTAATCATTACAGTTGTTTGGTCTGTTTTAGCTTACCAAGATATATATATATATATATAGATAGATAGATGTGTTGGCAGTACAAAGTTAACAAGGAATTAATCATTCTAGCATGGCATAAATGTGAACAAAGAGTCAGGTTGTCTGGTAACTTAGTTGCTCTGTGTACAGTAAGGGGAGAGGGGTGTGGTTTTATTTTCTGTTATATATTTTGCATTTCTCTCAAGCAGAAGTGGAGAAGTTAAATTACCTCAATATATGACATTGGTGAGACCACCATTGGAATACACAGGTACCCATGTTTTTAAATGGATATTGAAAAGATTTGAAAGAATTCAGAGATGAGACACAAGAGAGATTCATTGCCTGGAAAACCTGCCTTACAATGAGAGAGACTAAAGGAGCTTGATCTTCTTAGTTTATCAAACAGAAGATTAAGAGCTGACATGATCATGGTATTTTAGTACCTACACAGGGAGAAGAGATCTGATACTAGAGGGGTCTTTAAGCCAGCAGACAAAGGCATCACAAGGTCTCATGGCTGAAAATTGCAGCTAGAAAAATTCAAACAGGAAATAAGATGCATATTTTAATAGTAAGAAATTAACCATGAAAACAGTATATCAAGGAATGCAGTAATTTCTGTCATTTAAAATCTTTAAATTGGAATTGAATGTCTTTTCTAAAATAGAGGTTGTAGGTCAGCCACAAGCTACTGGGATTGATAGTGTTCACTTATCTAAAAAGGAAGAATCAATTTCTTCCACTGCAGTAATTACTGGGTGACATTCTATGGCCTGTATTTTGCAGAGGGTCAGACTAGATGATCATGAGTGGGCTCTCTGGCTTTAAAAATCTATGACTCAAAACAGTTTCCCAGGTTAATGAATTAAACATCACAATGCTTTTACAAAAAGGAAACTGATGCACTGAGAAACTAAGGACCATATTTTCAAATCCAGATGCCTAAATTACCAGCAAAACTTGTGCACAAACCTGTATGTGTGTACAAACACAAATAGGTATTAACGTACACACAAAAATTATTGCACATACAAATTTTGTGGGCTTGATTTAGGCACCAAGTAGTGTAAGTTTGGCCCACCTTGAAAGCCCCATGACCACAGCAGCACATGAACATTGCCCTCATGCCTATGATTGGATAGATAAGGCAGCCCTGTGGGGATCGTTTACATTATATATACAGGCGGGAAATAGAGTGGTTTCATGGAAGTTTCAGAACCTAAGTTTCAAATGGAAGAACAAGGAACAGCCATATTCCACATCTGGATACTCAAACATGCTGGATATAAATGCTTATTTTTTCACGCCTTGAGGATCCAAATTCAGAATGTGAATACTGAAAATTGTGCTCTAAATGTATATTTCAACTTCAAATGTGGTCATGAACTGGGTCAGGGCCTGATATATCTCTGCCTTATCTTCTCTCACTGCTTGTTTTTCACGTTGTCATTTCTTTTATGACACACACTCATGAACATGGATAACTTCTGCCATTCAGCATCTCCAGCAACTTCCTCATAGCTCACTCACTAGACTTTCTGCCCAACAGCTAGAGCCCCCTCTAGTGCTTGGCTTTCACAAGCCCACCAGCTCCCCCCTGCCCAACTTCCTCCCCCGAGTGCTCCCACTACCCACAAGCCCTACATCCTCCACCCAGCATCCAAAAAGGTTGAGAAATACTCATCTATAGGGAAACTCCAGCATCTTTGCGTCCACACAACTTTTTTTTTAATTAATGGCTCACAGATTAGGGACATGAGCATAACCAGATGTGAAAGCTGTTGGTGAATCCTTTTCCACCAGAGCCACAAACTTATTCCTTATGTCTGTTGCACTGACTAACATTTTCCCAGGTTCAGCCAATTGCATATGACAAGGAGGTAGTTTGTAGCAGAGGTAATTAACAGGGCCGGGTCCAGGCACCAGCTTTCCAAGCTGGTGCTTGGGGCAGCATCGAGAATGGGGCGGCAGTTCGAGTCCCGCAGTGGCAATTCGGAGGCAGGTCCGCTGCTCTTCCCGCTGCCGAATTGCTGCCATGGGACTCGGACTGCCGCCCCATTCTCACCCACCTCGGTGGCGGGAAGTGCGGCGGACCTGCCGCCGAATTGCCATGGCGACTGCTTGGGGCGGCAAAATTGTTAGAGCCACCCCTGGTAATTAATAGCAGCAGGATCAGACTGGACTGAGTGTGAATGTTTAAAAGTACATTTGCAATAGTCTTTTTGTGAAGGGGCACGTGGGGTTTAGCAGTCAGATTTTGAACATGTTATGGACTTTGCCTGTCGTATTCTCTCCTTTTCAGATTCTTCGCAGTCAGATGTAGTGTAGCAATTTTTTTTCTACTTCTGGGATGAAATACTCACTGAAAGAGCATGTCAGCGATATCAAAATGGATCCCTCTGTGAAAATACATCAGCAATATCCCTCATATGTTCTGGCTAGTGCCCACAAAGCAGGACGTTCTTTCAGTATGTGGATCCATGAGCAGGGGTCGACACCACCATGTTGTGTGACGGACACATGACAAAATTACCGTACTTAGTGACGGACATTGGGGTGAGGGGTTATGTCATTCAATTTTTTGAAAAATTACCACAAACCTACATTTTTTTACCACAGACACTTGTGTCCATGTACGGACACGTTGCTGACCCCTGTCCGTGAGAAATGGGATAGGGTTATCTACCACCTTCTGTCCCCTACCCTATTCTGAAGGAAGCCATGACTCCAAAGGTGCGGCATGGCAAAGTGAGACTTCCTGGCAACAGTTATGCAAACAGCTTTTCACACTGCTTTAGCGTCAGGATGGTACAACATTCTGCTGTGGGCAGAATACACTTGCTTTCACTGTGGCCACACCTCCTTTGTAAACAGCGCACCTAGACTGCCAGTCAACCAGCACAAACAGCCAGGCACATGTGCTATAGCCTGCCAGAGTACTGGCAGAATCTCACCTGGGCACAGTGCAGGTGTGGCATGAATTTCACAAAAATAATGCTGTTACTTCCCTTCATTACTCTTGCTAGGACCTGAACTGTTTCCTTTCCAGCCACCAATGTTCTCCTTGATTTGCTGACAAGTAGAAGTTTCTGTTGCTTTGGATGAGATGACACTGGTAAGAAAAATGACAAGCTAGCTTGTTTCCTTATCTAAGCGTCTAATTTGGGTTTGCTTTCCATGAGCTGCTTGATTTTCACTGGTGTTCATAGCTGAAAACCAATCTCCCTTTGGGGCTATGTTTGTGGTTCCCCCAAGGAGCAGCACCGCAGAAAGAACCCAGCCTAGCAATGGGCAAGGACAACAAGCTCGAGTGATTACACCATAAAAAAATGTCAGTTGCAAAACGCAATTTAACTTTGATTCCACAAATTACAGATAAATACAGAGGCAGAAAAGTCAAAAGCAGAAACACACTGTACTCTTTATTTAAAAATCCCCAAACTCCTATCAAATTACCCAGACCAATTCCAGACATTTACACAAACAAACTAGCTGCTTCCTTTTTCTCTTAGTCCCAGGGCCGTCGCAAGCCATTTTGGTGCCCTGCCCAGGCCCCCTGTGGGGGGAGGTGGGGCTGGCCCCAGGCCTCTGTGGGCGCACAGGAGTAGGCTTCGGGGCAGGGGGAAACTGCCCCCAGCACGAGCCAGCGGAGCAGGTTGGGGCCAGGTCTCTCCACTTCCCGTCACCGGTAAGTGCAGGCCCAACCCCTGCTGCAGTCCTCAGGGGTGTGGGGGTGGGGGTGGGGCTGGGCCAGAGCAGGAGCCATGGGGAAGAGGCGGAGCCGGGGTGGAGCAGTACGCAGCTGGTGCCCCAAAGTTCCTGGTGCCCTATCCAGCTGCGTACTTTGCATATGGGTAGGCACGGCCCTGCTTAGTTCACATACAAAAAACATCTGGGTACAAAAGCAGACCAGAGAACTTGAGCTTAAAACACATTCTGTTTTTAAAATGCAGACATGCCCATCTTTACCTAAACAGAGCATGCACAGTCCGTTCCCATTCCCCCAAGATGCACTGGTGGGGAGGGGCCCACATATAGGAGCCATTCTGTTGGAGCAGGGCAGAAAGCTTCAGAGGTGCATAGGATGTGAAGTTTCAAAGAGTCTGGGGGCAACATCATCTCTAGCACACTTTGCTCTTCTCACTAAAAGGACCAGTGTGTACTGCTCCACTCTCCCTGCCTCTGCCTAAGACCCCATGACAGATTGTGCCACACTTGAGATGGTAGACTGCCAACAGGTGCATTAGTAGGATCCCTTCCCGCTGAGTATTCAAGAGAGCAATAGATTTATAGCCTGTCCTGCTCCTGCTTGCCTGCACAACAGGTGGGGGAGAAGGTTCTCAGAGCTCTCTGCCTTCACCCCATAGTACACCCATGCAAGACAGGGCAGGATTTTGCTTTTTAATATATGGGGAAATACATCCAAGTGGCATTTTTCTAATTTGACATACATCATAATAATCCTTTGCATTTCTGTAGCACCTCCTAGCTGAGGATCTCAAAGTGTCCACAAACAGCAATGAATTAATCCTCTCAGTACTGGGGCAGGAAAATATCACATCTGCATTTCACAGATGGGGAAACTGTGGTTAATTGACTCCCCCAGGGTCACCAGGGAGCCTGCGGCAGAGCTAATAACAGAATCATGATCTCTTGACTCAGACCTGTATGTTTGCCACAAGACCATTCTTGCTTTCATCTACTCTGATCCCTATGGATATTACATTGACGTGGTCATGTGGACGTCTGAAAAATCCTCTCACCCACTCTGCATATAAATCTTTAACAAACAAGGGCACAGAAATTCTGCCTCTTTCAGCTTCTCTGCATCCTGTTTTGACTTTCTGCCTTCTTTGTAGCTCTTTGTGGTTTTCTAGACTTTCTCTCCGAGGTTAGTCATCATCCAGACCAGGGTGAGAAGAGGCAGGTCAGAAGTTCTAAACTGTTCCTCTCCTACAGGTCTCATCATGAGTTCTGCAGAAGGGACAAGGTGACCAGCTGGAAGAGTGAAGAAGCAGGGGCAGTCCGTAGCACCAAGAGCTGTCATCTTTGTGGGGACAGAGTAGCAGGATAAGGTAGCTGCCTAGTAGTGTTTCCAAGGCCCACGAGAGTAAAGCCTTACTCCCATGAACTGCCACATTATTCCCAGATTGCTGCATACAGTATCTTAACCGTGGCACTGAAGTCAGGGGACCTTGTACCTTAAATTAGGTCTAATATATCAGCTAGTAAGCAGGGCTTGTATACAGTCAACTACATCTAGTATCATTTTATTGGCAACATAACTCACAAGTTATTAAAAGATTAGGGGCAAACAGTTGGACCTTCCTGTTCCCACACAAATTTTCCATGATTGTCCTCTACACTAATTTTAGTCTTGTACAACAATGGGAGGAAAAATATGCATTGCAAAGTATATTGTATATTGGGATCAGGGGAGGCCATCGGAACCTCCTGCATCTCTGAGTCACAGCTAGAACTTTCAGATTTAGCATCTGGAATCCCCACCTGATTTGCATTGCTTCACTCTGTACCTGGCTGTGCCAGCTTTTAACTTGCCTGGCACTTTAATCTCTGCTGTGATACTGTTATGCTGAGGGGTTGGACAAACCTCATTGAGGCTGGTGGGCATAAAAGCTGCTCTTCAGTTAGGAGGAACATAAGAAATAAACAAGCTCTTTTACGGGACCAGATAGCTGAAACAATAGGAGCCACCACCCAAAACACAGGCACACAGCAAGGCTTGAGTAGAAGCTGAACCATGTAGCCCAAGGGGTTTCCCTGGACAGTCCCCTCTCTAGCTGTGTCTGGGTCTTTTTCCCTCCTTCTCTGTGTCCTTTTGTCTGTGCTACTGCTTCTCTCACAAGTACAGGCACACACAGCTCCACCACTCAATGTCCCAGCCCCAGCATTTGCGCTGGGACATTGAGTGGTGGAGCTGTGTGTGCCTGTATTTGTGAGAGAAGCAGTAGCACAGACAAAAGGACACAGAGAATGAGGAAAAAAGCCTCAGATACAGCTAGAGAAGCTGTGGTAGCTTGAGGAAAAAAACCGAGAGCTTTTGGGTAAAGTTTTGACTGAAAGTGTCTTGGAATTATAAGCACAAAAACTCTCTCCTGATGTTTCATTCCTGCTTTGTTCAGGGAAACAGAATTTGAGGTCCATTCTCTGTAAATAAATAGGATTGCACCAAAGAAATAACCTGACTCCATCAATTTATACTAATGGAAGCAACCTGCTAGCCCCCCCAAAATTGGCTAACCACTTGGATAAAAAAGGGGTAACAATATTTTTGTTGAAGCTTAACTATTTTTGTCTGATTAACCCATCAACATTATTTGATTAACTACCTTGCCACAATTTATTGGTCAGAATTCTCATTTACTCCAAGACCCGGTTAGACAGCCAAAGTGGACTTAGGCCTTGACTGCACACAAAAGTTGTACCCCTTTAACTATACTGTTGTGAATACAGTTATGCCACTATAGCTTATTCCTGTATGCAAAAAAGAATAAGTTCTAGCAGTTCAGGGCAGCTTTATACCAGTATAACTGCATCCACACTAGGGGCTATACTGGTATAACTATTCTGATGTAAATGAAAACCAGCCCTTTATCTTTATCTATTAGCTTAAAGTCACATGCCACACCCCACACTGGCTGGTGAGCATGCCCAGTGACAATAACCCACTCTGAACCTTAGAGAAAGAACCCTCACCAGACGACAGATGGTACGCCACTGGTTGGAGCAAGTTTAAAACACCACTGCACAGCACTTGTGCCTTCATTAATCAGACATACAGGTAGCCAGATTATTGGCGGTGTTGGGAGAAAATGAGCAAAAAATATTGAAATGGAATGATTGCCTTGCTTGTTCCTTCTGGCGCCCACTCCAGGAAGCATTTCCCTGTTGCTCTATGCTTTGGTATGGAAAGTCCTCATTTCCCTCCAAACCCAACCTCCTTCCTTTTCCTCCCTTCAAACTACTCTAACCTGTCACATGCTGTGCTGCCATTGCAAAGGGCTACTCTCCCACCACTTGTTTCTGGATGGATGGCGTTGCCTCTCCTTGTACAGCTTCCCTTGTACAGCCATGGAATTGTTGATTTCTGATGCTCATAAAATTATTGGTGGGGGCTCGCGCCAAGTGGTCAGACAGGGAGTGTCAGATCCTTCTCTTTCCTGGCACTCCTATGGACAGCTGCTGTGGTTCAGCTGTGGCCTGTCCTTTCCATGAGCCAACTCTCTGGCCAGACCACGTGTTTTATGTCCACCTCTTTCGAGGTATATAGAAAGAGTTCAGCAACAGAGTAGCCCTTTGGGTTAGGTGAGGGTCTCGAGGTCTTTCCCCATGTTGAGGTCTCAGGGTCTTGATCCCTCAATCCTCTGGGATTTTTCTCCCCTAGACTCCTCCTATCAGGGGTCAGCTTCTACCTTTGGCACCACCTCTCCACTGGGTTCCAATCTGGGGCCCTGCACCCCAAAGTGCTATACTGCTGCCTCCTTGGCTCACTTCCTATCAGTCCTCTCTTTCCCAACAGGTAAAGACATTAAATAACTGTAAATCAAAGAATGGATTCTCAGGAGGTCTGAGACTCCCAAGTCTCTACATTGCTATAGTCAAGGCCTCAGGCAGCAGGAGCCCCTCCTCCAAGCCATGCATGCTCTGCAGGTCTGGCAGGGTGGGGCTGCCTGGGCCCAAAGCAGCTGCTTAACCCCTTCCTTACAGGTGCAGGGTTTGTATACCTTTTGTGACATCTCCAGTAGCCTCCCATTCCCTGTTTTGTCAACCCAACACTACCACGTGGTTGATTAATTTTCCTCTGAATAGAGTTGTTCAGGAGCACACAAAAAAGGCCCTGTCCACAAAACACCTACACTGAATGTGAAACTTGACAGGATGGAGAGACCTTCATCACATTTGCAGATGAGTTAAAAGAGCTACCTATGGAAACCCAGTCCAGCTGTGTTACCAGAACATCCTCTCATATTAGATCTGTTGTTATGTTGACATCATTACAGATTTATTTTTAAACAGATAATATATAGAATCTTTCATCCTAAAGGACTGCAGCGTATTTTGTAAGCTGCTGTTTATACACATGCTGGAGCAGAGCCACATGGACAACTGGAATGTGAAGCCTGAATAATAATTTCTCTGAATGACCAGCACTGTTGGCCTCTCCAGGGAACTGGAATGTTGTCCACAGAATGTGCATATAAGCTTATTTCTCCCTTCTCTGGGACTCCCTGCTCCTATCCCAGGCTCTTGCGCCCCTCCCTGCCACAAGCCCCAGGATTCTCCTGTTTCCTTTGAGGTTTTCAGTGACCTCTGCACCAATCAGATGCTCTCTGAGCCTAAGTACCCACTCTTCTTCTTCCTCCCCGATTATCAAGGGGTATCAGGTTGTCACTCTCCAATCAGCTCTCTTTAGGAGGAGTGCCTGGCGTGCCTACTGCTTCTTACTCCCAACCTCAGGATCATTTTGAGGGGAGGTCAGGGGCCTGCTCTCTCTTCCCATCTGGTAGCAGCATGAATAGGAAACACTGGCTTCCACTGAAGACATCCCAGTGCCCTTTTGTCATCCAAAGTCAGGTAAGTAGTTGACCAAACATTCTCCTCATCTGTGTTTGCACAGAACCCTGCACAACTGGGCCCTGATCCCCAGTGATAGGGTGACTATATATTTTGATGTTGTTTGTCTGTAGTTACCTCTGTCCAGATGTCCAAAACAGATCTGAGGGGAAGTAGTAGTGAATTATGACTAGAGTCGGTCAACATTTTTTTCATCGAAGTGTTGTTTTCAGCAAAAAGTGGCTTTTCAGCTAAAGAAAAACTAATTTTCCATGGAAAGTTTTCATTTTGGTTGATATTTTTCATTTTTTTTAGCCAAAAAATCAGATTTTTTTAAACCAAAACCTGAAAAATTAACTGATCAGCTCCAATTAACACCATGATCAATGAGTCACTGCACAACAAATCAAACAGTCCCAGACAACATATCAGAACGAGTACAATTCGTCATCCCTGAGCACTGGTCGACACTACAAACTTATGTTGGTATAACTACGTTGCTCAGGGAAAATCCTGAGCAACACAATTATGACCCAATTCCTGGTGTGGACAGTGCTATGTCAACAGGAGGGCTTCTCCATGGGCATAACTACTGCCTCCTGGGGAGCACCTGTGCTGATGTGCGGTAGGTAGCCTCTTCAATAAGTGCTACAGCAGCACAACGGCACTGCAGTGCTGTAAGTGTAGGCAAGCCCTGAGCTTCAGGTATGCACATGAACTTGCCGAGACTGGGAACATTTCTCACTTGTATTCCAATGTCTGTTTCCCGTGCCCCCCCCCCCGCCCAACCCCCGCTCCATTTCAAAATACAAATTGCAACTAGAGAGCAGCTGTCTGAGGAGCGACACAATGCATCTCATTGTGTAAGCAGGGGTTGCTGTGAAACCAACTGAGGCTAGAGCAGAGATTTCTGGGATACTATCTGAAGCAGAAGGAAGAAAAACAAGCTAGTGAAATGGCCCGAGAAAAGAATGCAAAGTGAACATTGTGAGTTAATTGGGCAGGCAAGGAAGTATTTTTTATGTGAGGTACCAGTATGCAAAAAAAAAAAAAAAAATCTTCCCAATGGTCTGCCCTCAAAAATACAACAATGCGATACCCTTATATTCTCATTAACCAAGAGACCTGACAATCAAGACCCCATATCTCAGAAAAGGGGTCAGATATGCAGCTACTTCTCTTCCTTAAATCTCTCTTATGGCAATTCTGCAAATGACAAGAAACATGCCTCTTTCCTTTAAAAAGAAAAAACGGAAATGAGCTTCTTGTCAACAAATAATACCAGAGCTTGCATTAATTTGCTTTGCTTTCCACGAAGGCACAAGAGTTCAAACAAGCTGTGACCTCCTGTGATAGCTAATAATTTGGCTCAGTCAAAACTCAAGAACTAGAAATAAACAAACCAGGGTTCTAACTGGAAATTCAATGTGACCCTTCCCAGCATTATAATCTCTGGAATGCTGCACTTTGTGTGTGAAGACTCACATTTGAACTCACAAAACAGCATGTTTTGACAGTGCTCTGTAAAACATAAAACACAATATAAGTGCTTATTTTGTGCTTTTTAAGTGTGTTTGGTTACACAGCTTGATGAGGGCATTCTGTTTTCTGACTACTGCAGTTCTAAATATGTAGGAGTCTTGCTGCCAATACCAGAGGCAACTGTGAGGCAACTGCCATTTTGTGTGTTAGTTCAGCTGTACAATGGTACAGGGAGTCACACTGTGCTCTCTTTTGTAGAGAGTTTATAATTGTACATACTTGGTTAAACTGAAATAAAAGTCATCTTGGTTGAAAAATGCATGGCTCTGTTCTTTGTGTACAGGAAAACAGAACCATGCTACAGGTTATTAAATGAAATCTGGTATCAGCTTTATGGGCATAATTCACCACTCTGAAACACATATGCTATTTTAAATAAAATGAGCTACATCAAAAGCTGGCAATAATGACATGCTATAATTACATGCTCTGAAAGTGTTTACATTAAACATATGAGTGAGTAAAACTCAGTTGATCAAATGTTCACATAAAGCAAATGCAAAACGTGTGGGAGTGTGGCATGACCAAAGCAAATTAATTACAAAATTGGAAATTCACAGACATTTTTAGCATTATTCTCCAGCCCTGGTTGCAAAGTAGCAAGCAAATTCTAGAGTGTGCAGCCTCACCAGGTTTCAGAGCTCAGGCCCCAGACGGAGTGGGAATATCTACACTACTATTTCTAGCCCTGTAGCATGAGCCCAGTGGACCCAGACTCTAAGACTCCCTGTCACAGGTATTTAGTTTTTTTGGTTTTTATTTTTGTAGTGTAGCTTTACTCACAGATTTGTAACCAATTCCACATCCTACTAGCAAAATATTGGTTCTTAAATCTTTCAACTTTTAAATAGATTTCATTCATAGATTGATAATATAGGGCTTGATCTTGCAAACCTTTAATCATGAGAGGGTCCCACTGATTTCAATGTGACTACATGTGTGAATTCACACAAAGAAAGATTTGCAGGATTGGCCCCAGAGCAACAAGCCACACCAACCTGTGTATTCTCCAGCTCCCAGCTCCAACCCACTCAACTGAAAATAATATTAATACACACACAATAGAGTCTTGCAGACATTAATGAATTAACCCTTACAACAGCCTGCTCCCTTTTCCTTCCCAGATGTCAAATCCCCCTCTACATGTCTCATAAGCCTGTGTCCCCTGATTTTACTTTGTAGAGGCCCTTGCCAGTACAGAACAAAACAGCCCTGCCCTAATTATTGCTCGGATTATCAGACAGGATTTCACAGATCCTGCACTTGTACCATGACCTGATCCAGCCACTAATATTGATTCTTAAAGCTTCCTCCTTTTAACCAGACTTGCTTAAAATGGAAGTCATGCCGATACAAGTTTGGTGTCAATCTGCCTTACTGGTATCGGACTTCTCTCTTAGCTAGCGAATTGCCAGTTTCAGTGTAAACCCTATTGCAGGCTGCAATAGGACAGATAATTTCTTCATATACAGTATTTCTTTTCCATGTTTTCCATTCTCTTCATTTTATATAAACCTAGTGTATATTTTCATTTACAGTATAGTTCCAGTTATCTAAATTCCTTTTATCTGAAAAGCCTAGTTATCCGAACCACAGGACTATAGGGGAGACATACTAAGTCAATTAATCAGCACTTCTGTTCTTCTGAATGCCTATTATCTGACATTTTTGGATGTACTGCATGCGATTCAGCTAAACGGGAGTGTACAGTAAATGTGGTAGCTAAGCATTTCCTTGTCTTATTTCCTTCACATAAAGTTACCATGTTCTTCTAGAAACACTTTTTCTCTTTAAATGGCAGTTCTCTTCCAGTCAGGTCCACATTAAAAATTAGAAAAATATTGAAAATCAGCTTTAAACTATTCGGTAATAAATTACTCCTTTATTACACAGAACCATTAGGGTGTCTCCAAGGTATTGCAAATAAAATAATTTATGGTAAATGAGATTATTATTGCTGGGAAAAGGACCACTTAATGCCAGTTTTTATGGGCAAAACCAAACCAGAGCAAGTCAATGGGGGTGCTCAGAAATATATAAAGCAAATACTTAAAAGCTTCAAGGATACAAGGTGGTAAATGGAAAATATATGCTGAGACTGCAGAGTTCAATATTTTGTAGTGATTGGGAACTCAGTCTATTTATTCTTATCTCAGGGAGATAGCGTGTCCAGAACATGAAGATAATAGGCCTGATTCATGACTGTGTTACTCCAGATTCATGCTATGCTACTGACAGGAATTACACCAGTGTGAAAGTGCAATAACATAGTGCTGAGTCAGGCACAGATAGGGAGTAACTGAAACAAAAATGTTCAGTGCTAGGAGGATTTGAATTCCTACCTGGAAACTCAGTCTCATAGACTCATAGACTCATAGACTTTTAGGTCAGAAGGGACCATTATGATCATCTAGTCTGACCTCCTGCACAATGCAGGCCACAGAATCTCACCCACCCACTCCTGGAATAATCCTCTCACCTATGTCTCAGCTATTGAAGTCCTCAAATCATGGTTTAAAGACTTCAAGATGCAGAGAATCCTCCGGTAAGTGACCCGTGCCCCATGCTGCAGAGGAAGGCAAAATGGGTCATCTCTGGTGTAACTACACTGCACTAAATAATCACACGAGGGGAAAATTTTGCCCAGTGTGCTGATGTATCAGTAATATATCACTGCCTTACTTTGCAAAAACTGTATTACTGAAAAATGAGATGCCATCACTAGCTATACTGCTGAATCAACAACAAACTGTTAAAACAATTAAAAGAGTAATTCAGGAAGTACAAAACAGAAGGGCATAATAGATATGGGAGCCTATTTATTATCATTTGTGTTTTCAAAGTAAAGCTGTCACTGCCATTTTATTTCCGTATTTCTAGTCCTTCATTTACTTCGCTGTTGCCAGATGACATCACAACAATTCCTTAGTGAAGGAGAATGGCAATGGAAGTATCTGAAAATCAGACATGCCCCTTCATCAATCTGGACAGCAAGGACCAAATCCTATAAGGTGAACGGTACCCTCAGTTCCAGATTTCGTCTTCAGGGCCTGAATGCATTTCCCAAGCCATATGGATTTTGCTCTGCTGGATGGCTGATGTCAAAATTCTAGACTTTTACTAAATTAATCTGGATCCTAAATCACAGGTTCAGCTAATCATCAGATTATCATTAAGTGTGAAAATCTGTCAGCTAAATAATGGTCTGATTGATCTCAACAGGAACTGTATCTGTGAATCATTTTGAAAATCTTATTTAGATGCCTAAATACAGTTTTCAGTGCTTAACTTGAGGCACTCACATTTAAAGTTTTTGAGATAAGGCCCACATCCTCAGAAGGTATTGAGGAATCCAACTCCCATTGAAATCAGTGGGAGTTAGGCAGCTAAATACTTTGAGACTTGAGGTCTAAATGATCCGTCCTAGGTCACACAAGTCAGGGTCAGAGCCAGAATTAGTGCTCACTTCCGATCCTTGAATTTGTGCATGTGTTAAGGCACGCCGTTCATACAGTTTTAAGACGGACACTCTTCTTTTTCTATGGTTCTATGTCCTGACTGGTACTGAGACAAAACTGGATGTGGTTTTCTCCAGTATCACAGAAAGGGGACGCCGTTTTGCAAAGCACACTGCTCCGCCCCCACTGGCATGACCTTGCATGCACCAGGCAGCACGCTCTTCAAAATAGCATCCTCTGTGCAGCATGACCTTGCACATGCTGTGTGCGTGACAGGTGCCATCATGGTAGCGGGGTTGGGCCCAAGCCATTCCAGGAAGCACCAGAGTGTCCAGTATTCTGGGGCTGCTGGAGTGTGTGTGTGTGTGTGACAAAGAGAGAGAGAGCGTGTGTGTGTGAGAGAGAGAGCAAGCAAGAGATCGTGCACGTGCACGAGAGAAAAATAGCCATATTCTTTTTTCTTAAACATTTTCATTTACATTTGTATATCGGCAATCAGACTCGCCTGGAATCACTAGCACATAATGTGCTATAAATGATTAAATGGACAAGCAGTAAGTTATTGATAAATTAAAAAGAAACAGATTTATTCTGAAGACTTCTCACTTGGCTTCCCTGCTGATGTATTTTCAGGTAAAGAGCTCTGCTAAGAGCAGTGGGAACACCCATCCTATTAATAAACAATGAGGAATTGCTGTCTGTTGTTGATTATACAGTGAAGAAGCAAATCAAGACAGCAGCTAAAGAGAAAACATACCACTTAACAGAGAAACAAGAAGCAAAACATGATCTGACAGGCTGAAAACTATGAATAAATTGCCATTCTGGCCTAGATGAACAAACTAAGGGCCCAATCCTGCCGGTAATGGAATCAGTGTGAGTTTTGCAATTGAGTTCAATAAGAGCGGGTATTGAGGGTGCAAGCTACATACAGTATGTTCTCTGAACGTCATGTACATCTGTGCCAACTCAGTAATTTTGCCTAAACTTTCCTGATCAGAAAAAGTGTTATTGCACTATGTGTCCAAAATTTGAATCATGCAGTAATGTATAACACATAAAGGAGGAAGACTGGGCACTACTTAAGCAGAAAAGTGTTGTAAGCGTAAGCACCTTGAGAGCTATGTTTTTAGTTGAGAGCGTCTGGGGATTGAGCTGCACGACTCTCTAACATTAATTGGTGGGAAATCTCTATGCATCACATTGATTATGCACCCCAGCAAGAACAGGTTTATATGTCTGAATAAGATATCAGGGGAAGAGAGAAAAAAAGAAAGAGAATTCAGCCTGGGTTTATAAAATCTGACCTAATCTCTCAATTTACTACTCAGATTTTCTACAGTATGTACAGTATGATTGTCCATGATCTTTGCCCTGCATGTTAATTAGCATCATTCACAGCACAGCAGAACAATATGCACAGTGTATGCCAAACTGGGAAGTGAGGCAGAAATATTTCCACTATATCCCCTTTAAAGTGCATGCTGGAGTCATCCTTGCCCTTTCCCCCCCACCCCTCAACCTTATGACCTTTTAGGTTTAACTCCCCTGCCTGCTATGAATGCTCAGCAGAATGCTTGGGCATAGCAGACCCCTGAGTAGTCTTTGTTTGACCCTCTGATCTGTTATAACTTAAGCATTTCGGTGCTTTGCTTGGTAACAGAGTGCCATCGGAAACAAAGAATCACCACAGGGTCAGTTTCTTCTGTAGCAACAAGTGTGTCCCCTGAACGTTGTAAAGCCCCCAGATAAGATTGTGAATTCAGTGAAAGGGGCTTTAAAGAAAGATTTCGGGGGATAATATATTTACCCAGCATTGGTGTTTATTGTTTCCCTTCTGTGGTTTCTGGGAGTGAAGTAACTACTGGGGCGATAAGAACAAACAAAAACATTTTTAGCAAATATGTCAATTAGCCAGAATTTTCAGCAAGTGTTTTCAGTTCACATTTGTGAGTGAATGTGCACTTTGTCAGGACTGGAACGTGGGCAGTTTGACCTAATGGTTAGAGCTCGACAGGAGCTGGGAGCCAGCACCACAGACAAAGCTGGAGTCAGGAACTAGGAATCAAGCCAAGGGTCAGGATCAGAGCCAGGAGTCAATAACCAGAGCTAGGGGTGAAAGCCAAAGCTACGGCAAGGGGGCAGGGCTGGGTCGGGCTGGAAGAAGACCAGAACAGGAGCAAGGTTAGGTACAAGGCAGGCACAGGCGCAAACACAGCTGCAGGCCTAAGCATTGAGCAGCCAGTGCCCTGCTGTTGCTGAGCTTAAATGATGACCTCTTGGCTCCTTTTAGTCAATGGGGGCCTGCCAGTCAGGCAATTCTGCTGCAGCCCCGCTGGGTTTATTAACCTGCCTGAAAGCTGAACTGGCTAACCCCAGGCTCAGCTGAGGGAACTCAAGCCCATGGCTCCTGACACCTTTTATGTTTTCCGTCTGCAAAGATTTGAGTGATCAACTTTCATTAGCACAGATTTGTGCAGAAGTATGTACATTTTAAGCTCTTACTCTGGAATGCTCCAAGTAAGCAAACTGCTTTCTTGTGAGCATTCGTGAAATCTGATTCTGAGAGTAATGCTCATCCAATCAAGGAAGAGAAATAATATCATGTGACTTACTAACCACGGACAACTAGCAGCAGTTTGAATTTAACCTACAAGCTAGAGAGAGTTCAAAACTTTGTGAATGATTTTTAACAATTTTTAATTCAGTGATGACTAAATTTGAGGAAACCACCGTCTTGTTATGGACAATCCCCAAACAAAAGAGAGGCAAAAATACATGCGGAATAGATCTAATTTACTTTAAACTCTGATTAGAGACTCTAAACAGGAATGTAGTAGGAACTGGTCTGAGTGTAGCAGAAGAGTGGCAACATTATAAGGAGGCTCTCCTTCAGCATTACATTTTCATTTATTTAACAGACATAAGCCAATAGCAAACAGTCTTGCCTTTTCTCCAAGAAATTTTAACAAGGTGTTAATTAGAGAGAGAGAGAGACTAGCAGAAAGCAGACAGCTTAAGCAGATATATGCCAGAGATCTGAAACAACAATACTGATACAGGCCTTTAAAATGTAAAAACATCTCATCACATCAAACTGAGCCAAATTGCCCTAGCGCAGATCAGGGCTTACTCTGTCTGTACTAAGGATTTGCATCTCTGCAGCTTCATCATGGGTTGGCTTTGATGGCAGGAATTGGGGAAGAACTCCCATTGTAAACTAGGCCCATGCAGCCTACTTAATATCTGAACTTGGTCCATGACACAATTAATTTTGCAGCAGCATAAAATAGTCTTTATGTAAACTATTTAGACCTTTTTTTAATCTACAGAGGGAGAAGAATTTTTGAACATTTAGGAAAACCAGTCACTACTGCTCACCATGTAACACCTGGCGCACAATCGCCCACGCTGCTAAGTACTGCCTGCAGTGCAGGAGGCACTTTTAACTCCGCAGAAGTCAAGGAGGCACTCAGGGCTAGATCTGCAAAGGGGATTTAAACTCAGCGTCA